>CM059607.1:25437500-26637500 GCA_030412105.1 Cyclura pinguis
GTATCTAGAATGAGAATCCAACTATTTATTATCGTCACAATTTTTGGAAGACAGAAGGACAGATTCCTCCCACCTGCCTGCACAGGAAAAAAGACCAAAGGAGATCTTTCCAGTCTGAAACCTCTTGAATCATAGCCCCTGAGTTTCAGTGACTGCTATACACACGACTCCTCTTTATAGTTTCCATTATGGATGGATGGATGGATAGATAGATAGATTTTCAAATTTAGACTAGACATAGTCTCTCTATCTTCTTTACACTCACACACACATATAAATACTGTACATGCACAAAGTAAAATGATACTTTTAAAATTACTAGCTGCATTCCTATTTAAACACTAGTTGAGTTTAAGGGGAAAATGACATGTTTAGGAGCAAGCTCTTCCCAATACATTTATCAAGTTTTATTTCCTCCATGAAAACAAAGTGAAAAACCCAAAACCTGAGTACTATCAGAAATCTTGGGAAAATCTTTCCCAAACGAATTGTCCAAGCAGAGTTCAAATAGACTCACAATACAGTCTGGTAACATTAACAAGACTAAGTCGAATAATGCTTTTCAGTTTTGAAAAGGAGGCAAACCGACCTAACAGTTACTTGAAATCCGAGGCAGAACTTTTTTCCTAGGATGAATCAAAATGAACACTAGGTGGGGTCCCTGTCACAACCCTTCTCCCCCAAAGTTGAGAGCGGTTTCATTGTTCCCGTGACAAGTCGAAGAAGGGAAGAAAAGCAATAGCTAAACTTTGGCTACATAAACATTGGCAAAGGAACAAGAAACCAAATCCCTGTTGTTTGGAGGTGTGTGGAGGGTGGGGGGGGGGGGGTAGAAAGAATTGTAGCAACTGGTTGTCAGTCTCTACTTTTGGGGTCTGGCATCCAAAGTGTGTGTGGCGGGGGTCTTGACAAGGGAATAAGGGTTAGCAAAAGAAGCCAAGCTGATAAGGTGAAGCTAAAATAAACGAGCCGCTTCCTGCTAGGCGACTGGTAAGGCTGTGTTTGGGGGTCACTGGCACGATATTGAACTGCGTATTGTGATCTGAACTTTGTCACCTTTGGCTGGAAGGAGCCTGGCAAAGGTTAAAACATCCAGACACTTCAGTTTTCCCTAGTGCCAGTTGGCCAAACTTCCTTGGCTGTTTGACCCATGAAGAAGCCGGTTCTGTTTACACCATCTGGCTTTTTCCCCCCAGTTGTGGTAGTGGTTTTGTGTGTGTGTGTGTGTGTGTGTGCGCGCGCGTGTGTGTGCATGTGCCACCATCCACCTTGGACAAGTTGCAAGAGCTGCTAAGGTGAGCCTTCTCCAATTGTCCAGAATGATTTTCCTCCACCTCTCCTTCCCCATTTTGAATCAACTTTGAATCCTTCTCCTTCCAGAATACAGCTTTTGCCACGGTGTTTATTTTTCAAAAATGATGTTTCAACACTGAAGAGACTCCATGCTCCTTTTAAAAGAATCTTAGCAGATGAAACAACCAGGCATGCAAATGTTGTGCAAGGAAGAAGTGCAGAGACATCTACTTTGAGATGACCGCATGAAGTTAAATAAGATTTGTAAGAGCACATAACGTACAGCTTTTCCCAAAGTAGGTTTATTTAGAGAACATAAAGCCTTTAACCCTCAAATTATTTAATATCAAGTGCACAACTGCAATTCCGGGACGGACTAGTCTTAAAACATATTTACATGCAAGCAAATCCCATTTGTTTAAATGAGATTTATTTCCAGGTAAAAGTGTCACAGACGCTTAATGGACTTACTCCTAACATATCAGCTGAAACTGCTCTCAGAAAGCTTTAGTAGCAAGCACGCAGGCTTCAAATAATTCTATACATCAGACTTGTAGAAATATCTGATCCAATGAGCAACTCAGCCATGTTCAACAACCCTGATTTTCAAGGTGTAAATTGAAAACACAATTCATTACAACAACACAGAACATGTCAAGTGTGTGCTTAGGTAGCTATTTCCATTCTAACATTAAATCTCCACGGAATCTGTTTTTTCTGGGACAAAAACTGAAGCCCTTGCATCTTCTGCTTTCTGGACCACTGTTTGCTGCTGCAATCTTTTCAGCAGAGTGAATAAACTCTGTTCCAAAAATATGTTCCTGTGCTAAGATTAGACCATTAACCTCAAATAAGCGGCAAAGAAAAGACACACCCAGCTCCAAATGTAGCTAGAACTGTAGAAAACGCACAGTACAAATCCTACTCTACTGTGTACTCAGAATTCCCATTGAGTTGAATGAGGCTTACACTCAGGATCACAACCCTCATTTCAAAAGGCAACTTTGCACACTGTGTGTAAATCCTTCTGCTAACCATCAATGACTTGTTGAATGTACTTTCTGCCTAAAGGTGCCCACAATTGCTGTATCACTTCTACCACAAAGCCAATTCTAAAATTTTGGGGGCGGCAGGAATAAGCAGCATAGGATGAAGCCAACCTTTCTTTTAAAGCAGAAGAAAAGCATCCGTTAAAACTAGCAAGCCTCCAGAAGAAAGACATACTGTATAAACTCTCATTAGGCAAGAGGGCAGAGTATAAAGACTCAATTGCAGGCCAAGAAATCTGATAAACCCAATCTTTATAAACCGATTACTAGGGGGGAAAAAACAAAACAAAACACAACAAATAAATCACTGCATAAACCCCCCAACGGGAAATTATTTGGCTTTTTTATTTGCAAGAAATTATACCTTGCTGTATTTTACAACAACTGTGGCTAAATCAAGAATGATAGGAAACACAAAGGTTTCGTGAGTATTTAATCATTTTACCTAATCTCAGTTTGACAATCTCTCTCTCTTTCTTTCTCCTTCTTTCTCACTTACAGGTTGTGTGCAATTTTAGAGCATATAAAAGTTTCCAAAATATAAATCAAATAAGAAGCTAAGGTGTCTTGATTGAGGGTTTCGGCAGGTTCTTTGTATACCAATATTATTACAACATACTCAATCCTGTTAACACTTTGACAAAACATGGCCTCCGGGCAACAGTCAAAGTTATTGTTCAAGCACATAGGAGAGTTATATACATGTAACAAAGCGGAGTAGGGGAAGAAGATGAACACTCTGGAGAGCATTTCTCTACTTGCCTGTTTTCCCACCCCCATAACAATGAAATAGCAAAAGGAAAAGTAGTTTGCATTGTTCAGTTAATTTCAAGAAACCAGTGGTCAACACAGCTGAGCCCAGTTTGGTGTTTTGAAGCAACCTGTATTATTTCCAACATCCAGTTGGTAACAGAGGTGAAAAAAAAAAGTCCTGAGATAAAATTATTTTCTTGTTCAGCTTTTGGAAGACAGGCCCATATAAAAATCGATTTGCAAGCTAACACCCTCCTGAGGGTGAGGTGGGGATGTGGTTTGATTTTGGGGTTGGCAAATGAAAAGTTGTTTTGACCTAGCAGAAAGCAACAGAGAACAGAAACTCCTTAAGAAAAGAAATGGGGAATCCTAGCAGATTCTCCAAAGCAGGAAAAGGAAAAATTAGATGTTTCTTCACACACGTTAACAGTAAAGAAAAGATATTCTTTTCTTTTCAAGTACGTTTAAAGGCCACATAATTATTTCCTTTAACATCCTCGCAGAGAAAAATTTGGCCCCACGAAACAAAAAGAAAACCGTAAGTGTATTACTGAAATTTCAAAAGAAATGGCAACATGGAAGGTGTGTTTCTACTTTTAGTCACTAGGCTAGAAGGATATCCACACATCCAAAATCTCAGGAAGGTGACCCAATTTTTTTTCTCATTTCCCGAGAACTGGAGAATCTAGAGAAAGTGTTTAAAGAAAAAGAAACTTTCAAAAGTTTGGGAGAAAAATGAACTGCCCCAAAAGAAATGCATCTGTTGGTTGGATGTATTATATAAATCATCTCCCTTTTTTGTTTTAAAAAATGAACATTTCTTATTTTGTAAAACTTCTTGAGCATCACAAAAGCGCATTTGGGCAAGACATTTACAATGGAAAAAGAGTTTAAAGCAGGAGAATGGGGAGGTTCCATCAAGCTGGCATGAAAAGGTCAAATCAAAGGCTTTCCCTGTCCTCAAACTTACCTTACCAGCTCCCACCAAGTTGGGAGAGGTAGGGGCTTGTTTGCTGGTTGCCATTTTGTGGGCTAAGCAGGAGTGGGGGACTGTAAGAGAGGCAGGGCTTCTCCTGGTGACCCTGGCCAACTGACCTCTCCTTCCGGGCCAAACCCCCCAGTGTGGCCACAGATCTGGGCAACCTGCCACTCATTTGTGTACAAGAGGAAAACTTATGCAAAGGAAAAGCTGGGTCCTTTTCCTTGTGGAGGGCAAAGGAATTTTATGGAAACCTAACCCATTTATTTTTCATCCTAAGCTTCCAGGGGCTTTCTAGTCCCTATTCCTTCAGGAGTCTGGGAAGGGGCTGGACCTCACAGATCTGCATAATAAAATAAAAAGGCTAGTTTTAAATGGGTCTCCCCCCCTTTTTTTTTTTGCCTTCCCTTTTTAATCCTGAAATATTTCAATATGTGCCTTTAAAATTATCTCCAAATGAAGGCATTGACTCACACCAGCCTTGTAGTCTCTTTTTGGGGGGCTTTCTTATTAGCCACGATTATTAGCAAGGGGATTTTAGACCCCTCTCTCAGACCTAGCTTTTGGCCTAAGAGGATTGCCATTGTTATGAGCCTCCGGACAAGAGAATGGCTGGGGAAGACGCTCCTTCATCGCCAGGCAAATTGGCTCTGCTTGGCCCCCTTTGGCTAGCTCGCTCCCACGCCCCCACCCACCCCCCAAAAAGGGGAAAAAAAGTTCAGAGGGCAGACTGCTTCAGACGCCTTCGCCGGACGCGAAACGAGTTTTTCCCCCACGTTAAGCGTTCGGTCCCCTCGCCCGGGCGCAACGCAACTGAGGACGCGCAGCGGTTGCGCTCCGTGGAGAAAAAGAGCCCCCTAAAAAAGCCAAACAGGTCTTTAAATAAATAATGAATGAAAAGAAAAGAAAAGAAAAAGAGAAAAGAGAAGAAGCAGGAGAGAAAGGGGGTCTCAATTCCGACCCATGCTTTCAGAACTTCGTGGGAGAAGCAGCACAATGTTTCCCCGTGGGGATCTCCTCCCCAGAAGCTGTCCAAGCAGGTCCACAAGCATCCTTCCCTTCTCCCTCCCTCCCTCCCTCTCTCTCTCTCTCTCTCTCTCCCCCCCCCCCCCCCATCCTCTCTCATCCACCTTCGGTTTCCTTCTGGGACGGGGCTGAGGCTCCGTGGGACCGCCGAAGTCCGACGATTTCTCCGCTTCTCTCTCTCTCCGCCTTCCCCCAATCTTCCTTCCTCGCTAACAACAACAGGAAGGGGGGAAAAAAACCCCACCCTCTTTCATCTGTCACCAAACTCCCTCCGATCCCACCGCCCAAAATATAGCTCTCTCCCCAAAAAACTTTGTAGCTGGATAAGACGATTGTCTTCTTTTTCTTTCTGGAAGGAAAAGCGGCGCGCTGCTCAGTTCCCGCGCGTAAAAATTGTCGCGCGTGGTGGGAAGACGGATCTTACTGTCCCACTGAGGTCTTGGGGACCACCACAAGCACCTTCCCCCCCAATCTACGGAAGGCCCCCTCCCCTCATTCAGGAATAGGCCTCTTCACTCATCTCCACACACCCCCGCCGTCTTGGTTGCTACTTTTTCACTCGTGCGTTAATCCGGTTTCACAAGCACAGGTATCCACAAAGCGGGCTGTCCCTCTCTGCATCTCTGCCCCCCGATCTCGACCCCCAATGCATCCAGCCCCGTCGAAGAGGCAGGCCGCCCCTACTCCCCCCCCCCGACCGTCACTCGGGAGTTTTCAGTTTCCCACGATCGCCCCCAGATCCGGAGCCGCGCGCTTCGCCCGTCTGCAAAGTCAGGCCCCCGAGGCCAACTCGAGCGGAGACCGAGGATCGGAAATCCTCCCGCGGAGCCGGAGGAGGAGAAGAGAAGCCCGGCGGCGGCGGCGGCGGCGGCCCGAGGGCGAAAGAGGCCAGGTAAAGAGCGAGAGACTGAGATCCGAGCCGAAATCGGAGTCACTCCGCCGGGCCAGGAAAGGGGAACGCTTCACTTACCCATCGGAGCCAGCCGGAAGACCCACGAGCCGCTCTCCCCTTCCCCACGAGCCGGAAAAAGCGATGGATCTCCCTCCTCCTCTTTCTTCTCCCTCCCTCCCTCCTTCTTTCTTTCTTTTGCTTTTTTAAAACCCGCTTCTAAAATTTGAGAGCAAGTTCGGGGAGAAAGAGAGAAAAGTTGGGGGGCAGCTTTTGCAGCCAGGACTTCAGGCAGGGAAGAAATCTCGCAAAACGAGGAACAAGAAGAAGAAGAAAGTAACTTGGAGGGGAGTTTCTGGAAAGGGGGGCACGGCGATCTAGTTTGCTCCGGAGGAGTCAGGCTGGCAGAGCCGGAAAAAAGAAACAGAGAAAGAGAGATGGGGAGCCAGGGGGAAAGCGGGGGGTCCTGCACGCTTACGCAGAGACCCACAGACACAAAACTCACCCAGTTTCTGCCGCTCGTGCGAGCGCCGCTTCTCTCGCGTGTGTGCGTGGACGAGAGCGAAGGGAGGGGGCGCGGTTAAGGGCGAGAGATCCGGTCTCCGCTCGCCAGATCGAAAAGGATCCAGCGAGAGAAAGATTCGCAACAGCGGGGGGAGGACTCCAGATCCGGAGCGAAGGGGGAGGAGGGGAGAGAGAGAGAGGAAAAAAGAGAGAGAGAGAGGGAGAGAAAAAGGAGAGGGGGAGAGAGAAACCAATAAGGGGGAAAGAAACCAATAAGAACCACCCAGAAATCGAACCATCCAAGCCCAAACTCCAGCTGATCAACTTTACACCTCCCCCCATGCAAAAAAAAAAAAAAAAAAAAAGGCAATAATTCTCTCTCTGCGCTTTCTTGCTTGCTTTCTGCTCCCGCGATCTGCTCTCCCCTCTCTCTACTTCTCTTACCCCGAAGGTAAGTTTCTTCCATTTGCACCAGATCCGTTCCTTTTTCCCTTTTTTTTTTTTAAAGAAAATATAGAGACGATGATAAAAATATATATGTATAAACTATTGGGAGGGCGATAGTTTGTTCCACAAAGTGTTCTGGGTCGGAAGTGCAGGAGGATCGGGAGCAGGACAGAGAAAGAGAGGGATTTTTGGAAAGAGGAGGGGGAAGGGGAAGGAGGGGGAAAAAAAACACCCCCTTTGGAAAAAAAAAATCAGCCAGGACGCCGGTCCCCACCACCAGCAGCAGCATCTCCCGGGTTAAGACTCACCATTGCGCTGAGCTCTCGAGGCCAGCTCGGGGTCGGATTGGAAATGCTGCGGCTTCGCTTGTTTCCTCCGCGACATGCTGGCGCAAACATCAGCCGAGGCAGAATAAAAAATTACGAAAAAAAAATCTTCTCAAAATTACGGAAATCGAGCCTGGCCCCCCTCCTCCTCGTCCTCCTCCTCCTCCTCCTCCTCCTCCTGGCTCTTCCCCTCCCTCCTCCTCCTCCTCCTCCTCCTGCCTGCCCGATCCTCCGCGCACCGCGCATGTGTCTTACTCTAATTGTGATGATCAATAATGCATTGCGATTAATCATCCCGGGGGGGCGCTTGGAAAGGCGATTGGCACCGGCCCAGCCTCTATTCAAACCCGCTCGCCCTAATCAATGGGGCGCGGATTGGCTGGAGGGCCTTGTCGCTCTCGCCCTCCCCGCCCAATCAGGCCGGCCCGAGCGGCCAAAGTTCCACCCCCCCCGCAAACACACACACACAGTCACAGACTCACACTCCGCCTCTCCCACACTCTCTCCGCTCAATCGCTCTCTCCTGCGCGCTTGCCTTCCCCCGAAAAGGAGGAGGAGAAGACGAAAAAAAAGGCTGTTTGGCTACTGTTTTTTAAACCGTCTTAGCAACCAGCTGGGACTCCAGCACGCCGGGCCTTGTTACTAGAAGAATGCGCTCCAGAAATGGGGGGGGGGAGACCCCCAACTTCCCACCTCTTTCCCTTTCCTCTCTCTACACACACACACACGCACACACACGTAACACACTTTTGTTGCTTTGGCCCGGGCTGCTTCCTGCTAGTCTTAAAAAGATCTGCGATTTCCCCCGTTCTTCATACTTAGGAGTATGCATATTCATTTTTTTTTAATTTTGCATATTTTATTTTGCAGTTGCATTGCTGAAAGAAATCAATTTACTTTCTCCACTTCTTCTTCCTCTTCTTCTTCCTCTTCTTCTTCTTCTTCTTCTTCTTCTTCTTCTTCTTATTAGTCCTCCATAGTCATGATAACAACAGTGATAACATATTGATGGGAATGCTATAACCATTATAGTAAACATGGTGAGGATGATGGGATATAGAGTGGTAGTACAGTTTTACCTTACTTTGCTCAGTTCGGTTTTACGTTGCTGTCCCTTAGGAGGAAGGCCCGCTGTTTAGGTCGCGCTTAAGCTTGATATTTTTAACGCGGATTACCCAGGGGGTACAGGATCGCAGCCCTGGCAGGCGGAGGCCCCCTTCCTTCCCGCTGCCCGGAGTCCAAAAGAGGAAGATTTACTCGAGAGTAAATCGCACTGACTTGGCGTCTCCATTCAAAGGCCTCTACCGAAACTGCAAACCCCAGGATTCCGGAGGATGTTGAAAGTGGAATAATCGCACTCTAACCGGCTAGTGCGGAAACGGCCCAAGTCCAGGCGCGCTTACTCCGGAGTGAAGGCCGCGCTGGAGATCCGGCGGAGCTTCCGATCTTTGGGCAATGAGGCCGAGGCGCAAGGATGGATCGCGAAAGCTGGCTCCCGGCGTTAGAGATTTGCGTCGCATTTTTAAAAAGGAAACATCGGTTCAAGTAGAGCACCAATCTGAAAGTTTCTGTTAGTGGTTTTTTCCCCCCCTTAAATAATAACAAAAAGAAGAGCACGGATACTTTCGCCAGATCGTTCTAAGTCGCCCCTGGGATGCTTGAGGCGAACAGAACTGTCATCTCTGTGTGGGAAAAGTTACTTTTGCGGGACGAGAGCTCCTATAGAACTCCCAGGCCGCATAGGCACGTCTCTGTTTACCCCGCGGGTCTATTTCATGTAGAGAAAAGGAGAGAGGTTGGAAAAGTTACTTTGTGGACTGAACACCTTCCCCCTCCCCAAGCCAACACGGTCAGAATGTTTGTCTATTCCGTGTCTCTGTTCCGTATGGAAGCGGTACTTTTGGACCGCAGCTCTTAGCATCCCCCGCCCAGCTTCAGGTTGGGGGTGCTGGGAGTTGCAGTCCACCAGCAACTTCCCTAAGGACCTAGAAGGCCGAGACTGGGTGCCTTCGGGCAGCCTCCCTCCCTCGCTCCCTTTTCTGGGGGTCAGATTTCTAGGACTTCTTAATAGCATCCACTTTTGCTCTCTTCCCTCCCGCCTCTGCTCTGGTCCCTTTCCCCCTCTCCATCCATCAGGGAACTCGAAGGGCGCTGAAAATGCGAAGATCCCTCCCTCCTTCCCCGGTTCCTTTTATTTATTGATTTTTAAGCCTCACGTATTCCCAGGACAATTACTGCAAACTTTTCCTCCCCTCCTCTTTCTCTCCCTTTTGCTACACGGCTGACTACCTCCCCAGCAGTCACCGCCAATAAGGCAGGAGGCGGGCTCGTTGCGCGCAGCTGGAACTCCGGTTGGCTGGGGGCGCCGTCAGTCTCCTTAATGAGGAGGCTGGAGGAGGAGGAGGAGGGGGTTGGTGGCGGAAACGGGTCTCCCCGGGCCGAATGGAGGGGGAGGGGGCGGGGCCAGGGCAGGAGGGGGCGGGGCCTGGAGGGGCATCAAAAGCCACACTTCTTTTTTTTCCCCCTGCGGGGAGCGGTGGGGGGGGAAGAGGACTTTTTCTCGCCCAGGAACTCAGTTTCTTTTCCTTTCTCTTTTTCCCCTTTCTGATTTCCAGTCTGTGCTCCTTCTCATCCTTCTTGCCTATCAGCTGAGGACTTCTTATCAAGGGCTCCATTCTTTCTTTTCCTCTCTGCCAGCTGGGTTTCTTCTCCTCTCCTCTTCCACTCTTTTCTCAAACAACTAAGTTCTTCTCGCCTCTGTCAATCCGGTTCCAGGGTTTTGTCCTCTTCTTCCTTTGGGCTTCTGTCTTTCTTCTTCCCTGTTACCACTAAGTCTCTTTCTTCCTTTTCCCGTCTCCCATTTATTTCTCTTTTCCTTTCTCGCCCCTTCCTTCCTTTCCAAGCACCTTCCCTTGGCCACGTGGAGTTGCTTCTTACAGCCTTAGGATTACTGATTGCTAAAGTAAAATAAATTGAAGAGCCAAAAAAACCGGTGTGTATGCCTTTGGTCTCTTTTGCAAATCGTACTAGAGGAGGAAAGGCGGAAAAGAGCTGGATCCGGGGGTAGGGCTTTTTTGATCCCCTTTTGGGCTCTGTCCCTCCCTTCGCCCCTGGCTGAGACCCCTCGCCCCTTCTCCAAACGAGCAGTTTTGGCTTGCTTTGCTGCAGCGATTTTGATCTTCGGCGTGTGTCCCACACAGGGAGGCGTCCCATCCCGATTCCGATCCCCAAAACACTTGAGCCTCAGCTACCCCCCTTTTCTCCTCCTCCTCCTGGCAGCGCTGGGTGCCGAGTCAGCGGCTTCGTGGACTGCGGCTGGAAGCGAGAGCGTTCAGACGTGCGGTATTCACGCATCCTGGGTTCTTTTGCTCCTGTTCAGTCAAGAGGAGAAAGTCTTCTTCGAATCAAAGGGGAAGCTAACCGAGGTGGAAGCCCGATTCTGACTCGACTTCCGATTCCTGGTCACAGAAATCTCTGTCCCCTCCGGGCTTTCACGCGTAGGGGGCGGGAAAGATCCCTTTTCCAAATCCAGTTTCTCCTCTGCTGAATCGGATCTGGCCTGCTTGGTCGGCCAAGCGGCCCGTAGTCGATTCACACGCATATGTAGCAAGTGAAAATATATAAGGCTATTGGCCTTATATATAGTGACTCTCCTACAATGAAAACGCGTGGAGCTGGGCACGGCGAGTGTCTTCTGAAATCGCTCCGAAAGCGACTGAGAAGCCCGAAGCCCAGTCCAGAGAAACGCGCCAAAGCCAGCGCCGGGCTCCCAATTTTGGAACCGGTTTGAAAACAAAACAAGACTGCAAAAACGAGTTTCCTTTCCTCTTCCTCTCTTTTTTCTCTCTTTCTCCCCCAGCCTTCCATTCTTCATGTAATACTCTGGTCTCTTTGCTTTTTTTTGTTTCACCCTCTTTGAAATTAGCTACTGAAAGAAGTCGTCGACTCGACGCGGGCCAAACTCGCCCCAAGACCGTTTACACGGACACTAGAATCGTAGCCAGGGGAAAAAAAAAAAAAGAATCTCGGATCGGCCAGTCCCCTGTCTTCCTAATCCCTCTGCCACAATTCCTCTCCCCGGTTTCCCTCCTCCTCCTCCTCTTCCTCTTTTTTTCCCACCCTCTCGCTTCGCTTATTTACTCGGCGATTGCAACGGGCTCCTTTTCCCTCGGTGGTATCAATATTAACAAACTCTCCGTAAAAGCTGCCGGCTGATCAGATACAACTCATTTCAATTTCAAATGAGCCGGTAAAAACAGAGCGAGGAGGAGGGAAGGGGGACTGAGAGAGAGAGAGAGAGAGAGGGAGAGAGGGAGATGGTACTCCGCAGTTGTGAATTCCCGGCCCACCCTTTAGCTCCCCCCCAACACCCTTCTTGTGTGCGTGTGTGTGTGTATATATATATTTATATTTAAATGAATTTCCCAGAGTGGGTGGAGGCAAAACACACACACACACATCCCTCACAAACCTTCCAGAGAATCGGGCTGCTCGGGGGCTTTCTCTCTTGCATGGAAAGGGCCCGACCTTTTTTACACGGACTCTCTTCTCTCTCACACACACATACACACACACACGGACACGCAAAGTGTCTAGCATGTGTGTGCGTACACATATGTAGTCCCATATATTGCTGTTTATGTCGGTGTACACATATACATTCACACACAAGCACGCCACGTTGCCCTATTTGATGTAAAATTATGTATAACGTATTATATACTCTCTCTCTCTCTCTCTCTCTCTCTATGTCGTTCACCTAAATACCTATTGTCAGTCTCATTTGCACACATAACATAGTCATATATGATATATGTATTCTATGGCTGCATTCGACGACATGCTGACTTGCACATGACTGGAGTGTATTTTCTGTATACGTTATATACAGTATGTTATGCGTATTTTTATATATATATACATATGTGTGTGTGTGTGTGTGTGTGTATGTATTACACGGACGTATTACAACATGCGTGCATGTGTATCATGTATACTGTCTGTCTTTCTCTGCAGTCTCATAGATGGCTGTACGTGTGTGCACGTTGTGTGTGTGCGTGTGTGTGTGTGCTGCATAGCTGGTCTATGGCTTCGTGCCTGATTTCATGCGTATTTCGTGAGCGCGTGTTTTATGTGGGGAGTCGATAGCCCCAGGTAGGTGCGCCTGTGTTACGGAGAGAGTTTCTCTCTCCGATCGGATAGGATCGGAGACGGTCAAGAGCTGAAACATCTACCTGCCTAGCTGCGCACACTCCACGCGTGGACGCGCACCTCCCCCGCTTCTCTGGGCTCCTGTCCGCCTTTGGTCTAAAGACAAACGAAGCCCTCCGCTAAGGAAGAGGTTGAAAAATGACGACAATAACGCCAGGCCGGGGGTGTCCTTCTTTTGCCCTGAATATTTAAAGACCTCCTTCGGCAGAAACAAGGGGGAGGCTGGGCTTTCCGAGCCCGGTTCCTCGTTCTCGTGGACCCCCCCTTTCTCCCCCTGCTCTGCTTTCTTGCCGGGGTGAACCCACAGGGAAAACTCTCTCCCTCTCCCCCACTCCGCTCTCCATACATCTCGGCCTCGGCCCCCGTTTGTCTGCCTGCCTCCTTCTTTCCACGCGTGCCCGGCGCTCTTCTTCCCCGCTTCGTGGAAACCTGGCGCGGGGGGTTAAAAGGCAGCAGGATTCCCTGGGCTCCCACGCTCGTGGAATTCAGGAGCGTTTACCTGCGAGTAAAGAGGCTTCGGCTCCTGCGGCCAAGAGGCCTCCACCCGCCCCCGCCCATCTAAGCCGAGCCCATTTCCACACTAGACTATTCCACTAGAAAGTGGAATAATAGCATTATAACAGTCTGGTGTGGAAACGGCACTAGTGGCGCGCTCCGACATTAATTCGCATTCGCACCTTCCTTAGGAGAGGTCATTCGAAATTACGCGCCTGTTAACGTCCCCGGCTGCCTGTGTCCTTCTCAAAAGTCGGCTTTTCTTTTCCCTGCCAGAACTCCTGCCATTCCAATTTTTATTTTATCGACTATCACTACCCAAGGGGGGGGGGGCTTTTAAAAAGTCCGTGAAAAGCAAGCTGCTTGAGGAATTTCAGGTGGCAAAGAAGAAGGAAAGTCGAAGATTTTCTTTTCTTTCTCTATTCCCCCCACCCCCGCATTTCCCGAAAGGAAGAAAGCATATAAAAAATTGTGGGCTGCTCTCTGTGAAGTTTGAACCGTTTGGACATCCTGCAGCTTATGGGGAAACTTTTCAGTAAACGCGCCCAGGATCTGGCTTGCAAACGTATTTATTTTTGTTTGCTTGTTCTCCCGGCTCCATTGTACGCGAGTGTGGAGTTTTAAGGCAAGTACAGGGAGCTGTCTACCTGTGCCATTAGAGAAAAATAACCCTTGTTTCCACGATCTCAGAAGAAGCCCTTCGGATTAACCTTCAATTCGACGTCACCGAAGTCGGAAAGGTTTACGTGCGTAAAAGACCGAGGTCCTAGGTCCCGCGCTTCTCTATCTCCAGGAGGCAAATAAAAAAAAATAAAAAAAAATCAGGGAACTTCTTTTCCCCACTGTGGATTCTTCCTTTCCTTTCAGAGGTTTTATTTCTAGGAGTGTTTGCTCTTGGGGACTGGGTGGGTGGGAAGTTGCTCTGGGAAAAGACACGCCGCGCAGGGGGATCGATCGCGCGGAGGGAGGCTTGGACGGCGACTGGAAGCGGCGGAGGGGCGGGGGGGTAAGGGATTCCCGGGGGCGCGCGCGCGCGGGAGCGTGCGTCTGCGTTGTAATTCCTCGCCCGGGATTATTGTGAGGACGACTGGGGATCAGAGGGAACAACCTGGCTTGTTCCGGGGTTAAAAGCCACCCAGACGGGGGCTGGAAAGAAGGCGTCGCCATCTCGACGGAGGAAGGCCGAATGATTTTCGGAGATGTGTACGCCCGGGTCTAGGTCGCGCAAGCACTGCACCACCGCGGGAGGTGGAATTTGCACATACCTGATTGTCACACTGAAAATAAAATCCATGGGGAAATTTTACGAGCATTCTCTTCCTCCCCTATACATACGTACATGCCTCTCTAGGTACAAGGAGATAATTGATGCACGTACAAGAGTCACAGTTCCCTCCCCATACATACACACGCATATACACGCATATACACACATATACACACATGTGCGTATATACACATATGTATATACGCACATGTGTATGTATGTGTATGGGAAGAGGCAAAATGTATACTTGCATAATAGTCATACAGAAAATAAAATACGTGGCTCCCCCTATATAAATATGTGTGTGTGTGTGTGTGTGTGTGTGTGTGTGTATAAATATATCACACACACATATATACACATATGCATTGATGGACATATGTGCATATGCACATATATATATATATATATATATGCATTCAAAAAGGTAGAATTTATACTTGCATTCTTGTCACATAAGAAAATTCACGCCCCCAATCTGTACATACATATACATATATGTGCAGATGCGTATATGCACATATGTATGGATGCGTATTGGGAGAGACAGAATTTATACTTGCATAATTGACGTACAGAAGATAAAATTCATGGCGGCATTTTGCAAGAATTCTGCTCCCTCCGTTGCAGATATATTCTTACACATGCATGTATCCATATACGTCTGTACGGATATTTTTGGAAGGGGAAGGAAAAATGTATGCGTATATCCTTTTCATACGGAAAATAAAACTCCTGGCGAAGTTTTGGAAGAGTTCTGCTTCCCTCCTCCTCGCAAATATATACATGCATAAAAATGTTTGTATGCGTTGAGCGAGGGAGGAGGCCGAATTTCTTGCAAAATTCCGCCATTAAAAAAAAAAAAATCTATACGACTCTTATGCGTATATAAGCCCCCCTTCCCCAGTCCAGCGAAGTTCCAAAAAGGGCGACCTTTTCAAAACTCCCTTTGAGACACCACTTTCCCCAAGCGCCGAAGTTGCACCCCAACCTTTCTCCCCAGCTCTTCCCCAACAGGGCGCCCTCCGGAAATCCCCCCAAAACGGTCTCCAAGTTCACCGGCCCACAACCCAACAGAAAAGGGGGTGCGGGCGCGCGTGGCTGGGTGGCGGCGGCGGCGGTGGGGTTGGAAAGGAAGAGACGACGGGTTCCACGGTTTTCTCAAAACTGATTTCTGAGACGTGGAGAGGCTTTCTAGTGGCACCGTTGCGCGCGGAGGCTGGGGAGGGGGGGGTCTCTGTTGGGGGAGGGGGGATCGAGTCGCTCGCAGGGCCCCACTTTAGGACGGGAGGGAGAGAAAAATACTTCGAGCTCTCCAAGGGCTTTCCTCTCGGTTATGCAGGCGGTCGAAGAACGCCTGGTACGAAGTTTTCAAGAAAGAGCTGTATCTATGGAGAGAGAGAGAGAGAGAGAAGGAGAGATCCGAACAAAATATCGGTCCTCTGTCAATTATAGGTGTGTGCATATGAGTGCAACAAGCACGATTGTAACACACACATACCGCAGTGATATATGTGTAAGAAGCACGCGTGTGATTGCAATTAGCCTACGCATATCGCAGGGTGTGTGTGTATATGTATGTATATGTATATATGTGTATGTGTATATGCATGCATATATATATATGTGTGTGTATCTGTGTGTTTGTGTGTATACATATATATATAACTTGTGTGTGCATATATGTGTGTGCATATATATATATATATATATATATAAAACTGACAGATGAGGTTAGAATCGTCAGTGTGTTTGTCACCTTCCTACGTATATTCTTCTGTCCCTATCTCTTTACCTGTTTATCCAAGAGAAATATGGGACGTTTAATTATCTGATCCGATATCCCTCCCTATCTCTCTCTCTAATTACATGTTGCGATATCATCTATCTCTGAAGTTGTTAATATACTGGAAGGATGAGAAAACCCTCCTAATACCCGTCTCCTCATTCTTTTTCTACGAAATGCTCTGCCAACGTACTCTTTAAAACCGGACCTCCTTTTCTACTTTTCCTCTTTTTTTCTTTTTTTCCTTTTTTCTTCTCCTCAAACGACTTTGCCTCTGTGCCAAAAGGGCAAACCAACCCACTCGCCCCGGCCAAAAAAAGAGGAGCGCCCGAGCTTTCCAGGGGCGCTCGGCTAAACTTTGCAAAACGGTGCGAGCTTCTCCCCCGAGCAGAATCCACCCGGGATTGCCGTTGCTTGGTGCCTTCAGGTCGTTTCACGCGTACGGCGAACTTAAAAGTGAGCCTATGAAGGGGTTTTCTTGGCAAGATTTGTTCCTTTGCCTCCCTCTGAGGCTGAGAGAGTGTGACCTACCCACGGCCACCCCGGGGGTTTCCACGCCCAAGCGGGGATTCGCACCCTGGTCTCCGGAGTCGTAATCCGACGCTCAAAAGGTGGGCTACTCTTTAGCCCCGGAGGCTTTCCTTAAATCCTCAATAACCCGAGATCAAACGATTCATTCATTTCAAACCCGACGTGGGCCGTCCCTAGCTTTCTCTCTTCCTCCCTTCCCTTGATTTTATTTTTTTTTTTAATTTATTTTCTAATGATCGCCCAGGAGAACGCGAGGGCCAAAATAAAAATTAAAAAAAAATCGAATGCGTCGCCGTTATTACTGACAACTGACAATCATTGCCTCAGTCTGCTCAACTTTTAGTTTTATAATTGAATCACAAGCAAATCCAGTCGAGAAGCTGGGGGAGAAAGGCTGGAATAGCGGAGGAAGAAACTTCTGTCCAAAAAGAAGGGAAATTGACCCCTGGTATCAGCAGCCAACAGCAAAAATAGTTTATTCAATTGCTTCTTTCTTTCCTTGCCCTGTTATTTTATTTTTTGGAGGGGAGCACGGGCGATCTTGACACCTAGCGGGCTAATTTTTTAAAAAATATATGTATTATTATTTTTTTTTTTAAAAAAACTTGCTGTCCAGGTCTTCCCTGCAAACGGATCTTCTGCAGACTTTACAGAGCGATCCCTCCCAACCTGTTGGGGGAAAGTAATCATAAAAACTGGCCCCATTGCATCAGATTCCCCCTCCCCCGGCACGGCCGAACGCTATCCTTCTTCATTTACCCTTTTAGTGGTTTTATTGCGTCGCCGGCCTGAAAAGATGCTCGTTTCAGACGGGACGCAAGAAATACTGCCGGAAGGACTCTTTTTTTTCCCCCCTCCTTGCAAGAAGTATAAAACACGGGCGAAGCCCATTGGCCGGAGGAAAAGGGGGTCTCTATTACAAGCTCTTTTTAAAACGGAGTAAAATTAGCTCGGATCCTTATATTTCTTTATAACCTTCCCTGCCTGCGTCTAGGAAGAGTAACGCCGGTGAGAGATCAGCTCAGGCAGAGGTACATTGGGAAATTCTTGCACAGCCTTTAAAACTGGATTCCTTCACAGGGATCCTGCACGTGGTATCAGGCTACCGAAATGGAGGGGACATAAGCCAGGAAAGAAAGATCGGTCAAAGGTCCAGTCCGCAGATTTCCATGACCCCAGGAGTTGGATCTCCTTCTAGGCTGTGCCTGGCTGGTGAAAGTATAACCAAGATCCCAAGAACGACTTGATCCTATTTGTATTGACTCAGAGTTTAGTCCCATTCAGGGGTCTAGCTACCTATTGCCCCCTCCATGAGGATTCTAGCCCGCCAAATGGACCATTCCTGCAGTCCCCAAATTTCCAGCATTAGAGGGAATGAGACACTTGAAAACTGTTCCCAGCAAGAGCTCTTCTCTTTTGCCGAGTTGCATTCCCTTTGGTATGGTTTCCTTTCTTCCTATGCCTAAATTGTATTTCCAGAAATGCTCAAACAAGTTAGCACAATGCTGGAAATTTGGGGAAAGGAAGAAAGATTTCATCTGGAGGACCAGAATTCTTATTTGGGGTGGCAATGCCCTCATTTTGCCTGCTCTGTAGTTATACCACTGGCTCCACTGAATGTAATGGGATGTTTCCTCATGTAGGTATATATTCTAATGTGGCC
Source organism: Cyclura pinguis (assembly GCA_030412105.1). Classification (NCBI taxonomy): domain Eukaryota; kingdom Metazoa; phylum Chordata; class Lepidosauria; order Squamata; family Iguanidae; genus Cyclura; species Cyclura pinguis. The sequence continues at coordinate 25,455,720 of CM059607.1, forward strand.
TTTGGCTCCCTCAGCAGCATTATGCAGGACTGTTATTTATTTCTTATCTCTATCTATGCTTTCTTTCTTGGATCAAACTGATCTCTGTGCCATATCTAAATCTATCCATCCATCCATCCATCCATCCATCCATCCATCCATCTATCTATCTATCTATCTATCTATCTATCTTACCTCAGTTTTTAAAAGTCTTGTCCCATTGCGTTGTCATAGAACTAGCTTCTCAGTGTTTTAGATCTTCTCACATCAATTTAACATTGTCTCATTTACAGCTACACATTTCTTTTTCTTCTCAGGTGAGGTCATGAAATTTTGGGACCTTTCAAGGAAAGATATGCTAACTTTTCCGGCAGTATTCTTGAGTATATTTATTCTCTAGTTCTACCTTTTCCCCCTCTCAATCTAGTCCTCTTTTCTTGGTTTATTTGATCCAAGAGAAACTGTTTTAGAAACTTCATTTTTTTTAGAAGTGTTTCATCTTAGGACATGGGATAAATTGCTGGTTAAATAAAGCCCCCTCCCTGGAAGGAGTTGCACAGTCCTTTAGATTTTCTCCCCTTATTTTAAAGGTTGTCATCCCATCTGCAGATAAAGATACACAACCACACCTCACCTTTGAGTAAGGCAAAACAATTTGGGGACCTTTCAAGGAGGTTCGCCTTTGCCTTCCTCTGAGGCTGAAAGATTGTGACTTCTTCAAGATCACCCAGAGGGTGTCTATGTCCCAGTGGGGATTTGACAACTATAAAGTTCTAAACTCTACAGAGTCTACATGAGCCAGCATGTGTAGTGGTTTGAGCCTCGGACTATGATCCTGGAGAGCAGGGTTTGATTCCTCGTACGGCCATGAAAACCGGTTGACCTTGGGCGCGTCATATACTCTCAACCCCAGAAAACCCTACAATAGGTTTGCCTTAGGGCCACCATAGGTCAGAAACAACTTGAAGACACACAACAGCAACAAGAACAAGTGCAATACTCAAAACACCACACCAGGCCAACTCCTTTCAGAATACCAGATGCTAACAACTCCAACAAATCTTTTTCATGCTACACAGTTACAGCAATCTGATACCACTCTAACTACTACGGCTACATCCTACTGAAGTCTGGGATGTGTGGTTTGGTGAGGCGTTATACTCCTCCAAGTCTAAACACCTCTTTAAACTGCAAACCCAGGATTCCACAGGAAGAAGCCACGGCAGTGAAAGTGGTATCAGAGCGCTGCAATGTTGTAGCGTGAAAGAGAAAGCAGCAACCACCTCCTCACCACCCACATACATGAGAAACGTCCTTACAATTCCATCCTCACACTGCTCCAAAGCGATCCAATAAAAGAGGTCAGTTTATTCCTGCGACCAGGTGGACTTAGATGACTTCTCACCTACAAACTGGAGTCCCAAACATCTATTTGTTTTGATTTGTTGGCTCTTGGTATTCCATTTCTCTGAATGTCGGATGCTTGGAAACAGTTGAAGTGTAGGGCTGCTGGTTCCCTCGGTGCCAAACCTCTGAGATTTCTGGAGACTGCGGTTGGTTGTTGGTGGAAATAGAACATATAGCTAAATGCATCTTTGAACTAACCCAGCAAGGATACATTTTTTAAAAAAATACAAGGCACAATCCTGTCCTTTATGAATAACATGCTGTAGACCATGTGTGGCCAGACTGGAATGCTGGATGATCTACTTTTGATCTTAGAAAAGTTACTTTTGGGGAACGTTAGCTTCCATGGACCATGCTGATGGGGGATTCTGGGACCTGCAACTGAAAAAGTAACATCTAATAAATTGTCTTCAGTTCTGTGCTTTAACAGTAGGCTGAGGCCTATCAACACGGCCAAAATCCAAATGGGAGCGTAGAGGGTGGAGTCATTGATCATACAGTCATACATTTCTGACATGCAGAAATACACAATCAAAGCATTCCAGACAGATAGACATCCAGCCTTTGTTTAAAAACCTGCAAAGAAGGAGACTCCACCATGCTCAGAGGCAATGTATTCCACTGTTGAACTGCTCTTACTATCTGGAAGTTCTTCCTAATATTTAGGTGGAATCTCTTTTCCTGAAGTTTGAAGCCATTGCTCCTTGCCCTAATCTCTAGAGCAGCAGAAAACAAACTTATTAACTATCACAACTGATTTGTGAGCTGTATATTAGGACATATGTAAATCTGCTGGTGATAGCCGAGAGATTAGGCCTTTGGGAATAAAAAGGCAAGTTAGAAAACAAACAAACAAAAAAGAGAGCTGGCCAAATGCAACCAATTAGTACTCCCATTTTACAGATGGGGTACACTGAGACTGAAAACTACCTAATGAGTACACAAGGACAACTTTGGAACAGGCATTTTTCCACTCGCAATTTGATTTGCTCTTATCAGTGTAGTGGGAGTCAGAATATCTTGGAGATCCACTGCAAATCTGGATCATTTGTGGACTGTAGCTCCCAGAATTCTGCAGCCCCACTGGACAGAATATGTTAGAGGTTGTAACTGAAAAACTAACTTTTCCAATCTCTGAAATAAGCATCTGGCCCTAGGTAGAAAGTATTGTATATCTGGTATTTAACATCTGAGTCAACCAGCACTCAGTAACTGATGTCAATGAAACCGAGACTTTTTGTAGGTTGCAGACTTTATCTTTAGCTGTTTCTAATTAAGTCTACAAATACCAAATTCCCTTTTCTTTGAGGGTGTACCCCCAATTCATTAATCCAGCCAGCGTGATTATTACTTTGTAGCATTGATTATGTGTACTATTGATTATGTGGATATTCCTCCTAGATGGCCTATCCACTGATTAAGGAGCTTCACTCCCCGATTGATTGTCATGCTTTTAACCAATGGATCAATCCATTCATTTATGGAAATCAATGTCAGAGTCTATGGGACAGGATAGTTAAGTGAGGATATTTAATAAAGGTAAGTTTCTCTGGACCAAATAACAAGAGATAGATAATTTGTTTACAGCTGTTGGGTGTGTGGAAGTGATCTTTCAGCCGGTGCCTGAACTGGTTGTTAAGACACAGATTATTTACAAGACCCTATCATTTAATTTCTTATGCGATACTTCCTGGTCAATATGTGATTTAAAAATCCATGTTTTGAACCCTGTGTTTAATGAAATGCATGGCTCTTTTAAATGTCTTTGCTCAGAAATAAACCGCACTTCCAGTGATTTATTCTTACTCTTAGTAAGTATTTGGGGTTATATTTTATCTGGGAAAAGCTCCCCCATTTAGTTCTACTGTGTCTACTTTCAAACTGATGTGTATGGGATAGGGGTGGATATTTAATCCCATGTTTCTTTGACTGGCAATACAACTTGCAGGTAACACAGGAGCACAGTTGCTTCTATGTCAGTGGAGCAATGAATCTGCTCAGGAATTTAGTCTGAACATTAAATGACCTAGCCAAGGCACTGAACATCTTCTGGAGATAGAGTTAAGCACCCTGGATAGTTCCTTTAATTGTGTGATAGCTAGTGAGGAAATGGACTTTCTTAGCCACAATAGATTCGTATGTGAGCTATGCCTATTTTAATTCAAAATATTTTGGAGGGTAACTTGGTGATGTCTGGGCAATTCAAGGACAAGATGAGACCATCTGTTCACTTCATATGCAAAAAGTTGCACAACTGGATGCTGAATCATAATTCAGAACTGAGGATGGGACAGTATTTGTCAACCAGGAGTTTGGAAAAAAGTTACTTCTTGGACTACAGCCCCAGAATGGCCATTATAGCCTAAAAATGTAACTTTTCTGAACTTGATCTACATCACATGTGAAGAACAGACTAGTTATGGGAATCAGTACAGGCAGCATAGCATATAGAGCTCTGCACTCCACAAGCAGGGAGCTGCTGATAATTGTGGCGATTTCCGCACTATAGTGTTATAGTGCTATTATTCCACTTTCGACATCCTGTGGAATTCTGAGGTTTGTAGTTTACTGAGGTCAAAGAGTTTTTGGCTGAGAATTCTCAATGCCCCTCCTTCAACTACAAATCCCAGGATTCCACAGGATGATGAAAGTGGAACAATAGCACTATAGTAGTGCAGTGCAGAAATGGCCTCAGAAAGAACAGTTGGGAGTCCACTGCCACCATCACTTCTACCGCCCCCATCAGCTGTCTGCCTGAGCCAGTCAGCTCACTACCAACAGGAATGGCCCCTCTGGAAATTAAAGTTACAGTCCTATCTATATATCCCTAGGTTTAGGCTCCATTGAATTCAATGGGGCCTCCTTTTGAGTCAAGGCACTGCTTTGCAACCTTGATTTAGCTAAACAAACAATGCTTCGGTTAAACGTTTCATTGGCTATTCTTTGGCCTGGAGGCCTCCCGAGTAATCCTTTGCATGTATGAACTAATGTGGTCCCTGCAGTTGTTCTCTGTTACTGGCAACATATAAATAATCTTGCATCAACAGGATTGTAAACAATGGCATATCATTTGTAAAGGGTTTAGCTTGTTTAAACAGTCTAAATAATTGCACAATTTGTATCTGGAAAGAATTAGGCTTCTGACTTATTAACAGCACTGGAGGTCTCCTAAGTTCCTCTGTGGTTTCCTTTCAATTTTCCATCAGGGGTGGGGGCAGCAAACCTTTTTTTTCTCCTTTTGAATATATTTTTAAAATCATACCCTACTATTATCTAAAAGTTTGGGCCACTTATGAAGCATAATTTAAAACAAAAAACAAAAAAAAAACATGAAATGAAAACAGTTTTCATTAAATGTTCCTATGATGTATGAAAACTGATCCCTTTTATGTCGGGAGTTCTTGGAATAGGAAACAAGCCTTTAGATTGCCAACTTCGCTTTCAAGGAACGTGGAATTCTTATGCCATTGCCTTTGATTAAAAGATGGGTGAGAATTTTTAGTTCAAATAATTTGAGATCAAACCCTCCTGAAATCTCACAAATGTCTTTATTCTCAAGACGAAGAGAAGTGGAGATTTCATTTTTTTAAAAAGTGGTAAAAACTGAAATTGACAGATTCATCCATCCATTTGCAAGACTTCAAATACCTAAATCTTAAAGGCTTGAATGTCTGGCCATTTCCACACTACACTGTTATAGTGCTATTATTCCGCTTTCAACATCCTATGGAATCCTGGTATTTGCAGCTGAGAGAGAGGCATTTAGAATTCTCAGCCAGAGAGCTCTTTGGCCTCAGTAAACTACAAAGCTCAGAATTCCACAGGACGTTGAAAGTGGAATAAGAGCACTATAGTAGTGTAGTACGGAAATGGCCTCCACGTAAGTTTCCAGATAAGCTTTAGTCCTTCTTTATGTCAGGTTTTAAAATTATTGTGTTCACACTATGCAATTATAGTACTATGATTCCACTTTAACTGCCATAGTTCCATCCTGTGGAATCTGGGGGTTTGCAGTTGAAGGAGGGACATTTAAAATTCTCAGCCAGATAGCTCTAGTACCTCACCAAACTACAAATCCCAGGATTCCATGAAATGAACCTGTGGCAGTTAAAGTGGAATCGCAGTACTAGAATTGTGTAGTGTGAAAGGTGTTACTGCCCTGGCTAGTCCGAGCTTTGGGGATATTAAAAGATATCCCTTGATATCACAATTCGGCTGCACTTCTCTATTCCTTTCCACGTGCTTGCGAGGCCACCGGACAAACACGTAAACAAGCTCGGCCGTTAATAGCCGTAATATTCAAACTACAATACAGGCAGGCCAGAAATAGCTGGCTCACTGCTTTAGGAGACCTCCAGGCAAGTACTCTAATTAAGTATGCACGCCACTTACAAAAGAGCCTCTGCCCCGCGCTGGCAGCTTGACGGGTAAACTGTGCAATACCCAAGCACTCTGCGTCTGCATACTGGCTGCTCTATTGAGAACCGCTACGATAACTCAATCATTCAGATTCTAACCTTTCGGAGGCTTTGTCTCCAACTCCAAACCTATTGTTTTCCCCAAGTACGGTATAGTCTGCAGTCACAATTCTCCTTATAAAAACCCTCGATTCCGAGACCTTCCTCGGATCGCTCCCGAGTTTCATCCCGCCTTGCTGCCGCTCTGCTTGGCGAGCCTCCATTCAGCTCCACGTGCTGAGCTACATCGCACCCCAGCTTCGCTCTCTATTTTTCCTGGGCTTCAGGACAGGTGAAGTATCACCCAAACCAGCAATCCCTCTACAAATCCCTCTATACCACTCCAACCTTTATTTTCTTTAGTTATCTTGTATGAGTGTGTCGCATACACTGTTTTGCTTGTATTTAATAAACATCATTTATTATTTCAACTTCTGTGTTCTCCTTGACTCGACCTGACCCCGTAGACATAGGGTTCAAGATCTCGCTAAGTTACCCTGCCTCTCGTAACGTTAAGCAGTGCTCTGAGCTAATTTTCCCCACCTTTAGTTGAGCACAATTTGGTATCCCTCCCGGGACCCCCAGTACACAGGGTAACAGAGGGCCCTAAATTATGAAATCTATTCCTCTTCCCATCACCAATAATCAAAGCAGGTCCTTGAACATCCATGCAAAAGGGGAAAATAAGTGAATTTTTATTCATGCATCAAAGATGACAAATCTATTGGCAGTTTGGAAATTCTGGTTTATCTTGCTGAGAGCTGCCCGGCAGGAAAGTCACTTTAAATGGGTTACACTTTACAAACTTTGCAATGAAATCTTCACTCTTGATCGACATTTCTCTTTGCATGTGTCTGTCACTTTGATGTAATATGCATTTTCAGTGAAGGTACGGAAGGATGGGGGAAAGCTTTAAGGTGGCAATTTAGCAGCAAGACATGCTGTGAATTCTAGATCTCAGAAAATCTTCCATTTTCAAATGCCTGGGTGTATAAATAAGACAGGAGACGTGGAGGCGGTGGTGACTTGAGCAATTGAAACCACCCACATGAGCAGAAGACAACATGGTCAGTACACTGAACACTTGAAGTTTAGTACTAATGAATATTCTTGGTTTTAACCAACCTTCCTCTATAGAATGCAGGCTGCATTTTGAAGCTTAAAATGACGATCCTGCAAGGCAGGCTAGGCTGAAAAAGAAAGTAACACACTCACGGTGGCCCAGAGGCTGATGAGAGAATAAACATCTTTCCTGCTAAGTCCTGAGACGTCAGTCACAATTTTGCAAGTGTCTGTTCCACAGCCCCACATGTTTGGAATACCTAGTCCAGAGGCAGCTGCGCATGAGTCACACATGGTTTTTCTCATTACGGCCCCTGCCTCCAGAGTGAACACTGGCAAGGGCTTCTGCACTTTTAATGGTTGTGTAGAAGGGGGAATGTCAGGGGGTGTTGCTTGTTACCTGGTTACTTCTTCTCTGCAACCATTAAAGGTACAGGGGCCTTGCCTGTTTTCAATTGGCAACCCTGTCCAGAACCCCAGATTTCTTTAAAGCCTAGAAATGGACTGTATTACTCTAGAAACTTCCAAGAAATTATTATTATTGTGGAAGACGGTATACTCTTGTGAGGGGTGTCAGAATAGCTTGTCTCAGGCTGGCATTGACCTCCTGTTTCTACAGCGGCAGGAATGATCTGCAGAAGTTCCGGCGAGGTGGTGGGAAGTGAGATAAAAGCAGTCCTTGGGCTGTCCATGGCTGCCCACCCCTGATGTCGTTTCTTCAGACACAAATATTTCTGAACTAGAATATCTATGGATCCTACTATAAAGAGAACAGGCCTCTCTCTTCGTAGGGTTATCAGAAGACAATCTTCTGTATAAACTCTACAGAAACAAAACAAGCGTTCTTCAGACCTTTCAGGTGGCAGGAAGCTTTTTTGACTACAGCTCTACGTGACCATGCTGGCTGGAGGATTCGGGGAGCTGTAATCCAAAAAGTAACTTTTTTATGAGTTGGGGGGAATATGCTGGCAGCATAGACTGTGATGAGGGATGATGGGATTTGCAGCCCAATAACATCTAGAGAAAGGATACGTGTTTTCTTTCTTTTTAAAATGTCTTTATTGAGAATTTAAATTGAAAATAACCCCCCTTCCCACTTCCAAGCTTACATTTTCCACTTGAATCTGCTTATTTTCATTACCTACTTACATAGTTTCTGCTTAACAAAGAAAAAGAGCCGTTACATTATTTCTTCTTTCATTCCTCATACCCTTATATCTTTATCCGATCCAAAACTTCTCTCCATTCCCTCTCAAAGTTCTGGATAGGTTTATTTATCAAAGAGAACGTTAATTTTTCTATCTCCACCGTATCCGGAACTTTCACCTTCCGTTGTTCTATATCAATATATTTCCTTTCTTTCCAATATTGCGCGTATGTCAACCTTGCAAGCAGTTATTAAATAGATGCGTGTTTTCTGCCTGTGTCTTAACTTTATGTTGTTGAATATCTTCAAGTTATTTCTCACTTATGGTGACTAAAAGGGAAGTCAATGGAGGGGTTTTCTGGGCAAGGTTTGTTCAGCAGGGTTGTGGGTTTTCAGGACTGAGGATAATTCAGACCCTGGGCCCTCAGAATCCTAGTCCAGCACTCAAACAACTATCTCTCTATGGGTCTCAGTTTGCGGTCTTTTTATTGTCATGCAGGGTAATCCTACTCATGTCCGCTGAGAAGGAAGATCCCTTGAATGTAATGGGACTGACTCCCAGGCAAGTGTGTACAGAACTTGCAGTCCAGTGTTTTTAACTGAGTGAAGTATCTCTGCTGCATTCACCTATTTTCATCTGGTCCATCTAGCTCTGGATTAATGACAGTAGGGATAGAAAGAATATTCACAATTATTCATTTCCAGGTCTGACAGTCAGGAAATCCCACCAAAGAAAAATTGCAGAGCAGTGAGACCGTTGTGCATTTTTTTCCCTGGTATTCAAACATCTCAAGGTTTTGCAGAGGAAAAAATCTGTTTTTTAAATTTTTTTTTCTTCCAGTTTAGAAAATGGGTTTCCAGCACAGAAAATTGTGTTTTCTGTGTTTTCTGTGCAGGAAATGTGTTTTTGTGAATAAAACATGAAAATACCCAAATGTTTTCCTCAGCACAATGGTTCCTCCATAACACTTTTGAATACCGGGAGAACGTTTCTGAGAAATATTTGGAAAAATCATTTTTCCATGCAATGGGAAGACAACTACATTCTCTTCTGCATGTGAAGACAGGATAGTTGACTGTCTGTTGCCAAAGCTCCTCAAAATTGTTTTTGCTCATTTTTAATTGGCTTTAACAGAATGTCTTATTGCAGAGGTTCTTAACTTGGAGTCCATGGACTTCCAGGGGTTTGGGATGTTCTCAAAGGGGTCTGCAAAGACTTGAAGAAATATTATGAGTTGTTACAGTTAAAACAGAAAGAGAGGGAGGGAGGGAGGACAGATGGAAGGAGGACAAATTTGTACAGAATCATTCCACAAAAATATTATACCAAGAGTGTGTGCTTATTTCTGCCATCTCTCCAAATTTGATGACCCTTGTTGAGCAACTTTAAATAAATATGTGATGCACTTTAGAGTTTTAAATATTGAGATAAGTCTTGGTGATCCACTGCACCAAAAGATACTTAAAGGGAGCCCATGGTAAAGAAACGGTTAAGAACTACTGCTTTATTGTAAGCAATATTATATACTTTGAACAGAACTTCAGCATACACAGACTTGAAATGCAGTCCATCAGAATCCGAAAACAGTCCATGTGGACTAATGTCACATTACATGGAATTTTGATTCTTTTTATCATAAGAATTCTACCCAGTTTTGTTTGAGTTTGGAACTGCCCTGTAATGCAAGCCCTACGAAGGAGCTAGTTAAGAACTGTGTCATTTGTTTCCTTTTTGGAATTTTTGGTTAACCCATGGCCATTAAAGACTAAGACATTTTTATGATCTACAAATACAGTTCTCTCCCCCCATGTAAAATAAATAAATAAATAAATCTGTATTTTAATTTTGATATGGATGGCAACATTTAAAGCATGGAACTTCTTCTCCAAAGTGCTTGCAACCCTTCTGCTTTCACTATCTCAGAACTTACGGATGTCAGAACTCTATTTTATGAATCGCCTAAACACTTACTAAACTTCAAAGCTTGCCGAAAGCTCTACTTATTTTGATTTAGGGAAATAATTTCAATTAATTACTCTTGGTTTGTGTAGAAAATATGTAATCCAATACATTTCTCTGCCTCCAGCTCTGAATCACCTCAGACACATAAATTACTTTGCTAATGTTTCCTCTCGTGGGGAAATTTAATGCAACTTAGATGTGAAAAGAACACAGATATTAGCAGAGATCCAACATTACCTGCTTCTTTCCTTATGATCTGGCACAACTAGAAGTAGATATCTTTAACTCTGAGACTGTCAGATGTCTCTTGTTTTAATATGTTTTTATTATTGCCAGAGGTCTTCTTATAAACTCTCACAGCTTTGTTGCTTCTTCTCTCTGAGCCATTAACTTCTTCTAGGAAAGAGACCGTGATCCCAAAAATCTTCCTTTGAAACTTTGACTGACAAAGCTTTTAAAATTTACCGCTGTATCCAATGAGATAGAAAATAGCTTTCCCATTTGTAGAATATAAACAACACCCTGCCTGCCAAATGAGAGCTGAACCAACTGACAGTCACGATGGTTACCAATGGCGTAACACTCTGAACTATTCAATGTATTTCATAGATCTTATTGTACAATTATAATCCTTGACAACAATGTTGTTAGGTAAGTGATGTACAAGGACATGGAAGAGGGCCTTTACTGTTGTGGCACCCCAGCTGTGGAATACCCTCTCCTTGCAGGTCTGATTGGCATCAACGTCGCTGCTGTTTGGCAACAAGTAAAAACATGGTGACTTATGAAAACATGGGGAGGGGAGGCTAAGTGATTTTACAAGAATCCTCTCATGAACATGGTTTCAATTCATTTTGAACTATTTTAATGCTTTATAGCATCACAGAATTTTAGAGCTGGAAGACAACCATTGAGGCCCATTTGAGTCCATTGAGGCCCATTGAGTCCAGCCCGCTGCTGTATAGGAAGACACCATCGAAGCATTGCCAACAGAAGGCCATCCAACCTCAGATAAAAAAAAAAACTGCAAAAAAGGAGACTCTACCATACTCTAAGGTTGCTTTTTAACTTGTTATTTGTTTGATATGGTTTTAGACTTTTAAAGTTATTTTAATTGTTTATACTATTTTTAATTTGTTAGATTTGTTTTATTGTACCCTCCCTGGATATATGTGGATAAAGGGTGGGATATACATTTTAAAAAATAAATAAATAACAAAATAAATAATTATCATTAGTTCATCCAGCTTTGCATAAGTGATTACTGGTAATGTAGTTGACTGTAAGTTGTTACTGCTTTCTGTAATAAGACTAGAAAGAAGATATTGTTCAAAAACAGCACAACCAATACAAATGTGTGGGCATTGAATAGCATTCTTAAATACTTTTAGTTTCCTATAAAGACCATTGTAAGGCATGTTTCTCAAGGCATTTTGAGCAGAATCTTTCAAAATGTATGCTGTTCTCTTAACAATCCTAAGTTTTATTATGCTGAACAAATTAATTGACCTTGGCAAGTCCTACTCTCTCAGCCTTCGAGGAAGGCAATGGCAAACCTTCTCTGAATAAATCTTACAAGATAACCCTTGGAGAGGGCTGCCCTTAACTCAGAGTTGACTTGGAGGCAGGCAATAGCAGCCGTAACAGCAGCTATCTTTGATACTAGACATGATAGGTCATCATACTATTAGCCATGAATGGTTCCATCCCTATGAATGAATCCAGTTCCCTTTTGAAGCCATCCAAGATGGCAGCCATAACAATGTCTTGTGGAGATGAATCCCACATCTCAGCTATGCATTGTGTCAAGAAGTACTTCCTTTTATCAGTCCAATATCTCTCACCACAGGGCCTAAATCCCATCTGATTTTGGAAACTAAGCAGGGTCAGCCCTGGCTAGTACCAATGCCAATGAATCCCAAGCTCGGTAAACTGTATTTCAGAGGAAGAAACTGACAAAACCACCTCTGAGAATTCCTTGCTTAAGAAAACCCTATGGAATTGATAGGGGTGATCATAAGTCGACAGACAATTTGAAGGCATGTGTACACACAGAGAAGCAGGGATTTGAATTCTGGTCTTCCGGAATCCTAGCTCAACACTTGAACAACTATATCACACTGGTTCTATGAAAGTATTGCCCCTGACAAATAAGACTTCTGCCCTCCAGTGAAATTTTCTTTCTTCAGTTGTCCAGATTTATAGCATTGTAATCACTTAAAACTTTAGCAGAGCATGTTAGAAATACAGTTTCCAGAGAAAAGTTGAAGGCAATGTTACCAAAGGAAGGCTTATTCAGCAAACAGGAGAATTAAAAGTGTAAATGATTTCCAGTATCTCATTCTCTGCAAGGTTAGGAGTCTGTGGAAATTTCATTGGGGGGGGGGGGAGAAGTTTTATATTAATTGGTACAGACATCCCTGTCCATAGCAACTAAGAATTCCTCTTTTCCCAACAACCAACTAATAATTCATCGTATTGTCCAAGCCAAAGCCCCAGTGATCTAAACTTGATGAAGAGAACTGACCTAAAGTTGGGTGTAAAGTTTGGTTCAGACTCTTCTGCAGTGTTGATGGTGATGAGATGAATCATCTATTTGCATGCAAAAGCTTGAACTTTTCACATGCAAGCTTTCCTGAGATGATTTATACCAGGCCCTTGAAGGGAAGGATCAAATATGTTTACCAAATGAGCTACCCTGCCTTCAGCATGACAAAAAGAAGAGTCATTCTGAAAAGTCAAGCAGCCAAGATGAAACTGTGCATTTTGCTAATGCTAGCGGCTTATTTCTTGATTGTGATCCTCAGCAAAGACTTCTGGGGCTGGATGTGTGAGGGTTCACCAAAGTTGCATGTTGGCAAAGCTCCTTGGGAAGTGAGGGATTCTTAGGATCTGGAATGACTCTAGCAACACAGACTGGTCATTGGTTCTCCTCAGCATACTGGCTAAAAGATTGTGCATGCTGTAATCGAGAAAAATAATTCTTCCAACCAAAGAATGTGTTGGAAAAATACAGCACTCTCTGTCAACACCACCTCTTGCTGTTAGATTAATTGGGGTTCAGATAGGACAGAATTTCCTGCATGTGACATCCTTCTCTTTTTCTCATCTAAGGTCTCCCCATTTACTCTTCCTATCTATTGAAATGCATGGTCATAGTCACCTTTGTGTATCCAAGTAACATCTGATCCAGGAAAGTTCCTAGGATCATTGGCCATAGAAAGACATCTCCCTTTTTAGTATCCACTATTCCTATTCCATTTCCTTTCCTCTCCTTCATCCGTGCTTCACTACCCTTTTGTTTCTAGATCACCAAAATGGTAAGTTAAGAATGAAGATTCTTATTTAACCTTTTATTAGCTAGCTAGGACGTAGGCTCTCCGTGCATATGTAACTATAACAGCCATTAGTAAACTTTTTCTAAATTTGTAACCCGAAACTGCCTGCCTTGTTTATTTTGAGTCCGTTTCAGTTCAAGGAAGCAACATGAGACTGAGGCATTCTTACTGTCACTCCGCTAAAAAAAAAGGCTGGTTTCTAATAGTTTTAGCTTTTATATTGTTCCCAAAAGGGTTAACACCCTGGGAGACTTTGGCCATTTCCACCCTACACTATTATAGTGCTCTTATTCCACTTTCAACATCGTGTGGAATTCTGGGGTTTGTAGTTTCCTGAGGCCAAAGAGCCCTCTGGCTGAGAATTCTAAATGCCCCTCCCTAACCTCCAAACCCCAGGATTCCTTAGGAGGTTGAATGTGGAATAATAGCACTATAACAGTGTAGGACAGAAATGGCCTTTAACTCCCAACAGAATGAACATCACAGACCAACCTTACAGGGCTCTTGGAAAGACTAAGATAGAATAGGTATCATACTTTGATCTCTTGACTTTCTCTCTGTAAATGCTAAGTATTTTCATTGCTGTTTGTATGCTTCTATTCCCCTCTGCTCCTATATGCAGATAATAATTTTGGCTTATATTAACCTTGTGGGTCTGTTGATGGGATTGCTGAGATATAATGTGCACGAAGACTAATTATTATTTTTCTTTGCCATTCCCTGCTCTCCTCCAACACATTTTTTTTAAAATAGATCTTGGAACACCTTGTCAATGATGGCCCTAAATAATGAAAAAAGTAAACCTGGTGCCAACCCGATGCTCTCTATTAACCTAGATTGTGGTAATACATTTATTAGGGCACCCCCTTCAAAGACACAATATGTGCAAATCTCTGAGTTCTTTAGAGCTCTTCAGGAATGATGTTATAAAAAGCAGGTGTCAAATTGTCTGCACGTAGTCTTTAGATGAAATGAGGAGGAATGGTGTGAAGATTCTCAAATGGGATTTATAAAATGATGGTGCTGTGTTTTCCCATAGTTTCACCCCTCAAGGACCTCCTCCTAGGCTTGCTGGAGCAGGGAAAACACAGTATCTTCTGTTTGTTTGTTCACTTTTTTTAAAAAAAATGCCCTTTAATAAGAGTCCAAAATCTTTCCAATGACAGGGCTGACTCTGAGTGTTACCACCTTTGCTTTGTGCTCCCTGTTCTAGGAGAGTTCTCAAATTTCCAAATCAATACATGAACAACTACAAAAAGAAACCCATGGAAAGCATAAGAGGTGTGTGCGTGCGTGCGTGTGTGTGTGTATGTAAGGGTGTGTTTAGGACTCTCAGGATGGTTTATTTGCTTCAGCCTGACATGGGACTAGAAGATGTTTATCAGTAGCCACCAGACAGCCATGTAGAAGAAGGAGTCTTAATTTCTGCCAGAGACAGGCTCTTACAGCTATTGATGGCTTGTGCCAGTGTCCGTCCTGAGAAATGGAAGAGCTGCAGGCCACTTCACTCAAGACGCTCTATTGATCGACTGCTTCCTTGGCTTCCCTGAAGCAAAAGAGAGAAAGTGAAAAAAAGAAAGAAAGAACAAATGAAAGGTAGATAGGAAGGAGGGGTTACTATGTCATGACTATCCCAGATTCTGAGATTTCAGGGTCAAAACCTAAGACATGGAGATGACTGCTTATGATTTCACAAGAAACAGGCCATGGTGATGCTACAAGGCTGATGTTACACAAGTCGGTCCCCAGCGAGGTCATTAAGCATCAACCACAGTTGCACAGGTTACACCGGTCACTTTTTTAAAAGAAAAAAAATCCACCTAATTTTAAGTAATGACAAACACACAAACATATGCACCCTTTTCAAGGCAGTGCTCCCTTGCCTTGAAGACTGGTGCAGAAGATCTAGTCAAGGTTTATGGCCACCAGCCAGTTCACCTTGAAATATACCGGCATATTGGTTTGATACAAGCATGTGATAAGTTTACACACCACTGGGAACTGATGTGGTGAATACTGGAAATGATTCCACTGAAGAAGACCAGTGAAAATGCTCTACAAATTCCTGGGAGTGGCTGTTTACCACCTGCCATCATGCCTTGACTGGAGCCCTTTCACACAATTATACCACTATGATAGCATTTTAATTGCCATGGCTGCATCCTATGAAATCCTGGAGTTTTTCATTTTGTTACGCTTTAGGGCTCTTTGGTCTCACTCTAAACTGCAAATGTCAGTATTACATCAGATGGAACCATAGCAGGTTAGGTAGAATCATAGCGCTATAATGGTGTAATGTGAAAGAGCCACTGCCATAGAAAGGAGACAGAGAAAGAGGCATATTTAGGATTCTTTCTCCTTGTTCACTTGTTATCTGCACAGACGTCACAGATTGTTGACATTTACATTTATACATATCTAGAATACTATATATTGTATAAGACTGGTTGGTGTTGTTCAGCTAACTATCCGCTTCACAGTCTATCTGGGAAGAGCGGGTTAAGACAAGCAGTTGCTGAACTTCACTTTGAAACCGGATTCCTTCCACACCCGCAGGTTCAACCTACAACTGTGAGAGACCTCCGGTCCTTCCACCCTCCAAAATTATAGCACTATGAGTCTACTTTAATGGCCATTGCCGCATCCTGTGGAGCCTTGAGATTTGTAATTTGGTGAAGCACTAGAGTTCTCTAGCAAAGAACTCTAAAATAATTCTAAATAACCCTCCCTAGACTGCAAATCCCAGGAGTTTGTAGGATGTTGCCATGGCAGTTAAACTGGAATCATAACACTAAAACAGTGTTGTGTGAAAAGCTCTGAGGGATTACTGGTGGAGAAAGCAGGTACCACTGCTGACTGGGAGACAGGAAATGCTACTGGAAGATGGGAGCAGTTGTTACCAGAATCAAATCTGATACCAGAACAAAAGAGAGCTAGAAGGAGAAAAGTTAGATGGGTAAGGGGGAAACCAGACTGTGCTGAAGGAAGAGCATCTATATTAAAATGTCATATGGCATATTTAATAAAAGTACAATTGGGGGAATCCTTTTAATTGATCAAAACAGTAGTCAATTGACCAGTTAATTGATTCAACATTGTATTCATGACTGGGAGAAATTTAAACCATCAGGGACTCTTTTACATTACACAATTATAGCACTATGATTCTACTTTACTTGCCATAGTTGCATCCTATGGAATACTGGGATTTGTAGTTTCGGGAGGGGCCAGACAGCTCTGACACTTCAGAAAACCACAGGATTCCATAGGATGCAGTTGTGGTGACTATAATGCAATTGTGGTGCTATAATTGTGGGGTGTGAAAATGCCCCCATTTAATTTACAGCGATTTGGTAACATACCCCCTCTTAATAGACGATTTCAAAGAACCAGGAAGACTTTTCTGGTGTCCGTAACCCCAGGGTAAATGGTAGCAAAGGGTAGGATAAGCTCAAACTAGTTGTGATGTCAAGACTCAAACGTTTTATTAAGGCGGATTCTCTTCTTCTGTTCTAAAAAAGGAATCTACTGCTACTTTCATGGAATCTGGAAGATTATTGTGAATGGAGTAGAAGGAGCCAGAGGAAGAAAAGAGGGGAGGGATGGGAGTCCCTTGGGAGGAAATGTGATCAAATGCTTAGCCAGCGTAAGGGCGAAAGGTTAAGTGAAAATGTGAGGAAGAAATGATCAGCAATATGGTCTGCTCCGAGACGGTTAAACAAAATAAATACCCCCGCCTATGACTAAAATGAAAAAATATATGTTTCAGAGAATCTACATCTTTATCAGGATATAGATAAGCACGGAGTAAGACACAGATGTCTGAGGCAGCAGATGTTAAGCAGGGAGGGTGGGTTGCCAGGTAAAACCAGGAACAGGGCTTCTGTCCCTTTAAAGGTTGTGTAGAAAAGGGAATTTCAATAGCTGTTGCTTGTCATAAAAGCAGCGCCTGCCGAAATTTCACCTTTTGCACAACCACTGAAAGGACAGGGGCCCCATTCCTTATTTCACTTGGCAGCTGTAGGGATAGGAAGCAGACAGAGGGCTAAACTGTGTCGGTTACTCCTAAGAGTGTAACTGAAGGCTGTGGCAGCATAACTACAGCCATTTCTGCACTACACTGTTATAGTGCTATTATTCCACTTACAACATCCTGTGGAATTCTGGGTTTTGTAGTTTACGGAGGCCAAAGAGTTCTCTGGCCGAGAATTCTAAAGGCTCCTCCCTAAACTGCAAAACCCCAGGATCCCATAGGATGTTGCAAATGGAATAATAGCACCATAGAAGTGTAGTGCGGAAATGGCCTACCTCTGAGTAGATGTGCATAGAATTGCATTGCTAACGTAAAGCGAATTTGCACAGTCAGTCCGACTAAAGGTTATTTTCCCTTTTAATTCTTTGTGGTTGTTGCTTTGATTCCTTCGTCACCGAAACCCTTGATTTTCCTTTGCAAGCGGCAAGGATGAGCTTGTCATCTCCAACAAGGTGATTTTAGCCCTCGGATGCCAGGAAACCTTTCCCACTGATCAAAACACAGCTGTGCGCAGGCTTGCCTGATCGGTTAATGGGTGCCCCAGCTCAGGGACATGTCTGCCTATACCTGTGAAAATAGTTATAATTAGTATAACAGATATCATATGTATATGCAAATCCCAGCAGGTAAAAATGACTTGTAAGGAGACAAGGTTTTCATTTGCCAAACTCAAGAAAAGCTGCTGAGGGAGGGGGGGAACGTGTGGACTACATTTAGAATATTCCGATTGTCTGAGCTGTTTTAAATTTGTTCATGGGATATTCTTTTTGTCTCGGAGCAGTGACAATGGCTAGACAGGGCACTAACTGTATTACATTCGTTTATGTGCAATGCTGCCAATTAGTTTCCGGGCAAAGTCCAAAGTCTAAAGGTTATTACCTTTAAAGCCCCACGTGGTCTGGATCCAAGTTACCTGCAGGATTGCCTCCTCCCATACAATCTGCCCCATATGCCCAGGTTCTCAGGGGGCCATTTGTTCAAATCAGTCAGGGCTAGACTGGCAATGGTCACGGAGAGGATCTTCTCGCCGGCAACTCCGAGATTGTGGAATGACTTGCTTGCAGAGATTCAAAATATGCTGTCTGAATCTACAAATATATACTAAAGACCTATCTCTTCTGGCAGAGCTACCTAGTCAATTTTTAACTATGAATTTTAAACTGATGTATTTTAAATGGTTTTGTGTGTTTTTAGTGTATTTTAATCTATGATGTGTTTTTACGCCATTTCCTCACTAGACTGTTGCAGTGCTATTATTCTACTTTCAATATCCTATGGAATCCTGGGGTTTGCAACTGCAATGGGAATAATAGCACTATAACAGTCTAGTGCGGAAATGGCCTTAGTTGTATTTCGAGTTATGTTGTACCCCACCTTGAGCCTTGGGGAGAAGCAGGTAAATAATAATAATAATAATAATAATAATAATAATAATAATAATAATAATTTACCTGCTTCTCCCCAAGGCTCAAGGTGGGGTACAACATAACATAACATACCAGGATTATTATTATTATTATTTTGACTTTTGATCATTCTCCTGCCAGAAGTGCACATAACACTGAATGCCATTTGTTCATGTTTAACCTTTATTCCAGTTGCAGGTGCAAACCCCAGGATTCCATAGGACGTTGAAAGTGGAGTAATAGCGCTATAACAGTCCAGTGTGGAAATGGCCTTCGTTGTATTTCAAGTTATGTTGTACCCTGCCTTGAGGCAGGATACTAATACTACTACTACTACTACTACTACTACTACTACTACTACTACTACTAATAGACTCTTGATTATTCTCTCGCCAGAAGTGCACATAGCACATAATGCCATTTGCCAATGTTTAGTCTTTGCTTACCATCATTTCTCTCCACCCTTCCTTCCATTGTCTTTTTTTCTACCCACCAAAATTCAGGCTGTAAACTCTTCAGGGCAAGACCTAGCTTTTAAAATAACTGGATCTGTCTCTACATATCAGAAAACATTGGGTATATGGAGATTTATGCTACTTAGTGTCCATGGTGAGATGGACACTAGCCAGTAGGAACCATAGACAGCAGTGTTGGTTGTACTTGGGCAAGATACCCTCAGTGAACAAAGTGCAAAAGTAGTTTACACTCAATTATCTCATCAGAAGGGAGAGGAGAGAAGGGGAGCTGGATCTTGCCCTTCCTTATCAAACTGCTCCAGCCTTTCTTAGTTTGTGTGTTCTTCCTCATTAACAACTTGTACCATTTTAACAACATTCTAAGGTTGCTTGGATTTCATCTGTAAAACACTGCAGGGCATGGCATCCCGCCCATTCTCTTCCTCATGGTAACAAACAATGGTATCTCTTCTTCCCCTGTCGCACCATCAGTGTTGTGCAGGTGAGACCAAGAGATGATTGAACAAGATGGCTGCAATAATGACAAGGAGGTGGACCTTAAATTGGGGTGTAAGTTTTTGAGGGGTGCCTGACTTGCTAACCCTTGATGTTACAGAGTGGATAGCACCCCAGTCTTCTGTGATCTGCTTACTATGCATGCCATCACATTTTCACAGTGTTCATGTGTCATTTCTAGAGATAAACCATAAAATCATAGAATCCTAGAATCACAGAGTTGGAAGAGACCCCAGGGGCCATCCAGTCCAACCCCCTGCTATGCAGGAACACCCATCAAAGCATTCCCAACAGATGGCCATCCAGCCTCTGCTTAAAAACCTCCAAAGAAGGAGACTCCACTACACTCTGAGGCAGCAGCCTATTCCACTGCTGGACAGCTCTGACCATCTTCCTGAGGTTCAGGTGGAATCTCTTTTCCTGCAGCTTGAATCCATTATTCCTTGTCCTAGTCTCTGGAGCAGCAGAAAACAAGTCCACTCCCTCCTCAACATGACATCCCTTCAAATATTTAAACATGACTATCATGTCCCCTCTTAACCTTCTCTTCTGCAGACTAAATATACCCAGCTCCCTCAGCTGCTCCTCATAGGGCTTCACGGCTTCCATTTTGGTCGCCCTCCTCTAGACACATTTCATCTTGACAATTTCCTTCTTGAATTGTGGTGCCCAGAACTGGACACAGTATTCCAGATGAGGTCTAACCAAAGCAGAATAGAGTGGTACCATTACCTCCCTTGATCTAGACATCATACTCCTATTGATGCAACCAAGAATCACATTGGCTGCCAATAAAATGATGTGACTCCTCAGTTATCACATATATGCATGAATGAAGCTCTGATTACAAAAATTAGTTTAAATAAAGATGCCTTTCTGTGCATTTGAAGACAGGAGACAATCCTCTTTCTTTTCAAATACCGAGCTCCAAAATGTTTGACAATTTCTTGACCCCGCTTGTAAAAAAAGCCTGAAGTCATGAGGCACTGGGATCAAGCCTTTTCATGGTAAACAAATAACTAAATAAAAGTTAGTTGAGAAGTTTGCAGCACTATTAAAACTTTACTCATTGCCTGGAGGTAAAGTAGATGCTATATCTAAAGTTACTGCTTTATTATAGGGCTTGCCAAAAAAACCCTGAACAACAATCGGGCACCACAAAACTCCAGGAACCTGATCTTTTGCTGTTCTGTTTTGTTTTTGAGGAGACACCAAGAAATTAATCCTTATCCAAGTAGATCTTTAAAAAAAAACAAACAAAACATCTTGGTCTGAGTGAATTCTGGACCCAGGGGAATTGCTGTGCATTACGAGATAGCAGGAGAATGTATGTATTAAAACTTACTAATTTATTAACATATTTATATCCTGTCCTGTATCATGGGATTGTAGGGCAGTGTAAAAGTAATCTCGGTTTAGCAGTTAGAACAGTTTTAAAATTTGAAATGATAAAAAGTAATTTAAACAAGCTTAAAATGGACTAAAACAAATTAAAACAGTTTAGTTAAACAGTTTTGGTTAAAGTTAAACCCCTAGTGTAAGGATCAGGATTAAATGTGCACATCTTCGCCAAGATCCTACATTGCACCAGCAGAGCATGAAGTTCTGACAGCCATATTTTCATGTCCTTCCCCCATCTCCACGGGCACAATCAATCTTCCTGCCACCCAGATACCCTTCTCCCAGCTATCAGGAGAACCCCTGGAGATCCAGGAGAATAAATACTTCCCCATGTGTCCAGCTTCAGGAGAACAGCTGGATCTGTCTGGCTGCCTCCACCCTGTCTTGGGACCCTTTTGCACAGTGATAACACTATGATTCCATGTAAGCTCCTGTGGTTCCATCTTGTTTTCTGCTTCTCCAGAGACTAGGAGATGGAGCAATGGATTCAAACTACAGGAAAAGAAATTCCACCTAAACATTAAGTTGAAATTCCTGATCGTAAGAGCTGTTTGACAGTGGAATATACTGCCTCAGAGTGTGGTGTGTCTCCTTCTTTTGGAGGTTTTTAAACAGAGGCTGGATGGCCATCTGTTGAGAATGCTTTGATTGTGTACTCCTGCATGGCAGGGAGTTGGACTCGATGCCCCTTGTGGTCTCTTCCAACTCTATGCTTCTATTATCTTGTGGAATCCTGGGATTTGCAGTTTAGGGAGAAGTATTTTAAATTCCCAGACAGAGAGCTTTAGTGCCTCCTCAAACTTGAACTCCCAGGATTCCATAGGATGCAGCCAAAGTGGTGTCACGGTACTAAAACTGTGTAGCATGCTAGGGATACTGTTGCCAGGTTTCCAAAACAACATTAAGAGACAGTCAAAATGTACGACACAGAGTGTTGACAAGCTATTAACAATTTGGGCGATGCTTGAATATCAGGTGAAAGTATTGATTTCAGTTAACTTAGCCATGTGCTCCTCAATAAAATTAGCATACTGTCCACATTAATAAATTATATGATAACACGTTTCCGTGTTTATGAAGGGCACACACTCCCAAATACAGGGTTTTTGGGCATCTCGTTCAGTCTGTGTGAAAGGAAAAGCTTTTGAACTCTCAGATAAGGGACATCCCTTATAACAAAGAACAGCTGGCAACCTTCAGACCTTTCCACACTACACTGTTACAGTGCTCTTATTCCACTTTCAACCTCCTGTGGAATTCTGGGGTTTGTAGTTTACTGAGGCCAAAGAGCTCTCTGGATGAGAATTCTAAAGGTCCCTCCCTAAACAGCAAACCCCAGGATTCCACAGGATGTTGAAAGTAGAATAATAGCACTACAACAGTGTAGTGCGGAAAGGCCTTTAAAGGCACACAACAACAACAATTTCCATTCCCCTTTCCTTAGGAGTCATATCTTATTTTGACTGTAAGCCTGAATGCAGGGAACTCTCAAATTAATGATTCATAAGCCTCCCCAGGACAGGGTATAAATACTCTAAACAAATAAATATGTGGTCACAAAGAAAAGTCACAAAACTTTTTTTTAATATCTTAAAACACTGCATAGGCTGGAACAAGAAAGTAACCCAATTCCAATAGATTTTCTAGGACCATTTTTTTGTCCCATCTGTTTCTGTGAACATAAAAAGAAGAGACTGTACAAGGCAAGCGGCTGAAACATGGGTGCATGGATTATAGTTATTTGGGTGACAACATCATAAGATGCCAGCCTTGTGGATCGATTTCTCCATGACTTCTGCGAGAAAATATGATTCCAGGGGGCTTAAAGAGGGTAAAAGAGGGCTAGTGAAATGGCCTGTTTCTCAGACCCAAAGTTGTGCTCGTAGCCCTGTGACCTTTTGCTTTCTGAAGAAGAACACAGTAGGATGCAAGACATGTGGTTTCATTACCAAGTGCAGTTATTTCAAGGTTTTTTGATGCTGAAATGACTTGCAAGTATGGAAACTGAAAGGAGAGGCTATCGTCAGAGCTTCCTTTGTGTAAGCAATTGAATGAATGATGTATTCATCCAGCGTACAAACAGCTTTAAAGAAGAAAAAATAAAAGACAAAATGTGCCACTCTGATCTGATAAAAGAAAACATTGGAATAAATACATGCTGCAGGATACATGTGACCCGAAAGGAGAAAATGCATCACAGTAAAAGAGGACAGAGATTTTGCGTAAGGTATTTCATATGCTAATAGTTGTGTATATTTTTGAGGAAGTGATTAACAAACAGAACTGCCTAGCTTGATTAATAAGCAAAACATGTTGGCTTTTCCCTTCCCCAACTGCATAAAATAAAACGGTGGCAGTTGAGAAGACTCCATCAGTAACATTCTTAAGTGGTTGATGTAGTATCCTCTACTTTGAGACCTGGTTTTAAATTCCTGAATCAATGGGTCCAGAAATTTTCTCTTTTGTCTAAAAATGCTTGCATGAGTTGGGACTTCAGTTCTAAACAGGTAAAAATCAGAGAGAAAGTTCTGGCCACCGGTTGCCCAAGCTTCCTGGTCTGAAGGTCTATGATTGTTTCCCCCAAGTACTGCAGATGGTATCCTGTAGGTCTGCATTCATTCACAGGTGATGTTTGGTTTGATAGAGTAGGTCCTGGCAGTCATGGTGCTCCTAAAAGTGATTGACTCCTTAAGGTACATACAGCATTAAGATACATACAGACACAAAACTTGGAATCAAAAGGGTAAGATACAGGATTTCTACAGAGCAGAAGAAAGGAAGTTTGCTCTATCTTCTACATGACATCTTTTCCACTATTTCAAGAGGGCTATCATGCCACTTCCCAGTCTTCTGGTGAGGTGTTAGTACAGTCCCTCTCAATCTTTGGTCTTCTATATGTTTTGGATTTTACTTCCAGAAGTTCCAGTTAGCAGGTCCCATGCTGAAGAAATCGGGGAGCTGAAGTCCAAAACAACCAGGGATCCAAAGGCTGAGAACCACTGCACTGTTCAGAATTCTCAGCTAGAGAGATGCAATACAGCTCTATAGCTGAGAATTCAAAATAGCACCCCCTCCAGGGCCTTTCTGCACTGCACTGTTGTAGTCCTATTATTCCACTTTCAACATCTTGTGGAATTCTGGAGTTTGTAGTTTACTGAGGCCAAAGAACTCTCTGGATGAGAATTCTAAAGGCCCCTCCCTAAACTGCAAAACCCAGGATTCCATAGGATGTTGAAAGTGGTATAATAGCACTACAACAGTGTAGTGCAGAAAGGCCCAGGAATGTCAGCTGTCAGACTTTCTTGGAAATGTGGCTGCTGCACGTCAAGGGAAGTTGTGAAGCCATGCTCACACTGCAAGCGACATTATTCCTGTTGTGATCACTATTAATGCAATTTTTCATCTCCTGCCAAATCTCTCCTGGCCACTGTGCATCTTTGTAAAATAAAGAGAGGAAGTCTGGAACACAGAACAAGAGCACCTTTAAAGTGAAAACAGAAGGCTTCCATGCTCTGAACTCGTGCGGCCACTTTAAATGTTGAAACTCCTTCTTCTGCTTTTGGCTTCTTGCAGACAATTCATCCAGACAGGATACAGTGAAATTGGCTGATGACAATGATTCCAAAAATAATTTCTTTTTTCCTCTCATGGGTAACAGATTCAGGGCATGAAGTATGTCCTTGATATTTCAGGACGGATGAAAGATTATAGACATTTTATAAACATGAGATGCTAGGTGTCCTACCAGTGAGTAGGGAGATATATAGTTGTTTATGCTACCTCTCAAAAGTTGTGCAGCTTTTCTGTTTCTCCTTCCTTAGCGGATTCCTCTTGCAAAGAAAAAAAAAAAGACAGAAGGCACTGTGAGAAAATAGGACACATGTCGTAATGAGAATGCTTTTTTCTACATACTCCATAACATTCAATGAAGTAGGAATTTTCACAGTACCTGGAGGCATCTTCATGTATCTTTTCAGAACTCGGATGCTTATCCTGTAATTTCATCATCTGCACTGTGACAGTTCTCCAAAACTGTGATTTACAAACATTCTTCCTCAAGGAAACTTCTTCCATTTTCCTTTTAACTCCCAAACTCTATTCTTAGCTTTCAGCCATTTTGATTTTCTTGTGCCTCTTTTAAGATCCAGCGTGGTGTAAAGGTTTGAACATTGGACTACGGCTCTGGAGACCAAGGTTGGAAACCCCGCTCAACCATGAAAACTCACTGGGTGACCTTGGGCAAGTCATACTCTCTCAGCCTCACTAACGCACCATTAATGTTATCTCACAATCGTGACTTTTATTGTGGTGGTCTCTCCCATAAAGCTCATAAACCAGACCATTTGTGCATGTGAACACTGAACAGATGGAAAGAAATTATAATTATTTCTGCCAAGTTTCATAAATGGCTTTCCAGACAGTTGGGGAAAATCTCAGAAGGAAGAATAATAGATGAGTGGGAATCTGTCACAGTTTCCTCCCAGTATTTCAGCAGCCTGTTCTGTGTTGCAGAACAGTTATTCTCTGTATGAAAACATATGGGCCTTTTTTTTTCTTTGCTCAAAATCTTTTTTTTTTTTTTGCACAGAAAACTATGATAGTTTCCTGTGCAATAACTGATATTTTGCACAGAAAACACAGTTTGCTGAAAAGAAAACTTTTTTTTTCCTTTGTGCAGAAAACAGGAGTCTTGAGCAAAAAAAATATGTTTTTGTATAAAGGATAATTCCTCCAAAACATTTCAGGATGTTACAATACAAGTGAGGACAAGGACAGCTATTGTGTTGTTGTGTACCTTCAAGTCATTTCTAAGCTATGACAACTCTAAGGTGAATTTATCATGAGGTTTTCTGGAGCTGAGAGTGTGTGATATGGCCAAGGTCACACAGTGGATTTCCATGGCCTAGCAGGGCATCAAATCCTGGTCTCCAGGATCATAGTCCAATTACACCATGCTGGCTGCCATTTGAAGATATTCCTTCCTAATTTATATATACATAAAGCACAATAAAAGATAAAAAGAATTATCTGGCACTATGCATTAACAGAAATTGCATTTATATAAGAAAATACAGTAACTTTAAGAGTAACATTAGAGTTCCAGTCTGATACACAATATATAACTTATCTCTCCTTGAGGCATCCCTGGACTTGATGTGAAAGGAGGCAAATTTTTATGATTTTTCATTTTTAGATGAAAATTCCAATAGAACAGAACATGCGTTAAGGATTCAAGAGTGGCAGTCTTACATGGACAACATTTTTCTTGACAAAGAATTCCTTAGCATCTATCCTGGTTTATTGGTGAGTGTAAAATATTAAACCTAGCAAGCATGAATGCTTCATGAGTTTGAGATTTTCTAAGAGTTGTTAAATAAGATGCAGATGCCCTGTATACTGGTCCTTAACTGATCTTTAAACCACTTGGGATTAAAGCTTCTATTAACAGCTTTCACAACATATTGTGACAGAAACCGTCTGTCTATAAACTTTGCAAAATCCAACGTTATGAGTAGTTGCTTTTTTTCCCTCTCTCTCTACAGTTAGGAAGAGATCTTGCAGGATGTCAAGTTGCAATCTTTTAGAACAAGTTAAATCATACCCTCCAACTGTTCTGATTTCACACCGACAGTCTCAATTAATCCTCTGCCGTCTTGCTGTTTCAGCTTCTTTTAAAACTTGTCACTTTTTCTCTTCTCACTTTCCTCTTTTGTCTTCAGCTTACTTCAGTTACTGCAACCTGAGTTCAAATTGCAAAAGTTGTTTGTACTCAATTAACTTAGCAGGGAGAGAGAACATACCCTTCCCAGTAGGCTCAGGCAAATGTAAACTGCTGCAGTCTCTCCTAGCTTTTGTGTCCTTCCACACTGATGTCGTTTGTCTTCTTGACCACACTCTGACATTGCTTGGCCACAGGTTTTCTGATTTTTATGTGTGAATTGTTGAACAACATGGCCCAGAATTCACAGATGAAAACTAGGACACTTACAGCCAAATGGCAACTGCTGTAGTGGTCTGAATGCTGGACTATGGCTCCGGAGGCCAGAGTTTGAATCCCTGCTCAGCCATCCACTGGGTGACCTTGGGCAAATCACATCCTTTCAGCTTCAGAGGACAGCAAAGATAATCCCCTTTTGAACAAATCTTGCCAAGAAAAGCCCTACAGAGGTTCATCTTAGGGTTGCCATAAGTTGGAAATGACCTGAAGGCACACAACAATAACAACAACAACAATGGCTTAATTATCTTAAGGCACCAGACCCTCTCTGATCTTAGAAGCTAAGCAGAGTCAGTCCTGGTTAGTACTTGGATGGGAGACAGTCAATAACTGACAGGTGTTGTAGGTTAAATTTCAGAGGAAGGAGCCGGCAAAACCACCTGTGAGTACTCCCTGCCTAAGAAAACCCTACGAAATTAATGGAGTTGCCATAAGTGGACAGGTGACTTGAAAGTGTACATATGTGCACACACATGCACACATAGTTAAAGCTTGGGTGGGGGAAGTGGGACCTATGGGTTATATGATGCCCCCAACATTATTTTTGAGGTCTCCTGATCTCCCCAAAGTTTTGTGCAAATGTTTCTGAACTTTTCCTAAAAGTACCAAATGCCTTCCCATATCTCTTAGCATAAAGAATAATTCCTCTGAGAACATTTGGGAAGCCATTTTGCCACTTTCTGCTCCTGAAACATTTTGGGCCCTAGAGAGGCCTATACACAAAGTGAAATGATAATTGACTTCCTTTTTTTAAAAAAGTAGTGTCCTAAAATGGAGAATAAGAGGTGTCTCTGAGGAACACCAGCAGGTGGTCAGTATCTGGGCTTTTTCTTGCTCTCCTTCCCTTAGCTCCAGACTTCTGGGGATGTGTTTTTCATTTTGTATCATATCAGTTGTTATTCTGATAGGACTTTTGCGGTTGGGGCATGGGATTTTGTTCCTGTCCAACTCCATATATCCCATAAAGGATCTTGTGGGGTTGGTAACCAGTGTTACACCCAGGTTGGAGAGGCCAAGATGGTCCTCCCTCCCTCCTGGGTGGCAGAGGAACCACACAGTGGCCTGAACCCATGTGGAATACCAATACTGCCTAGAAAGTGGGTTAGAGGAACTGGTTTCCACCACAAGGAGGTCAATGGCTGTCTTTGGCTGTAACTAACAAAGCTGTGGGATTTTACATGCCAGCAGAGTGGCTGCATTCATTCTCTGCCAAGCAAAGCCCCTTGTCTCATGGCTGGCTCCTCAACTGAAACCCCCTTGCCCTCAATTGTTGTCTTTATGATTCAGCTCATTCCATTTGTACTCTTTGGTAAAGTCTATCTTTGGCTTCCTCCTCTGAAGGAATGGCTGCCACGTTTTGCGCTGACTGTTCGAAGAGCGTGCACAACACAGAAAGCGGGATTCCGCGATTCATTAAATCTAATTTATTGCATGTGTAATTAGGCACTTCGTAGTTGAACCTGGGTCTCCAGAGATAATAATACTTGGAATGTATATGGGTGTCTTTCATCTTCAAAGTGCTTTACAAACATTAGCTAATTAACAACATAATGAGACATGAAAGGCCAATGGTCTTTTACCCACCAGACTGCCTAACCTTGCATAATTCAGATTTTGATGTTTGGAAATGAGGTAAAAGTCTAGGATGGGTTTTGCTCAGCTTTCTTCCTATTTTTTTTCTTTATAAAATACTCTTACTCAGTAATGGTGTAACAATTCAAAACGAGGGGCTGAGAATCGGGAAAGCAAAGTCTCTCAGTCTCATGTGCTGACATTTTTACTCTTGATAGCAGCCATTAAAAGTATTTCATTTCCACAATGAAATCTATGTAAGTGGACGGCTGTGATTTTAGCTCAGTAATTTGGAAGGCTGTAGACTGTGAGTCAGTGGTGGCTGAAGGCTTTCATACTAATAGCTTATGAATCCTAGCTTGGCTCCAGTCTGAACTTTGAAAGAACTATCCAAGGTGCTGAACCTCTTTGGGAACAGGGCTCAATCTAAAACCTGGAATGGATTCTCTACCCCAGTGATATGAAAATAGTCACTCATGGGCTCATATTCTCTCAGAAACTTCTTTTATCCTACAGGGATAAATTCAGTTTTAGATAGGTTCTCAGGACTGGGTAAGTGAATACAGGAAAAGGCAAAGAGATGGATCTAAAAATTCCAGCATATTTTAGTTTGAAGCTCTTACTGCCAGTAACTACACTGGAGGATAGGAGTTTCAGCCCTTTAGAATAGACAATAAGAAAGAAAGATAGATAAATAGATAGAGAGAGAGAGAGAGAGACTAAACCTAGGAAATCACCAAACAACGAAGTTACAGGAAGTTGATGTGGCCATGGCTATGTGGTGGTGGTAGTGGTGGGCTAGAGGTCCAAATTCAGCCCTAGGGCCTTAGATTCCCCACCCGTGTTAGGATATAGATCCACTGATAGCCATGAGACTTAATAGGTAGACATGACTAATATGTTCCTCTGGTTTCAGTAGTTCCAATATAAGGAAAAGTCTGGATCTTGCCCGTTACCTTGGAAATTGTGCTGCTTCTAATGGATTAGATTGGTTTTCTAATACAGTACCTGTTTCTTTAAAATCTTTAACTGTGAAACAGATGATAAGAGAAACAAAGTCCTGCTGGATCAGACTAAAGGTCTATTGGCATGTTATCCTGCTGGGCTTAACATAGAGCATTACAAATGCTTCTTAGGAGTACCTGCTTCTTTCTGCCCCCACCCCAATGTAGACTTGATTGATCCTTGTCTTGACCCATAGGGCTGAATCTTTCTTCAGTGCTGGTGATGGGACCCTGTCCCTTACTGGGGTTGTCAGATCTCAGCATGCTGGTGTTAGACCTCCAGAGTTCATGGGTCAGTTCCAGGCAGGAGGTGAGATGCAAATTCTCCAGCAGTTGTGTGGTCAGCTCCAATCAAGAGGCAAGGGATGTATGCAAATCTTTTGCTGTGAACTCTCGCCTGCCATGTTTCTATGTTTATCCCCCCTTCCCTTGGTAAGGTCTTCCAGCTGGCCCTGTAGTTTACTTCAGTTTGCAAATGTTAATTGATTTAAATCCAGTTGTTGCAACTTGCAAAAAATTCCAAGGGAGAATGCGTGTTGATTTAGTTAGTAAGCTTCCTTCTCCTCTACCATACCACCAGGGCCTGCCCCATGACATCACCAAGGATTTGGTATTCTAGAAATCTCAGGGGCTGGGATGGTAATGAACTGGCAACACTATCCGCCACTGCTCCTGAGCTTTGGCATTTGGGGTACTGGAACAGGCCCAGTTTGTGAGGAACAGGTCTTGTGTGCCCATCTGAGCCAGTGTGGGCTTGGTGGACCCTTGACTTTATTCAGTAGGGCTCAATCTTTCTTTAAGGTTTGTGCTATGATGCTGTCCCCCACTGAAGGTAGCTTTGGAAGTTAATGGCATACTGAGGGGCACACAGTTATCTCCTTTGCCATCTTGCTAGCGCTTCTCAGCATCTGCTACCCAAAGCGACTTCTTCACTCTGCCTAAAGGTAGGGCTGGCCCTGTACACAACAAATCAACAGAGCTTCAGATGTGCTCCATTTCAGCTAGATTGCACCAAGGGTTATAGCATGAGAAATAATCTAAGCTCAGATGAGAAGCCTTTTGCATTTGCATGCTGTTTCTTGCATGGGTTCTGTATACAAGATGTACAGAAATAGCAATAACATCCTACTAGACATGTAAATAGGATTATGAGGAGGATTTCAAAGTCTCTTATGCCAATTTCGCAACTGTTCTTGCACCCGTCCTCTGCTCATTTCCCTTTTTATGAAAACTAAAAGCAGCCTTAGAGTTATAGATTTTTTTTTCAAAGAAGCCCACACCATTATTACTCATTCCCAGTCTGTGGAGCTTTTCTAAGTTATAAACAGGAAAGCATTTTTTTTCCCTTTTTAAAGCCGGTTTCGTAAATATTTTAGGAAATGCTGCCAAATGGTTGAAGTTCTCAGTATCTCCTCTCAAGCTAGGCCTATGACCCTGTATGCACTTATTCTGACAAAGTCCAGTTGAATGCACTGGGATAGTTCCATGCATATGTTTAAGGTTCGTGGACTCCATCTGGCATCCTATAGAGATCTTGGACTACAGTTTCCATCAGTGGCCAAGGGGGACCCTGGCCAGTTCATCTGGAGGTGGCCATGGTTGGGGAAGCTGTTTTCAGAAGTTTCAGCTCTAAAAACTCATTTTAAAAGGGAACAAGGAATTTAATTCAGTTTATATGCTTAATTAATTTAGACTGTGTAGTAATTTCGTTTAAGCCCTGGAATCCTGTGGGTGTCTTATGCATGTATAAGGTCACATATAGAAGTGGGTGGATTTTTTTTGTTCCATGTGGAATGGTTGCATTCAATTCAAAGTTGAAGAAGCAGGGTTGCCCATGTGGTACTATCGCTCCCAGATGTGCACTGTGCATGGGAGGCCCATGCACACTGGGCATGAATGTGAATCAAAAATGGATGCATATGCAAATTTTTATTTGCCGTCAGTAGCACATTTGGTGCTTTGGTTCAGTTGCGCAACCCTGTTGTTCAATGTATAACACCACATGAAAAGATCTATACTTTATAACCCCAAGGTAGGATCTCAGCCATGGTGTTTGGGGTCCTAGAGGTGAATTGGGGTGAAATGTGCAGCAAACAGGACAGGCAATTATGTGACCTCTAACATAAGAGAATACAGTCCTTTGGATAACTTGGACCTGAAGAGTTGCCAGGCTGAATATAGGATGGGATCCCTGTAATCATTAATCACTAGTGTATTTACCTGGAGTTGCCTGAGATTTTATTTTCTCATAGGTAACACTTGTTAGAAATACCTTAGGAATTACCTTACCTTACCTCAGGAATTAGATGCGGTTGAAACCCACAGATTTGAGATCCTGTGTCTCTAATTCTCCAAACTGTGTTGTCTAGTAAGTATAACTTTTCCCTGTGTTCCCCAATCCAATCTGTACTCAGAGTTATTCACACACAGAGGTGGGTTTCCTGAGGCAATACACTGTCTTCCTCTTTCTTGTCGCTAGGCCTCGTCTCCATAGCAACCAGCCTGAGGCCCATGAGCTCTCCGGCTGAGAATTCTAAAGGCCCCTCCCTAAACTGCCAACCCCAGGATTCCTTCACAGGCAACCAATTATATGAGGCCGTCTCACCTCACACAGCCAATCATATGAGGTCTTCACTTGCCTGACACAGACACGCTCACAAACTCACAAACTTTGACTTTTACATAGTAAATTAACAGATCCTGGATCAGGAAGAGATACTATAAAGTTCCGTTGTGTCGAACTACAGCATGTAACCTCCCCAATACCCAATTCTTACCTAATTCAGCCCCTCACCCAACTATTTACTGGCTGATGGGGAACAAGGGTTCCTGTACTTTGGCAGAACTTTATGGTACCTCTTCCTGATATAGGATCTCTTCATAATTAAAGCTACTGGAGCCCTGTCTCGTCCTCAGCCTGGCAACCCTACTTGCATAGGGAATGGGATTTAGTGCTGCAATATCCCCTCTTTTCTCAGGATGTTGGAGAAACTGTAGTACAAAGAGAACACATTGGACAATAATTCAGAAGCCTTTTTTTAAAGTATTGTTTATTGGGAAAAAGGAAAGGAGGAAAAAATAAATAAGAAAAAACAAAACTGTTCATGATACAATACATTAAGCCATGTTGTTTAAATCATAAGCAAATGAATAAATATCTATCCCTATAAATCACCGTACTTTCTACCATGCGAAATAAAACACCAACTTTAAACTTCCTATTCTTTCCCTATTGGTTCTTTGATAGGTATTATCCATCTTCTCAACTAAGTACTTCCATTGTCAAGACTATTTTAGAGTGACTGCTCCTGAATTTATCAAAGTTATCTTAACTTATCATTGTTACATTTTGTTGATCAATCAGAGTGTTAGATCATATAGCTTAAGTGATTAACAAAAGTATGGAAGAGTGATGAAATTACCATCCCACATTTGAACCCATTTAAACTGTTAGGAGTGGAATTTACTAATCCTTTTATGATAGGAGCCCATTCTTTCTGAGTTTCTGATTCTACTATTCCCCTAATTCAGAAACTTTTGAGCCACGCAGCTTAACCAACCTTGTTTCTCCCTGCTGAAAGGGAGTGGCTGTTCACTATTGCCATACTAAGTGGATTAAGCAACACAGTGCTCCCAGCAGGCTGCTGAATCAAATAGAGCAGTTCTCTGAGTAAAACAAAGAATGCTGAGTTGGGCTAGACCCTGCCGTTTGAGCAACAAATCTGAAAATAACCCCAGCTGGTCCCTTTGGGAGTGCTAGTCAGTTCTTGTTTTTCACACCAACTCTTGCTTCCAGTGTTGTAACTAGTCGGTTGACTGATTTACCGGCTTTTGTCTAGGAACCTAGGAAGGACTTCTAGCTCTATTTCCTTCCCACCCCCTTTGCCAAGGAAAGCAGTACCGGGAGGAGCAAAGTATGATGGTGGACCATTAACATGACAGCTATTGAAATCCAAAGCTCTTGGAGATTGTGTCTACTTGATGCAGCTCTGCAAGATGTTCATATATGCACACATTCTGGTCACAGGCCAACGGAAATAAAACAATCAGTTACTCTTAGTTATAATGGCTGTGTCATATCTTCTAACTCTATTTGTCAGGGACTGTCCCAGTTAGTAATCTGTAGTCTCACTTTTCCAGCTTCTTTTGCAATGCCCATTTCCTCTTCCCATTTCCCACCTTGGTCATCAGCTTACTTCAGTTGCTGCAAACTGAGTTCAAAATGCAAAAGTTGTTTTGTACCCAATTGGAGCAGCTGGGGGTGAGGGGAGAGAGAAGTAGAGGGAGTGAAGTCTTACTCTTCCCAGTGGGCTGAGATGAAAGCACACTTGGCCACACTCTGATGTTGCTCGGCCACAAGTGTCCCGGTTTTCATCTGTGAAATGTTGGAGGGTGTGCAATGTTTACCACAAGTACCTCAGACAGAGCTTGGAAACATTAATTTTTGCACTCCAACTCCTAGAATCTGGGCATAGTTACAGCCCCTAGTGGCATGGCCACTGGGAAGTGTAGTGAAAAGAGCGAACATGTCCAAGGTCTGTTCCAGTCCCAGTACATCTCCTCTTACCAGTTGTTGGGAAAGATGGACAGGGCTTTTCTGGTCACTATCTGCACAGAAATGACTTTTTCTTTGGTGTGGAGAATGGAGTTTTCTGTACAAAAACAAAAAAATAATCACTTTGGTATTGTTTTGTAGACACCCCCCCCAGCTGCCTTTCCTTGTCACTCTTTATTTCTGGGTCCTAAAGAGAAAATGAGAGGATTGGGAATAAGGAGAAACAATTGCTGCTCCTCTTATTCATTTACTTTTCAAACAGGGGTTGGGTACAGAGCAAAAATGAATGAGTTATGGAGTTGACGGTTGCGGGAGCTACTCAGGGGCACCTTGCTTGCCCCCCTTGCCTACTTTAGAAATAGCATTGACCATCTCTTCTGTATCATCAATCCAATCCAGGGAAGCAAGTCACACCATGCCAATATCTTTTTATGAGCAGAGAAGTGAAATATAGAGATGCAACATGCCAAAGAAAATAGCTCAGCAACTGAGTTTGCTCTTTGGGATCTACAGATGGTGTCCGTTGCCTGGATGAAACAACCTGTGGATTTGCTCCATCTTGAGCCAGACATTTTCATATTCTCCTCCCCACCTCCAACAACAGGAGAGGTGTTTTTTTTTTAAATGTGTTTAAGGCAAAGATACGCATAGGGAAGCCTTTGTGACCATTGCAGATATATTGGAGGTGAATAATGAAAATCAGGGTGAGAAGGAGTCCCCCGCAGAGAAGAAATTCGCCCCTGCCATCGGAATAGGAAATGTTTTATGTCTGAGTAATAATGCGGTTTATGGCTTTTCTTGTAATGCATTGTCCAAACTTTAATCTTGAATCATTTATCAAAGTTTTCTATTGTGCTGTACTAATGGATCTCTTTAGCAAAGCAGTGAAAAAGGCTGCACCTTGAGCAAAAGTAGCAAAAGTGCCATTTATCTTTTCTTTTTTTTTCTTTTTCCTGGCCCCTTTGGCAGGATGATAAAATTTTTTCGAAAAACTAACTTACCAGGAACGGTGACCCTGTAGAGATGTAGAAGCATGGGTGAGTCAGATGCATACATGCCTCACTGTGATTTAGATATCTCTGGGAGCCTCAGAAGAAAATCATGTTGCAAGTCTTCTTATGTTTCTTCCTCAGCAACTGATGAAAGATTTTGCCTCGGCATTAGAAGGCCTTTCTATCCAGAGCATGGAAAAGTTACTTTTTTGGGGCAATAGCTTTCAAAATCCTGAAGCCAGCAGCTAGGCACAGCTTTGGACTCATTTTAAAAACCACTTTAAATGGTTCTAAATCTATAGAATAACTGATTTTAAAAATCTTGATTGATTGATTGCATTTATATAACACCTTTCTCCTGGTGCAGGACCCAAGGCGGCTAACTAACATTTTCACTGACGTTTTTGCATATTATAATCAATTCTGGTTTTAATATTCTGTAAACCTCCCTAGAGATCCAGAGTGGCATAGTGGTTTGGGTACTGGGCTACGACCCTGGAAATCAGGGTTCAGTTCTGTGCTCAGCCATGGAAACCCACTGGGTGATCTTGGGCACACCACACACTCTCAGCTGCTTGTGATAGGTTCACCTCATGGTCACCATGAGTTGGAAGCAACTTGAAGGCAAAGCCTCCCTGAGTCCTAATATTGTGGAGAAGATGAGATATAAATAAACAAAATCAATATCACTAGCATCATCATCACCACCACAACCACCATCTCCACGACAGATTTCCAAACTCTGCTCTGCATCACATGAGACCTATTAGTCTTATGTGGAGCCCTGGTGGTGCAGGGGTTAAAGGCCGGTACTGCAGCCTCAAGGTTGTGAGTTTGATCCTGCAGGGCTCCAGGTTGACTCAGCCTTCCATCCTTCTGCAGATAAGTAAAATGAATACCTAGCTTGTTGGGGGCAATTAGCTAAATACATTGTAAGCCGCCTAGAGAGCACTTAGCTCATAAATGGTATAGAAATTCACTTGCTAGTTCCATTGCTATCTACCTCTATACTGTTGTATCTGACCAGCATCATCTCTCCAGTGTTTCAGATAAGACGCCTTCCTAGCACTGCTTGCAGATACTGGGAATTTAACCTGAGACTCTCTGCATAACCTTCATGCAGTATCTGGTCAGAACTGTCTTTTGTTCACGGGCTCTTTGTGCCAGTATATACTTTGTGCCAGTTTTTAAGGAAGCACAAGACTCTCACCTAAACATGCATTTTTGAAGAAGCATGCAAATCCTGGAGTTTGCAGTGTAGGGAGGGGCCTTTAGAATTCTCAGCCAGAGAGCTCTTTGGCCTCAGGAAACTACAAACCCCAGAATTCCACAGGATGTTGAAAGTGGAATAATAGCACTATAACAGTGTAGTGTGGAAATGGCCTTCATTTTTGGACATGTTCCTCACGGCTTTCTGAAGGCTAGGCCACAATGAGGGACAATGAGAGTTTGGGCATTGTGAATTCCATTACGGCCCCACCAACTCTCTTTCCCCCTATTGAGTTCCTTCCCAATTAGTCTATGTGTGCAGAATTTAGAAACACGGGTGTGATTTTCCTAGAGACACTGCTCCATCTTTACTGGTCCTGTAAAATGTTTGTGAAATCAAAAGGAGATGGGTGGAACTTTGAATAAATAACAAATAACAGCACTAAATAAATGAGAAACTCTTTAATATTTTTGCAGCTTAGTAGAGATGAGGGAAGACTGTATTAGCACAGGTACCCCTCTCCCCTTCTTAACCTTGATTTATTGCGTTAGGCAAAACCACTGCTCACTATGTTACATAGTAAGCATTGCTGCTCTTAGCCTGATCTTGGATGTTATCTGTGGTTGTGAGCACATTTTATAACCGCTGCTGTCAGATTGGAAAAAGAAAAAGGGGAGGGGGGAATCCAAGCATCAATCTCCTGGATAAAAATCAGACCACTTTCTACCACAGTTTGACCTTAGTGATGCCTTTGGATAGTCTTACTTGTCTAAGACCTTACGGCAATTACCAAGGGACAGTTTGAAAATGGAGCTTTTATGGTGTGGTCTGGAATTACCAGCTGCAGCAGAGACTTAAGGCACAGGCATGGAGAGAGTGACTTCCCAGCATTAGAAAGAATTTGATAGAATTCTGCTACTGCCCAAAGAAAATAAAGGGACCTAGGTGGACAAAATCCCAGTCATATTTTTATTTGCTTCTCCCTTAAATGCTACACACAGTCTGCATACTTGGAATCTGTTGCATGCATTAAATACTCATTCTGGACTGCATAAAGGGCCTCTCAGAATTCTCCACAGTCAGAGAATGTGGGAGAAACTTTCAGCCAGTCAAAGTGATGCTTGTGACCCATAAAGCCCTATATATGGCTTTGGTCCGGGTAATCTGATAGGATCCGTCCCCCTAGATGAGCCTGACAAAGCCTTGACCTCCTCAAGAGAGGCACATTCCTCAGTCCTACCACTTCCTCAGGTTCTCTTCATGGGATGCAAGATAGGGCCTTCTTGGTGGTTGCCCCAGGCTCTGAAACTCCCCTCCTTGAGAGGTTAACATGGCTCCCTCCTCGCAGTCCTTCCACCAGAGACCATTTCCACACTACACTGTTGTAATGCTATTATTCCGCTTTCAACATCCTCTGGAAATCCGGGTTTGCAATTTAAGGAGGGGCCTTTAGAATTCTCAGCCAGAGAGCTCTTTGGCCTCAGTGACCTACAAACTCCAGAATTCCACAGGATGTTGAAAGTGGAATAATAGCACTATAACAGTATAGGGCAGAAATGGCCAAAGATAAATGCACTAAACCAGGACTCATATTCATATGCTGTTATTGTGAGGAGCCTTCAGTTTGACTCCAAACTATGGTGATCTTACCTCAGAGTTTTCTTGGCAAGATTTATTCCGTGGATGTTTGCCATTGCCTTCTTGTAAGGCTAAGTGTGACCTAAGTGTCATCTATGGGTTTCAATGGTGGAGCAGAGATTTGAACCCTGGGCCACTTCTGCCCTACACTGTTATAGTGCTATTATTCCACTTTCAACATCCTATGGAATCCTGGGGTTTGCAGTTTAGGAGGGCATTTAGAATTCTCAGCCAGAGAGCTCTTGGGCCTCAGTAAACTACAAACTCCAGAATTCCAGAAGATGTTGAAAGTGGAATAATAGAGCTATAACAGTGTAGTGTGGAAATGGCCTTGCTCTCCCAGAGTCCTAATCCAGTATTCAAACCACTACAACATGCTGGCTTTATTTACACTTATAGCAAACTGTTTTATTTGCTATTTTGTTCTACAAAGAATTTCACAGGCCAAAGGTCTGATAAAGATGCTCGACAGAAACACAATCTCATCCTCTTTTATTTCACATCACTTCTTTCTGAAGAGTGTTTTTTTGTTAAATTTTTGCATTTAATGCTATGCTTGCAATACTGTTTAAAATTATTTGTAAAGGCAATATATAATAACCATAAGAGAGGAAAATGGAGGGAAAAAAGGAGCAAGCAAGTTTAAGCTCTTTTACTGTACAAGAGATGATTATTAAGATAAATACTGTGCAAAAGAATCTGGAGTTAATTATATTCCATATAATCAGACATTGGTTGACTTGTAATTTATTGCCCCCTAATTTGCATTTATTATCAAAGATAATCCATTTTCAGGAAGTGCAAAATAACATGATGTAAGCTGTGATCAGGAAGGCATGCTTTTAGCTAACTTCAAAACTATGTTCCAGTCTTTTCAAAACCAATTACATACAATTTCAGGAAATAACACACTAAAAGACATTCAGGCGACTTGTAATTGTCAGTGCAAAAAAAAAAAAAAAAAAAAATAGAAAAAAGAAGTCATTTTTGGAAGGAAAATATCATGTTTTTCAATTGAAGGTATTCATTCACCGAGTGTCAGAAAAGCAGATGAAAGCAGGTAAGCTAATTTATTAAGTCTAGCCCTACATTTGGATCCTATTCAGGCAAATATAAAATAAAAAATTAAAATGTGAGTAGAATTGGAATTTCTCACTAAGGGAAAGACATAGTAGATATCTCTGCTTTGAATTAGGTTCTGTCTGTTATTAAAGAAAAGCTAATTAATATCTGCAAAAAACCAAGGATTTTTTGTGCTCTTTATAGTATGTAAACTGGGTTTAGCATACAAAAACTGGGATCCTGTTGGTTGGTCCCAACTAGAGTAGATCAGCTGTTGAGTGGTGAGTCAATACCTAGATAAATCCAACTGTTTCAGTGACCCTAGACTGGACCAATAATAGGTTTTGGCCCAAACAATGGCTGTAGCTACCGGGAAAGGGGAAAAGATGGAAGGGGGAAATTCAAAAAAGAGTTTGCCCCCAACTAATGATTTTTTTCCTCTTCAGTTCTCATGTTTCTAGCATTGCAGAGAAGTAGGTCATTTCTGTGTGGAGTCACCATCCTGCTATGGGGACGAGATGGCAGAGATGTGCCGGTCATGCTTCTACATGGCATCATCGCGGTCCTACTGACATCCCACCCCCACCTGTCATGATCACAGGATATTTGCTTAATGGATTAAATCTGTTAAGCACCCATGATTGCACGATGCTCCTGTATTTACCTGCCATGTAGAAGAACAGGAAGTGCGATGGAGGCGCTTCCTTCCCCAGCACAGCATGGGAAAGAGCCTGGCTACACTGCAGAATGCATGTGCGTCCCGCTTGCGCTCCCTTCCACAGGAAGCTGGCTGGGTGCAGAAGGAAGTGTTCTTGTCACACTCCCTTCTCCTCAAAGGTGCTGCCAGGATTGTAACAGGAGGGCGATGGGATAAGGTAATGTGCAGAAATGGCCCTAGACATTGAAAATTGCCAATCTCTAGAACTCTTATACATCAGCTGTCAGAGAAAACTAGGTTTACAGCTTTTACCCCCAGAGGATATTTTCTTTGGCTACCCCTAAATTGTGGAATAACCTGCCAGAGGAGATTCCCAGGTTTAAAATGGCAGTCTCTTCTGGCAAGCCTACTCAGATGATTGTTGTTCCCTGCCTCGGTCCAGGCCCTTTCCGCAAGTGGTTATTAAGACAGGCCAATGCGTCTTGCCACGGAGGTCTTCTGCACGTTGGAGCGGACTAGGTTCAGTTTATTTACCTTCGTTCCGCATGTAATTCCAACTAAATGCGCCCCCATGGGGTGGTAAAGTGTGCTATTTGAAAACTGGAAGAAATCGGTTTTCCAATTTTCCAGATCGATCCGATTTGTACTTTCACAGTGGTGCAGACACGTACATTCATGCCAATGCAAATTGGTGGTCAGGGGAGGGCTCACGGGAGGGGCCAGGGGGTAGTATGGACTTATGCACGTATGTAATGACGTGCTAAACCATGCAAAAAAAGAAA
Source organism: Cyclura pinguis (assembly GCA_030412105.1). Lineage (NCBI taxonomy): Eukaryota > Metazoa > Chordata > Lepidosauria > Squamata > Iguanidae > Cyclura > Cyclura pinguis. The sequence continues at coordinate 25,496,355 of CM059607.1, forward strand.
AAGAAAAAGAAAAAAAAGGACCAATCACAGCTGACAGGCTGGGGTTAGGGGAGTAGCGGGAGTGGCCATGGCAGAGGCAGTGTAGATTCATGAACTCGCACTCCTCCGAATCAGAATGGAACATACGCAGGAGCTGTGCGGAAGGAAATGAGGGAGAGTCCGCCTTGTTTCGAGCCCAGAAAATCCGGTACGAAATGGCACGAACCAATTCACCAGCTTCGTGCGGAAAGGGCCCTGGAGGGCGAGGCACGTAAGAAATAGTAACAAGAACAACAACAACAATAGTTGTATATGGCTTCTTTTTGTCACATTGCCTGCCCCTTTTTGGGAGGATACCTATATGGGTTTCCTGAATGCTTAAGTGAAGCTTTAAATGATTGCAATGCTGGAAATTTGGGGAATGAAGGGAAATTTCATGGGGGAAAGAGTTCAGCACTCTCATTTTGCCCTCTTCCATAGCTACACTGCTGGGAAAATGTAACTTTCTTCTAGAAAAGCTGCTTCACCTCCCCACTACCATTTCTACAGCCAAAAGGCAGTGCTTGCACATATATACTTTGAAACAGAGACAGAGAGTGAATTATATCTATTCATATTATTCATTAAGGATGGGTAAATGCATTTGGGTTGATTTTTCTCTCATTTTTGCATTGAATATGTTTTTTACCATCTTAAATTAAACTGGATAGTTTGTTTATAGGGGTTTTGGTGTTATATATTATTTTAGCTGTATTTGGGTCTTCAGGTCCCATATAAAGAGCAAGAGTATGCAATCAATCAATCAATCAATCAATCAATCAATCAATCAATTTGATTTATATTAAATCTTGCTCTCCAAACGGGAGAATCAAGATGGCTCATAACAATTTTATTTATTCATTTATTTATTAAATTTATATGCTGCCTTTTCTCTTAAAGTGGGACCCAAGGCGGCTTCCAAACAGTTAAAAAATATTAAAAGCATTTAAACAATTAAAAACATTTTAAAAAACATACAAAATTACAAACTTACAGTAAATTTCAAAAACAGCTAATAAATAAGTAAAAGCTCTGAATATTAAAATGATATACATGAAAAAACACAAAAAAATAATATTAAAAGCAAATTTATTGACACTATTTAAATGCAATGGGAAAAAAAGACATTTAAACGTACCCTGATTAAAACGTATTGGTCTTGTTACCAAAATATGTTTGATTTTAAAAAAATATATGAAAATTTGTAGATACTCTTTGTGTACATATCTCCTACTGTATGTTTGTATACAGAATTTTGCCTAATATCTGCAATTTCCAAGCTATTTCCCTAATGCATTTTTAAACAATAGCTGGATTTCTGTTAATTAATATGATCGTGTGTGTCTAATGTACACCACTGGAGCTTTCGCTTTTTCAGTCATTATGAAGGTTAGAATTCTGTTTCAACCTTGCAATGAACAAAATACTACTAAAACTTACCAAACAAGGTGAGTTTTGTGGGGTACCATCAAGAGACATAGCTATAGATGCATAACCATGCCATAGAGGCATGCTTTCCAATGCAGGATCTCAACCATTATTTTTACTAAAATACACATTTTTTTGCATATATCTGCATTTCTGCACACTTTTTTTCCCCATTGGGCAGCTCCAAAACTGAGTTTTGGCACATGTCTTCTTTGGAAAGCGTGAAGTTAGAAATGTTTGCCACGCTATGCAACACACACAGCAGTTTACCCAACAAACTTTAAAAATTGTAAGGTATGTCGATTCGCTGACTAGATATCCGAGAAGGAAAAATATAAGCATAAGCAAATAAATACCAAATGTCTTCAAATATCAAAGATTTTTCCTAAATAAATAAATAAATAAATAAATAAAAAGTTTTAAATACTGAAATACATCCCAGGTTGGTTAACACCCTCCTGTTGTGAGGCCCTTTTGAACGGCAGCATTTTGCAGTTTCTGGAGAGACACTTGTTTTGTGGGAATCTTGCTGCTTCATTCTCGGGAAGGCCACTTGACACTACTTTGAGAAGCTCACAATTAAAAATTCCCATCTGGCACAGAAGTGGAATTACCTCCTGCATTTTTCCCTCCAGCTTGTTGTTTTGTTGCTGCTGTGCTGGTTTAAGGTTAATGTTTTACTGCTTAGCTAAAGCCAGAACACCAGTTTCCTATTATAGTTCAGGTTTTTTTCCCCCCAACTTTCTGCCTATGATTGATTCCAGTGGGTTTCTGACTAGCATTAATTCTCCCAATGTGAAATCGTAGTGAAAAAAAAAAAAAATCAGTGGCTAATGCATGTAATGCTGGAGAGAGAGAAGAGAGAGTTTTGTTAATGTATAACAAAGCGATTTCATGAATAAATTTCTTTTGTCACCGCTGGGGTCACTGAGCTTTCATTCTGGCAAGCCATTCAATGCTTGGCTGTAAGCATCTTTTTCCCAAAGGGAACATAGGGAGATACTAATCGTGTACTTTTGAACTGGATCACTCGAGGATTACATCTCATTTGGAGTGGGCGCACTGTGTAGAGCAGGCTGGGAGGACTTTGGCACCAAAATGCTTCAGAGTTTCCAAGATAGGGGAGAGGGTATACCTTCAAGAAAAGTGCAGGTAGACCCTACCTTCCTCACCAATAATGTAGGGTTAGGTAGAGATGGACAGGTTGTTCTGCGTCTGGTGCTTGTCCTTGTTGCTGGGATTCAGCCAGAGATCTGTCCTCTCCAAATTCCACATCAGTCTACATTTTTTTTGGAAATAATTTCTATTAAACATAGAAGTTTTAACTACAATAAAAGACACAGAAACTCACAGGAAAAAAAAGACATAAAATAACATCATCATCATCATCATTATTAATTTGTATCTTGCTTTTTTTACAATAGTTTACAGTACTTTTTAAAAAAGAAAACATAGTTAAAAAAATCATAACATGCCAAAGTTAATACACAAATTAAACAACCAAGTAGTAATTAAAACAGAGTTAAAATACGTATCTAAAAACACAAACAAATCACATGCTACCAACTCAAAACAAAACAGCCTACCACACTAATTACAAAACTTAGCAAGACTAAAGAATGAAACTATACAAAGATAAGAAAAAAAAGGAAAGGCAAAACAGAAAAAAATACATAGTTGGTTTCCTAATTCCTGGAATTTAGTAAAAGATGTTTTCAAAGGGAAAAAAATGACTTCTACCATATGATCCCGTAATATCTAAATATGGTTACAAGAACTTTAAACTATAATTTCCAACATTTCTTTGTATACTTCTCTTACTTACTTGCAAGCTGATTATAGTTAGAGATAATAAATTCTTTTGCTATCAACACAATGCCATTGGCTTTGGTTAATGAAATCCTGCCACTTCAGGTCTACCATTAGTCTACATTTTTTTATATACAATTCTTCCCCTTCCTCCCCCCTTCCTCCCCCCGTGCCGGCATCCTCTATTGTAGTTACAAATTTGTAACTTAGAGTTACAGAACCATTAACTGTTCTGTAGTCAGTTATACTACGCATTCACAATTGTGGCACTATTGCTGCAGTTCTAAATGCCACCTCCCTAAATCCCACCTTAAACTCCAGTGATGCAATAGAGGTCTGTTCTGCTGGTGATTGAGGCATGGTAGGATGATGTTAGCAGATGCCTCCTACCAGTGAGCTTGGCTGTGACAATCAGAAGCAGGACCCCATCACAATGTCCCTTCACAACACAGATTGTTGACAGAAGGGGACTGGAAGGGAACTGGAAATACCATCCTGTTGCACCTGAGACCTCCGTCACCTGGAGTGGCTGCTGGATGTTAAGGTAGGTTTGGCAGCTCAGGCCAGAAGGCAATACTTACTTACACATTTGTAATTCAGTTGGTGATACAGAATCATAGAATTGTAGAGCTGGAAGAGACCACAAGGGCCATCCAGTCCAACCCCCTGCCGTGCAGGAAATGTAGGATCTCATTGTCACTGTTGCGGTTGTCTACCTTTTGCCCAGTTTGGGACTCAAGACAGCTTCGTTGTTGTTCTTGTGTGCCTTCAAGTCCTTTCCAACTTATAGTGACCCTAAGGCGAAGCTATCATGGGGCTTTCTGAGACTGACAGTGTGCTTACAAGAGTTAAAACACAGCTAAGAATCACAGCATACAAAAGTTAAAAAGTGATTAAACCATCCTAAAAATGAAACCAGTTTGAAATCATAAACCATTAAACATGGCCGAAATCTTGCCAAGAAAACTCTGGGGGCCTTTCCGCACTCCACTGTTATAGTGCTATTATTCCACTTTCAACATCCTGTGGAATTCTGGGGTTTGTAGTTTACTGAGGCCCAAAAGCTCTCTGGCTGAGAATTCTCAGTGCCCCTCCCTAAACTGCAAAGCCCAGAATTCCACAGGATGTTGAAAGTGGAATAATAGCACTATAATGGTGCAGGGCAGAAATGACCCAAGACTCTGCTGTTGAGCTTCCTCAGGCATTATGAATCATGAATTATCATGAATAATGACCAAGTACTGGGAAATATTAAGATAGAAATTGCTGTTGAGAGCTCCCAGGTATAACAAAGGCCGCCATCTATACGATGCAACCTTACTTGGGAATATGCTATGTGGAATACAGGGAGGACACTTCTAAGTACAGCATTGTGCTTGTAGGAGTCTTAATGTTTAAGGATGTTGGAATGATAATAGAAGGGAAAAGTAATTTGCCTTCCCATTGCACATACCTGAAAACAAGCAAATTTTTTTTAAAAAATCCAATTGCCAATGTTGAGCTCCCCCACTTTAAAAATGATTAGAGGGCCTCTGCTCAAATGAAAGTCTCATTGATTTTGGTGGGGTCTACTCACAAGTAAGATGCTATTTTGCGGTAGGTTACTGAAGCAAGCAGGATGCTGGGCCAATCCAGTATGGTTCTTCATGTATTCTTAAGCACACATTTGAGGGTCATTCCTTCCTTTCTCCATCCAGCTGAGCCAAATCTCCTGATCTATCTGCAACACGGAAAAAGTCTTTTTCCCTTCAATAAAGACATTTTCATGTTCAGAAGCAAAAGAGGTGGATGTAGGGCTGGGGGGTGGAGGAAGGAAGCCACTGAAAGGAATCTATGAACATAAGACAACACCAGCAGCAGCAGTAGTAGCTGAATCCTCTTTGTTATCAAGTGAAATGACTCCACAAATATGACAATAAATCACTCCGGAAATCAATCCGAGCGGAGGCGACTGCTCCATGCTGATAATGCATCAATCAATATTTAATGTTTACACTTTAATTAATCCACGCGAAGGAAGCATTCTTTCAGTGACACAAAAAAGGGATGAGAAATAAAACACCTTTGATATCAAACAGGGAACAAACTGCCTGCTATCTGTTAGGCTTTGATTGGGCCTTCAATTGATCATTGTGGCCTGTCTCCCCATTCTTTCCATTCTCCACTTTGCTAGTGTACAATGTCACATTTGGTTATAAAACAAACACAGTCTTTTTGCAGCAGGAAGAAAGGGAATCAGGAAATGGAGGAAGGAAAGAAGGAAGGAAGGAAGGGAGGGAGGAAGGGAGGGAGGAAGGATTATGAATTTGGTTGTTGCAAGTTCTTTGGAATAAAAGAGAAAAATAATTCTGAATTAATGGATTCTGGGGATGGGAGGAAAGGAGAGAGAAAAACATATCTTCCAACATTTCACAGATGAAAACTATGCCACATGTGGCCAAGCAACATCAGAGTGTAGTCAAGATGGCAAAAGTTATTAATGAGGAAGAAGACACATGCTAGGAGAAGCTATAGCAGTTTGTTTTTGCCTGAGCCTACGGGGAAGGGTAAGATTCTGCCCCCTTCTCTCCATCCTCATTGAGTTAACTGAGTGCAAACTATTCTTGCAATTTGAACTGGGTTTGCAGCAATGGAAGTAACCCAATAACAAAGAGTGAAAGTGGGAAGAGGAAAGAAAAACTTGACCATTTTAAAAGCAGCTGAAAAAAATGGGATGACAGAGGGTTAATTGGGACTGGCTTTGCCAAATGTGGATAGTTGCAGGGTATAGAAAAGTTAGCAGGAATAGTAAATCCTCAGAAAGAGATTTTTAAAAATGACTTCTGACAATCTAGCAAAGAGGAGTCTACCACAACAACAAATAAACAACAAACAATGATAAAACTAGACACAATTTTCTGTCCAAGGAAAGACAGAGGCCAGAATCCTGTTAGTGGGATATACATGCTTTATACATGCACATGTCACACTATTCTGTAGCCTCTTATGCCCCATCTAAAACCTTCTCCTCTGCAGCTTCCATGCCCCATCTAAGCTGTGGGGACCTCCTCTCATTTCCATTGCAGTTCACTAGGAAAAGAAGAAAAATGAAACCATAGTTCTTCTCTCCCCCTCTAGTGAACTGCACCAGCAATGAGAGACAGTGGTTGCTTCTCAGTTGCCTCCCTCCCTATCTCCATGACTTTTAATAGATGCAGCTGTGGCCCTTTGGCACTTGAGAGTTGTCTGACCTGGAGGTACGGAGCTATGCATGCAAAGAAATTATGCTCCGCACTCATCATGTTGGATCTTGGTCTAAAACTTTGGGGTGAGAAAAGCCAGCTGTAGCTGCCTTCTAATACATTTATCACAGACTAGAGCAGTGCTGTAGTAAATGTTTTGGAATGTAGCCTCAGCGCTGTCTATGGCCTAAATACCCCAAAGGCACCAGATCCCATCTGATCGTAGAAGCTAAGCAGGGCCAGCCCTGGTTAGTAATTGGATAGGAGATTGCCAATGAATGCCAGGTGCTGTAGGCTATATTTTGAAGGAAGAAAGTGGTAAAACCATCTCTGAGTATTCTTTTCCTAAGAAAACTCTAAGAAATCCATGGGGTCACCATAAATTGACAGAAGAAATGAAGGTACATTCACCTACGCAAAGCAGTACTATATAAAGTGGTAGTCTATGGATCAATAATGGCCTGCAAACCATTAGCTGTTGGTCTATGGTGTATTTCAAGGAATGAAAGAAACAGTTATAGCATAGGGACTAAGTACCTTGCCATTCTCTGGAATGTTGGGAATAATAGCTTACCAGTCCACCATATCAGATAGGCAGAGAAACACCAGACTAGAAATCAGACTTGGAATCATAGCCAACACAAAATGGAAAAAAGTTCTAAAATGGATAGGGACCATGGCATGGGGTGCTGGTTTCAACATCTCCCCATGGTCTTGTTAGAACCACCCTCTTAGCACCTGATATGCAAAATGAGGCAACAGTATGAGAGCTTCAACTCTGTTGCATTTGCTCTTTCAATGTGGGTGGCATTGCATAATGTAGAAGTCATGTCAGAAACCAGCTGAACAGCAGCTATGGTTTTTTGATCCATGGAACCTGTTGTCTCCTAGAAATGCAATGGTGCTATAACACATGGATTGCCACCTCAGAATCCCCATTTACAGGGCCAAAAATTTATTCATGCTTAAGAAGTGAGAGGTCAACTCAGCAGGTTCATTGCAACCAATTGGAAATCCATCACATTTCACTGGAGCCTAAGCCTGGCTGGCCTTCTCTCTGGATTAGGACCAATGGTTTTTGGAGCAAATCCTAAGCTGGTTAAGAACATGCAGCATTAGTGCCAGTGGCCCCACTTAGTACAGGAGAATGCCAGGAAAGGGCTAATATTTTGGCATTCTTGACAGCTATATTTATTAGGCAATTTAGCTCCAGCGAGTTATGTTTTTAGTTATATTTGGGTGGGTGCCCAGAGATCTAATTTATAATAATAAAATATTTCCAAAGCAGTGGCCAAACTCAAGTGGATTAAACTTCTGTTTCCTAACAGAAAAGAAAAGAAGCGGGGATGCTATTAAAACCCAGCTTGTTTTGGAAACTGATGATATTTGCAGAGCTTGGCATGGATCCTATTGTTTGGTCCTAATTAGAGTAGAGTAGACCCATTGAATCAATAGCTAAAGAGTGAGTCAACACTTGTGCAAATGCCACTGATTCAATGAGTGTCCTGTGGCTGGGAGTTTCAATAGGATTCAGGTTCTTGGAAGTAATATGCTAGAAGTAGAATGGTATCTATGGCCCTTTCTGCACCTTACCTTCTTCTGGTGCTGGGGTGCAGGGATCGCGCAAGCAGCCTCTGGCGAGAGGCTCTCGCATCTGGGGTCCTTTGGCTCCGCACGAGCTGCCTGCTCTTGTGAAAGCCCTGCCTCTTCCTTCCGCAATGCAGCCTGGGACCTTCCCAGGCTGCGCTGGGGCAGGAAGCATGACCGGTGCAGCTCCAGAGGCTCTGCACGCCAGGTAAGTGCACGTGGGGCCCGGGAGCAATGCATGATTGTGTACCATTTTCGGCTTCTAGCCAAAAATGAAAAGGTGCGCGATTGGCGCCTGCTGGCCCCTGGAGCATCGCGCGATTGTGCGTGTGTCGTGCAGATCGCTCCTCACAATCGCACGATGCTTGGGCGCCATTTCGCATGGAAAATACCACGCGAAAAGGGCCTATGGCATGTATAGCTAGTGTATGTATGTATGTATACCAAAATGGCCATAACCATTTAGTGGCCGAGGAAGATAGGAGCGATGAGACAATGGTCATATCTGTACTACACTGTTTTAGTGCTATTATTCCACTTTCAACATCCTATGGAATCCTGGGGTTCACAGCTTAGGGACAGGCATTTAGAATTCTCAGCCAGAGAGCTCTTTGGCCTCAGTGAACTACAAATTCCAGAATTCCACAGGATGTAGAAAAATAGCACTATATGAAAGTGGAATAATAGCAATATAACAGTGTTGGGTGAAAATGGCCAACATTCTGCTGTGTTCCTACTGTTGGGCACAAAAAGATGACATTCCCTTCTGAACCTTGGAAGGTCCCATATGACAAAGGAACTCTAATGAAAATACTGAAGCAGGGCTTTAGGGAATGGAGTCTTGGGCCCTTGATTTGGGCTGTTTTTGTGTTCCTTGACCTCTCTAGATTCAACAAGAGAGAGAAAGAGAGAGAGAGAATTACTTGTAAGCATCAACAAATAGTCATTTTTCAAAGCCACACAGGGAATGCCGATCACTTTAGAGGTCAAGCCACAGGGGAAGAAAATGATGGTCTTCCCTTTGGAACAAGTATTCTGCCCCCAAATTTCTAGCATTGTGGTAACCTAAAGCTTCAGTTGAACATTTTGAGATAGAATTTAGGCACTGAAAGAAAAGGAGCTGGCAGTGTTGCCTAGGAAAAGCAAACACAACAAACATAGGAGTTTTAGGTATGAATGATTTTCAGTAGTGAATGATTTTCTCAGTAATCTCTACAGAGGAAGATATTGCAACAACAACCAGTTCCACCAAGGTTAGGTGACAGAAAAAGGCCTATAGGCTTCCATGAAGCAGCTGATTCGGAACCTATTCTTCAGATGAACTCGAAGAGAAACTGTGATGGCTAACACCAGCATCCCTCAAACACCTGTCTGTCTTTAAATACAATTGCATATAAATAGTTGCATTTTTTTTTCATTTCAGGTTTGGAAGTATTTGAGCCTTTAGGCTGTAGTTATCAAACGAAACATCTATTTGATGGAAGAGGGGGGTGTTGTTATTAATAAAAATGGAAGACGTATTTCTCAGCAGTTGACCAGGCATTTTAAAAAAAACAAAAAACAAAAAAGGACAAAAATTTTCTATCATCATCATCATCATCATCATCATCATTATTATTATTATTATTATTATTATTAGGCTTCCATTAGAGTAGCCCCACTGAATCAATAGGCTTCTCCTATGGGTTGACTCACCATTCAACAATTGAGTTAGTCTGCTCTAGCTGGGATTAAACAATGGAATTCAGGCCTGTGTTGTTAATTATTATATATTCCATTTAAGGTTTGTTGTATGTCAGCTACAAATAAAAAGTACTTATTGTAATTATTCTAGCACCTCACTAAAACTCAGATGTTGGGCATAGGTGATTGAAGCTATAAAAGTTCCCAAATAAGAACAACGAGCCCTATGAAACTAATGAAAACAATTGCCAACTTCCTTGCTCTAAAGCTTGATTTTATTTTATTTTTTTTTAAAAAAAGAGTTGCATTTCTTCAAGGCTGCCAAAAATGAACAGTTTATTTGAATTTAACTTGGGTCTCCAAGAAAACTTATTTTAAAAAAGTCTTTCAAGAAAGTAGGATAAAGCCGTGTTGCACAAATGAGGATGTAATTAAACTGTTTCTATGCCCTGCCAATTTCAGGGTTTTTTTTAAAAAGCAGGATAACCCAGTAATGCAAATAAAGAACTGATCAATAACCAGGCATATTCCCTGACTGGAGCTGAATACGAGACAGAACAGAAGCTACGATTCAAGTTAGTCCTTTTTTTCCTGTTTGTTTTTTTTATAAAAGTACATATATATCCTGCCAAATGGCCCTGAGAAGGTTTGTAACACGGTGAATAATGCAACTCAAGAAAACAACAACAAATATATTCTATTTCATACAATTTTCAAAACAATACAGCACCAAACAAGCAACTAAGATTTCAAAAGCATGACAAAATCATATGATGGACATCAATAAAATCAATTAAAAACATATAAACAAAGCTACTAGGCTAGATGTTGTTGGGTTGCAACTCCAAGCAACCCTAGCTTTCATAGCCAATGGTGAGGCATGATGGGAGTTGCAGTCCAACGTCTGGAAGACCACATGATTCCTACACTTGTACTCTAGCTATTTGATGAAAAGCTGTCTGGGATAATGTAATTACTCTTTGCACCGAAGCCTGAAGGGAGTTCAGGGTTTGACTGGATGATCTCCAAGACCCCTTCCAAACAGAGTATGCATTTATTAATTCATTCATTCTCTGCCCTTCAGCCAAACAGTCTCCTTAGGTGGCTTAAAAATTGTTAATTTGACAGTGCCCTGCATTCAGGCATGCAATCCAAAATAGAGATTACACATAAATCAAAGAGAATGGGAGTGGGAGAGTAGAGTAAGGCCATTTCTGCACTACACTGTTATAGTGCTAATATTCCACTTTCTACCTCCTATGGAATCCTGAGGTTTGCAGTTTAGGGAGGGGTCTTTAGAATTCTCAGCCTGGGAGCTCTTTGGCCTCAGGAAACTACAAACCCCAGAATTCCACAGGATGTTGAAAGTGGAGTAATGGCACTATAACTGTGTAGGGTGGAAATGATCTAAGTCTACCAGATGCTCTACTGGCTGGTCCTTTCTCCCACAGAAGCCAGAGCAACAGCAACTGGAACATGAAGGGAGGGCCTCTCACCAGCCCTGGGGCCAAGGAATTGCGCCTGGCTGCTTTTGTCTCCTTCGGAGGCCAGAGCAATGGCAGCCGGAGGGGAGAGAGGGGCTCTGACCAGCTGCTTAGCCAAGACACAATGAAGCTGTGCCTGGCTGCTCTTCTCTCCCTCAAGGGTGACAGCCATGGCAGTTGGAACATGGAGGAAGGGGATCTCACCAAGGTACTGTGGAGCTGAGCCTGGCTGTTGTTCTCTCTCAGAGGCCAGAGGAATGGCAGAGTACAGAAAAGTTGCATTTGGAGACTGCAAGTGCCGGAAGTCCCAGCTAGAGTTCCCAGTCTGTATCAAACTCCATCATTCTATAATTCTATGAAGAGGATTGTAGTAGACCGTTGTTGCTTTTCTGGTCACAGAATGGCACTGGTGGAAGAGACACAAAGGGAAGTGGTCAAAAAGCCAGTGATAAATTGTACATGTGCAATGCTATGTACAGAGAACTGGCATTGACCATTGGACTAGGCTTCAGAGACCAGGGTTCAAATCCCTGCTTAGCCATAGAAACCAATTGGGTGACGCTGGGCAAGTCACACTCTCTCAGCCTCAGAGGAAGGCAAAGGCAAACCCCCTCTGAACAGATCTTCCCAAGAAAGCCCAATGATAGGTTTGCTTAGGGTCACCATAAGTTGAAAAGTACTTGAAGGCACACAGCAACAAATGCTGTGTACATAATAAGGAAGTTAAAAATAAAAACGGAATCATGGGGAGTTCCCAATGCGTAGTCTCTGACTCAGAAATGAGAATGCAAAAGTAACGTACGGGGAGAGAAATTCAGATGAGGGGAATTTCAGGAGAACTCGGTTGACACCCTATAGCAAACAGGTGGAGTGAGAAGTTCTGCCAGCGTAGCTCTGTGCTTTCCTCTACCCCAGCAGCAGCCAAGCTCTGTGAGGAGCTGGTTCTTCTTCTGCTTTCTCAAGGCAGGGGATGGAAGTGGGAGGCAATTCATACAATGTGGCCTGAAGAAATCAAGATGTCAGAGCCCAGACTAGCTGCATCTTCCCTGTGTGAATTACCTCCCCACTCTTTTCCAGCCCCACTAGCAAACTGTAGCAACAGCAGCTCCTCCTGGGGCTTGATAGCTACCAATGAGAGTTTTCAGAGGGATACAAAGGGGCAAAGAACGGCCTCTCTCCATAGCTGTACATAGCTGCACATATGTCTCAGTGAGATGTACATATGTCACAATAAGATTCTGCCCCCATCCCTGGTATATTCCTCCCCAAGCACCGAGCTCTGTCAAGGAAACTTTCTGCTGTGTCTCACTACTGGGAGCAATATATTATGTGGATATGAGTGGAATGGCCTTCTTTGCTGTGGCACCTTAGTTTGGGAATGCCCCAGCCCTCCTTGGAGGCTCAGTTGGTGCTCAGTTGGTGCCTCATTTCAGTGCCATGCCAGTGCCTTCCTCTTCTCCCATGCTTTTGTGGCCCAGTGATTACCCCTTGTCTCTCTGACCTACTGGCTTACTGTCCTCTTGTGTTCTTTCACTCTGTTAAATTGTTTTAAGTTGTTTTTATGGTCTGTACATTAAGGTTCTCAGATATGGGGTACAATATAAAAATTCAAATAGCTCAACTAACAGACACATCTCAGGCATCCTATTGGTGTACTCCAGATATACTGGACAACAATTCCTATCATTCTCATAAAGCAGGAGTGGAAATCATGCAGCCCACTCAATATTGCTGAACTGCAACTCCTAGCATCTCTTGCCTTTAGTTAGAGCAGTGGAGATTGCAGTTCATCAGCCTAGCTTCCACCTCTGCCATATATATGTTTGCTGGGGAGATGGAAATGGTATTGCAACAAATCCGGTGGCTACTAGATTGGGGAAGGTGGACAATGGACATTTTTACACTACCTCTGCTGAGAAGGAAATAATTTACTTGGGGGTTCTGTCCATCCATGATAGCTTAGAATGCCATCAGACTCAGCCACTTTGGGTCCCATGTTGGGAAAAAAGTGGGCTATAAAATGAATCAATGAATGAATGACCATTTAAAATGGTGGAGAATATGTTACAGAATCATGGAAGGTACATCGTGGGCAATGAAGTCCAACTTCTCATTCAGTGCAGGAACTCTAGCTAGAGCATCCTCACTAGGTAGCATTTCAGCCTCTTTTTGTGAAGACATCCAGAAAAAAGAGACCTCATTATAATTTCTGCACCCCTTGTTATAGTGCTATTATTCCACTTTCAACGTCCTATGGAATCCTGAGGTTTGCAGTTTAGAGAGAGGCATTTTGAATTCTCAGCCAGAGAGCTCTTTGGCCTCAGCCAACTACAAATCCCAGAATTCCACAGGATGCTGAAAGTGGAATAATAACACTATAACAGTGTAGCGTGGAAATGGTGTAGGTACCTAGTTCTATCACTGGACCACTCTTACGGTTAGGAGGTTCCTTCTAATGTTCAATCAAAATCCATCCTCCCGTAACTTAAAACCATGTTTCTTGTTTTTTTTTTAATTGTTTGCTTATCTATCTTCTTAATATTGTTGCTCAAACCTTTGAGAAAAGGTGCTCTTTTATTATGCACTGTCTGTTCTGTGTACAACACAACAGCAAAACAACACAAATAGTCTACTTACTGGATCAAAACTCTTAATAGTCCACCTTAGTAGATCTCCTGTTTATTAACAGTGTTCCCTATCTGGAGACTTTAGAAAAACGTGAACAACTTTGACTGGTTTATTAACAAAGTACCATTGAACCTTAATTCCACAAAAAATATAAACTTTTTTCTTTTCCCTCCTCACCCCCTCCCCACCAAATTTTGCATTGCAACAAAGAGAAAGCATCCTCATTACTTATTAAGATGTGGTACATCCTTTGTATATTGAGTTTCCTCATAGACTTTGAACTCTTATCCCTTGTCGTTTTATTTGGGAGGCAAAACATCAAAGTGGCGTGGTCTTAACAGAGCTCCTGAGGAGGAGAGGCCTTTCAGAGAATATTAATGCCCTCTTGAAGAGCAAAGCTGGGAAGGAGGTGTAATCCCCTCCAGGTCTCATCTTGGGAGTCTAACAATACAGAACTGCTCTGACATGCTGGGTAGATTTGGAAAAATGTGCTGCTTTGCCAAGGTGGCAGGCCAGGAGTGTGCGATGTTTTAGTGGAATATCTGCCACAGCAACGTACAAGAGAGAGAGCAGCAGAACGGATCTCAAGGGTGAAGCAGACAAGAATTTGTGTAGTACACATCATAGCAAAAGAGAAAAAAAAGGGGGGAATGAAATAGGAAGAAATGGAAGGGACACTGAGGAGATGGAGCATAATTTTATGGACTCATGAACCAAGATTCTACATCAGTAAAGTGCAATGTAAATATCTGCTAGGGGAGCTATGTTATGCAACTCCCATACTGAACATCAGTGTAGCTCAATGTATGTAGATCAATGGTCAATGGCATGGCTGCCAATCTACCATGCAAATGCATTGTGCAATGTGCAAAGGCAATGCATAGAGGCAAGGTGCATCCACATGTTGCTCTATGTAATTTAACATACTGCCACATGCGCAACAGTGTTCTTAATTATGCTTAACTAAGTAGCATCTCCTGATCTCCCTGCTCCTACTTTATCAGGCAGCAGCTGCTTTGAGTGATAGGGGATCAGTGTGCGGCACACTGACACTTCCATCCTCTCCCTCTAGTGATCTCTGGTGTGACAATCAGAAGCAGGATCCCTATCATAATGCTTTCTCACACAGAAGATCACTGGAGGGAGGAGGTGGAAACATCAGTATGCTGTGCCCTAATCAACAGGAGAGCAGACTTCCATCACTCGCAGGGGTAAAGTGGGAATGAGGGACTTTTATGGTCATGGCAATAATACCACAATTGTGCTATGTAGGGAGAGTGAGTACAAATCCTTTACAGATGAGAAACTCCAGGCTCTGTAACTGTGATAGTGAATTCCAGTCAATCATCATTTCCTATGTAACCCCTGTTTTTCTGCACAGGCAAGCTTTTTTTTTTTTCTGTACAGAAAACAAGGTTTTGTGAAAAACAAAACAAAGCAAAAACCACACATGTTTTCCTCTGCAACACTTTGGGACATTTGAATGTGGGGCGAACCTTGTAGAGGAATGTTTGCTGTTTCTTACAGGATGCTGAAAGCTATCAGAATTTTTCATCTTTGCACACAAGAATGAAATAGTCAAGAATTTACATTTGTATGACGGAGCATCTGTCCTCTCCTCCTCATCTTTCTTGTCATTATGAATGAATGTTGTACAGGCCCTTGTGAGTGGAAGGGTAACTTTGCAGAGAATAAAGATGTTGGCTGGGCAGCAACCCTCTATAAAAAATGGAAATTCATCACTGGGGAGAACCCAGCCATAAGAAGTCCTACCCAGAGAGTAGAAATACATTTTCCTTGGGCTACTTCAAGACAACATGGTTGGAGGACTCTGGCAGTTGTGGTTCAAACATGTACTTTTTCCACATTCTGGTATTACCTGCATTTCTGTGTTGAAAACCAAGGAGCAAAACCATTCTTTTCTTCATTATAGTGACTCCCTCTTAAGGCGGTTCCTGGTGAGGTCCAGCAGTTGGAGTGAGAAGTGTCTGTACCATTTTCAGTGTTGCTTGCTTTTCCTCAAACAAAAGCCAAAGACGGACACCAAAAGCCTTCTAGAGGGTTGAACCAAAAAGGATCTCAACCTTATCACAATAGACACCTTCAGATTTGGAAATGGTTAAAAGAAATGGCTGCTTTGTTTTGTGGAAGGGGTTGTTTGGCTTTGCACAACACGGGATGTTGGCCCAAACTCAGCATGATGTTGATCAAATGCTCAGCTATACACAAATTAATGTTCCTTAGCATGGAGCTCTCTAGTCAAAGCCAGACTGAAGCACATAATTGAAATTAGGGATTGATGGAAACTATTCCGGCTGTTAGAGTTGCCAGTGAATCATGTTTACAAATATCTAATCTGTGGGTGGAGATGGTTGTGCATTGGCCAGTCAGGGGATGGGACTTAGTAGGAGCCCTTTCACACTGTACAGTTATAATGCTACAATTCCATTTTAACTATGACAGTCCCATCCGAAGGAATTGTGGGGTTTGCAATTAAGGGGGGGCCTTTAGAATTCCCAAACAGATTGCCCTTTTGCCTCTCCAAACAACAAATCCCAGGGTTTCATAGGATCCAGCCATGCCAGTTAAAGTGGAATCATAGTGCTATCACTATTTGATGTGAAAGGACCCTAGGCTTTGGTAACCAGGAGTGGAGGAGGATCAGGCTATTTATATACATTGGTTACAGTCTTGGGCCATTTCCACAGTATACTCTTATAGTGCTAGTATTCCACTTTCAACATCTTGTTGCATTCTGAGGTTGGTAGTTTACTGAGGCCAAAGAGCTCTCTGGCTGAGAATTCTAAATGCCCTCCCTAAACTGCAAATCCCAGGATTCCATAGGATGTTGAAAGTGGAATAATAACACTATAACAGTGTAGTGTGGAAATGGCCCAAGACTTCCTTCACCTCTATGTATCTTATGAAAGCAGTCACCTTTGGGAGCACAGTGACTAGCAGCACCTACTATACTAAGCAAAACACCGTCTGTGTGTCCTGCAATCTTATCTACATTACAGAATGCAGATGTACAGGTTGCTGTCTTCAGTGAATGGAGAAAACAACTACTTGTGTACGTGTTTCAGGAGTCACAAGTCAGATTACAGTCAGGAGCTTGGAGCTTTCTGTGGTTCGGGTGTGCTGTTGAAGTCACTGGATGCAAGCAATTTTCCTGGCAGTCAATGGGCTTGAGAAAACTATTAGTCCTATCTAGAACTGTTCCATCGGATTTATTAGATTTATATAAATGTTGACTCAAGATCCAACCCCTGATTCAAGGAATCTAGTCTGGTTGGTAAAGCCATTAAATTTAGGTCTGCAATATTTGGAGTGACTCTACCTACCCCTATCTCTTGTGATAGGAAGTTCAATAAAGCACTTCCTGTGTTGGTTAAGATCTTCTCTCTCTCATGCCACGTTCCTTCTGGTACTGACATGTTTATTCATGTTGTCCAGCTCTGAATCTCTCACTTTCCTCTGCCCAGTGCTCAGTCTTATCTCTCTAGTTAAAATGCACCTTGTAAGCACCACAGGGTAGAGTCTTGTCTTTTTTTGTTTGTGTCTATTTACAAGGCACCGTCTACACTAGGGATTTGGAGCATTTGGTCCTCCAGATGTGCTGGACTGCAGCTTCCACAGTTCCTATCATCAGCCATGATAGGTGAGAGTGATGGGAGTTACAGGCAGGTCCAAAGTTTTCCAACCTCTGACATATACTGGTAACATTGTCTACTTAATAACAAAAACATTTTAGTATAGAAATCAAACTAGGTAAATAAATTAAAACTCTCTCTGTTTGATCCTGATGTCTGCATTCACCTTCTCTAGGGGTAGATGAAAATAGCTGAGGCACATGATTTTATTCTAATATAAACTCTTGCTCTTATTCTCCTTCTTCTTTTCTTTTGGCAGAAACGCTTTCGGCAGCAGCCCAGGTCACTGGATGATTTACAAAACTGTCATTGTCATATGGTGTTAATTTGATAGCTCGTTTCGAGTGACATCTGCGAGAAACAGTTGGACATGCTTCGGCTTTTGCATTAATTAACTCAAGTTTCTAATTAATTTTGCAAAGCTGAAAACAAACAAATAAAAATAGGGTGAAAAATAATAGCTAAAAACCCGAGATAAGATGCACTTCAACACCTCTCTTCAGTTACTGATACCCATCGGTTTGGCTTTGGTTTCCACTTGCCATGGATTTTTTTTTTTTTTTTTTAAACAGGTTGAGTGGTACATTGGGCATTTTCTTGGCAGAACGGTTAGAGTGCCATCGTGTTTCAACTTGTGAAAAAGTACAGTGTGTATTGTTTGGACTTGCAGGTGTGGGAGACGGAAGAAATTTGCAATCAAAACATGGTCAGGGTTTAATCATTTGCATTTGGGGAGGGGTATTTCTGAGGAAGCATGTATAGGATTGCATAGTTAACTGCATACCACCACACAGCCCTGAAAACAACCCAATCTTGTCTCATTTTGGAAGCTAATCAGGGCCTGGTTTGTACTTGCATAGAAGACCAAGCATCTCAGATCAGGCTAGGAAAGAACCTTTCTTGAAACTCTGTAAAGATGCTGCTGGTCACCTCTTAGGAGTGCTTTTGTTGTCCATTTCTGCATGGCAGGGGGTTGGACTAGATGATTCTTCCAGCTCTTAAGATTCTGCAATTCTATGATAAAGCAGACAGGAGGAGAGTGTGTTTTGTATCCCCAGCAAACAGCAGCTCCCGTGTCAGTGAAGGGGTGAATCCATTCTAGGGTTTAGCCCAAAATTTTGAAAAACCATCCAAGGGACTGAAAGTATTTGGGGGGTTTTCTGGGTCTGAGGTTGTGTAATGTACCCAAGTCACCCAGGGTGGCTGCTAAAAATACTGGCCCAAGACAGTGAAGGAGCCCTAAAAATAATCTCACTGAGGATTAAACATGTAGTGATCAGGGTTTTTTTTAACTAACAAGCAACACAGTTTCTTTCAATTTCTTTTGATAAACAGGAAAGCAGAGTTGTTTTTACAAAACTGGAATGAGCAAGGTAGCTCACAACTTTTGACGTGTAAGAAATTACTTTTTTAAAAAGTCATTTCCCAAGCCCTGGGAAAGTCTTTGAAAATTGGCCATGGAAACCTACTGTCTGACCTTGGGGGCATCACACACTCTCAGCCCTACAAAACGCCTAGATGGGTTCACCATAAGCCCGATATTTCTTGAAGACATGCAACGACACACTGAAGATGCCAACGGAATGCAAGCAGAGCAAAGAAAAGTATTCTAGGTATGAACAATTTTCACTGACTCACTCTTTGCAATGCTAGAAATTCGAGGACAGAAGAAAAGGTTCATTTCAGGAAGGTGGATTTCCTATGCGGGGGAAATGCCCTCATTTTGCTGCCCTGTAGCTACAGCCTTGCAGAAAAATATAGACTTCAAAGCAACATATATGTGTAATAACATGCAAAGTACGAACCACGGCAGCACCCACATTTCTTGTATATTTCTGTGCAGTTGCTTTCAGGGGTTCTTGTTTTGATCAGTTGCTTTCCTTTACTTTGGTGAAAATAATAGGCAGGTTGTGTTATTTGGCTGACCAACAGGAAGTGTACTAATGCCACCTTGCCTGTAACACCTTATAATCTTCATAACCGTGTCTGTACTGGACAGTTTTAGGAACTCTTTCTATACTTAGAGCCTCTTCTCTTTAATTCATACTAATCCATAGCCTCTTAATGAGAAACCTCAACTTCAAACACTGTGATTCAGGAGGAAAATATACATATACATATATTTGCCTGGGAAACACTTCATCATTTATCAGCAATTCATGGTATCGGTTCCAAGACCAATTTCTTTCTTTACAAAGGAGGGTCTATATGTTCAAAACTTTTTAAAAATAATAATGCATAACTAACATAATCAAAGCTTAGAGAATGCTTACTTTTCGGAGCTGTGGGATTTGGGGAACTGGTGTTGAAAAAAATAACTTCTCTGACTTCTGGAAGTATGTTAGGGAAGTTTAACAGAAGCCCCCTGCCCCCAGTCATTCCTTAATATCTAGAAGAAAGATCAGGAAACTATTGATGAGAAAGATATTGGCCTAAGGCTCTGGAGATCTGCTTTTGGTCAGAGTAGACAATACTGGGTGAAATGGACAAATATATACAAATCCGTTATAAAATGGCTTCCTACTTTGCTGTGAACATAGGCTCAAGAACCCATTTTGCAGAAGTGGCATTCTTATTTGAAACATTCTAAGCCTTTTCCAGGTTAAGGGTAGATTCAGTCACCTCTGATCTGGCAATTGACCAAAGCTTGGAAGAATTCCACTTTTGCATGACAATTCACAGAATCTAGGCTGGTCAGGAAATTCTAGGAGGTATATTTTTTTAAAGAAAGGTTTCAAAGCTCTGAGACTAATTTCTCACATCTGAAGTCCAAGAACTCAAGTGAAGGCAACCAGCATTGGCAGGGGGAGCTTGGATGCCAAGACTGGAGAAACATTTTAAGAGCCTGGATTAAATAAATAGAGATACATTCTTTCATGTCTGGGACAAGTGGAAAAATCAACAACAAATACACACATTCAAACAGTCCTGACTTAACGGGGACAATTGCCACATCTTCTCTTTACCTCTGGTACTTTACTGTCCCTCATATATCCTTTTTTTTTTTTTTGGCATTTGGAAATGCCTTATTAAAATAATTGGCCAGAATTCTGTGTCATCTAATTATTAAGTAACTTCTCTTAGCCCCACTCTCAGAAACTTGATGGAAATGTCATTCACTCTTACTAAAATCTCCAGCATAATGGATCTCCTCTCCACACAGTTGATGCCTGGTAAAGTAGGTTTGGGGGAGTTATAATTATGGAAATAATATCAAACTTGTGATGAAGTAGTGATCATGAATACAAAATGGTTATGAAAGAATAAATCTGATCCAGTGGTTCTTAACGTTTTCGTTACCATGCACCTCCTTTAAATATCTTTTTTTTTTTTTTTGGCATGGACCACCAAGACTTAGAACCCTAAAGTGTATCAAATATTTATTTAAAATTGCTCATCAAGGACCTTCAAATGGAGAGAGAAGGGAGAAATAAGTAGATGCACATACTCTTATTATAATATTTTTATTAGAATTATTTTGTCCAAATTTGTCTTTCTTCTTTCCTTCTCTCCTTCTATTTTAACTGTAAAAACTCATAACACTTCTTCAAGCCTTCACACACTTACTGTGAGGACATCGTGGCTCCCCAGTGGTCCACGGACCCCAAGTTAAGAACTGGTGAACTAGGCCACTCTTTCCTAGAGATGGTTTCCTGAGTGATTTTTGGCATAGGAGCTGATATCTTATGAACAAGGTCGAGGAGAAGAAGAGATCTAAATTAGGCTCATCACATCCATCTCAATACTACATTTCTAGAAGCATTCTCATCCTTTGGTTAAAAAAAAAATCTTCGAAAAACTGTGCATATGTGTGGCTTACAATAAAATATTGCAGGATAGGGGTGTTCTCCTTCAAGATTCCAGATAGCCATGCCCTTTTTCAGGGTACTCCATTTTATTCTACCTTCTTTTGGTTTTCCATCATCATCTCATGCCCACTAAATATGTTTAATCCTCAGTGAGATTATTTTTAGGGCTCCTTCACTGTCTTGGGCCAGTATTTTTATCAGCTACCCTGGGTGACTTGGGCACATCACACAGTCTCAGCCCCAGAAAACCTCATGATAGGTTCACCTTCGGGTCACCATAAGTCAGAAATGACTTGAAGGCACAAAACAACAACACACCTAGGCCATTTCCGCCCTACACTGTTATAGTGCTATTATTCCACTTTCCACCTCCTATGGAATCCTGGGGTTTGCAGTGTAGGGAGGGGCATTTAGAATTCTCAGCCAGAGAGCTCTTGGGCTTCAGGAAACCACAAACCTCATGCTCTGAACATCACCAGAATGGACCTCATTCTTCCATGCAGTTGATACCCACTACAGGAGGTTGTGTGTGTGTGTGTGTGTGTGTGTGTGTCTGGGAGGAAGAAGTTATGATCATAGGAATAGTGTCACAATTGTGATTGAGTAGTGATTGTGATTATGGAACAGTTACTTACATTTACTCATCTGTAAATGGCATACTTAACTTAAATACTTAAAAGTATTTCCTGGAAACTCCCAGCAATATCAAGCATTTTTCTCTTCTACTGCTCAGGTTAGTTTAAATTAACCCAGCTGCCGTTGCCCTGGCCTTGGAGGGAGGCAAGAAGAGGCAGGCCCAGCTCCATCATGCCTAGGCTCAGAAGCAGATGAAAGGCTTTCCCTCCATCCCAACTGCCACAGCCCTGGCCTTGGAAAGAGAAAAACACCTACAGGATCTGCTGGACTGAATCCCCTCTCTGATGGCCACCCCCTCTTCTTTTTGTGTCCTGTCTTAATTAGATTGGAAGCCCTGAGGGCAGGGAACTGTTTTGCTGTTCTTTTACTTGTAGAGCACCATGTACGGTGATGATACTAAATAAATAAATAAAGATAACATAATTATCAACAATAATAATAAAAACTAGGTAGCTGATACAGAATATTGGCCTTGGTTTTTCTGGAAAGTTTTTTTTTTTGGGGGGAGCAACTGGAGACTCTGAGGTTCCTATCAGTCCACTGATAGTTCTAATGTGTGAGTGAATAATGCCTTGGCCACATAAGGATAAACGTTGGAAAACATGAACTTGTTAATTGGTTGCGATTATATCACATTAGGCTCCCTTTATTTGCATTTCCTTGGTGGCACTGTTGCTAACGCAAGCAATGTAATATAATTCAGCATAGTGGAAAGGGACAAAAGTTTCCCAAAAGATTCCTTCTCACAGTTGCACCAGACTGTGCTCAGATATCGCACCAGTCCTTGTGTTACCTATAAAGAAATCCTAGTACACTGGATTAACTTAGCCCATATTGCATCCTCTTACAGCAGCCTGAGGATTTGCATATTCTTTCTGATTATCTGGTAATTAAACCAAGTAAGTACATATATACAGTAATTACCATGTAACCTCCAGGGCCATCTGGTCTGGAGGACAGAATTAACTGTATGTTTACTTCACTGTTTTGAAGTGTGGCAGAACTAGCCATTGTTGACAGGTCTAAACTAAGGTTTAGGTCTCATTGTTTCGGTCAAATCGTGGCCTCAGCCAGACTCACGGAAGTCTGATGTATTAATTACCTGCCTGAGACCCAGACCAGGTTTTCCAAAAGACAGAAAAGCCTACCTAGATACATCTACCCAGGACTCTGGGTGAGTTTTTAACGGCTTGTGCAGCAAATCTCATATTCACTAACTACATGTGTTCAAAATGAGAACAGATTGGCCTTTTTTCCCCTTGAAAAATAACCCAGCGACATCCGTGTGACATCTAGGGTTGTCAGACTGAAAACTGGATTGGGTTCCTGTACCTTTAATGGTTGCATAGAAGAGAGACTTTCTTGGCATGAAACTAGTAACAAGCTACCCCCTCTTCCACATCAGAGACAGAGGAGCCCTTTCCAGTTTTCTCTTTGGCAATCCTACATTTCACTAGTGTTGGTAAATATTTTTCAAACATTTGATCTCAAAGAACCCAACAAAGCAGTAGGTTGCTTTATTTTTTTAAAAAAACATGTTGGTTATAAAGATTATTTAAAAATAACACCAATAAACATTTTAAAATGTTAAATGTAGGTTAAGTTAATGCTATAAAGGGGGGAGGCAAAGGAAGATGAACTCTTTTGCATGCAAAAATTCATTGCTTAATGTCTCAGCACTGAACTTGTGCCACTGAACCGTGGTAAAAGTGTAAGGTGACACAAGAAGACAAGTACACATGAATTGCTCAGTCAGATCTGTGGTCTATCTAATTCAATGGTCAATCAGATTTCTCTGGGATCCTCAAAATTGGGATATGAAGGTAATAGTTCTTGTTTTTTCTTTTCTGCATCTGGGACGTAATATTTGGGAAATTCCCACAATTCACAATTCCAGTCTTCATGTAAATTCCACAAGTGATTATGGATTAAATCCTACTGCTACTCCCAGCTAGAGTAGAGTAGAAGAAATAGAATTCGCATAAGTGTTGATGTATCAAGTTCCCACATATTCCATGGGTCTAGCTTAGTTGGGACTAACAGTTGGATTTTGGACCATTACTGTCACTCCTTACTTGGTCTCACTAAATTAATTGGGATCATACCTCCAAGTAAACTTATACAGAATTGTATTGTCAGTTCATGGCAGCAGAATACACAAGTTGATTCCCTGTAATAAGGTTGTGTCCAAACAGAGGTTTAATGTGTGATAGACCACTTACATATGCAAAAAACCAGCAAACAATGCCACCATTATCAGGCAATGAATTTGCAATGGTAAAATTCCCCTGAGGTGACTTCCAAGCTGGCCCAAAGACTATCAAATAGCTTTGGGGAGCATCTAACCCATGACACATCAGATGTTGACCTGTTTTTCCCATCATACCTCAAGCTGTATAAGATTGATAGAATTTGGAGTCCGATAACATCTGAAGGGTCATAAACTCCCCACCCTCTTTTTTTCTTAGAAGGCCATGAAGTCTCAATGACCAATCTGACTAGCTAAGACCAACCCAAGCCTTTTAGATGTCTTGTTAGGCAAACTCATATTCCAAATTCAGCTTTATGGCTCACTCCAGAGTTTGGTTGTACATGGAAAGGAGGGTTTCTAGTTCTAGCCCTAGCAGCTTTGAAAATGAAAGTATGAATCTGCTGACCAGGACAAATTATGATCAAAAATTGTAAAATTGTCAAAAATAGTAAAGGAGAAGACCAGCTTAGTGGGTGAACCAACCAAAACTAGATCCTCCCCAACATCATTAAAACACCATCTTCTGAATGGAATCTTTTAAAGTGACTCAGATTTCTATCAGAGGACATTTCTCTTTGGCAGAGAGCCACATGATACTTTGGGGGACCTTTGTTTTCCATTAATTAGCATCAAATAAAGGAAATATATAGCTGGTTTCTCTTTTCTTTTTCTCCTCACCCCCTCCCCACCTCTTTCTTTCTTCTTCTCCTCCTCCTCCTCCCAAAAAGTTCAAGCGGCAAACAGCTATATGAAGGATGTTGTCGGCATGGCTTTGGCAGGCCGTTCTTCATACAAGTTTCATGACTACATTTACTTTTAATTGATCCTGCAGCTATGTACCCCTTATGGAGTGTTTTAAATCAATGTCAACCATAAAGTGGTACTAAACTGTACAACAGCCTCTCCTTCCCTAGTTGTGGTTAACTTATTTATGAGAGCTCAAGAAAAAGTAAGAGGGTACGGATATAAAGATGATTTTTTTTAAAAAAATTACTCTTTCTGGGTCCTCTTTATTTACTTTCTGTTTTGTAGTAGATTAAGAATTTTACAAGGGCATATTTGACATATGTAAGCAGATGCAAATTCTCATCACTTGTTTCTTTGATGCAGAAGGACTCAGCTGAAATGTGGATCTGACTCCCCTGATAAGGCTTCCATTTTATTCTGGTACATCAAGGTTCCTGTAGGGAAGCAAATATGGAAGCCAGATACAGTGGTCCACAACTTTTTATAGGGATGGTGCTGAAAGTTGTTTATTTGAAAAATGGGCGTCCAGAATGGGCATCAAAAGTGGGCATCCATTAATTGCTGCCCAATAATGGTCAACTGTAGATGCCAGCCAATGAATGAAGCTGCATATACTCGATCAAACCACTGCTACATCTTGCTACAGTAGTCTATCTTTTCACAATAACCATTCTCAGTGCTGATCTGAACTGGAAATCCATACTCTCCAGCTGTCCCAGTCTGGCAAGGACAGTCCATGTCAATCTTCTGTCATTACACTTTTTCAGGTGCTTTTAAAATGTGCCAGGTTCTCTATCCCTCTCGCCGTTTCTCTTTCAGCTACTTCACTCCCTGCAAACTCAGTTCAAAGTGCAAGAGTAGTTTGGAATCAACTTGGGGGGGGGGGAGGAGGGGGTCGAATCTTGCCTTTTCCAGTAGGCTCAAGCAAAAGCAAACTGCTACAGTGTCTCCTAGCCTGCGCACTCTTCCTCATTATTGACTTTTGCCATTTTGACCACACTCCAGTGTTGCTTGCTATGCATGTCCCAGTTTTTAGCTGTGCAGTGTTGGAGGATATGCAGTATCTGGCATCCCTGGGCATTTGGAATGACCTCAGCACCTTGCCAGTGTCCCAGTACCCAGCCTACTATTGAAATCTGCAATAGGTGCCCTTTGTTTTATTATTACTTTCTTGGACTTCCAATCAGTGACCAGTAGCTAGGTGAACCTCAGTCACATTCCTATGGCAGTTGATGCCACCCATGGTCTGTCAGTGGTCCAGAAGCAGCCCTCTGGTCAGCTCCTCCTTTTCTCTCCTCCTCCTCCTTTCCCCTTTTCTCTATAGCTTAGCTCAATTGCTGCAAATTGAATTCTAAGTGCAAAAGGGGTTTGCAATCAATTGACTCAGCCAGGAGGGAGAAGAGAGGAGGGTATGGAATCTTACTCTTCCCGGTAGGCTCAGGCAAAATCAAACTGCTGCAGGCTCTCCTAGGTTATGGGTTCTTTTTCATTGGTAACTTTGGCCACCTTGACCACACTTTGATGTTTGACCACATATGTTCAGGTTTTCATCCTATGAAATGCTGGAGGGTATGTGTTAGCCTACTGATCTCCAGACCTATGTAGTAGGGCTGGGCAAGCTCTGGATAGGATGAAGTTTTCCTGTTTTTGTTCAAGGGCTTTGTGGGAAATTAAAATGACGGCCAAGGAGATAAATGCTCAGTGCTTCATGTAGTGCTTACCAGGGCTTGGAGAGGTGGGACTCACAGACAGTAGTAGTCACTTTGGTCAGATGCTCTTTAGATATCACAGTTTCTTTCTCTTCCTCTCCCTGGCTTTGATAGATGGCTCTTTCATTAAGAGTTCATTTTAAATTTCATCTCAGCCATAAATGACCTGGAAACCTCAGGAAAGATGCTATGGACCAAAGGCAACTGCTAGCTGCAGATGGTGTAGAATCTTTAAATTAGTGGGAACTTATTAAGCCAATGCTTATATATGTTCCATTGATCCAGTAGGTCTACTTTAGTTGGGACTAACAAGAGGATTTAAGCCTTTGCTGCAGCTTAATTTTCCATTGGTAATTTGGAAACAGAAGTACAAATCTACCTTTCATTGTCAGGAATAGATTACCAGACTAGTACATACAAGTGAGTCTTTTAGTACTTCAAAGACTAACAGAGTTTTAGCTTTAGCTGGTCTTGCACAGTAGAGATGGAAACCTTGGGCTTTCCAGATGTTTCAACTACATCTCCTAAAATCCCTTAACATTAGCCATGTTGGCTGCAGCTTTGAGGAGCTGAAGTCCAAAAGAATCGGAAATCCCAAAATTTCCTGCCTCTGGGCTAGAGATTACTTCATGAACTACAAGAAATTCTCTGAACTGTTGTAAAGGATGACTATTTTTGTCATATTTTTGTATGTACTGAGCCATAGATTTTGGAGAGCTTGGACAACAGAGTAGCATCTGAACTCTCAAAGGTGCTCAGGAAGATTTAATGAGTAACTTCCCATATATATACCACATATATATCCTTCTTGTTCCAATTTATTCTCAAAACCACCCTACAATGTAGGTCAGTGGTTTTCAAACCTTGGTCTTCTAGCTG
Source organism: Cyclura pinguis (assembly GCA_030412105.1). Taxonomy (NCBI): domain Eukaryota; kingdom Metazoa; phylum Chordata; class Lepidosauria; order Squamata; family Iguanidae; genus Cyclura; species Cyclura pinguis. The sequence goes on from CM059607.1 coordinate 25,523,897, forward strand.
CCAAAAGCCCCATCCATCTTGGCTAACAATCAATAACTCTGTGAGTTGAAGGCCAAAACACCACGATATAAAAGCCGTTGATGTAGAGGAGGCTGGCAGAAAAGTTCTCATTGGCCTATGGTAACTCATTGTGCTTTGTGGGTCAAGAGGGTTGTGAATTCACATTTCCTGAGTCCACATTCAATGCCTTAAACATATTTGTTCTTGTTGATCTGGCCAAGTGGTAGAGAATGAAATGATCCATTAGTGATAGCTGGTCTTGCTTTGGTGGTAGCTACTTATATGAAATTAAAGTCCCACCTTCTCTTCAATGGTGTTTGGTCCGCCATGGACTCAAATGCATCATGGAAGCCAGAAATTCCATTCTTGATCATTCAAGTTATCCATGATCATAGCACTTAGATCATTTGTTGACTCTCAGTAAATCTGTTAAGAATGGAGAAACTTAATCCCACACCATCTTTCATCAGCCTGGTATCCCTCTAGATGTGTTAAACTACAAACCTCATCATCCCCAGTTGCCTTGGTCACTACTGACTGGGGCTTGTTAAAGCTGAAGTCCTGAACAACTGGAAGTCAGTGTTGAATATTATAAACAGGAACCAGACCCAAGATGAGGGAGCTGGAGCTAGACTTCAGTGGTCATACAGGGTGGGTGAGTAGGACATCCTAGGAGTCCAACAGAATTGTCCAACAGAATTGTTGTTTCCAATGGAATTGTCCAATAGGATTGTCCAATAGAATTGCTGTTTCATCAAGGGGGGGGGGAGTCCCCTATTTGTATTCAAAAAAGAGAGGAGATAGAGGAATCGTACCACATTTACGGTGTTCCTCATCGCTACCCTATCATTAATCAATTACATATTTAAAGAAGGAATCAAGAGAACATATGGTGGTATTAATGACATCTTGTTATGCAGCTCCAGGAAACCTGAAGCATTGGAGATCCTTCTATCTCATATTACTCAAGTATGTAAGACACCAATATATAATTCATGCGTGCATGATAATGAAGTGTAGGGAACGAGTGGCTCTGTAATCTTTTTAAACATTTACATTTCCACCCGCCCACCTCCACTTCAGCTTCTAATCGGAAGGAAGCATAAGACTCAGCTGGGAAGGCCTGACCTTCTGCGTTAAGCTGTTGATCCCAGAGCAGAGAAGTGATACCATATCTCAGTAGTGGAGCATATGTTAGCATATGCTTGGCATGCACACAGAGTCAATCCTCATCAATTCTAGTTAAAGGATCACCAGGTAAAAATAGATCTGATCAGATCAGATCTGAAATGTCTCAGAAAATACTCTTCTGAGAAACTTCCCAAGTTTTCTGTTTTTCTCAACACCCCTGCAGCCTCTGAAAAAGAACGTTTGTTGAATATTCCCTGAATATTATCCACCATTTTTATTTTGGGTGACATTTGCTAGTTTCTCCCAGTGTCCCAGCATAACGCTTGGTCGGTGCTTCAAGGGTATGCCTGCAAGGAATTATGCGAACTGTAGTCCATTTAAATGCCTTAGAGGGCACTATCTAGAAGAAAACCGGCTTAGAACTTGAAAAGACAGGCAGTGTGCATGAGTTGTGTATGAACATGATTTTTAAAGGTTGATGGTGGTAGTCTTTCCTGAGCTGTTGCCACCCAGAACTATTTGGTTCGTCATTCCCAACTCGCACAGCAAATGACTTGCTGGAAGAGATTCAACTGCTGAACACCCTGTCCTCATTTAAAACTACATTAAAGACTAGCCTCTTCCGGCAGGCCTATCCTGATGATTTTAAACTGTGAATTTCAAAAATGGATTTTAAATATGCATTTGTCAATTTTTGGGGATTCGTATGTTTAATTTTGAGATGATACACATTTCAACTACTGTTTTAACTGATGTTCTGTTTTTAATTGTTATATGTCAATCTATTGTTAAGTCTGTTAAGACTCCTAGATCCCTTTCACCTGTATTGTGGTCAAGCCACAGCCTATATCTGTGCATTTCATTTTTTTTCTGCTTAAGGGGAGTTGTAATAGAGTTCTCCCTATGCAAGTCTTATACTACATTGGACAATACATTATGCCAGCCCACGTCTATAAAAAAAAGAGAATGAAGAGGGAAGAAGAGTTATCATGGAAGGACAATCTTTATCCTTTAAATGAACCTTTCCTTATTTCACCTGTTGCAAACCCAGCTTGTCAAGCCAAGCTAGGGCTTCAGTTGGGCTAGTTTCTTTCAGAAAGAAGAGCCTGTGTAAACACAAATTCTTTTCGAAGGGGCAAATGCGATTCATTTTGCATACATTTTAAAGTGGGGAGGGGGAGAAGAGGGAGAAGAAGCCATTAAGGGATCAACACCTCCGATTTATGAAAATGCAGGGATGATAAAGAAACAATAGGGGTGACAGCATTGTGCAAATGACATTGATTCATTTCAGAACAGGGCTGTTAGCGCCTGGAAATGAAGAAATAAATGGAACAATGAAGAGATGCTTTTACCAGCCTGTCATTAATTAGCAGCAAGCACAATTCTTTTATTGTCCTTTCATGAAAAATACCAAATCTGGAGGAAAATACAAGTGCTCAGTAAAATAGATTGCTCCATGTCACCAGGTTGACATCTATATTTCCTTACTCCACCCCCACCCCAGCATGGCTGCTCTCTCTCTCTCTCTCTCTCTCACACACACACACACACATTCAGTGCTCAAACTTCCAGGATGGCACTGAATTTCAACTCCATGTTGCTTTCTCCAAAGAAACATTTCTAGCTTGCAGATCTTATTGTGAGAAAGATGGGAGGAATCAGGATGCTAAAGATCTGTGAGTGCGATGCTGAGGACTGGGAGATGTTAAACGTTAGTTTCTTGTTGTGTGCCTTCACATCATTTCCTACTTATGGCAACCCTAAGACAAACCTATCACAGGTTTTCTTGGCAAGATGTGTTCAGAGGGGACTTTGCCTTTGCCTTCCTCTGAGGCTGAGAGAGTGCTGACTTGCCCAACCCTGTTCTCCAGAGTTGTAGTCCAACACTCAAAACAACCAGTTCTTGGAAGGAAGGTGGCTGCCATCAAAAACATCAAAAGCAGTGGAGAAACTGGAGAGAGTCACAGTAGGCCCTAGAAGGCCAATGATCTTGATATAGAATCTTCCTTTTTTGCTTCCTTTTTTACTTTAGAATCATAGTCCTCTCTTATTCCCTATAGGTTATGATGGTGATGGTGGGGGAATGAATTCAAAAGCATGGGCAGTGGTGAGGGCATGCCATATTTTAGTAGACACCTGGGTGCCACTTATCATTGCCAGGTTTTCAGAAGCAGTAAGAGACAATTGGAATTCATGACCATTCATGAGGGGTTCACAAACACGGTTTAATTAGATGCTAATAGGTTTGCACTCTACCTAAATACCAAATGCAAGTGCCAACTTGAAGGAAGTTGGATCAAAACAGCGCGGAGTGCAAGACGCTGGTGAAAGAGTACTTTTTGTGGGAAGTGGAGTTCAAGTATGCTGGAAACCTGTCAACTGGGGCAAGATCTTCAAAGGATGCTGTGGCCGGCTGGGAGTGGCCTAGAACTGTTCCCCAAACATGGACCTAATGAGGGATATACTTCTGGAGCAACATCCACTGCCAGTAGTAGAAGCCAGACAGCCTGAGAGAGATTGTGACAGCCCTCAGATGTGAATTAAAAAACCTCAGTGTGCAAAAACCAAACAGGCAAAACAACCTCCTAAAACCCCATAAATCCAAGTACAAATTCCAGTTAGCTATATATTTCTCTCTAAAATTTATATATTGCCCACATTCATAAATTATATGATGCATACATTTCTGCCTTTATGAACATCCCCAAGGTACAGGATTTTTAGCGTCTTGTACAATCAGTGTAGCAGGAAAAGATATCCATTCCTCACACTGCGGGAATGCCTTTATAATAAGGGACACCTCTCAGATCTCTAAGGGACAAGCCTTCTGGATCTCAAATAACAAACACCTCTTATAATAAGTGACATCCAGAAAATCTAGTGGTACGCTTGAGTCTTTGGGTTTGATTTCTGACATGCAGGTAAAAGAGATTGGCTGCAAATGGCTTAGAAAAAACAATCACTCCCCATGCCATGTACTTCTATAGTAGAATAAGATTCCTGAGGAGATCCACAATGGCTACCAGATTCTGGCGCATGGCTGATGACTGGCAAAGCCTCCATTGCTGCTTGGGTAGCAGTGCCTTTTCCTTAGCCTTTGGCTAATTATCCATTGTTCTACTTGGGAGATCCCAATTAAAAACCCGGGGCTGATCATCGACACCTCCCATTGATCCGACATAAAGAGGTCATGCAAAATACCACCGCATTAGCAAGCAATAAGCAGGAATTAGAAGCATACCAAGAGACACCCCATTAGAGGCGGGCAAAAAGGCCAACTCACAATTAACTGGGGTTAAGGAAAAATTATTTTGTAATCTTACCAACTGTGAAACATCTGCCGTGACTAAACAAACAACTCAGAGTGGCGGGTTGGAATGCCCATATGGCCAGCGTGGGAAGGCAAAGAAGTTAAGGGAAAGATAGGGGACTGATGTAAAAGTAGAAGCCAACAGAGAAAGGAGGAAGAGGAAGCGGAGAGGGAAGCAGTTACGCAATATTTTAAAACTCAGGTGTCTGGGGAGGGGAAGATCTTGCCAAGTGTTATTGTGAGATTTTCTATTCACATGTCAAAAGCATAGATCAGAGATGATTCCTAGAAGTATGTTTAATTGATTATTAACCCTTTCCATATTGCTACATTATTCAAGTGCTTTGAATGTATTAATTCTAATCTGTCTATCCAGCCTCCTGTCTAGCAAAAGACTGCCAGGCCAGCATGGAAAAGTTAGAATACAGTATCTAATAAAACTGACCTCTCACCAGAAAATCTTACCAGTATGGCGTAGTGGCTTGAGTACAATCCTAGATACCAGGATTTGATTCCCTACTCAGCCATGGAAACCCACCGGCTGACCCTGGGTGTGTCACATACTCTCAGCCCCAGAAAACCCCATGATAGGTTCACCTTAGGGTCTCCATAAGCCAGAAATAACTTGAAGGCACACACCAACAACTGGCTCATCCCTGAAGTCTGTTATCAATATCAGAATCTAAAGAGTGTGATGGAATCACAATGAAAGGGCTCCTAAGGAAATGCAGAGAACATTTCTCACATTAACCAAGAAAAGGGCTGTCCTTCGCAATGAACAGACAAGCTCAAAGGAAGGTGTACTGGCCAAAGAACATGATCCCTGGTATATCAAAATTAAGTTGTAATTAAGTCGGATATAACTCACAAATTCCCCAAGCCAGCATTATTCAATTCAACCCAAGCAGGAGACCAGTGTATGGCTGGTAGAGAAAACCCTACTCTTTTGTACAGATGACTAAAATGTGTAGAGTTCAGATCAAGAAAATACTTCCAAGTGATACCATGTCCACAAATGAAAGAGGATACAAGATGTAGTTCTGAAAAATTTCTTCATCCCCCCTCCTTTCCTTCTTTCTCACTTAATTGAAGCCCATCCAATCAATCAAATGTGGTGTTTTGTGTCATTCATATTCCCCAGATCCAACTCTGAAAAAAAAATCCTTTTCTGTTTAATGTTTGATGAGAATTGTGCAACAAACCAAAATTGAGTTCTGTAGCTAATAATGGAACCCATCCCTCTGAGATAGGGCTTAGAATATGATATTACATTTATCGAAAGAGACAAAGTGTTCTGCAATATGTTTATCAAGAATATCCCTGCAAGACAGTCACACCTGATTAAGCCAGTGCTGTAATTTGTAGCAAAACAGTCAATGGTTTTTGAGGGTGGATGGGAGGAAAAGTACATTTCCAAACCAAATTCAAGTACTAGCCTGATTGCATTGATTTAATGAAAAGTGGCTGCTTAATCTTTAATTCTGACCCAGCATTAAAGCTGGTAGTCAGAGCTGGGGTAGCTCAAGACACGATATTGGCAGCATACTCCAAGATATATCTGCTAAGAACTAAGCCTTGAGTTCACTGGGACCTAGGTTAGGTGAATGAAGATAGGATTGCATTTCAGTCTTAGAGAGGAGCCAGAGAGAAAGCAAGTCGTATAGTATTTGTTTGCTAAGTATTTATAATCTAGGCAGGGAAAGTGTGCTGGTATAGGACGGAGATCTGGCATCAACCACATAGCTACAATATTGTAGCTACACTTTGACCTCTTGTCTGTCCCTGAAACTCACCTTGAAAAGTACTCAGACATCTGGAGCTCCAGAGGTCTGTTCTGCTAATGAGCAGGGCACTGAAGGATGATGTGACCAGCCTCCTCCAGCCAAGCAAACAAAGCTGTGCTGAAGAGTTGTGACAGCTCCCTACAGGACTCAGCCTCTTGCAGCCTTGCTTACTGGGTGAGAAGAGGCTGGTCACATCATCCTTCAGTACCCCTCTTACCAGTGGGATGGACTTCCATCACTCTGAAAAGGTGACTGGGTTTTAAGGTGGCTATCAGGGTCATTTTGGTCACACCAACAGTGCCATAATTGCAAGTGAGAACACAAAGCAGTTACAATGTCCTACATCTAACCTACAGCTTAGGAACTCAACAGAAGGTGAGCCTTAGGTTCAGAATCCAACAACCAGTAATATTTATAGCAGGGATGTAGAATGTGTGAACCCCTTGATGCTGTTGAAGTTCAGCTCCCATCATGCCTCATCAATGGCTCAGCCATCAAAGGCTGTCAGGAACTATGGTCCAGTTAGTCACATCAGAGAACGCAGTGTCTTGGCCAGTATTTTCAGTGCAGAAAACAAATGCCCCATGTGAATTTTGTGCAGAATAAATCCTAAACTGAAAATAGCCTTTAAAAAAATGGTGCAATTTTCAAGAACTTTCTTGCAGGAAGAGGAAAAGTGCTATATTCATTCATTGCTTCCCTCAAGACAAAATGAGGGAAAATGACATTCTTCAAATCTTAGGAAAATGGCTGCTATCTGTGGATCAGTCCTCCAAATCTCTCTCTTTCTCTCTATGGTATTTCAACTTGGACCATTTCCATAGAAATCATAGAAATCATAGAAATGTAGAGTTGGAAGAGACCACAAGGGCCATCCAGTCCAACCTCCTGCCATGCAGGAATACCCTCAAAGCACTCCCGACAGATGGCCATCCAGCCTCTGCTTAAAAACCTCCAAAGAAGGAGACTTCACCACACTCTGAGGCAGCATATTCCACTGCTGGACAGCCCTGACTGTCAGGAAGTTCTTCCTGAGGTTCAGGTGGAATCTCCTTTCCTGCAGCTTGAATCCATTGCTCCTTGTCCCAGTCTCTGGAGCGGCAGAAAACAAGCCCTCTCCCTCCTCTACATGGCATCCCTTCAAATATTTAAACATGGCTATCATGTCCCCTCTTAACCTTCTCTTCTGCAGACTAAACATACCCAGCTCTCTAAGTCTATCCTCACAGGGCATGGCTTCCAGACCCCTCACAATTTTGGTCGCCCTCCTCTGGACCTGCTCCAGCCTGACCCTGTCCTTCTTGAATTGGGGTGCCCAGAACTGGACACAGTATTCAAGATGAGGTCTAACCAAAGCAGAGTAGAGTGATACCAGTACCTCCCTCGATCTAGACACCATATTCCTATTGATGCAGCCGAGAATTGCATTGGCTTTCTTGGCTGCCGCATCACACTGCTGACTCATGTTCAGCTTGTGGTCTATTAAAACTCCTAGATCCCTTTCACACGTACTGCTATCCAGCCACATGTCCCCCATCCTATATTTCTGTATTCCATTTTTTCTACCTAAGTGTAGGACCTTACACTTCTCTCTGTTGAATTTCATTTTGTTAGCTTTGGCCCAGCTCTCCAATCTATCCAGGTCATTTTGAATGTTGATCCTGTCCTCTGGCGTATTAGCAACTCCTCCCAATTTGGTGTCATCTGCAAATTTGATGAGCATGCCCTCTATTCCTTCATCCAAGTTGTTGATGAAGATATTGAACAGCACTGGGCCCAGGACAGAACCCTGTGGCACCCCGCTAGTCACTTCTCTCCAGGATGAAAAGCAGCCATTGGTGAGCACCCTTTGGGAACGGTCAGTCAACCAGTTACAGATCCACCTGACAGTAGCCCTGTCCAGCCCGCATTTTACTAGCTTCTTTGCAAGAATGTCATGTGGAACTTTGTCAAAGGCCTTACTGAAATCGAGAAATGCTACATCCACAGCATTCCCTTCATCTATCAAGCTAGTAACTCTATCATAAAAAGACTCCACACTACATTGTTATAGTGCTATTATTCTACTTTCAACATCCTGTAGAATTCTGGGGTTTGTAGTTTACTGAGACTCTCTAAATGCCCCTCCTTAGACTGCAAACCCCAGGATTTCATAGGATGTTGAAAGTGGAATAATAGCACTATAACCATGTGGTGTGGAAATGGCCTTGGACATGAATCAAGGCTGAAGGTTATTACAAGGGTTCTCAAAAAGTCACCACAGAAGCTGTGATGGGCCAACAAGAAAGGAGACAGTTTCATGGGCACAGACCATTACAAAAACCACAGCAGATGATTCTCCAGATTCAGAGGATACAAAATTTGTAGCTTGCAATGTGGGGGACTCTTTTTCTTTGTTAGCTTCCATGCCACCTGAGGACCTCCACAGCTGAGAAGGAGATGCTCTGTTGCTGTTACATGCCTTCAAGTTATTTCCAACTTACGGTGACTCTAAGGTGAACCTGTCATGAGGTTTTCTGGGGCTGAGAGTATGTGACCTGCCCAAGGTCACCCAATGGGTTTCCATGGCTGAGTGGGGAATCAAACCCTGGTCTCTAGGGTTGTGGTGCAATTCTCAAACCTCTACACCATGCTGGCTTTATCCTCCTCTTATTTCCCATTAATTGATATTATTATCATATTGTAGACTGGTGCATCTCATGGTACAAATTGTTTCAGTCCATTGTGCCAAGCAACAATAAAGCCTCCAACAGCTTGGACCGCCAGATAAACAGGCCCAAAGGGGCAGTTAGGATGCAGATTTTATTAGGTGAGTGACGGGGGAGCCAAAGAAGCTGGGGAGCCACTTGAGCCGAGAGTGTCAGCATAAATATCCCAGCACGGCAGGGCGCGTGTGTATATTTTATGCTGATGCGCCCATACATTATCTGCTAAGTGTTTCTTCAACCATTTTGGGTCTTCCCTGCAATTCATTTATCTGCATACGAGCAGAGCCGCAAACAGGGCTGTCCTGTAAAGAACACGCAGCCCCGGCATGTTTTCCGTCACCATTTATAATCCCTCGCAAGCGTCCATCTATAATTCATGAGGCGGCCCAGGTCCTCCGCAAACGTTTTTCCATAAAGGTTTGAGCAGAGCCTGGGCTCGGGCTTGTCATGCACAGAATCCAAATGCACCCACTTTTCCCTTCATACATCACTGCTCAAAGACATTTTGGCAATGATATTATCCAAATATTATTAAAACTTTGAACCCTGTCGTCATAAATTAGGGCAAAATGGCTTCAGAGCCATTAGGCCAGGAGGATGTATGGGCTCCAGTTGCTCTGGAGTAATTATGTGCTTAAAAGGAAGCGTGGCTTAGCATTCGACTGGCTCAGAAAGAGAGAGAGGGAGAAACAGAGAAAGAGAGAGAAAGCCAGTATCATTTGTTAACTGCTCTCTGCGCAATGCACAATGCTGTTCACACACAGGTCAAACCAACCTTACAGTGGGACAACTATCTTCCCAGAGAGACCAAACATCTGTTATTGAGCGCATCGTAGGCCCGGCTGCAGCATGCTAGCAATCTTGTCCACGTTGTTGGCTTGTCTCACGGCAACACACTTCAAACGCTTGGCCAGCTTCCTGCAGCATCCCCCGTCTTATTGTTACTTCAGCCAAGCTGCTTTGAAACAGACACAAGCTCCCTTCCAATGACTCCCCCATCGCTTCCTTTCATATGCACACAGCTGTTGAAAAGGGGCTGGTGGGACAGTTCAAGAAGCCCCCTCTCCCACTCCGTCCTTCTCTCAATTTGTTTTCGCTATAGTCTTGCGCCTTCATCAGTTGCTGAAGGGAAGGGATCTGAGATAAAATACAGTGCGAAACCGCAAGGTCGCTCTGCATTAGTGTTAAGGAAACAAATCTTTCTTTCTTTCTCTCTCTCTTTCTCTCTCTCTCTCTCTCTCTCTCTCTTTCTTTCTTTCTTTCTTTCTTTCTTTCAAACCTACATTTCTTCCATTTGCAAGGCTGATAAGATTCACTATCTCAATTTTTCTGTGACATCCATGGTGCAAAAGTACACAGAGGAGCTTTAAGTGGGAATAAAATTGTATGCCTCCACTATCTATGTGTGCATCTACAGTTTACAACTGAAGTGTGATGCTATTTTTGCAAACATGACTCCATCCTACGGAACTCTGAGATTTCCAGTTTGGAATTTTTCTTCTAGAGAGCACTAGTCTAGTCTAGTCTGATTACAAACACTCATCAAACTACAAGAGCCATGATTCGGTAGGACGGAAACATAACCATTTAAGTGGAATCAAACTGCTAGAACAGTGTAGTGCAAAAATACTCTCCATATGCTTTGCACAACTTTGTCAGAGAAATAGATCAGTTAAATAAAAATCACAAAAACAAAAGTATCAGGATCTTGGGAATTCACAGTCATATGCTTTTGTGCTCATGTTTAGCACAAAGTCATTCTGTGGCTAAAAGTGTTGTGATGGGTAGAAATATAGTTGATCCTGAGAAGGGTTGCATAGCCTTATTTCTTTTGTTTGCAAGCAACACATGAAATTTTTTTCTATTTAATATACTTTGCTGTGATGATAGACCTTTGATTGTTATTGCTGGTCTTGGAGAAAATTTGCGCATTCCCAGGGGTTGGTGGGTTTTTTTGTGTATGCATTTTGCTAAAATGTGCAGTGCTGGAAAATGCAACAATGGTTGCCTTGTAGTAAAAGCAGTAGAACTAAGGGGGTTGTTTGGGTCTTTTGTGTTCTGTTGTGCTTGCTGTATCCATGAGTGCTCTACTTCACAAAGGGGGAAAGGCACTCACTTCACAAAGAAATAGGGGTTTCTCACAAAGGCCAGCATCCTGTTAATGGCATACACAAGCATAAGTTGTGCTATGCATACAGAACAATTTTTTGGACCATGTGTAATGATTGTATTCAACCTATGGCAGCATTCAGCATGCGGGACCATTGCACATGCAATAGCACACTGAAGTTCTCAGAGCAGCATGAGAATGTCTATTGTCTCCATGCATTTCCTTTGTGCATCAACAATTGTAATTGCACAGTGGATTGTCAGCTATGTGCCTTGACCATCAATCGACGTATGTCACACTATGTCAATATTCAGCACAGGAGTTGCATAATATAACTCCACTGGTGGATATTTACACTGCACTGAAGTGATGTAGGATCTTGGGCAAAGTATATTTTCTCACAGATTGTAGACACTGAAGTGTAACCACCTGCTACCCACACTGTTTAACATCTTGACCTCTTGCTGGAGTTGAGATCTCTAAAGGGGGTTGAAGAATCCTTAAGGTCTGTCTCACTGTGCCAAGACAGGCGTTCTCAAGGAAAATCTTGGCAATGTTGGGATTTCTTTCACATCCTTAGCTCTGAGGAAGGATTGTATGTGTCTTGAAATACTGGGGGTAGACAGGGCTCTTCAACCTCAGAAGGAATTTCATCCCTGGTGGACTCCCATATATGTCTAATAGACTGAATTCAGCTTGATGGGTCAAAGGTTGCCTTAAACAGGTTTGAAACCTTCTGGAAAACCTCTTTTAGAATGTGGTGGTGTTCCTGAACTGGGATCACCTGAAGTCATTATCTTTGTCTTTCCTTTTTTTGTTACCACACTCCACGTCAGTGGCAAGCCCAGATGGAATGGAAGTGGCCATGTGGGGACCTTTACTTGTCCCCTCTGCTGTGGCACCACATGTGAGGACTTTCTGAATGTCCTTGTGATTCCTGTGTGAGACTTTATTCTTACAATCACAGCATTGAACACTGGTTTGCTTTGTACCACTGCTGTCACCACAGATGCCATGTGTCTGAACTCAACCAATAGAATTGTTGTAGCATTCCCAGAAGCATAGTTTGTATAATGCAATAATAATTCATTGCAATTTGTGGGGCTGGAGAAGGGTTCTATGGATACCCTGGACTGCTAAAAAAAAAAAAAAAAATGGATCCAAGAGCAAATCAAGCCTGAACTCTCCCTAGAAGGCAAGATGACTAAACTGAGGCTGTCGTACTTTGGCCATATCATGAGAAGACCTGACTCACTAGAAAAGGTAATAATGATTGGTAAGGTAGAAAGCAGTAGGAAAAGAGGAAGACTGCATTACAGATGGATAGACTCAATCAAGGAAGACACATCCCTGAATCTGCAAGACCTGAGCAGAGCAACTGATGATAGGGTGACTTGGAGACCTGTCAACCACTGGGTTGCCATAAGTCAAAGATGAGTCGATGCCAGTTAGTCTTCTTGGATTCTAGGAAGAGTTCAGGCTTGATTTGCTCTTGGACCCATTTATTTACCTTTTTTGGCAGTCCAGGGTATCTGCAGAACATTCCTTCAGTACCACATTTTAAATGAGTTGATTCTCTTCCTGTCAGCTTTCTTCACTCTCCAAATCTACAACCATACACAGAAATAAGAAATATGATGGCATATGAAATCCTGGCTTTCATATTCCATGATATATCTTTACACTACTATCTACTGTATCCAAACACACACTTTCATTTGGGAAGTGAAAATCAAGTCAGTTTGTATTGGAATTCACGAAGAATTAATTCCTCCTGATCTCTCAGTTACAGGTTTGTAATAGAAAGTCGCTATGGTTGTTGCGTGTCCCAAGCCTACTAATGCCATTTTGCTGTTTTTTGATAATCAGAGTCTACTGGTGCCATTAATGTGTACAAATGTCCTGTTCATTTTAACAGAACTTCTATTAAACTGATCCTGAGGTGTTTCCTCCCCCTACTTTCCATGCTAGGTAGATATTTTAAATCCATTCTGGGTTTTATCGATCCACAGTCGGTTGTTTTCTTCTTGTGATGAATGTTAGCTAACAAAACCCACAGCGCTGTCAAACAGGCAGAAGATTCCTTCCGTCAGATAATTTGCTTGAAAGAAGAAGGAGAATCTGCATTGTGTACTTTTCACTCATTGCCTAATAGATCTAATGTTACTAGACAATGCTTCTTCCTCCTCCCCTCTCCCATAGAAATTGCTGGGATAACTGACAACCCTTGTCATGGGGCATGGTCTAAACCACAGAAATGTTGGGATAGAAATGAGATCCAGGTTTAGGTTTTTGCTCTCAGCATGCCCCATGATTATCCAAAGTTTTATGGGCAGCCTTCCTGCACCTGTTGCCATCCAGATGCCTATACCTATATGCTGCCCTGAGATCTTCTGAGATAGGGTGAGAAAGAAATAATTTAATACATACATACATGCATACATACATACATACACACATAGTACTATTGTTACCATTTGCCTTTAAAAAGATTCAAGATGTCTTTCAAGAATTGAAATACGCAAAGGTTAAAAAAATACATCAAATACTAATAACATAAAATGACACCTCTACTCTATTGTAGGGAGAATCATCTGATAATGTTGACACTGCGTATGCAGTCTGTTGAATGTCATCAAACGCCAGAGAGTGGAAGAAACCACTTAAGCTGGCACCAGAAAGGTTGAGCCTTGCAAGAGAGAGCATACTATGATGGAGAGGGGGTACCACTGAAAGTCTCTCCTGGAGAAGCCTCTTCTGGAGAAAGTAATCAGAAAAAGTCTCAGATATTGCACTGAAAATAAATAGACTCCCCCGTCCCCCTCCAATTTTTCTTCATCAACAACTTCTTGAATTTAGATAGTGCCTACTTGTCCCTGAGTGCGTACCCTTCAGCATTTTATAGATGAAGACTGGGACACATGTGGCCAAGCAACATCAGAGTATAGTCAGAAAGTATGCAAGAGAGAAGGGGCTGCAGCAAGTTTTGCCTAAGCCTATAGGAAAAAGCAAGATTCCCTCATCATCGTTCCCCTTGTGAGTGCACAGAGTGCAAACTACAGTATTTTGCATTTTGAATGTAGTCCGCAGCAACTGAAGTAAGCTTAGGACAATAGGGAAAAGTGGGAGAAAGTGGCCGAAACTGGGACATTTGAAAAGCAGTCGAAAAAGTGGGATGACGGAGGAGTAATTTGCCAAATCACGACTGTTGGAGCGAGTGTGAGTGGCACATGAAAATATTGCCTCAAAATGGAGATGAATGAGTGTGAAACAGAAAGGAGAGAGGGGAGGAAATGAGAGGGCCGGCACCAGGCCATTACGACCAACAATTTGGCTTTTTGTTCCTATTCTGTGGAGTGGGGTTTTCAAAGACCTGTTCTGGAGAGAGAAAGAAGCGTGTGTGTGTGTGTGTGTGTGTGCGCGCGCGCGCATTACTGAAAGTGGTTAGGCATTTCCTTACTGTCTCCAGAGCTCAACTGATGTTAAATCACTGAGTGAGACAGGCCAGGCCAGATAGTTTAGACAGGACTTTGAAAGACTGCCAATAAATTACAAAGCTTCAACTTAACGTGATTCAAGTAACAATGGGTTCTTCCAAACTGGCAAAATGTGTCAGGAGGTAGTGGTATTCATTGCTCCACATCTCGCTTTTTTACTTTAAGATCCAGAGGATGTTTCGCCAGTCACCAAATCACTATCTCCTCTTTCCAGGATTCCAAAGTATTCTGTTCTGTCTGAAAGATAATTCATTTGATGTCCTCATGTGAATTATGACAATTGAAGTAGGTGTATCCAATCCCCTCTCTTTATTTTCAATATGTTTCCAACCTCTTCCCTGTTTCCTTTCTCAACTTGCCCTAACCTCTTTTTATTTTATTTTTTTTCCAGTTTTTTAAAAAACCCTTTCTCTTGAGCCTTAATGATAAAGAGTAGGATTCTGTGCTCGGAAAGACCACCTCCTCATGGGTCACTTTTAACTCGTGTTTGAATTGCAAAGTTGGGAAGTGGAACCAATGTTAAAAATTTTCCTCCGCTGAACTTCGGAGGCTCTCTGGACTGTGTGATTGGTAGTACATCTGTCTAAATATGATGGTCTCCTGCTTTTGCTCTAAGGCAGTAGAGTATCGTCGTCATCGTCGTCATCATCATCATCATCATCATCATTTTTATCATTATTATTGTTCTCTGGGTTTGTAGTGCTACAGTTGTGAACCTTAATGGCGTTATTGAGTTGGTGTGACATAATAGTTTGAGTGTTGCAGAGGACCATGGTTCAGATATCCATTCAGCCATGGAAACCCAGTGGATGATCTTGCACAAGTCACACTGTCTCAGCCTCAGAGGAAGTCAATGGCAAACCTCCTCTGAATGCATCTTGTCAAGAAAACCTTATGACAGGGACACTGTAAGTTGGAATCAGCTAGAAGGGAAATGTCAAAAACAGTGGTGCTATCCCATGTTTGCTTTCTTGAAGCAAGATCTGTTGTGTTGTCCTTCTTATTGTTGTTGTTACATGTCTTCAGGTTGATTCTAACTTATGACAAGCCTAAGAGAAACCTTTCATTGGCTTTTTTTTGGCATGAGCTGTTCAGAGGGGGGTTGTCATGGACTTTTCTAAGGCTCAGAGAATAGGACTTGCCCAGGGTCACTGGGTGGATTGAGAAAGAATTTGAACTCTGGTTTTCCAAAGTCCTGTCCCCCAAAGCACTTATTCTCTATATGAAATGAGGCCCTGGGGGACTTTATTTATGGAGGGAGTGCATCTGATGTGGTGAAGGAAACATCTCACTCCAAGAAAACAAACCCAACATTAGTACTATTTTTTGACAAGATTTATTTGAAGAGAGTTTGCCTTTGCTTTCCTCTGAGGCTGAGAGTGTGTGACTTGCTCAATACTTAGCTAAATAACCTCTCCTGGCCCACCTCCCCTAAACTTGACGGAGAATCATTCACTTATGCTCTGAATCCAGCAGAGTGGACTTCCTTCTTCCCATACAGCCGATGACCAGTAAAATAGGTTGTTTCTGCAAAACAATTACAGATAATCTACTTTACAGGGCATCAGCTGCGTGGGGAGAAAGAGGTTCATTCTGCCAGCAATTGGAGCACAGACAAATGATGTTTCCATCAGGTCTGGGGAGGCGGAATGGGCCAGGAGAAGTTACTTAATTGACTATCCTTAACTAAGTAACTGATACAGAATGCTAGCCGTTAAAATTAGTAACGATGTGATTTGTTTCTGTATAACAAGTAACTGCTTCCAAGTCGTAATTTGGAGTAGTAGGAATTCTTTGATGTCTAATAATAATAATAATAATAATGACAATGACAATAATAATAATAATACTGTTTGACAGAAATACTGCCTTCTCTTGGAAACTGTGAGATTGAGGTTGAAGCACGTCATTAACAGGACACGCTATCCTTGAGAGGACATCTGTTAAACTGCAGGTGTCTTCCCTGTCTATCTTTTGGCTACTTGATAATATATGATCTAATCTCTATCTCTACAATGTCTTCGTGTAAGTGACAGAGACAGAGCGATGCCATCTTTCAACAAGGAGGGAAAAATGACTCCCCTCTGTGCTGTGTGACTGTTATTACCAATAGGCCGAGGCCATCCGTCATAAAGTTTCACAATCCTTTTTTGCTGTTTTTTCCCCCCCCCTTCCTGGCAACAGCAGTAGTGTAATCAGAAGCAATGAAAGAACAGCTCAATGCTGTGTTTACTTTGAAAAATCTTTCCTCCCTCTCTCAAAATTCAGATTATGTTGGTTAAATAGTACTATGAGAAATATTGGCTGGAATTTACAATCACAGTTACTAATGCCTAACTGAGAGTTGATGCATTCATGACTGACTCATATTCGTGATCCCTATATATTCAAAAGCGTAGGGAACATGTAAGGACTGTAAAAGTCCCACTATCCTGACATAGTGGTCGGCAACTGCTGCAAGCAATAGGCAGATCTCTTCTCGTGTGGATCGGGATGCTGCAGGCTAACGTTCCCAACCTGGTCCCACCAGTGATCTCTGGTGCAAGGAAGAATTGTAACAGGGATCCTGCTTCTGATGGTTTCATCAGAGATTGTTTGTAGGAAACGTCAGTCTGCAGTGTCCTGATAACCAGGACAACAGATCCCCATCACTCACAGCAGCTGCTGCCCAATAAGTCAGAACTGGCAAGAGGAGGGAGAAGACACTACATAGTTAAGTATGCTTAGAATAGTAATTAAACTTAACAGAGCCGTTGGTCTAGAACCTCAGTCGTTGTTTTTGTTTTTGTTGTTGCTGCTGCTGCTGCTTCTTCTTCTACCACTATACTATTTAATTGTTTTTCATCTTAGGGGGGTTGAATGGTAAAATAGATTTCCAAACATTAAAAACAGATTAAAACCAATAGTAACTGCTGGCTTCTATGTCAGTAGGGTGATGAATCTATAATAGGTTTTCATCTGAATTTTAAGAGAGCTGATACTGTTTTAGGGATGAATTTCAGCACCTTGAATAGATTCTTTAATATTCAGATTAAACCCAAGGACAGAGTCACTACCCCACTGGCATGGATGAGACCAGCCACCAATTAAAAATAGTTCTAAAAACCTGTTACTCTTCACTTGCACTTGTAGCAGTAGAATCCTGTATAACCATTACATACCAGTTTGCCATGTAACTTCAGTGCTACGTAGTAGATTCCACCAGACTTCCCCAAACCTCACTTACCAGTAAGCAGCTGCTGAGATCAACAGAGGTCAGTTCCCCTGTCAATTTAGAAATGGCTGCTTGATGTTCTCACCTCCTCCTGTGAGAGATCTTTGGAGCAACAGGGAGTTAAAGGAACCCATCATATCCTCTCACTCCAGAGATCACTCATGCAAAGAGGGATGGAAACATCAGGCAGTCATTTCTTGATTGACAAGGTAATGGACCCTCATTGAGCTCACTGGCTTCTTACTAGTAAGTTGGGTTTGGGAGCCTTTCATGGTGCCTAAATAGCACCTTAAGTGAGGGCTCCATAGGAATTGTGAATACGTAGCAGTTATGCATGTGTAACAGCCTAACAGGATTGTGGCCCGTTTCTACACACACACATCCCAACCATATAAAGAAAGGTGTTCACAAAAAGATATCTATTAATGGAGGGAAAGTTCCAAAAGGCACCCTGTAAGAGAACAATGCTTGCTAGCTACGTGTCTATTATGAGGATTTTCATTCCAAAATGGTTATGAGGATCATACATGGAAAGGCTAACAGGTTTTCATGTGGACTGAGATTTATAATCCTCTGAAGATGCCAGCCACAGATGCAGGCAAAACATCAGGAGAAAATATTAATAGAACATGGCCTCAAAGCCCAGAAAACCCACAACAATCTATGAGATTTATAAGGTGGTACACACAAACATGATAGAATCAGGAGAAAACTTGGAAAAATGACAAAGTGAGAGAAACCAAAAATCAGCAAACCTTCTCAATTACCAGGCAAAGATTTTTCACGGTCCAGCGGTACAAAGGATCACCTACTCAATACTGACAATGTGGAAGGGTCAGATTCAGAGGTCAGTTGAAAAATTGGCCATCTTACATTTTTCAAGAAAGGAAAAGCCGTTTACTCAGAAGATGCCTTGGTCCATTTGCAACCCCTATTTCCCTTCCCCAGTGTGAACAAGCCTATCTTCTCCTTAGGCAGAGCAGAGGAGGAGGATTTCAAACACCGTGAAGGCTGTTTTTTGGCCCTTAGAAGGTCCTGTGGATTGCACAAGGCCCAGAAATGAAGGAAATGAAATCTGATCATAGCTGGAAGTCCACCTACAGTTTTTGGTTTTGGCTGTGGAGGGACAGTACCTCATTTTAAATCCCCCAAGACTCTACAGGCTCTGCAATAAGCTGGGGCCCGATTATACTACGCAGTTCTAGTATCACTACCACCACCACCACCACCATTTCATTTATATCCCACCTTTTCCCCAAAATATTGGAACCCAAAGCATCTTACAAACGTTAAAACAAAAACCGTTAAAAATGATTACAAAAAGAGAAGCAAAAGCATGCAGAAGGTTATTATTAAAATACAATTAAACCATACATAGAATTAAAGGTCTGTGATTCCACTCTTTATTTTTAATAAAATAGCATACCATTTAACATTTAACATTTAAATATAACATTTAAAACAACTTATAACATTTAAAACAAAATGAAGTCACTGAACATGCAAACACAATCATTCTTAATCTTTCATCTATTGACTTCCTCTTGACAAAGCTTGGATCTACGATATCTATAAATTCTGTATCTTTTCATCTAATATAGGAGATAATTCTACTTATGTCATTTCCTTATAGTATTTACATATAAAATTGTCTTAATGACAATTTAAGAGTATGATTCCACTATAAGTGCCATGGTACCATCCTATGGAATCCTGGGCCATTTCTGCACTAGATTGTTACAGTTCTATTATTCCACTTTCAACATCCTATGGAATCCTGGGTCTTGCAGTTTAAGAAGGGGCCTTTGAGGCACCTCCCTAAACTATAAACCCCAGGATACCATAGGATGTTGAAAGTGGAATAGCACTATATCTGTCTAGTGTGGAAATCGCCTTGGTTTATAGTCTGAGGAGGCACTACAGTGTCTGGAGTAAGAATTCAAAGTATCTCTTCCTAAACTGCAGATCCCAGGCTTCCATTATCATAAGACAATAGTTGTATCAGGTTATAAAAGGCCCTAGTACTGGTTCAGAAAATAAACTAATTCTGATTGTAGTTCCTTCCACCTTGGGGTTATTTTCGGGCCAGTCCTGACATTAGGCAGATTGAACCGATTGCCCCAAGGAACAGATGCTGGAAGACATGGGTGACTGCTCCTCTTCAGTTGCTCTCCTGTTTTCTTCTGTTTGAGGATAGATCTGTTCCAGATGCTCTCACCCATCCAGTCTCCTCAGGTATGATACAGAACTCTATGCCACCACCAGTACTGAAGAAAGATTCAATGGTCAGTCCATCTGGCTTCTGTGAAATGGGGAAGAAGGCGCCATCTTGCCTTATATTTCAGGCAACAAAACATCTTGGGTTAGCCTGGCTTATTTTCTGGTCCAATTCAATCTGAGCTAGGGAAGACATGGACCGTCCCTACCAACAGCCCTCATTTCCATGTCCGTGCTAAGTCTATAATTGTATCTTTGGGGGTATAACAGATTTGCTTCTTCCTTATGTCGCTCATCAGATCATTTACATAAGAATACTTCCCTTTCCTTGCAGAAAACATTCTTATTCAGAAATATTTCAGACATTTGGGAGCAGGATTCTAAGAAAAAGGGACTAATCTTTCTCTCTTTCTTTCACATTATGCTTTTGCGTGTGTGATTCTACTACTAAATTATTTGCAAGTGTTCTTTTTTCAAAAAAGGTGGAGTGGGGTGAGGGATGGGAGAGAGAGAGAGAGAGAGAGATTTGAAGCCAATTTGTAATAAGCAAGAGCAGTTTGACCCAGATTAAAAGATACAATTAGTCTGTCTGAATAGTAAACCTAAAAAGTACTACTTACCCCACAAGTTATTGTTTTATGACAAAAGAAGACATCCTGGCAGAACAATAAAGCCAGAGATAAGAACCTTGCAATTTACTCCAAACACAACAGAGGAATTCTGTGCAATTGAGTTACACAATACTCCCTCAAATGTAAAAGGATATCATATACATGCACAGAGAGAAAGAGAAGATATAGATACAGATTCTTTTGAACGTACAAGTGTGTGCATGTGTCTTCAAGTCGCCTGTCGCCTTATTTCAGCCCCATCAATTTCAGAGGGTTTTCTTAGGCAAGGAATACTCAGGCCATTTCCACACTAGACTGTTACAGTACTATTATTCCACTTTCAACATCCTATGGAATCCTGGGGCTTGCAGTTTAGGGAGCAGCCGCCCAGCCCCTCCCTAAACCGCAAACCCCAAGATTCCAAAGGATGTTGAAAGTGGAATAATAGCACTGTAACAGTCTAGTGCGGAAATGGCTTCAGAGGTGTTTTTTCCAGTGCCTTCTTCCGAAATACAGCCAGTAACACCTAGCATTTATTGGCAGTCTCCCATCCAGTACTAACCAGGAATGACCCTCCTTAACTTCCAAGATCAGATGGGATGTGGTGACTTTAGGGTGTTTATTCCAATGGTAACTGTTGTCTAAACTGGTAATAGACGTTTGGTAACAAGTTGCCTCCAGGGTTGCATAAGTCCAGGGATGGGCAGGTATGTCACATCTGTACCTGCACACTTCTTCCTTTTCTTGCCCTGTGTATATTTTCTTTTCCTTTAATCAGGAAAAAAAATCTATTTTTTGCATGCATGTTTCAAATATCAATAGATGCATTAATAAATATCCTTTCTTTCGTCATAATGTGTTTGCATTTGTGGCATTTATGGATTTTTCAAATGGGTGCATGTTGGTGAACACATTTATTCTCTTCTTCACAGAACACATTGTAAACCCCTCAGTGTATGGATTTCTGACTGTAAATTTGATGTACAGTCAACCCTCCGCATTTGTGGGTTCCACTTTCATGGGTTTGATTATTTGTGAATTTCTCCAAGCCCTGTCCCACCCGCCTCACGTCCGTTTTTTCCAGGGGAACCTTCCCTTTCAGTGGCTCCAATCAGACTGTGCAGCCCTTGAAAGACCCACCTCCGGTCCTCTTCCTCCTCCGCCAGCCACTGTCTGGCCAGCTAAGGATGGATCATAGCCCAATTTCTCAGTATCACAAACCCTCTTCTATCTAAGGAAGGCGATGGGTAAGAGAGAGGAAGTTTAGGGCCACTGTGTCAACTCAACCCTTTTCCTTCTTCTTTCTCTGACTTCGTTTGGATCCTGAGTGCCTGCTCTCCCCTTCCCACAGACACACACGCACCCTCATTTTGATATTTGATATTTGTGGTTTTTCCACATGTGCTGAGGTCTTGTACCCCTAACCATAGGGAATGTAGAGGGCCAACTGTCTACCTAGTGGCCTGTTCCATAGTTTCCTTAAACATAAGGAATATTTTAATGTTATGTTTCTCTGAATTTTGCATGGAAGCTTATGTATGAAGCTCCATTATTTAGCAGTTTAACTGGATTGATTCAGTCCAGTATTGTCTACTTGATAACACTGCTGCTGCCACTCCCTACCATCTCACTGAAGGAAGAAGAATTATGTGAAACCTGTTGCTTTCCACAGAGCAATACCAATCTCTGAAAATTCCTCAGAGACAAATATTGTTGGTGGCCTATATGAAAAAGTTGCCTAACTCATAGCACAGGCAATCTCCCAGGACAGCTCAGCCAGAGAAAAGCATTTGGAAAATGCACAGCTCTGGCGATCAGTGTAGAGTAATATCAATTTTTTTTTCATTGATGCAGTGCCTCTCAAGGGAGAAAAGGAAATTAGCTGCTTCTTTCAGATTGTCAATTGAGGGATGTACTCCATATTGCTTAACTGGAGGACAGCCTTGCTTCTTACCTGAAGAGGACTGTGCTAAGGAATTGATTTCGGCTCCTCTCCCTGGCACTGACACACCCTCTCTGTTCTGTTCTTAAAGGTCTAGCCAAGGAAACTAGGGCCATTTCTACACCCTGCACACCCTGTTATAGTGCTATTATTCCACTTTCAACATCCTGTGAAATTCAAAGAGCTCTCTGGCTGAGAATTCTAAATACCCCTCCCTAAACAGCAAAGCCCAGGATTCCATAGGAGGTTGAAAGTAGAATAATAGCACTAGAACAGTGTAGTGCAGAAATGACCTAGCTCAAGTATTTTAACCTTGGCAACAAATGTGATCAAAGCTGACCTCCCATGCCGCAAGGAAATCAACCACACAAATGAGTGCCATCTTCGAAAACCAGCTGACTTCCCATGGGAAATATACCCATTATCATTCTCCCTCACCCATCCCAACTACCAACTTCCATCTAATTGCAAGCTTGAGATACTGACTGATAATTTTCTGTCAGCAAGCACATGCGACGGAGCAAAAGCAAGTCAACCTGTGTGGTTACTCTGTGAACATGGCTACATCTGAAGAGACACCCCCCTCGCAATCTGTCAGCACCAGGTTCTCCCAACTTCTCCTTCCTTCTGAGTTTTAATGGCAGTGATACAGCGGGTAACTGGATGAAAAATGGCCGCATGTTCCCCTGTTATGATTCTTTCATGTATCTCTGTCAATGGCGGTTTACATTCTGGGATTGAGATCATTTGTTTCCTGTTTGCTCACAGCTTCGGGCTTTTTCTTGTTTGCCACTGTGGATTTACAACTCTTTCTCCCTCCCTGCCCACCCTTGCTCTCCACGAGCAAACCACATCTAAGGAGATGAAGGATTATAAGGTTTAATACTTTTGCAGCTCAGCAACTTGTGGCAAAAGAAGAAGAGGTTAAAAACCTCCTGCTAGGGATGCTGGCGATGGCTCAATCGTTTTATAAATGGGCTGGGGGTATATGGGAGGAATGAGCAGATATGAGTTGGGATATGAAAAATTCTCTGTTTTGAGCCCCACCTGCATTCTCGTTCTTGTCCTATCCTTTGCATCAGGTTGCAAGGCTTTGTTTATGCTTCCTATACCTTTTCCACACTTATTTTTCTTAATGCACATATTTTCATATGCATTTTTTCATTGACAAACCTGTTAAAGCATCTTTTTCAACTGCATGCTCTTTTAGCCATTCACATTTTTAAAAATGTATGACTGATTTGGGGTATGTTTTATTTCTCCCAAATGCATGGTAAGTCTCACAAATGCATGAATTTCCAAGACATGACAGACAGTGGTTAAGATCCTATCTTGCTTCTGCGTAGCATAAACATCCACCAGAGGAGTTACAGTGTGCTTCCACCATGCAATCCCTGTACTGAGAAGAAACATAGAATAGTAAAAATTGCAATGAATGAACATCCTTGCACTGGTCTGTGAACTTTGATAAATTTCCACATGCATCGTGGTTCTGCTTGGGGAGCTCTCCTATCACCATCAACTGGAAATGGCCTTTGTGCATTGTCCAAAAAATTCACTTTGCATGTGAAGTGTAAGTTATGCCTGTATATGTCACTAATAGGATGCTGACTGATGAACCATGGATGGATGAAATGGATGCTTTTCCTCAAGACTTTCAACTTCAGTGAAGCTATTTCCCATCCCTAGATAAGAGACAGCAAGGGTACAAGTGAAAATCTGCATCCCCCACTTTGACTAACAAACGTATAACCTCCAGGTAGGTCCAAAGCTAAAAAAGGGGAGCTTGACGTTCTCAGAAAGTAAATTGAAGTTCAGATCCCCAGAAGACCTGGTTACTAATTCCTGCTTTGCCTCTGTATCCTATTAAAAATTTGCCTCTAGATGAGTGCTGGGTTCAGCAAAATTTCCTAAGAATTTCCCACAATGCTTCTGATGTAATATCATTCCTAGACATGAAGGGAAATTTAAATGATGACTCTCAGTTGTAGGTGTAATTCTTTATGATTTTTTTTCTTAAAGGAAACAATAAGGAATATTAGCAATTTTCTTCTGCTGCAGGAAAGTTTTTGAACTCCATACACTTGTTGAAGCCTATTCACAATTCAGAACTTATTCTGTATAAAATTTTCACACGGTTGATCTGACCAAGAAACAGCACTCCTGTGCAAACATCCTGTCCAGAAATGTGCTGTTCCCTACACAAATCAACCATGTGTGAATTTTGTGCAGAACAAGTCCACAACTGAGAAAATTTTCGTTAATCCACGATTCTTCTCATCAGGAGCCTACTCTAAGTTCTAACGACTGGATTTAAATTATCAAAAGTAACTTTTCAAAGTTCTGGTCCCAACTGTCCATTACAGCCCACTGAACAATATACAGATATTATCAATATAATTAGCTAGGCTGAGACAATGGGCTAAGCGTACTTTAGCTCAATAGGTAGGCTTGTGTACACCTATTGCAAAATTTGAAGAGCCACAAAATCAAAAGGATAGAACGCATTTTGATCTATACAGTAGTCCAGGAGGTGTCATCAGCTTGGTTCAAGATTGAACAAAATCTCTGAGAATTTTGTCTTAGAGGCAAATTGTTCCCCTAGTATCTTTGTGAGCCTGAAATTTCTGGAAAGCTGATACCATTAACCTGATGAAGCCTATGAGATTCAGAAACAAGCACAATTAAATCTAAAGAGCTGAAGTGAAGATTATGCCTCTACAAGCCTAGCCTGGCTCTTTTGGCTCCCCCAGAAGTTGAATTAGGTTCTCAGCTGAAAGAGGTTTTTCATCTATTTGGAGATTAAGATGTTCAAGAATATTTCCACTGTCATCACCTTTGGAAAAGTGGGATACTGAAACTATTTCTGTACTACACTGTTATAGTTCTATTATTCCATGTTCAACATCCTTTGGAATTCTGGGGTTTGCAGTTTACTAAGGCCAAAGAGCTCTCTGGCTGAGAGTTCTAAATGTCCCTCCCTAAACTGTAAACCCCAGGATTCCATAACAGATTGAAAGTGGAATAATAGCACTATAACAGGGTAGTGTGGAAATGGCCTGAGACTGAGGCCCTTTCCACACAAGGCTGGTGAATTGGTTCATGCCATTTTTTACCAGATTTTCTGGGCTCGAAACAAGGCGGACTTTCCCTCTTTTCCTTCCGCACAGCTACTGCATATGTTCCATTCTGATTCGGAGGAGTGCGAGTTCATGAATCCACACTGCCTCCACCATGGCCGCTCCCGCTACTCCCCTCACCCCACCCTGTCGGCTGTGATTGGCCCTTTTTTTTTTTTGCATGGCTTAGTATGTCATTGCATGCATGCATATGTGCGAAAGTCCATACTACCCCCGGCCCCTCCCATGAGCCCTCCCCTGATCACAAATTCGCATTACCGTGAATGTACGTGTCTGCACCACTGTGAAAGTATGAATTGGATCGATTTGGAAAATTAGAAAACCGATTTCTTCCGGTTTTCAAATAGCATGCTTTACCACCACACGGGGGCACATTTAGTCGGAATTATGTGCGGAACGAAGGTAAATAAACCGAACCTAGTCCGCTCCAACGTGCAGAAGACCGCCATGGCAAGACGCATTGGGTTGCCTTAATAACTGCATGCAGAAAGGGCCTGAGATTAAATAAATTAGCAAGACTGTTAAGAGAGGCCAAGATTGTCCTCCTCCCACTGGAAGGACAGAGGACTGAAACAAAGTCAGTGCAACAAATGCCACGAAGTATGTTTATGACTAACAGGATTTGACCTAGTGACTTCCCAGCTCACAAACTTCTGTGCTTCATCAGCCCCCATTCTAGATTAGGTATTTTTTAAAAAACTGATTTATTTATTTATCTTGAGCAATAATCTTTATAATTGGGATTTTGAAATAATCCTCTTTAAGAGGGATTGCAGCTGTAATCAATTTGCAGAGGGGCTGTTTTAATAAGACGCTGCCCCAGTAGGATTAACAGGGAGAACCGTAGATTTCTTCTCCCTCTTCCACCCCACAACTTTCAGCTGCCTTCAGTTCTTGTCGAAAGCATCTATTGAAGGGCCCATAAATTATTTATGGGTCTTACCAAGGTGTCATCTAGAGAAGGAAAATGGCACTCGACAAGTTGAAAATACTGGCCCTTTGCACAAATCTGTTAGCAAGCTCTCCCACATAGCCATTTTATTCCCTTTTGCCTGATTCTAGAGAGATTTAGTCTCCCCTCCCCAATTCTGTTACACTGAGGAAGGGGTAGCCAGAATCCCCCCCCCCCCGCCTACATTTAAATTTCCTGATCCACTCTCTTTGGACTTCCTCACATAATGTAAGTGATGTCTCACATAAATACACCAGAGGTTGATATATGTGCAGCAGGCAAGAATGGGACACTGGAGGGCAGGGTCTAAATTCTCCTTACAAGGCTCAACCCTGCCCCCTCAAACATTGGTTAAAAACAAAGCAAAACTCTTTGCCATTTGTTTTCTAAAAAATATCATAATAAAGCTTAAAGCTTAAGCAAAAAATACAAACAGTTTTTAAATTAGTGAAGGAAAAGATGAATGTCAGAATGATACAAGCAAACTGAGGTATGACATCCTCACACTAATGAAAACTTACAAATACAAATTACAGAACAGTGGGTATCATCTAAGACTGTGCATCTCAAGCTATGTGATGCGGGGGACCAGCAATTTTTATCCCGAAAAGAGGCAAAGGATAGGTACCATTGTAGAAATCCTGTTTGACATTTTACATACGAAAACTTTGGCCATTTCCACACTGAACAGTTATAGTGCTCTTATTCCACTGTCAACATCCTATGGAATCCTGGGGTTTCCAGTTTAGTGAGGGGTGTTTAGAATTCTCAGCCAGAGAGCTCTTTGGCTTCAGTAAACTACAAACTCCAGAATTCCACAGGATGTTGAAAGTGGAATAATAGCACTATAACAGTGTACTGCAGAAATGGCCTTTGTGCACACCTAACAAAGTAGCAGAAGTGCTAAAAAACTCTGGTTACTGAATTGTGAAGATGTATAATGGGGCACTGACAAAGTGCCCAATGCATATTGGTGCCCAATGCACACTGGACTCATGCACATTCCAATTGATGCAATGTGCATCAAGACTAATGCACATTGGTCCCATTGTGTATCACTCCTGTTGTGCATCAACTCTAGGCTATGTAGCCAATGCCGAGGGATGATGAGAGCAGCACTCCAACAGTCTCTAGGAAATCATACATTTCCCAGCCCTGGTTTAGTCTCAGAACATGAGAGACTGTGACCGTAACATTCTGTCCATTCCAAACTATTTTTAAAATGCAGTTCCTGAATTAGATAATCTCAGCTGAAAACTGGCTCTTGCTACCCATTATACATGGGTTGGTCTTCTTCTATGGCTATGAAGGCAGGCCATGGCTGAGTGTGAGTGAAAGGAATCAGAAGCTCAGGATGAGCCTGATTTTACAGGGCTTCATCCCAAGTAAATTTTCTTAGAAACTTACCTTTCTAGGTTACAGTTTCCTGAATTTCCCTAGCTGCTATGAGTCCTAGTTTTGCAACCTTTGGGTCTGAGTTTTGGGAAAACAATGGGAGATTAGACACACACACACACACCCCACACACACACCATATATATATATAGAGAGAGAGACAGAGAGAGAGATCTGAAGGACCATATTTCCTGATATTAGCATATCTTTAGTGTCTATGGTGACTATGGTTGGACTGTTATGGCATGGTTGGACTATGACTGTGGAGATGAGAGTTCAATTCCCTGCTCAGTCCTGGAAACCCAGTACATGACCCTGGGTGCATCATAAATACACAGCCTCAGAAAACTCTGTGATAGGGTTGCCTTAGGGACAGAAATGACTTGACGGCACGCAACAATGACGACGACAACAACAACAAATCTGCCCTTGTCTCAAGATCTTCTGGGGATGTCCTTCTCTCTGTTCCACTACCTTTACAGGTACATCTGGCAGTAACACAGGAGAAGGTCTCCTCAGTGGCTGCTCCCAGACTCTGGAAGTTCCTTCCTAGAAAGCTTAGATTAGCATTCTCCTTGCTTTACTTTCATAGTCAGCGGAAGACCTTTCCATTTCAGCAGGCCTTTGAAGTCTGACCACACAAAATTGTATCAGTTTTGACTTTTCTAAGCCGTCTTGAATTCTGGCCCAGGAAAAAGACAGGCTAGACAATGTCAGTCCTGGTAACAACAGACAGACAGAAAGAAAGACAAACAAGGCTGCACAACCAGTCACCATACTGGCTGAGTAAATTGGGGAATTACAGTCCAAAACAGTAATTTTCTTCAGAAGTGCCATAGATGTATTGAGGAGCACATTTCAAGCCAGGTTTTTCCATGTATCGCAGCAAGTTGCCATTCCTCTGCTCTCCCTTGACACAGTGTAATAAAAACTACCCTTTATGTTACTAGTAAATTCCTGTGAGGGACAAAACCACCAAGTCAATCAAGGCCATTTTGCACCAAGGTTGGGCTGCTGTCTTGATGGTTGTGGGCCGGCACCGCTGGTTGTCATGAGGTCGGAGAGGAATACAAATGGCTTTCCGTGTGGTCCGGGTTGCATCACTGCCACCCCATCTCCACTCCGGGTGACTTGCTTTTGCAGCTGTTTGATATAAATTCCTCGCATACATCTTAGTCCAGTTGGTTTATTTTTACAAACAATAAATAGCCCTGACATTCCTGTAGTCTTTTCTCCCCCCCCCCTTTGCAAGGCTGGCCATTTACTGGAGAGACAGTGGCTCCGATGAGGGACGTTTGCACAGATGGTGGCCGTCATTTTGGGAAATCGCATCAGCCGGCCGAGCCCAGAGCCTCGTTCTCATTCTCTGTCCCCCCCTTTTCCTCCCTCCCTGGAAAATGATCACAATATATTATCAGGAGCTACAAATCACTACCAGATGATATTAAGTTGCTTTGATAACACTCTCGGTCCCTTCCGGTGTGATATTTTTCTTCATTAGGAAGAATGGCTCAGGCCTACCAAATCCTCTTACTCTTCCCCCCCTTCTCAAAATTTATAGATCACAGTCCCTAAACTAATTGTTAGTTGCACAGCATGCCTAAAGCCAGGCCCAGACGGAGCAATTACATCCCCCTGGCCCTGATTAAAGGCACAGAGGAAGCAGAAGTGCAAAGAAAATGAAACACTCTTGGCCGTTTGGGCAAAATGTCACGGCTCTTCTAGGTCTTATTTGACATTTGTTGATAAAAGCAAGAGAGAGGAGGCCAGTTATCTATCACTGGCTGTGGTTCAAAGGGCCCCAAGATGTGACCTGCCTGTCGAAGGCTACTGTCTTGCTTTATCAAACTGTAAACAGATTGGGTAGGGGTGGTGATAGGGTGAGGGGTTCCTAGCCCGCCTCGAATGACAAGGAAGATAACCTCTTTGTTACTTTCCATGAAAATTTATATGGCTTTCTGATTGCAAGAGGTTCACTCTTCTTGCAACTTTGTTTTTTTTTTTTTTTTGGTACAATGACATCGAAATGTATTGCAAAAAAACAAAAACAAACCCTCCCCTCCCAATATAGGAAAGTGTTCTTGTGAAATCAATGCACAAAAATCCCTGCATCTTGGGAATCTGGAAAAATACGCCCAGTCAGAACTGACTTCTTTGGACTGCACGGACAATTAGTTTGACTCGTCACTCTGCATCTGCTAGGCTCAATGCACTTTGAAGGACCACAAATTGCATATAGGAAGTGCCACAAGTTCTTTTCATTTTCTCTTTAATGATGCTTTTGGGTATAAGTTACAAACGGGGTATCTTCTGGCAACACCCTGTAGAATAGCAGGCTCATTCTTCCGTAAAGCCCTGAAAAGTTACTATTTGGATGACATCTCCCACAATCCTCAGACATTTGGTAGGGAGTTCTGAAAGTGACAGTCCAAAACATATTATTGCTGTCGTTGTTTTATTCATTTATATGCTACATTTCCCCCAACAGTGAGATTCAAGGTGGCTAACAAGCTATCTAAACCAATACAGATTAAAAACTGTACAAAAAGATTGATAAAAGTATAAATATAACATTATCTAAAAAGCAATTGAACAATTTGTCAGGTTAAAATGTTAAAAGTATAAACATTCATAAAACATTAAAAAGCGCAGCAATCATTAAAAGCCCAGCCCATTCAGTTTCTAAAAACCCTGTGTCACAAGAATGTTTTGAGTTGCTGATGGAAGGAAAGCAATGAAGAAGCCATTCTGGTCTCCCTGGGAAGGGAATTCTAAACACTAGGAGCAATCACTGAGAAGGCCCTCTCTCTTATTCCCACCAAGCAAGAGAAGGTGGAAACCTTTCCAAGCACTGCTCATCTAACTCAATGTTTCTTCTTTGATTTCCATTTTTTTAAATCTCCTGATTACTGTCCAGAAACCATTTCCAATCATCAGATGTGGTGGCTTATGAAAGTGATAGTCCAAAAAAGTAGTCTATCCAAACTCCGTACGTAGAAGCCACCCGCTGTTTGAGCTGGGGACCAGAGAGGAACACTTTATCTGTGGAGATGCAAAAGAGGTATTTCAGGTTCATGTGTCACTGTCAAGACAGAACCTCAAAAAGAGGTTCCATGCCAATTGTTATCGGAGGACATGCTGTCTCTACTGTAATGCTGGAAGCTCCCATGCCCAACTTGTGTGTTTGGTAGTAAATAGACCTTTAAAAGGGAATTAGAGAGATTGATGGGAGATAAAACCATCCTCCACAAAGTTACTGGTCGTGGTGCCTCTGTCCAATATTAGAGACAGTGCCATTTGTTGGGGAAATGACCAGGAGGGTACCATGGTGATTGGCAGTACAGTCCTCCTTTCACATTCACAGGTTTGACTTTTGCGAATTATTTGTGAGGTGCTTGCTTGCCTTACCCCCACCTCCTCCCATTTCCGCCCTACACTGTTGCAGTGCTATTATTCCACTTTCAACATCCTGTGGAATCCTGGGGTTTGCAGTTTAGGGAGGGGCATTTAGGATTCTCCACCAGAGAGCTTTTTGGCCTTTGTAAACTACAAAACCCCAGAATTCCACAGGATGTTGAAAGTGGAATAATAGCACTGTAACAGTGTAGTATGGAAATGGCCCCAGAATCTCCTACTATTTGGAACATAGGCATTTGGAGGGCTTTTGTGAACAGATGAAGTTTCTCTGGTTATCTGGTAGCCATCAGTCATCAACTGCTATTACAGATAAGTGAAGAAAGTAAGCATTTCATAGACACATTTCCTTCAACCTTTTGTGTCAGTATGGATGGTTGTTGTTAGGATTCTTCTGCTCCGCTTGCCACAAAACTGAGCCTGTTCCTCCCTTTTGAGATGCACTATCTATAAAACAAACAAACAAAAGGTAGTGAATTAGTTTCTCCAAATCCCTCTCAGCCTGCATGACAAGGTAGCCCTGAATGGCCTCCAGTATACCGAGTATTCTTCACTTCCTCCCCGCAGTTCCTTGTCATTCATTCACAGTAGTGTTAAAATTGTAGGCTGGTCCTTCTTCCAAGAAAAAAGAAAATGCCTCCCAAGTTATTTGCCCCTTATGTGTTGCCGATTGCAAGCTGCTGAGTGATTCTGACTTAGCCATTGAAGGTGAGGTTTCTGGTGAGATCTGCCAACATCTGACAGTTCTTTTCCACTGCTGATTTGTCAGCCTTTCATCAGGGTAGCATGTTTTTCCGATTAAGCCACAGAACACTATTGCCCAGTAGCTGGAGGCACTTGCTACACTTTGCTGGGGCTCGTAAAATAAAAGATACAACACTGGTGACTCCAGAAAAATGAGATTAAAAAAAAATTAATATCTTCCTTCCTTCCCCCCCACCCACGTTTTTCTTTTTTTTAAAGGATGAGAAAAAGTACTGGCATGAAGGACGATGCCCAATTTACATTGTGGAATGTTGGCTAAAAGGTTCAGTTTCTGGATAATCTATTGGAGAAAATATTGTCATTCAGTGTTTCCCCCAGAAAGAAAAAGAAAAAGAAAAAGGGAAGAGAGACAGAGACAGAGAAGACCGAGTTAGAGTTTAAGGCAAAGATCCATGTAAATTGTATTTTTCTTCAAAAGAAATATTTATTTTATGAATTTTGACCCTGCTTTTCAAGGCAAATTATTCCCAAAGAAGCTTACAATATGAGTAGAATTCACAGTCAAGAAAATGATTACAAGGGCATTGCAGAATACATCACCCCAAAAGGGGAACTATTATGGAAGAATCAGCATCAAAGCAGTAAGACTAATCTTTGTGTGACAGAAGTAAGAGATTCAAATTAAGGATGGGAAAAATATTTGAAAAGATTTTTTAAAGTGGCCAGAGAAAAACCCTGAAAGGAAGAATCTTAGATGGACAAGATTCTTCTCACTTCAGGACTTATTCTATGCAAAATTTGCACACAGTTGTTTTGCTCAGAGAACAGCATCTTCTGCTGTTTCCTGAGCAGAAAAAAATGGTGTTTTTCTCATTGAAAACACCATGTGCGAATTTTCCATGGAATAAATCTTTGAGTATGAATAGTCTTCAGAAACTGCACCCTTTCCAAAAACTTTCTTGTAGTAAGAAGAAAACAGCCCAAATTACATCTTGCATCCTTTATATTTCCAATTTACACCTAAAGAGGGACTGTTAAGTTTCCATGGGGTGAAAGTCCAACAGCTAGGAAGCCACCACTGTTAAGGTTGTGATCCCTGGTACACATTGTTTTCCAAAGTCAGTCTTGTACGTCATATAAAGTTAGCAGTCCTGCAGATAATTTTATCCTCAAACATTTAGCACTTTAAATTTCCATGACAGTACTTTAATTTTGCCTGGAAGCAGACATAGCCAAGGTAAGATCAATCCTCACACACTCCACATTTTATAATACAGCTCACTTGTATTCTTATGAAGTGCTCATATAAACACCCTTGACACATGTTTCATCCCCACAGTCTCACAAAATCCAGTCTAACATTCTCCTGATGAACTTTGATGGGGAATTGACTAGAAGGGCTTAATTTCATTATGATAGTCAGAGCTTAGGGGCCATTTCTGCCCCGTAGTGCGGAAATGGCCCCAGAGGTACAAAAATGGGTTTTTGTGTGTGTGTTGGACTACAGCTCCCAGAATCCCCCAATGACCAGTGGTGATACTGGCTAGAAGATTCTGGGAAGTGTAATCCAAAAAGTAACTTCTCCAAGCTCTGTGTCTCACCAGTGAGAGCAATCTGATGAGGGGGTGGGAAGAAGGCAGGCCTTCTCAGCTCTAGTTCTCATTCCAATTGTGGAATGATCTCCCTTTAGAGGATTGATGGAATACAACAGTTTCTTTTCAATGGTGTGTTAAAAAATGATTTTTCCAAAAAGCCTTGGGGACCTAATTTGCTTTAAAGCATGTACATTTATCATCATCATCATCATCATCATCATTATTCCTTTAGCCTTTTAAAGTTGTGTAAGTTTGTTGAGTAGCAAACCTTCCAACAAGTCACAGACCAAAAGTGGTCAAGATGGCAAAAGTGATTAAGTCACTGAAAGTTATTAATGAGGAAGAAGACGCAGGCCAGAAGAGGCTCCAGCAGTTTGCTTTTGCCTGAGCCTCCCGGGAAGGGCAAGATTTCAGCCCCTCCTCTCCTCTCCCTCCTTCCCAGGTTAATTGAGTGGCTGACTGGAAGTGCTTCAATCTGGGAGTGGGCAACTGCAGAGGGTCTGGGGATGAAACACTTCACGCTTCCTGTGAGGAAATGTGAGAGATAATACTGGATCTCTCTAGCAGAGCAATTAAAACGGCAGAAGGCAAACACCAACCAGTCCCACCCCTACCCACCTACCCCGCAGACAGAATCTATCAGAAAAAGAAACAAGTCCAGTCTTCTTTGTAAAATTATAAAAGTGAGTATAGGCTATGCAAAGGTTGCTAACTCTAACATTTCCCACGTATCCTCTGGTTCCTGGGGGGATGTATTTCTTGGGAGCTAGAGCAAAGTGGGAAAAGCACCTTGTTTGAACTAGGAATTGTGCCTCATAGGATTTCAGAGGCATGAGTCTCCACATTCCCCCCCCCCAAAAAAAAGTGTGATGAGGGTTTGGGGGGTCCTCTGGGAGCTGTAGGAATGGACTTGGTGCGCAAATGTAGCTTTCAAACCTCACTATTCATACTTATGCCCAGCTTTAACAGAAGGAATACAGAATATGCCCGTTTACTGGGATCATTCCTCCTGCCATTTGAGCTTGGGAGAAGAGGGCAGCAAGGGAGATAGAAGGGGGAAAGAAAAGAAAATTCCAGAATCAAGCCTGCCAAAGTGGAACAAGTGAAGCGCCTTTAGAGAAGGACGGGAAGGGGAGGGTCGGGTCATTTTTATGACGCAGCCATTTTGGGCTTGTAAGAGCTGTAAATTGGGATTTTGTGGGATATTGCTCTTCACTCATTTATTTCACCAAGGAACAAGGGAAACAGCACTTTGAATGTAATACTAATGAATAAATAATACAGTCGTTTGAAAGCTGCTTGTTGAGACGGAGAAATATATCCAGTATATATTTTTTTAATGGCCCTGGAGTTCTATTAACATTTCAGGGCTTGGATGCAATTCAAGGTGTGGGCAGAGATGAAGGGCCGCTTTTGCTGCTTAAATGCATTTAATCATATAAGGTCGACACACGAGCAAATGGCAGGCAGCCGTTCGGTCTTTCGATTCAAACTGATCTGCTCCTAAGTTTTCACGAGGAGTCGGTGTTGACTTGAGGCCTGTTTCAGGGCATCTGATCTGTGGTGCTTGCCTCTGAGAGTGGCATTTTTCCTTCTAAATAAGGTTCTCATTCCTCATGTGAGTCTCAAATAAAGAAGACCCATTGAATGAACTGGATTTACCTATTTGTCAATCCATTATTAACAGCTGATTCAGTGGGTCTGCTCTAGTTGGGACAAGCCTACAGGACGCCAGCCAAAGTGTAGACCAACCTTGTGCCTTTTTAATGTCCACAAGAGCTTTTTTAACAACCAAAGGTAAACATCTGGCTACTTCCATTTGGATTTTCTCTGGGGTTCCCACACATGAGGAAGATTGTGTTGATGCTGGTGGACTCCTGGGGTAGGGAATTGGCCCCCACACATCCAGAGCTTATCCAGTCCTTCTTTAAACATACTAAATAGGTTTGAGGAATGGTAAGCAATCCCACACTGTCCAACGTTTTCATAGATAAAAATATGAATGTGAGTGACCAAGCAACATCAGAGGGTGATCAAGGCAGCAAAAGTCATTAATGAAGAAGAATGCATATTCTTGGAGAGGCTGCAGAAGTTTGGTTTTGCCTGAGCCTGTTGAGAAGGACACGATTCCACCTTGACCTCCCTCTCCCCTCTGCTGAGGGCAGTTTGACTTGGCACTTGGCAACTTGGCACTTCGAACTCAGTTTGCAGCAATTGAAGTAAGCTGGAATGAACGGGGAAGGTGGGAGGAGGAGAGGAAAAACTGGGACATTTTAAAAACAGCCAAAGCAGTGGGACAACATTGGCTTAAGCAGGACTGTGTCTGCCAAAGTGGGACAGTTGGAAGGCAGGCTATCCCCAAATACTCATGCACCCATGATCACAGAAAACATTTGCTGGTTGAAGTGAAGAAAAAGTCAATGTCCTTTCCCACCACCACGCCAATACCTTCCAGGTACGGTTGTCGACAGGACTGATTTCCCTGCCCTGGGGCAGTGCTATTATTTCACTTCCAACTTCCTATGAAATCTTGGGGTTTGCAGTTTAGAGAGGGGCCTTTACAATTCTCAGCCAAAGAGCTCTTTGGCCTCAGCAAACTACAAATCCCAGAAATCCACAGGATGCTGGAAGTGGAATAATTGCACTATAACAGTGTAGTACCGAAATGGCCAGGGTTTAGCAAAGCAGAAACCACACAGAGGACGTTTCATTTTAGACAAGACTTCAGGATGCAGATCAAAGTCAGGCCTACAATCTGAATGAACAATTTCAGGCAAAGTTAGATGAAGTAAAGGTCAAAGTGGAAGGCTCCTCCTGACACAGATTCAAGTAACAAGCTCCCCCCTGCCCCATGTTCCATGTATGGCAAAGCCACGTAGTCAAACCTTTGTGACTGTGAAACGATTCACATCGTGGCAGAGGGACTGACGGCAAATTAACATGTGCAAGGAGAACACAGTGGAAGGCAAAAAAGAAAGTGGGAGCACGGTCTCCATCTCTATCATATCTTTGTCTATTGTTCTGCAAGTGATTTGCATACCTAAAGGAAAGCGGCCTCTTTAATTTCTCCCCTCCTCTCCTCATCATCTGAGGCCTATTAAGAAGTACTCTGTATCCTGTAATCAGACAATTTATACAGTGCCGGCCTCAGGCTAGTGCCATTGTAAACAAGCTGGAAAACTTCTTTACAATAAATGATTAACATGGGAAGACACCGTTCATAATTAATCCCCCCCCCTTTTGCCATTTTGGTTGGCAGATGGTCCAAGGATTCCAAGCATGGTCTATTGCCCACCTCTTTTATGTTAGGAGAACATGGAGGGGGGGGGGGTCCTTGGGAAAAAAGAAAAGATTTTTTTTTTCCTGTGGGGCTGCATAACATAACAAAACAACACATCCCAACTGGTCTCAGGCACTGTTATTAAACTCAGAAATGATTCAGAAAGCTCCCTTACCACAGAATTACACTTTGCAGAATGAAGGAGAGCAGAATTTCAGTCTTGAGAGGCCTACAACATCCTCACCCCATCATCATATACAAAGTCATGCTCTCCCACTGTCATGTTGTACAGCCAACTCTGGGTCTTCAAAAACTTGGTTTAAAAGCGCATAATTTCTGGTGAGGTCTACCAATTTAGAAAGCCTCTGAGCAGTGATGTAGACTCGAGTCAAGCCGGACTTGAGTTGCTTCAATGACTTGACTTGGACTCGACTCGGCAATAAATGATGCACTGACTTCACTTGACTCGACTCGAGACTTGTATATTTTTTGTGACTGACTTGCTGCCCTTGGCTCAGTAACGTATTCATCCAGAAACCTTACAACTTTGAATAATGCTTCCATCCCTTTTTGCCCCCTAAGACAATACTGAAATCATAACAGTGCAAAGAAACAAAACAAACATCTGTAAATCCCATTCAGATTAAAGAAGCACACATGGGGAATTGTTTCACAGCCTCTGGGCAGCTGAGGGAGGGGTAATCTTTGCTGGTGCCCAGTGGAAGGAGATCAGTGTGGCACATTGTGGTACACTGTGCTATGACTTGAGGACTTCTGGGGGTGGAAACAGAGGGTTGTTAAGCCTTGGCTGTTCCCTAGCATCTTCCACTTCTGGCACAATACTCAGCCCACTCACCCACTTCTCATGCAGCATAACCTTCAGCTGGTTGCTTTCAGGACCAGGCAGGAATTATTTCCTTCCCTCATTCCCTCTCTTTATCAAGTTTTGGGTGGTGCCAGTAAATAGGATGGCCACATGGCAAATAGTGTGTGATGGGGGCATGGGAGAAAGCAGGATTGTTAGTGACCACCCTTGGCACCATTTTGGTAAAGTATCTGGAACGACCTCTTCAGGCTGTCAATCACGAAGGGGTCTACCCTTAGGGCTGGCCTTGGGGATGACATCACTAAGCTGGGGGACTTGGGGGAAGGGGTTCCACAGGTTTGCCTTCTAGTACGGGAGCAACCCAGAGGACTGAGCCATCCTGAGGGCTTGGGTGCTTTGTCCAGAAGAAACTTAGGAGATACTCAGAAGGTGACCACCTTCCTCGGTGAATCCCACACTTGGTTGCTTCCCCACTTGCAACTGACAGGTTCATCCCAGGTAAATGGTGTAATAATTAAAGTGGCCCACTTCCATCCAATACTGATGTCTGGTCTCATTATTGCTATGGTGGGGTTATCAAATAACACCTTGGATGATGGAAAGCTCAGCCTGGGAGGAAAGAGAGTGAGCTCCAAAGAAAGAAGCTCTTTGGCATAGGAAAGCAAATAGGATGATGATAGAAAGAGAGACAGGAGGAAGGATTGCCAAGACAGGGGCTCAGTTATCCAGATACCAAAGGCAGATGGCTATTCCTCTCCAAGTATAATAGCAGAACTGAGGGTAATACCAATTCTGTCATTAATATTAAAGGAAGCAGGCAGTAGCTTGGCTTACAAAATGCAGGAAAAGGAGCAGGGGCTGAATAATCCAACTAGGAAGAGATTATCTAAAGAGACATTGCATATTTCTGTATAAGAGTCATGTAGTTCTCTTCAATCTGACAGCATCACCTCATCAGGAACTAGAACTTGGCACGTTCTGCGTGTTTAACACCACTGTTTTCTGCTACAACTGTCAGCACTAAGTTTGCGGTACGATTGAGAGGCTAAGATGACCTCAGCTTCTGTAGTTTATTAAGCCATCCAGGCAAATAAAGAGGTTCCATCAAGGAACTCACTCCTAGCTTTTACCTGGATGAGTTAGCAGACACTGTAAAAACTGGGCTTTTCTGATTTTTTCCCCCTCTTTTTTAAAGGGAAGGGAATGGGAGGGAAGCAGTGGTAATAGCTGCAGTTGGTCATAGAATACAAACTGGAATGGAGCACGTTATGTTGGAAAGTGCAAGCTGCCAGGTTTCAAAATGCAGAAAGCACACGATGAAGATGATGGTGGTGGTGGTGGTGATGACCACTACCACCAATTCTGTCCTGCCGTTTTCCCCAAACAGAGACTCAAGGTGGCTTACAAAAATTAAAACCGATAAAAGCAAAAGCAAAGATAAAAGCACAGACAAAGGCCATTTCTGCACTGCACTGTTATAGTGCTATTATTCTACTTCCAACCTCCTGTGGAATTCTGGGGTTTGTAGCTTACTGAGGCCAAAGAGCTCTCTGGTTGAGAAGTCTAAAGGCCCCTCCCTAAACTACTCTTCTGGCACTTGAACAATCTCGGCATCCTACTCCACAGGCCATTACCAAGCCCCCTTTCCTTTGCGTTGGATAAGGGAGAGCAACAGGTGAGCAACTTTAAACACATACTTGAATATCTAAATCTAATTTTAAATATTTAAATCTTGAGTTAAGTCTTGAGGGTCCCCAGCCACAAATTATATTTACAGGGGGGCCTTGGTAAAGAAAAGGTTAAGAACCACTGCCTTAAAGCATTACAAGCTGACACACACAATTGAGCTATCATTCCACCAACATAAACAAACAAATGTGGGGACCTTTAGATGGATCTACCTTTCACAAATGGCAGGCCTGTATGCAGTGAAGTAGAACAAAAGCAAGGAGTTACCGTCTCCTATTTTCCAGTGCAACCTTGTCTTGGGGAAATAAAAAGGTCTGTCAGCAAGGCTGCCTGTACCGGAGAGCATTAACATGGCAGGGAAGCACAGGAAAAGGAAAACGGAGATACCGCTGACACAGTCTCTGTGGGACAGCCATGGTGGTAAAGCCTTAGGGGAATTCCAGCTATAATGCACAGCACGTTCTGCCACACAAGGCTTATGTGTGTGTGTTTCAGGAGGGAGGAGGGAACTCCTATTCTGACACTCGTAAATTGCCACATGTTTGGAATCTCAGCGAGCTCTCTCAACAAGCTCTGCTCCTGCAAGTCATTATTTCCACTGGACAGAAATGGCTGTAACCGTGTTAAGTCAAGGCAGGATGCACTGTTGTGTCAGGGGGAAACTCACCAGGGAGGCTTCCCACCTCAAGGCCAGGAGGTTGTGTTCCAGGACCACATCAGGCTATGTTCAACTGAGAACTTACACCGCATTTATATAGTTTTAAAGCAACAGGGGGTTTGGCAGTCAGGGTCAATGTTGAAGTGTGTTCTGAAGTCCCTCATAGCCAGTTGTGGCCTTGAATCACCTATGACTGCACTGTTTTTCATAAGAGTAAATCCCATTTTGGCCAGATCTCGTCAGATGTACCATGATAATCATTCCAATAAGAATCACAACATTTGAGAACTGAGTACTTTCTAGTCCAACTTGCTCGTAATGGAGAAAATCATAGCTAAAACACTCCTGACAGATGGTCATCCAACTGCTATTTAAAAATCTCCAACAAAGGAGAATCATAGCTTTCTGAAGCAGGCTGTTCCCCCATGAAACAACTGTCAACATCCAGAAATTCATCTGATGTCTGGTTAGAAACTATTTTCTTCTTCTTGGACTTCGTTGGCTTGAGCTCTACCTGCGGGAACAGCAGAAAATAAACTTTCTCCATCTTGTTCAACCAGAATGAAGAATACCTCTGCACTATTTGGCAGATACATATGGAAAAGAGCAAAAGTACCTGCACCCTGTACATGACTGCTAATTACTCCCTGCAGGCCCTTGTGAGGTCGTAACATTCAAATATGACCTCCATATGTGTTGGTATAAACTGTTAGAGATGCTCCTGCAAAGCAGAAAGAAGCAACCATC
Source organism: Cyclura pinguis (assembly GCA_030412105.1). Lineage (NCBI taxonomy): Eukaryota > Metazoa > Chordata > Lepidosauria > Squamata > Iguanidae > Cyclura > Cyclura pinguis. The sequence continues at coordinate 25,564,825 of CM059607.1, forward strand.
TCAAGAGTCAGATGGTGGGAGGGAGTAGAAGGTGGTAGGAAGAAACTGGAGAACAAATCTAAGTATGACATGTGGCTTGCACTTCACTTCCATCCCGGCCTCCTAGAAAGATGCTGTCTCACCACTAAGGTTGAAGTGAGATGGTTTTTTCAGCTTCTTCATATGTGATGAGAAGATAGGATTATGGGGGTGGGGAGTGGGGTTAACTCTTTGTGTTCACACCACAGTGGCAGTTTGTATCTCCAGTGATGATGCCTGTATAATGGCCATGAATATGATCTTTCAGGGAAGACCAATGCCTTCTGATACAGAGTGACCATCATTAACCTAGGGAAATAAACCTAGGGAGATGGCAGGACCTTAGGGTGCTCATGTGTCCTGTTTTACATAAAATTTTCCTCTACTTATAAGCTGTTCTATACAAGTCACTTGAAAGGTTAGGAACCCCAGGGAGAGCAGTAGGGCGCCTTGAAGAGGGTCACTGATGGTAGAGGTTGGATTCGATGGCAGGTGCCTGGACTTGGTGGCTTTTGTGGTCTCATCCAGCTCTACGATTCTATGAATACCCAGACAACAGTATGAACGGTAGACAAAGGTCACCTGGTCAGGTTTATTTTTACACGGATGATGAGATATATTGTTTCTATTGACACAGTATTCCTTCCTAAATTTTTATCCATGTTTATACATTCTTAGATAGAAAAATCACATATTTTATGTGGTTTCTGATGATACGTGGTGATTTCCTCTTTTACCCCTTTCCTTTTTTTCTTTTTTTTTCCCTGGGGGGAAGTAATGTGTGGGTGACAACCTACAGGACTTTCATCTTGTTAAAAGTCAGCTTTGAAGAATCAGAAGCCTATTATGGATTTCTTGAACAATAAGAATCCAAGTGATGCAATAAATTTGTGGTTATGGCTATTAGCAGTTTTACGTAGCTGGATCTGTAATGGCAGAACCATATTATCTTGCCTTCTTTTCGTTTTTCCTTTCTCATTACAGTTTGGTGGGGTGGGGTCAGAGCCCTTTTGTGTATTAGTGTATTAGTATTTTATTGTTTAGTTGTCTAGATTAGTTAATAAATAAGTCAGTGTTTAGGGATTTTTTTTAAAAAATTGTTGTTTCCTATTTTATTTCATTTAGTGTGGTAACCTTTGTTTATGCCTAGGTTACAAATGTTTGTTGGAGTTTCGATGGATGTAATTTTGGATTATGTAATTTTGTGTAAAAAATATGTTTGAGATATACATATACATACATATACATACATACATATATATACATATACATATATATATATATATATATATATATATATATATATATATATATATGAAAAAAGAGTGAGCTTTAAATTATCAGCCTGCAGACAGTCCATTACCAGTTTTGGATCCTTGGTTAGTATTTGCATGGTCTCAGTGGAACCACACCAAAAGATGTCTTGCTGAATGTCCTCCACGTAACAGAGAGGAGCTGAGCACTTGTGCATTCTCCAAATCGTACTCTAGGATGGTTAGAAGCAACCCTGCAATGACTACAGTGCTGTTGATGCTTTATGGCGCATGTCCCAGGGCTTGCCCCGAGAAGCATACAGTTTAAATCATGATCTTAACAGGAAATATGGCAATGAAGATCAATTCACTTAGCCAAATGAGATTGCCTGAATGCTTTTACTGGGTGCCTTCAGATTCCTGGACACAAAGAAAGCACACAGAGAAAGTGGAAGTCTGCAGCCAGCCAGCCAGCCAGCCAACCACCCACACTTTTACATGCAGAAAGGAAACAAGCCCTGTTACCAAATATCAAACCGAAGGGAGGAGGCTTGCTGGTGCTTTTAAACACTCCTTGTCATCGTTTATTAACTTATTTGCTCAAAGCCTCAGGAGAATAAGGCCTTGTTTTCCTGGATTCTGACTAAGCCTCTGCGCAACAATGCCAATTTCTTCTTTTAGTGGCCGTGCTTACTCGCGGTGACATGCCGGCTCCGACTGTTAGTGGGAAACATGTTGAGGGCCTAGTAGCTGTGAGCAATAGAGGCGAAAGACACGGCACCACTGATCCCGAAGCTTTGAACAAAATTACTTCCTTTAACACACGACTACCTTAATTATGTGGTGGGAAACAGAAAACAGGTCAGACAATTTGTCCCAGGACGTCATAATTCCATCAGTACAATGCTGACATTATCAGAGATTTATGGATGGAATGTCATAATTATTTTTTGAGTAAACAGATCAAGCTTTTGCGAAGGGAGGAGGCTGAAGCTAGTAATTAGCTTTTCTGGAAAGGAAACGACCCTTTAAGGTGGCGAGGGAGGGGGTAGGGGTCGGGGGAGAACAGGCCTTGTGACCGAAAAAGAAAAAAAGAAAAGCCCCTGCTATTCAAGGACAGGCTTGCAATCCCAGCAGATTTCCTTCTTGAAAGGAGAGAAGTGTTATGGGCTCTGTTCGCATACCCATAATTCCATTTTGCTAAACTGCATCCTGCCTGCTTTCACTACATGATGGACTGGAAGGAAAGTTGCATGTAATTCTTCTTTGCCTGTTCAGCGTGCAAACCTACTCATCAACTCTCAATAAGGTTTACTTCTGAGCAGAAATTTGCAGAACTGGAAAGCTCTGCAACACTTTTTATAGTATTTCCAGAAAGAGGAAGAATTTCAGAATGATCGCAGTTTGATCATTTGGGTTGCTATCCTCTTTAAGGCACCAAATGACATGACACCAATAAAGAATGAATGGGAGCAACGGCTTCAAGCTTCAGGAAAAGAGAGTCCGTCTAAACATAAGGCAGGGGTTGGAGACACTCACAGATAATCAAACCTGTGAAAGTTAAACCTGCAAATGTGAAGGGATGACTGTATATGCTTTAATATTTTATCTAATATATTTTAAGACTATAATTTATCTTTACTTGTCTATTATTTAAAAATTTTAAAAATTATTCAGTTGTACATTTCCCTGAAATCTTTGGATACGGAGCAAGGTATAAATATAAATGTATATCTTTTTGGTGATTCTTTTTCTCTTCCCCCCATCACCAATCTCTTTCTCCCCTGCTCCCCAGTCCTCTCATCACTGAAAAATCCTAATAAGGAATTGTTCATTTGGGTTTCAGCAGCAAGCACAGTAACTCATACACATGTATGCAAATACACAGAGAGCAGAATTTGTCTGTACTACCTCTAATTCACGCAGAAAATGGCCTTCTGTCTTCCTTAACTCCTCCCCAAACCTGTCTAAGGCTGTTGCAGTACATTTGTATTAATGATCTGTGGCTAAGTTGAAGGTTTTGTTTTTGGTTCAGTGATACTAAGGTCTCATTACACTGTCCTCTTGTTTCTGATCTGATTTCTCAACATGGTTAATAGATACCAAGCTGCTAAAGAGCCAATTGGCTTAGCAGGGGGTCGCGTTTTACTCAGATTTTTCCAACCCCACTGCATTTATTTTTCCTAGGAGTTTTCAGTGTTTATTTTCAATTACTCTCCTTCTTCTACACTGTTCAAAACTTGTATTGCAGACTGGGCAGCATTCTATTTTTTAAAAAAAGAAAAAAAATCCAAAAATCTTAAAAGAACCAACTGTGGTTTGTTTGGGTGTTCACAGCAACATCTTGTGAACACTGCCCGGCTTCACACTGTGAAGGGCAAAGCAAGTTCAGGAAGACCAACCTTTAAGGGTATTGTGACTAAGCACTGAAAGCATTCTGCTTGGGAAGCAAATTGAAAATCAACCAGTGTAGCAGTAATGCAAAAAAAGTTCTTCTTTATGTTCTGCAAGAGGGCCATAATTTCCAGTAAGTGCTGGGCTATGGGAACAAAGAAGCAGAAATAACAAGCCAGGAGTCACAGATAGAGGCTGAAAATCAAAGCCAGTGATTATTAATGTTGCCTATAAAGTCCTAACCTCAGTAGGAAGCCATCATAGGCCTTTCTTATCAAGGGGAACAATGGCTCCTTCTGCACCCTACCCTGTCCTGTCCTGCTCCAGTGGTGATCCCGGCACCAGCTCTGCTGGGAAGGAAGGGTGATGGGAGTGCTCCCCTCCGCACTGGACTGGCTGCCTGCTGAAGGAAGTGTGAGGGACACGACTCTACCTTCTGCAGTGCAGCCGGGCACTTTCCCAGGCAGGAAGAGCCTCCATCATGCTTCCAGGCTTCCGCAAACCAGATAAGTCAAGGATGGTCGTGCAATTGCGGGTCATTGATGGGGAAAACCCATCAATGGCCATTTCCTCAACGTACCTTTTCTTGGCGCTGTGACTTGGGGATCGAGTGAGCAACCTCTTGCAAGAGGCTGTCATGTCCCTGCTGCTTCTGGTCTGCAGCTGCTGCCTGCCAGCTGGCAGGCAGCGTAAAGGCTCTGCCTCTTCCTTCCATAGTGCAGCCTGGGATTTTCCCAGGCTACACTGGGGCAGGAAGCGTGAGTACCGCAGCTCTGGAGGCTCCACACACAAGGTAAGTGCGCGCGGGGCCCTGGAGCGATGTGCGATTGCGCACCATTTTCAGCTACAAGCCGAAAATGAAATAGTGCGCGATTGGCACCTGCTGGCCCCGGAAGCGTCGCGCAATTGCAAAGATGTCGTGTGGATGGCTCCTCGCAATCGTGTGGCACTCCAGAGACCCTTTTGCAAATGCCATGCAAAAAGGGCCAATGATTTAACCCTGCTGCTATGGGAGAAGGACGGAACTGTAAGAACATCATGCAGAAGCATTGTTACAGGCCTGCTTCTCTCCCATCCCCATGCCAGGATAACAGCATTCTATGGAAGGGCTTGAGAGTCAACTTTGCCCTATTGAGCTATTATTGGGCCCAGGAATTGTTAGGGAATGTGAAAAATAGTAGTGTGCATCACAAACAGAGTATTTAGTTTTGCAAGCAGAAGGTGAGCAGACAGATTGTTGCTCACCTTCTGCTTGCAAAACTAAATACTCTGCTTGTGATGCACACTACTATTTCTCACAATCTGTCCCACACCAGCACCAGCAAAAGGAAATGATAAGAATACATCTTATGTCTGAACTCTTAGAAAGGCATGAAATCTGGCAGGTGCAGACATGGTAAGGTGCTACCTCTAACAGGAACTGCCTGTTTCCCTATGAATATTCCAACAAGTTATTCAAGTGGCTCTCTGGACATACAAGGTAACAGTACACAGAGCCATCATTTCCTGACACTGGCAACTCATGACATTGCTTCAAGCAAACATGTCCTGGATGGTAGTCCCTTGCTCACAGCAACTGTCTTCTTTTATGCTGAAAGGATACCAGTGTCAGCCCAATGGTGGCTGATGAACACTCATCACCAAACTCTCCTCTAATTTCCATAGGCCCAGCTTGGACCTTTAATAAGGTCAACAAAGCAGACAGAAATGAGCAATCGGGTCAGTTTAAATAATGAATTACATGTAATTAATTCTTTCCCATAATACTGATGGCGTAATTAAGTTCTGATTCCAAGTAAATGAGAAATAACATCCCTTCTTCTGTAGTGAAGCTCCTAGTTACACTATTGTCGGGAGTGTGGCCTCACAAAATGGTGAAGGAGGTCTATCATACGAGTCAAGTGCTAGCTTGTGTTTGTGCCTTGTGCTCTGGGCAAGTATGGAGCCAATGGTGAGGTGAATTGGGGAAGAATCTATTCTGCATCACAAACCAGCAGATTGTGAGCCTCCAATTTTTTTGAAATAAATAAAAAATACTGCATTTGATTTACTTTTGAGAAAACAGGAAAGTAAAGTGGTTTTAAAATATAACCTTGGAATAGAGGTGGGCAACTGCAGTGGGTGAGGGAAATACTCTCCCTGTGCCCCTCTGTAGGCTGTAGCATTGTGCTTCAGCACACCAGATGTGATGCAATGCCATTTCCAGCCACCATTTTGGCTTATTTCTGGGGATGTGATGGAAGTAAGCTGCCACTTTTTCAGTTAGTTTTGGGTGTTTGGGGCTGGCGTTGAAGCAAAAATGCCTGGAAATGGACACAAAAGGTTTTTTTTTAATATTTTTTTTTTGATTGTCTAACTACTTGGGGTGGGGGCTTTCAGAGGGTTTCAAGGGCACACTTTGAGGTCTCAAGTGTTGTATATGGTGCTCTACCTGTTTTCCACCCCTGCCTTAAAGTTACAGCAGTAACAAATTACTTTAAAAAAAGGAAAAAATGTTTCTGGAATTGCCAGAATTAGAAATAGGGACATGTCATCTGCAGTTACTTTTTGTAGCAACATTAATTAATATCTAGTGCTATGAAATTATATCAGTTTACAGCTTTTTTTCCTCTCTTTCAAATCTATCACAACACTAAATAATGCAGTTAGCAAGTGAAACAACTACTGAGCAAAATAGAGGAGGGGGGAAAGCGCGGAGAAGAGAAAAATAGAGCAAGGAAAAAAAAGGAAAAGGTGTTTCAGCTAAAGTCTGAAAATAAATGCAGATAATTAGCACTTCTGTTATGCTTTTCATCTTTCAAATGTTGGGCAAATATTATTTTTTCAGTTCGTATAACACTGTATGCAAGGTGGATAAATATAATCAAACAGGCTAACCATATCATCTTTTTTTTATTTAAAAAAAACATTTTCAAGTAGGAAGTTAAAAAGAATAGTAATAATACAGCATGTTGTTAGTAAGAATGGTGTTAGACTTTAAGTGTGAATATGACCCTTTCCCAAGTCCTTGCCCCAAACAGATATCTCATTTTGCAGTCTAACTTTATGGGAGTTGTGAATGAATCACCAAACATAGTTGTTCTGCTTCTGAAAACAGTGAGCAAAGGCTTAATTTGGAGCCAGAGCATGTCTAGCAGGAAGGCCTAGACAGCTTGAAGCTTGCCTGTCTGCAAGACTGCTTTCTTTCATATATCAGGTTGCCAGATCTCAGGGGCTGACCCTGAGTCTCCAGTTTTCATGGGTCATCTCCAGGCTGCAGACAAGGGTGCAAATTCTCCAGTTTTGGTGGGCTTAGCTCTAGGCAAGAGGAAAGGGCTTTGTGCAGATGTCCAGCTCAGCTAGTGGAGGAGTGGCTTGTTATATTTTGTGATTGATCTGTTGCTGTGATGCATACTGCTTGTGGGGGTTTATGGCATGAATCTGTTGCTGCTGTTATTAACTGCCCTCAAGTTGATCTCAACTTATGGCAACCCTATACATGGTAGACCTCCAAGCCACCCTATCATCAACCACCCTGCTCAGCTTTTGCAGATTCAGGGATATGTCTTCCCTGATCGATTCTATCCATCTGTAATGCATTCTTCCTCTTTTCCTATAGCCTTCTACCTTCCCAACCATTATTGTCTTTTCTAGTGAGTCATGTCTTCTCACGATATGGCCAAAGTATGACAGCCTGAGTTTAGTCATCTTGGCTTCTAGGGAGAGTTCAGGCTTGGCTTGCTCTGGAACCCATTAATTCTTTGGTCTTAAGTAAAACAGATGTTTATGAAACTTCTGTATGTGTTGATTTATTAAATTACCATTAATTTAATGGCTCTACCCTACTGGAGATGAACAATTGGGTTTATGTCAATAAAAACTATCTGTTTGAAGTATCCAAAAGTGGTCATTTGTTTGGATCTAATCTACTTTGAAAAGCTTAAGAAATTTGAGGGATTCATCCCTCCAATTGACTATCATGTACATATCATGCATAATACACATGATTATCTTGTGTAATACAAAAGATATATGTGTAATGTGTAATGTATTACACATTATATTTGGTGATCGCCTTTGGTCTCTTTGTCAGCCTTTGAAGGCTTAGTAGCCCCTTACAAGAGGACTGTACCAACCAAGCTGGAGCCAAACAGCCAAACAATTTTTTCCTCTACACAACCATTAGAGGGACAGGAGCTCTGTCCCCTTATTTCACTTGGCAATTCTAGGATGGACTAAAACTGCCTGTGTGTGTCTGTGTGTGTGTGTGCTTTTGTGTTAGTATTTTGGTTATTTTATACTAATAGTAATTCATCCCTGGGTTGTTGCTCTGAAATGCCTCTTCAACTCCAGAAGGGATGATAAATTTAATAAATAACAGTGGTTTACCTACTTTGCTTTACTTTTTACTTTTTTTTTTACTCTACCCACTTCAAATAAATGCAAAATATCCCTATCCAACAAAAGATATACCAATTCTTTGCCACCCAATTCCTTATTTTTAATGTATTCTGAGTTATTCTCACTACCACCTGCTTTGGAAAGAATAATGCTTTCCAAAATTGTGAGTAGTATATAACTAGATTATTGTGGTGTTGTTGTTTATATTTGAGATGACACTTTCTAGTATTTACTCATGCATAATTGCATTCCAAATGACTCCTCATTTACAATTTGATTTGTGCATTTTCTTATGTGAGACAAAATTAATACCCCCTGACATGGGAGGAATATGTTGTATTATCTTTTACGGCATTTATTTAGACCTTGCCGTATGTCTTCTTTAACTCCGTAATGGCATCCAAAATAGTTGGAGGAAAATGCGAATAACAAAGACAAATGCTCTATTAGGAGAAAGGAAATAAAGCACAAGAATGTGTAAAAGCACCCCTATTAAATATGCTTCTTCTGTGCCTTGAGGTAAGAAGCTGCCTGTAGACTGTTTAGAAAGAAATAAGATTTGAGTTTAGAAAGACGAGTAGAAGGTTTGAAATCCAGCAGCATTCAAGTTAGAGTGCTAGATAGTTAGTTCCCCTTGGCATAGGTCCACTGAAATCAACTGGAATTAAGTAGCTTATGCCAAACTTAAACCTAAATCCAATTGGTCCCAGTTAGAACAAATCCACTGACTCAGTAAGTCAATGCTTCTGTGAATTCTATTGAGTCAATGGATCTGCTTGAGTTGGAAGTAGCAGTTGGAATTGGAGTTTAAGTTCAGTAGATCCCCATGGATCTATATGGAGTATGATCAAGTCTAGATTTAGCCAGAGATAATTTTCCAAATAATTTGATTCTGCAGTCCTACACTCATTTGCCTGGGAGTTAGTTCCACTGAACTTGACACAACGTACTTAGACATGTATATAATTTTGCTATTATTGAATTAGTAGTTTTAAAAAGCAATATGCATTGCTGAATCTAACTCTTAAAATATAAATATTATAGCTTTGATTTTAAGAACCATGGGTGGTATCCCACCATTTTTCCTCTTGCTTTTCCCCTTTCCTCCTAGTGCATGTAAGAGAAGGTCAAGAAACTTTGTACAACAGCATATTATGTAATGCAGCTCAAGAAGGAAATCAAGGACTTTGTGCCTTCTGTTCACACTTGAGCAGCCTTGGATGAAGACCTGGGATAGCCAATTGGCAATCATGCCCATGGTGAGGCTACCATCTCTTACTAATAGTGTAGATCAAAACACTATCCTATAGGTTGACTCAAAAAAAGGGAGCATTTTGAAGTTGTTCACTGGAAAATTTAGTGTCAATGTTCACACAAAATTTGGATCTTCCATAAAGCTCATTGGATTCCTTGTTCATTTTTCAGAAGAAGTTTTGGCTCTAATGTTCTGCTGTCATGGTATATAGCCTAGAGCTCAGACTGTCACAATGATGTTGGGGTCTCCTGCTAAAGAATGACAGCTTTTATTTATTAAATTGTAAGTTTCACGTAAGAGACACCCTGCCTTTCAATATCCTTGAAAAGACACCTATATTTAAGTTTGGGTAATATGTAGATTGATTTAAATGTAAGTGACTAATTAACCACCATTTTGTGTGTATTTATTGTCAGCATTTTCTCACAATAGTTCTTGCTTTTTTTATAGTAAGGGGGCTTGGGACAATTCTATAGTGAAATGTGATGAGGAAATTTGATAAATACATAAGGAATTAAGAAGTAAGATTTTAAAGAATCTTTTTTCACCGACCGATGGTTCAAAATAAATAGCCATTGGTTTATTTGCTTGACTTTCAAAATGAGTTAGATTTCACAAGGCCTGGCTGTCCTTCCTTGTTTCTTTTTAGCAATGAGGTGGCAAACAGTTTTTATTGTTCAAATATGGGAAAGATGATATAGATAAAATATCTCTGGGAGAATTATTATCTATGGTAGTAACTAGGTTGTAAAGTTTGACCTTATGAATCTAGTAATGCATCGGCCACTGGGAACCCGAGGCCTGTGATATTTTCAGGGCTGCCTGGCTGCCTTTCTGAATCCCTGTTCCAAGATATAAAAACAGCCTAACTTATCTTGAGACTAAAATAAAAGTTTATTTCTTCTCATCTATTCACATAAGAAGAGTCAAAGGACATTTGTGACTTTAAAAAAAAAACGCAGGAAAAGAAAAGGAAAAGTAATATTCTTTTTGGCTACATCTTGCCACAACTCTGTCTGTATGACCAATTTTGGGATCCACTACAGAATTAAGAGTCCAGTTTGTACTGGGGCAGGAGGAAGAGACAGCTGGAATTTGACTTCCTAAGAACAGAACTCTGCTAATGCAATACCATACCTTCCAACTTTTCACAGAGGAAAATTTGGACCCATGTGGCCAAGCAACATCACAGTGAGGTCAGGATGGCAAAAATTATTAATGAGAAAGAAAATGCAAGTCAGGAGAGGCTACGGCAGTTTGCTTTTCCTGAGTCTACTGGGAAGAGAAGATTCTTCACAATCCTCTCCTCTCCCCTCACTGAATTAATGGAATCCAAACTACTTTTGCACTTTGAATTTGGTTTCCATAAATTGAAGTAAAAGGAGGACAAAAGGGGAAAGTGGGAGAAGGCGAGAGAAACTGGAATGTTTTAAAATCTCGGGGTCTGGGATAGCCACACCTTAGCAGCTCTAGAAGGGAGAGAGGGAGGAACAGAGATGACGAAGCTTCAGAACTGCCTCCTATTCCTGCTGCAGTTTTCTAGACATAGTGAAGCAGAAAGACAGCTTGCTCAATGACCCCAGCCTTGTGCATTCCTTTGCTTGGTTCAAAACATTCTCAACCAACCCTGCTGTATTTGGGGACCTCTGTTTATTCTGCTGAGTTGGGCTCCAGATTCCCACTCTTACCCGATGGCACTACTATGAAACAGGGACAGTGATGTAGCAGCAATAGGTACCAGAAAGAAAAAAACAACAATGTCCCAGGTAGATGCAAGAATTGGAATTAGACATCAAGGGCTGTCCCAGGTAAATGGATAGAGGCTGAAATCCTGCATCAGGAGAAGTGTGTGTGGCACAAATAATAATGACAATAATAGCAATAATAATAATAACAATAACAACAACAACAATAAGTAGTAGTAGTAGTAGTAGTAGTAGTAGTAGTAAATATTTATTTCTTACCCACCTCTCTCCAAGGCTTGAGGTGGGGTACAACACAAATTAAAATGCAATTAAAAACACACCATAGGTTAAAATACACTAAAAACACATAAAACCATTTAAAATACAAATATATCATAATTGAAATACATCATAATTAAAAATATACCATAATCAAAACTAGACTGGGTTGGCCTACTGGAAGAGATAGGTCTTTAGTACTTTTTTGAATTTGGACAGCATATTTTGCTGTTGAATCTCTTCCAGCTGGTCATTCCACAGTGTAGGGGTGGCTGACAAGACACCTAGCTGCATCTCCGTACTTATTCCAGTGATAAAGAGACCTCCGGGGGTCCTTGAGAGGTTCCTTTAGATAATGTCTTTGCAATGCAGGCAGCTACAGGAAAATAGCTGGATGTGTTCCTAGTGGTCCCTCCATTCTCCAGTGATATGATGAAATGGCCAAAGTTAGGGTGGGGTATGTTGCTAAAAAGGTGTGTTTGGGGATATTTGTGTAATTATGTGGCTGGTGAAGAATTCTGACCTCTGTAATGACTCAAAAAGCAAGTTAGGATAGCATAAAGTTGGACCTACACTGTTATAACTCACTAATAGGATGCTAGCCTTTATGCTTCTCAAATCCTGAGAAGTCCAGCAGAATCAACACTTCTTATAAATCCAATCAGGTAAATAAATATGGAAATAAATTTGAAGAAAGAAAGAGCCTTTCAGCATCAATGCCAACCATCACCCCCCTGCTCCCTGCTTCTGCCAGTGTGCATTGTTTGTTTAATGCTAGCTAAGTGCAGATGTGTGTGAGTCAGCAATAAAATTGAAAATTAGCATCCATTTGGGGCGAGAGGCTACTGCAGGATGCCTTCCCAATAAATAACATTACAAGGTCTTGATATTTATTATTTAGCCATCACTCATTATAGCATCTTCTGCAGCTCTTGATGCAGGAGTGTTTTACAATCCTAGCGGCACCTGGCGATAACAGCTGGACAACGTCTCCATTAAAATCCAGAGCACAGTTTCATTAGAGAGCTCTGTTTCACTTGCTCGAGGAATCACTAAGTATGTCTGCTTGTAGTGGTTCAAAGCTTCCTGTGATACTGTTCCTATGGAGGATATGTAGCGGTTGAGGAGACGAAAGAACTGGTCACTTTGTTGCAATGGCATGAATCCCATTGTAAGACCCATTGAATCAATGGGATTTTCCTCTATGCCAACTCATCATGAGAGCCAGCATGCTATAGAAGTTTGAGCATTAGGCTATGACCCTGGAGATCAGGGTTTGATTCCCTGCATGGCCATGGAAACCTTCTGGATAAAGTTGGGTGTGTCATACATATATACAGTCCCAGAAAACCACTAGGATTGAGGCCAATGCATATGCATGGTTAAGGACATAACAAAAGAAGGTCCTGGTTGGTTTAGACCAAGCTCCTTCTTCAACATTCAAAATGGGCAGTAGGTAGGGAACCTTTGGCCTTCCAGATGGCCAACAATTCCATCAACCTCACAGTGGCCAGTGGTAAGGGATTGTGGGAGTTGTAGTAGTCCAAACATCTGATGGATGATAGGTCCTCCACCCTGAAGCTAGGTGGGCTAGCATAATAATCCAAAACAAAAGTCCAGCAATATCTGACGATCCAACCTTGGGAAACAATGCTTGAATTTACTTAGTTGGTGTATGTGGGGGCAGTGTCTCTTAGTAGTGTGGTTTTTCATTTGGACTGAGATCTCTCATGTCCAGAATTTTCACTCAGCATCTAAACCCACTGGATGATCTTTAGTCAGTTGTCATCTTAGATCCTGAAAAAAATCACAAGGGGGAGTTTAAAGTGGTGATAGTGGTAAAGAGACACCAGTGTAAAATTAAGGGCATCATTTGAACTTTTGAGCTACGGTTCTTTGTCAGAAAATTAGGAACAGATACATAATATTAGGGGGGGGAATCCATTCTCAAATTGGTTATGTTTATGTGCATTTTCATGTAACATGAAGGAGGTTTAGACATTCCATCTTGGAAGTTCACAGATAGCCTTTCCAGTGTGGTAGATGTGGAAAGAGTCTCTTCAGTGTACAAAGATCTGAGTAAGAATTTGTTGGGAGTTTTTTTTTTAATCCTTTTGTTGCAACTGTAATGAGATGTTACTTTCCCAAAGTCATGACATTTTCACGCATTGATTTTTACAGAGATGATTTTGAAGCCAAGATTGGGATGAAGAATGCAATGATGAGGTGGAACGGATTTTCTCTTGATGTGAAACAAAGAACAAAACAGCCACAGAAATGGATGAGGGAATAGACTTCTAATTAGAAATCTCAGGAAGAAAGACTATATATATGGGCAAGGATAGGCAAAACTTGGAAAAATTTTCTTTAAATTGTATCTCCCAGAATGTCCCAGTTGATACAACTTGAGCAGGTGGATATTCTGCAGTATACTGAGAGCTATAGTCTTCTCAGTATTTGGGGGACCTAACGGAGGAAAACGCAATCCCATAAATTCATGCTCTGTATTGCAATCAAAACAAATTTCTTAGCAAACCGTCATGTTTGTATCTCGGTGGGTACTTCATGACAAAGACAGGAATGAATTAAAAAGGGAGGGTGAAAAAGAGAAAGACGGAGGATACTTTTTCAACATCCGAAAATCACAATAATTAGTCACGAAGCTCTTAAGTTCATTTCCATAAAAAGAGAAGGAGGGAGGGAGTCAAGAAAGTCTCGGTGTTTAGACAGCCCCAAAAGCCCCCTTGTGACCTTACCCTGATATTTTGCAAAACATTAATCTTCTTGCCAGCAATTATAAAGAATACAGTGATGTAGCTGGGAGTCAGTGAGTGAGTAATAGTAATGCCATTGTTCTCTTTTTATTTATGCCTTGGCTGTACCAGGCAGATGAGGTAAGTTGGGGCTTTTTTATATGTGATTATTCTGAACTGGCAATACATAAAGGCCAATGACACAAATATCTGTCTGTTGCTAACGCGCTGCTTCACACCTCCTTCGAGCTCCTGATCAAAGTGTTTCGACATTTTATTATGAATCGGCTGGGGCCTTTCCCTATCCCTCTCTCTTGCCACCACCTCTTGCCTTTGTTTGGGTATGAATTATAGGCTTCTGGGTACTGGAGCTTGGAGTTACACATTATACATTATAGGTCTTTTCATGGTGTGCATAGTTATAATGCTATTGTTTCACTTTAACTTTTAGGACTGCATCCTTTGGAATACTGAAATTTGTAGTTTGGTAAGGCTCTAGAGCTCTATATGTCACAACACTGCCAATCCCAGGATTCCATAGGATGGGAGCCAGTAGTTAAAATGGAATCACAACACTCTAACTGTGTCGTTTGAAAGGGACCTATGCCTTTAAAGAATGGTGACATGTTCAGTAATGTGTAGGAAGCATGTGGACTAACCTCTTCATTGAATACAAAAAGGCAGCCTACTGATTGAGCTTTATGGGGAGGAAAAAAGACCCAGGACTGGAGTTTAGAAATGGCAGGCTTTGGGATTACAGCTTCCTGAATCCCCCAAACAGCATGGCCACTGGGTTAGATCAGCTGGCAGCTGTAAATCTTGCAGTACAGATAACATACAGGTATGCCACTGTTAACAAAGCAGATGTCTTCCTAGACATTACTTCTTTAACACAAAATGTGGTACTGAAGGAAGAAATAACATAGAAAGAACAGGGATATGTTGATACACCACCAAGAAAAAAAAAAGTCATCTGTTTTCTACAGAGGCCAACTAGATGGTCCCTGAATGCCCACAAGTGGGGTCTGAAGGCAATCATTATCTCTCACGGTCACCTCTTAGCTGTTGGTTATCATAGGTTAACTGCCTCTGAATACACAGTTTCCATTTAGATATCATGAATTTGCTTAATCCACAGAAATAATTGCATTTGGACAAGGGGCCTTTAGGTTTATTTTTTTAGCACCGTCAGCCCTCCATATCCACGGGTTCTGCACCCACAGACTCAACCAACCATGGCTCAAAAATATTTGGAAATAAATCCAAAAAGCAAACTTTATTTTTCCATGGGTTGAGCACTAAGCTGATGTGTGAGCATATTCTTTAGCCTACTGCCATTTCACAGATCCTCAGGCTATCTCTGGCACTTGTTCGAGTTGTTCCCCGTTTTATATAAGGGATGCCATTTGACTATGCCATTGTATATAATGGGGTTTGAGCATCCACGGATTTTGGTATCCATGGAGAGTCCTGGAACCAAACTCCAGCAGATACCGAGGGCCCACTGTACATTATTCTACCCTATGCTTTGCCCTGAAAGAAAATCTAAAACTGATAGGATGAGGTTGTGCTATTCAAGGGAAAAAGCAAAACTTTGCTTTTACAAGATGCATTTTGGGTTTACCTCTTTATGGGGCAAAACAAGGACTTTTGCAAAGTACATCTGCTGACCATCAAGCCTGACTTCTGAGATTCTATCATGTATTACCCATAGACACTTTTAAGAATATTTTCATAGTCGTAAGGCCTAGAAATTTGATTTTATTTGTATTTTTTAATGAAATCTGAAATTCTTTGTCTTTTCTCTACTTCCTTGGAACTGCAACAGAGATACAGTTTGGATTCAAGAGCAAGACAAAGGCTATCCTCTCCCCTCCCTTTCTGCAAATGCATCACAATTGCTTTGTTTCAGATCGGACAATGCCTTATTGAATGTTGTTAGTTTCAAAGTACTCTCTCTTAATGCTATTTTTCTTTCCTACAGCAAAGATCTTAAGCTATTGCCTAAAAATACTGTTCCCCTTTCAGATCAAGAAAATGATTTATATTCTGAACCAAAGTATCCCATGCCAATCCTTCTGCTCTTTCTATAGGTTTTAATAAAAGTATAACACAGAAATACTTTTTCCAGCACTGGCTCCCACCTGTGGTAGGGATTGTACTACTTGTAAAATCAGCATCTCAACATGCTTGAGAGACGAACTGACAAAAGAAGGAATTCCAAGTGAAGGCTTAAGCTCCTATTCATAATTTGTTGCATTGTTGGAGTGTGTATGAGATATGTAAGACCACCAACTGTTCTGAACCCCCTGCCACGTCTCAGGACAATGGGACAAATTGAAAGCTCCCTTGGAGCCCTAACCCTTCAGTGGCTTGGCCTTTTGTCATTATTAATAAGATGTTTAAAGTTATCAGAGAGAAAAACTGTGTCCAAAATATCAGTATCAATGGAGTAGCAAAATACTTCAGCTGTTCAAAGCAAACTGGCTTCCAGGGTGTTCCAGAACTTCTGCATCTTCTTCCAGTTTGGTGTGTGTATGTATTATAATTTGATTTCCCCACCAAATAAAATATACATATAAACTTTATGTATGATCTAACAGTTCCCCCACCCCCAGATCTTTTTGAGGCCTGGGAATGTTAATTTTTTCAGACTATGATTCTCAGAACCTCCTGGCTACCTTAGACACTGACTCTGCTGGCTAGGGGATTGTGGGGACTATAGTAAAAAAAGTAACTTTCTAACATCCAACTGAGAGCAATGTGGGACCATCCTCTGCATCAGCAACCATCCACCTTCACTTCTGTTCTCACTTGTTGTTGTAATACCAGAATTCGGGTGTACCTCTTTATTGCTATTTCGCTCACCCACTGATTTTGCTGTTTTATCCTGCCAGTTCCAGGTAATGAGCATCTCCAAATTACATGCTTACAATTGCAACTCTACTTCCTTGGGTTCCCCCTCCCAACTAACATGGATTGTTTTGTACTGTTTGTCCAGCTGATCTGTCTGTGCAGGCTGTTCTGGATTGCAACACATGCAGATTAAACTAGGTCTTCCAATTTCCTTCCATCACTTCTGCCTTGCTGATGTCTTCTCCTTGCATGTGTACACACGTTGATGTTCCTAAATAAATTCCATACACTTTTTCTATTATTTTTATTATTATTACTACCACTATTACTACTACGATTCCATAGAAGGCTTTTAGCACACCATCTCTATGCCTCATTCATATACCTTCCTACTGTCCCATTTTGGCAGAGACAATCATAATTAATCCTTTGTCATCCCACCTTTTCAGCTGCTTTTAAAATGTCCCTGTTTCTCTCTCCTCTGCCCAATGTCTCCCTTGGTCCTTGGTATACTTCCATCAGTGCAAACTTAGTTGAATGTGAAAAAGTAGCTTGCACTCAATTAACTCTGTAGGGGGGAGAAGACGAAAAAACTTGGGTGAAATTTTGCCCTTCCCAGAAGGTTCAGCAAAAGCTTTTCATACCTTCCCCCACCCCCCATGAATAACTTTTTGCCATCTTGACCACTCTCTGATGTTGCCTGGACAGCCACCTGGTTTTCACGTGTGTAATGTTGGAGGGTACAGATTCACTGGATTTTATGTTGGCTTCAGAGCATGTCATCTTCCACTCATTACCCCGCTTTGCTTTCCCAGGGCAGCTTCATCTTTTTCCTTTCCACAAAAGACATCCTTTAAGCCAATGGCAGCTGGTGTCCTCTGGTGTCTGGTGTTGTGGAGAGCAGAGGGTTGCCACAGGCAAGACCAAAAAGTTCCCAGAAGTGGAACCAGCTGCATCTAATTTGCTGCCCATCTTTCCCCTTGCAAGGTCTAAGCCAGAAAGTTGGCAAGATGTAGCCTTCATGTGTACATTTTTGCCCATTTTTAAAGCTTCCTGATCCCCTCAGGACACCCCAGAAGTGCACAGATCCATCTTTAATTTTAATAAATTGAATGGGTTTTGATGCATTTTTGTGGCAGTTTTAACAGTTTGAAGGTATTTAAATCAAGCAAATAAATGCCTCCAAAACTGCCACAAAAACGTATCAAAATGCAAAAGTTGTGCTTATTTTCACCTTTCTGCATGATCCCCCTCAAAATGGGGAAAAAAGGCTGAAGCAAAGCTAAATTAGAACTGGTATGGTGGGGGGGGGGGCAGAGGGACTGCTCCACCACAGTTACCTGTCCTGCACCCTGCTCTTGGTTGGGAAGAGTATTGGGAGTTAGATGGACATTTCCCGTCTGCCCAGACAGTATGACTGTCACTTTATTAAGGTTGGGGAAATGATCTAGCTGTGTACGTAGTGGTTCTAACTGTTAGCAAGAAGGTTTCTCCATCTGGAAATAGTCTTAAAACTCTTGGCATTGTTTCACTTTCATTCTAAAAGGCTTTGGTGGGTTCAACGATTTGGTGGATTAAATTGTAGCTTGGGTATAAAGCCTTTTGGCAATGTTTTCATTTTCCATTTCATTGCTTGACATGCCACACACCTGTACTGCAGGTATACGTAGCAGGGATGGTGGTGGCTTCCGTGCCCATCGGCAACGAATCTGCTTTGGTTTCAGTCCAGACTTTAAAAGAGCTCTCCAAGGTGCTGAACGCTGTTCCTCAAATAGGCTCAGAATCTTAGAGAACTCTTTAAAATTCAAACTATAATCCAGAATGGTTTCATTGCCCCACTGGCATGAGATCCACCATTTGGACATAGCTGCTCTAAAAGGGTCACAAACTGCCTTATTCTGAGAAGCAGTGTTCAGTGTTAGTGACATGATATAAATGCAGAAAATCCCAAGTTCAAGAGAGGCAGTGTGGTGTAACAATTTCAATTTTTGACTAGGGTTCAAATCCACACTCAGCCACTGGAAGAACTTGACCAATTCACTCTCTCTCGCAGAGGAAGGCAATGGCAAACCCTCTCTGAAGATGTCTTGCCAAGAAGACTTTGTGGCAGGTTCACATTAGGGTCACCATAAGCTGGAAATACCTTCAAAGACACAACAATCTTGGTTCAATTTCTGGCATGTCCAAAGAGGGCTGGGAAAGATTCCTCTCCATGTGAGAATTCAAAGTGTTAGTTGATGGGGTGTCTCCATCACTTATTGGGAATGAACAAGCATAATATGACATTAGGGCACTATGGGGAATCTTTGGTTCTTGACCACAAAAACAAATGTTCACAGATGATTCACTGTTTGATTAGTCCATACTCTGATGCTGGAATTGTGTCTGCTGAAAAGAGATGTGTTCTATCTGTTGATCAGCCTAACAAATAGATAGATAGATAGATAGATAGATAGATAGATAGATAGATAGATAGATATTCGATTAGCTGCATATTTCTGTGATCCAGAATAAATTTATCGGAAATGCTGTTTGCTTGTTTTCAAATCACCGAAACAGTTACTAAAGCAACTTGTATTCTCTTTGGATCCAGCTATCTTCTTTCAAGTACCCCATTGCCTTTAACAGCCATCCAAGGTATGTCATGTTTGTACAAGAGAAAATTACTATACATCAGTTTACTGTAGAATATCTCAAGGAATATAAGATTTTAAATATTATCCCTCAGGGCCTTGAGATCTATAAAACTCTGTGTGTGTGTGTGTGTGTGTTTGTGTATGTAACGTGTCCCTTTGTCTTTGGAATGTCACAAAAAGAAACACCAGTTGAACATAATCCTTATTTCTGCATTGTTAATCTCTATCTCTCACAAACATGCTCTCTTTCACATACACACATTCTTAGTGGTGGCAGCTTCAACATTAGAGATTATAAACTAATTAAATGGTGTAGATGCATCTGTGAATCATCGATGAAATGTATCTGTCTGTCTGTCTGTCTGTCTGTCTGTCTATCTATCTATCTATCTATCTATCTATCTATCTATCTATCATCTATCTATATCTATTCATCTGTCTGTTTATCTATCTATCATCTATCTATCCATTATCATCTATCTATCTATCTATCTATCCATTCATCCATCCATCTATCTCATTGTCTATTTATGATTTAAAAGCAAACAAACAGTACTTCCTACAAGTTTGTTCTAGATCTCAGTTAAGATGCAGTTCACTAAGAATATATATTTATTGGAATGATTAACAAACAGAACTTAATAGTTCGACATATAAGCTAAATGTTTCAGCTTCTGCCCTCCTCAGTTGCTTAAAACACATACATATATATCTATCACCTTCAGGCATTTTGGACAGACAAAAGAGAGAATTTCTTTATTCATAGTCTTAAGACCCTAATAGCACATGGCCACAGCCTAAAGGATAATACCGTCACCCACAGAAGAATGTTGAAAAGAGAGTGTTCCGGCATGTCACTTTGTATGCAGCTCAGTTTCACCTTTAGCAACCAAAGAAGGCAGGAACTGAAATGTTTTGCTCATCTATTTTTTTTTCTTTTTAGTTCTCTTTGTTAATCTCTCTCACACACATGAACACACACATACGTATGCATATACTGCCTAAATACCCTAAAAGCACCAGATCTTGTCTGATCTTGGAAGGCAAGCAGGGTCAGTTTTGGTCAGTACTTGGATGGGAGACCCATCAATGAATACCAAGTGCTGAAGGCTATATTTTAGAGGAAGAAATTGGCAAAACCACCTCTGAGTATTCCTTACCTAAGAAAACCTTATGAAATTCACGGGGTTGCTGTAAGTCAACAAGTGACTTGAAGGCACATACACACATGCATGTGTACATATGTGTCCAGAATAATTCTGGTGTTTTATGCATTCATTAGTTCCCCTACAGAATTAGTTACACAGTTTTGTCCCTTGCAATATGGTTGCATTTAGTTCAAGATTGTGGAAGTATTTGTGCAGGTGGCACCACTGTGCATGGATGTGCATCCACATTGCATGTGGATATCCATGTGTTATGGCTATCCACTTGCGAAATATTGTCATTCAGCGCAAAGGTTGCACGGCACAATTAACATGCAACTCCACATGTGATCCTGATGTTTAACATTGCATTTTTAGTACTAAATTTACTGAAGAATCAAAATGCTTTTCTTTTAAAAAAGAAAAAAAAAGTCATTCCACATTATGTGCAAATTTTGTCTTTTACTGTTTGTTTCAGTATCATTTTATCAATTAATAATTGATTTTTTTGTTCCTTGGGAACTGGGGCAATTACTGTTCTGTTCCTTTGGACAAAGGGAATTTTGTGTTAAATGGTGCAGGACTGAGCTAGCTGTTATCCCTATTAATAATTTAAAGATGGTTGGTAAACAGGTAATTGGGCAGTAAATTTTCTCAAGTCACTCCTTCCTCCTCCTTTCCATTTTTCATAATTAATACTGTTCTTCCTCTTGTCATCCAACCTTCAATAATAGTTGTTTTGTAAGGTGATACCCCGTGGCATCTCACTGATGACTTAGGGCTGAGATTCTACATCAGGGTCTACATTGAGTCACTTTGTGAATCCTTAGCAACATTGTACAGGTGCAAGGAAACCGTGTTAGTGAATTATGAAGATGTTTGTCAGGGCACCAAGAAGAGTACTCTGATGTGCACTGGGCTTTTCCAGTGCTCATTGAGCCCTTTTGGTGAATGTTGGGTGCTTCTGCTGGGCTCCAGGTATTCTTAGCTGGTGTTCAAATGAGCACTGGGAGTGTTGTGATGCACACGGGCACTGATTGTCCGTTGGTCCATGTCTCGTCAGTCACTCCGCCATTATGTAATGAACATCCATATGTAGAATAAGGTCACAGCAGCTCTTAGGTGGATGCAGACACCGTGAAATCACTCCGTTCTCTTTCCTGCACACTGAAGTCCCTTTGTTGTTGTTTTGTGCCTTCAAGTCATTTCTGATGTATGGAGACCCTAAGGCAACCCTTCGTCATTTATGAAGATGTAAGTCCCATACCAAATTCCAGCCTTGATTCTTTGGCCATTTCCGCACTTCACTGTTATAGTGCTGTTATTTCACATTCAACCTCCAGGGCCAATCAGCTCTCTGGCTGAGAATTCTAAACGCTCCTCCCTAAACTGCAAAGCCCAGGATTCCATAGGATGTTGAATGTGGAGTGATAGCACTGTAACAGTGTAGGGTGCAAATGGCCTGGGTCAGAGGAATGATTTGGCAAGGGTGAGATTCTTAAGGACAGTTATAAATTGTGAGTGTGTTTTTTGGCTATACCACATCTAGATTTTGCATTCATGCTTCTACAGAGCAAACCAACATAATAATAAAATTATTTTGGCAGGAGTGAGTGACCAGTGATTTTTTTTCCCATTAAAAAATGAGACTATTGCAAATACTTTCCTCTTATGAGTAGATAAGAAGATTTTTTTGAAAGTATTTGAAAAATGGTAAAAAATCAAAATCAAGGTTCTTTGGTGTCAAAAAACCCTAATGAGAAGGATCTTGAACTGTTAAGAATCTTTGCAGTTTGGGATTTATTCTGTGCAAAACTTTCATGTGGGTTTTCTGAAACAATAATATTGTCTGTGCAGCCTATTGCTATTTTTTGCACAAAGCAACCACAAGATTTTTTTTGTGGTGGGGAGATGCAGAATAACTGTGCAAAACTGCAAACAATAATTGATAACTATGCAGTTTTCAAAGCCTTACTTGCAGTGGGAAGAAAATTGCTAAAATAACCCACCATTCCCTTCAACAAGGAGGCAAGAATTACATTCCTCACAAGTGGTGAGAAGTCAGAAGATATGTTAGAGCCCTGGTGACACATCATCATCTGAAAAAGTTCTGATTGCATTAGACTAGATTTACAAGCCCTGGGCTTGTGCAAGCCCCATGGAAACTAATGGACCTTGTGCAACAACATATGGTGCATTGCACTCTGTATCTCCCAGGTCACATGGGGTCACAGAGTGCCTTTAAATTTCACTCCATCCCTTTACAGCCCTTTTGCCTCCCTAGCTTTACGGGCCTTCAAAATAAAAGGCAGAGGTACAGTGTGAAAAGTTGTTAAAATGTCCATACATTTTTAGCAAGCCATTAAGGCCTGAAAGTCATATAAAAGGCTACAGGTTCCTTTCCTCTGCAAAAGATGTTGTAATCAATAGGAAAGAAAAAAGCAATTTAATTAAAAATTTAAAAGTGCAAAAGTGAGGGAAAAACCATAAAAGAGCACATTAGGCAAGAACCGTTCCAGATTTGGATACAAGTCTAACTGTCATTGTGTTGCCATCTGAAATACATTATATAATTATAAACATACACTGGAAATTATTTGCTTCCAAGCTTTGAGCAAGTGCAGACATTCCAGTTAATTACAGTATTTCCTCCCCTTTGTTATTTCTCTCTTTACATTAACATTCGAATAAAAAAAGGATGTAAGTGATCGCGGGGCAAAGACCAGCCACCCACTATCTGGAAGGTTTCCTTTCATATTTATTCATTTATTTATCTAAAATTATTTTCAGTATTGCTTTTCTGTGAATCTTCGCCAAATGAAAGGCAAAAAGTCTCAAAATATTAGGATCTCATCAAAAGGATCAGAAAGCTACACAACAAAAACTCAAGCTCCCACCAAAGAACACACTTAACCATGGTTTGCAATCATTGTTCAGCAACCAGGCACCATGGACTGAGTATCCAAACACAGAAACACACAAATCATGGTTTAGGGTACTCATCTGTGTTTGTTTTCCAGTATATCCTCCAACATTTCACAGATGAAAACTGGGACCCATGTGGCCAAGCAACATCCAAGTGTGGTCAAATGGAAGAAGTTATTAATAAGGAAAAACACATAAGGAAGGAGAGGTGACAGTGGTTTGCTTTTGCTTAAGTCTACAGGGAAGGGCAAGGTTCCACCCCTCCTCTCCTCTTCTAGGTTAATGAAGACCAAATTACTTCTGCACTTTTAACTCAGTAGCAATTGATAGAAGCAGAGGAGAAAGGAGGAAAGTGAGAGGAGGGGAGAGAAGAGGGACATTTTAAAAGCAGCAGAAGAATGGGATATTATAGTTAATTGTTTTCAAGTTGACATTAACTGATGGTGATCCTATGAATGAGTTGTAGCCTGAAGAAAGAAGTGGACTAAGAAATATGGAGTGCTGAGTCAGACCCTCCAATTGTCCCAGTTTGGGAGGGACAGTCCCAATTAATCCTTTGTCATCCCATTTATGGGA
Source organism: Cyclura pinguis (assembly GCA_030412105.1). NCBI lineage: Eukaryota > Metazoa > Chordata > Lepidosauria > Squamata > Iguanidae > Cyclura > Cyclura pinguis. The sequence continues at coordinate 25,588,980 of CM059607.1, forward strand.
CAACAGAGGATTAATTGGGACTCTTCCTCCCAAATTGGTACAGTCAGAGGGGATGACTCAGCACTCCATGTTTGTGGGTCTACTTCCTTCTTCAGGCTGCAACTAACTTCCAGAGGCAGAATCAGTGGTGTGGGAACTCAGCTGTTAGGAGCAAACCATAGTCTGAGAAAACAGTGGTTTGTTAATACTTTAGGTATAGATACAGACATAGACATAGTGCGATAGGTGACGGCTCTGAGGTCGATGAGCGGCTGATTATGCCAGGAACAGAGCCAGTGGTTGACCAAACCAGCCTGCAAACATCCCCACTGATTGAAAGGCAAGTGGAGTCAGAGTTGCCCCAGCCAGCTCCAGAGGGAGAAGGAACCAGCAGTGATTTAGAGGAATGCACTTGTGTCCCCTAGCTCCGAATCAAGGAGGAGACTGAAACGAACAGCTCAGGGGGAACCCACTTTGGTTAGATTAAGAAAACAGAACAATGATGAGTAACACCTGTTTTCAGCAGCTATTTAAGTCTGTAAGCATGGCTTGCTGTTTGCTTGTAGCAGATTACTGTGCAAGTCCTCATGACCCTTGTGTTCTGGCTCCCTTGACCCCTGTAGATGGACCCTGGTTTTCTGAACCTTTTGAATTTGACCTTGATTTGACTCAGCTCAGCTCAGCTCAGCTCAGCTCAGTGTTTCCACCTGTTGTTTGTATTGGACACTCCCTGCTGCCTCTTCTTCCTCTTGGACAAATACCTTTGCCCCCCCCCCTTGCTGGCAGAACAGCACAGGCAGGGAGTTGAGACTGGCATCTCCCTTGCATGGGGACAAGAGAGGGGTGGGACCACAACAACACTTCTGCATGATGTCACTGTCCTGTCTTTCTCCTGTCACCAGGTGGCATGATCACGGGTTAAATCAGTGATGGGTTTTCCTTATCAATGATCTGTGATCACATGACCATCCTACTGTTACCTGGCCTGTGGAAACACCAGAAGCGTGATGGAGGTGCTTCCTACCCCAATGCAGCCTAGGAAAGTGCCTGGCTGTGCTTTGGAAGGAAGAAGCATGTCCATCACATTTTCTTTGGCAGGAAGCTGGTCCAGTGTGGAGGAGAGTTCTCTAGCCATGCTCCTTTCCGGGCAGGGCTGCTGCTGGGATCATCACCAGAGCATGACGGGACAAGGTGGGTTGCGGAAAGGGCCATAGTTTGAGATCCTAGATGGATCAGGCATCCAGCCACAGAGATGGGCAGTATTGGGTTGGGATAGTTTATCATTTGTTGTCATTGGATGCTGGAACCAGTAAGCTAAAGCACTGTGATACTCTCCTTTGCTGTGGACCATCTGTTGTGTCAGTTTACCATCAGTAAAGCTTATTCTATTAAGAATGATGTGTGATGGTTTTAGGTATTGAACAATGTCTTGGGGAGGCCTTGAACTGCAGCCAGTTCCATCTCAGAACAGACATGTGTAGCCATTCTTAGGGGATGATGGGAGTCGTCTTCAAGCAACAACAGCAACAACACCACAGGTCCCACCACCCATGATCTACCATTTCCATGCTGTGAGACACAAAGCAAATCTTGTCAGAAGAGGAAAAATCTTTGAGCTTTTTGGTTCTGGTTTGATTTTGTTGCTGGCAGCTGCATTTTGGACTCTGGGATTTAGTTTCAATTTCCCAGCTGTTCTAGGAAAGGTTTGTGGTCATTGGTTTATTATTGGTTAGTTTTGGCAATGGACAGGATGGGGTGTCACATCTTGTTTCCATCAGTTCCTTTGAGCTGCCTTCCATTCCATTGCTACTAGTTGAGCCAGGCATTAAAGTAGTCATCTTTGCCATTTTATTTTCTTCCTTGTAAGATAATTATGCACCTGGTAGCTGGTTACATGAAGAATAGCGTGTGAGAACTTGCATTTAATTTAAGATATTCAGTGCTAGATATAAATTTAATCTTGAGCCATCATAGGAACAGCTGGAAACCCTTCATCTCATGCTGTAAATATGCATCCCAATATAATCCTTATAATAAAGGCTGCCATTATTGAGATTATTAATTACTTAGTTGGGGCTTATCATATTTGTATTGGTTCAAATATGACACTCAGCTATTGAAAATCCATTTGGTCCCCATAATGGCTGCATATACTTAATATAAAAAACCATAACTCACTGAAGTGTCCTCTGGGCTCTAACCGACAGGTCTCCCCCTCCATTTATGCTCAAGGTCTCATCATGCATATATTGACTCCTCTCTTTAAATAATGCACAAATACATTTCTGTCTGTTTATTACATTTATATCTCTTTCTTAGCCCACTTTGTAGGAGCTCAGAATGGTTTTGGGAAAGGCTATTCTGTTTCACAGTTGGGTAAAGTTTTTTTTTTTTTGGAACTTCATATCCCACAATCCCCCAGCCAGCTTGGCCACCAGTGGGGACTTACTTACTTTATTGTAACTGTAATTTTATTGTTTGTAGCCATGATAGGCTCTTGCAATTTAGTACTGGGGACAGGGAACAGAATGAACATAAAAATAACAAAATTAGCTCTATACATCTAAACTAAACTAAATTTACCAAAAGTAAGATTTAAAACAAAACTTTACCCTCTAGTACAAAAAGCACAATCAGCTCATTAATATTAAAACACAGAGGTGGGTGTTGTGTACCTTTAGGACCATTTCCGCATTATGCTGTTATTATGCTATTATTCCACTTTCAACATCCTGTGGAATTCTGGGGTTTGTAGTTTGGCTGAGAATTCTAAATGCCCCTCCCTAAACTGCAAACCGCAGGATTCCACAAGATGTTGAAAGTGGAATAATAGCATTATAACAGTGGAGTGCAGAAATGGCCCAAGTCATCCTGTCATCAACAGCCTTGCTCAGTTCCTGCAGAGGCAGGGTCACAGGGTCTCTCCATCTGTACTGAGGTCTTCCTCTTTTCCTATGATCCTCTGCCTTACTAAATATTACTGTGTTTTCTAGTAAGTCATGTCTTCTCATGGTATGTTCAAAATATGATAGTCTACGTTTAGTCCTCGTGGCTTCTAGGGAGTGTCGGGGCTTGATTTGCTGTAGGACCCATTTATTTGTCCTTTTTGGCAGTCCAAGCTCTCTGTATAATTATTCTTCAATGAGTTGATAATCTTCCTCTAACTTTCTTCACAGTCCAGCTTTCACAACCATACGTACAAGTTGGAAATATGGTGGCATGACCAATTCTAACTTTATTATTCAATGATATATCTTTACACTTCAGGATCTTGTCTAGTTCCTTCCTAGACTTTCCAAGTCCTAGGCCCTTTCCGCATGGGGTAAGTAGTACAGCGTGGTGAGACCCCTGACGGAGGTCGTACGCACCTTGGGAGCGGACTGGGTCAGACTACTTGTTGCAGTTCCGCACTTCAGTCCGCTCTGGAGTGACCCGAAGTGGTCGCGCAGCGTGCTTTTGAAAAACCTGTTTTTACAGGTTTTTCAAAAGCATGGAGCACGCCACTCCATGCCACTCCGTTCCTGCGCTCCGGTGCAGATTTGCAGGCGTGCACCAGTGCATGCCTGCAGATCTGCCGGGGGCGGGCTTCCGGCTGGCGAGCTCCTCCGGTTGGTGGAGAGCGTCCGCCAGCCGGAAGCCGACATTTTGGACACCAGAGGACTGTGGAACAGTGAGCCTGTGCTGCTCCGCATGGGGACGGACTTACCCGGCTACCGGTAAGCTCCGTTTCAGCGCGTTTCCCCCCGTTTCCCCCTCCACATGCAGAAAGGGCCCTAGTCTTCTTCTGGTTTCTTGATTGCTGTCTCCATTCTGATTAATAGATGAGCCAAGGTATGAGAAATCTTCAACCATGTCAACGTCTCCATTGTCTGTTTTAAAGTTATGTAAATTATCTGTGGTCATGATTTTTTTCCCCTTAATTTTCAGCTGTAAGCCTGCCTTTGCACTTTTTCCCACAGCTTTCTTCAGTAGTTGTTCCAAGTCTTTGTTCTTTTCTGCTAGTAGGATGGTGTCATTTGCATATCTCAAACTGTTGATGTCCTTTCCTCTAATTTTCATGCTTCCTTCCTTTGAGTCTAATCATGCTTTATATATATGCTCATTGCTCGAGTTAAACAGACAGGATGATAAAACGTAGGTGCATGACGGTTAAAAAAAATGCAAGAGGGCATTCTATTCTACTGACTTCAGTTAATGTCTATCATGCTCTTCATCTTAACAAGCTCCTGGAGTGGCTTACTGATTAATAATGATCATGACTGTTTAGTTATGACAGTTATACTAGAAGTAGCAGCATCAGTGGTGAGGAAACAGGATGACAGTGAAAAAGTTGATAAGAAGAGGAAGCAGCTGGATTTGAGCCTACCAATCCATTAATGACTGCCTTTGGGTTCTCAAAGGGCACTATGGGATGGGTGGCTTAGAAGATCATCTGTGCCAAGAGACAAAGGCCATTTCTGCACAAGGCAAGGGAATTGCTCTGTGCTGTTACTCACTGGATCTTCTGGCTCCTCAGTCTGGTCCAGGGTGAATCGGAGCAGTGTGAGGTCTTAGATCTGCACTGCTACAGCTTCCAAAATGGCAGCTTCCAAGTTGGTCGTGGGTCCCGACCAACCACGAAGCTTGCCACGCCTAAAGCCCGCCCTCCGCAGATCGCAGGCTCGCATTGGTGCTAGCCTGCGAATCTGCATAAGGGAGCAGGCACGCAATGGCGTAGTCCGGAAAAAAGAGAAACCTCTTTTTTCTGGTCTTTAAAAAGTGCGCTGGAGGACCAGTTGGGGACGTTTCGGAGCAGACTGAGGTGCGGTTCTCTGGTAAGTAGTCTGAACCTAGTCCGCTCCGAGGTGCAGACGACCTCTGTAGAGGATGCACTGCACCATTTTAATTCCCCTGCACAGAAAAGGCCATAGTGATGCTTCTTTCAAGGAATCTCCTCCCTCAAAATGCCAAATATTCAGGGACCTAGGAATTCAGAGCTACCAGTACTTTCCTTCACAGATGCTCTCCAACTAGTGCAAGATGGAGATTGTAGAACCATTTGTTAGAATGGCTTGTTCCATGAGGAATCACCATAAGAAGATGCCAAGCAGTTATTCTCATCACCATTCCCACCTTCAGGCTTCAAAATGAATAGACACAACATGAAAGAAAATAGGCAAGTGGAGGGAGGAGGAAAAAAAAATCAAGCAAAGAAATTTCCTACCCAGGGTCTTGAAGTTACAGTTCAAAATGGTGTGCTTTTAGTTTGTTTAAATTATCCTTACTGTTTAACATTTGTTTTAAATTGTTCGTAAACTGTTCGGATTTCTTTTATTGTATGCCACCCTGAAATACTTGTATATAAGATGGGATGGAACAATTTTAAAATCAAGAAACAAACAGACAAGCAAACAAAATTTGCACTAAGGATTTCCAGAAAACGTCTCCAAAGAAATAAGAGTGATAGGAAACATTGACATAACCTTGAGCTTTCTAATATCCTGGGAGGGATCTGTTGTTTCTTTACACAGTGGGAGAAGTCTTCACACTACTAGATTTAGTGAGATCACTGAGGTTGTAATTGAATGCCATTTTGCAACATTGAAGTAAAATTCATCTGGCAGCCCAATCTGCTTACATAGGTCAGATGGTACAATGTCCTTTTATTGATGTTTGGAGGCAAGAATTCTGTCTTTGGTATAATTTTTTAATTCTGGCCTTAGCACCTGGATTTCTGCGGTTGATAGGTCATTCTGCTGCTTGAGTTAAAAAAACTCAAGCTAAGGGACAGAGTGCTCAAAGCAAGGCAAGTTATTTAGCCCCATGAGGCAGAAAATCCCATGAGCTTCTTTCCTCATCTTCATGGTAAAAATACTAACGAAAAAAAATGAACTGTTTGCATCATTTACATGCAGTGGCAGTTGGGCTTCTGTGTCACTTTTGGTGGCAAATCTGCCCTGTTTTTTAACTCAGACTTTAAAGGTGCTTACCATTAGGTTAGGATAGCTCTTTTAAACTTCAGACTAAAATCCAGAATGGAGTCATTGCTCCGCCAGACACCACGACTTTCGTCACACCTGACATCTGCTGTCTGAGGTGGAATATCCCACTCTGCCTAAAGCTAGGGCCGGCCCTGGCTGGGCACCTGAAGCCTGACACGAGACCCATTTAATTCCTGCTTAATCTCCAATGGATCAAATTACCAGCAACATGTTCTCATTAATTCCTGGAAGGGATGCTAAAGTGTTGACCCTTCATTGTTCTTCTTATCGGGAAGTGGCTGAGTCATCGTATTAATAAAGCATCACTCACATAAGTGGTCGTTCACAGTACCAGGGCTAAAGATAGGTCCAGCCTTTTGATGTCAAAATGGCCCAGCACAAAGCTCTGAGGATTTTCATCTCCCAAAAAGGATTCTTTTAAAAAACGAATCCTCTCCCCTGCCCCACAGCATTTCTCACATTGGTTGTACATTGGGTGTTGAAACTTAGGGAAACTGCATGCTTCTTTGGAAAAAAGTACAATTCATTTTTTTTCTTTCTATGAAGGAAAAATTCTGTACATCAGAAAAAGAGCTTAGCAAAGATTTGGACAACTTGGAATCCCTTGGCAAGCCCAGTGTTTGTCTGCTTGTTTGTTGATACCCTCTCAGCCCATGGATTTAAGAGTCCATGGATGTCGATAAATGCATCAATGACCATGCTGGCTGGAGGATTCTGGGAGTTGTAGTCCAAAAAACCCCTCATGTTCCCAAGGCCTTTCCTAGCCCACTAATCAGGTTCAACCTGTTAGGTTTTTACAATACATATTCAAAGCTTTTACTGCCTCTGTTTGTGAATTTTCTCCCCCTCTTAAACCCCACTCATATTGAATCAACATTGCAATATTTGCAGAGGCTGAAAGTCTGCCCACCGCTATGTGACTTTCAGTAACTGTGCCTGATCATCTCACTCTGCCTGGAAATATTGCTGGTCACAGATCAAAGTTCAGGTAATAGATTTTAAATTCAGGTTATAGAATGGGGATCTGGAGATTAGCCCGCAGGGGAAAAAGAAGAAATAACAACAGCAGCAACAACAACAAGGAACAATGACATTTAGGTAGGTAATAAACCCAGAAGAGTCAGGGAAGTTGAGGATGGGTAAGAAATTTGCTTGATTCCCATTTCAGTGCAGAATTAACCAAATTCAAATTCCCTAAATCTGAATGTGAGGCTGACCAGTAAGCCCTTGAAATTTACCCATTTTTAAAGTTTGCAAAGCAGTCACTCTCTCCCGAAATACATGGTCTAAAATAGCATGTACAAAACGGGCCTACATTTTAAAGAAAAAAAAAATCACACAAAATCTTTTTTTCTGTGGGGAACAGTGGTTCACAGAAATTGCATGTCTTGGATCTTCTACAGGGAGAAAGGTGGGATATAAGCCAACCAGTCAGCCAACCAACCAACCAAACGAACAAACACCTTTGCAAAAAGGTATATGCAAAATGTATCCATCTGAAAAGTCTGTGCAGAAAGTTATATTTGCTGAAAAAAAAAATCTGCAAGCAATATGTACAATCACACATCATGATTTAGTGCAGAAAAAAAGACAAAGCAAACATAACTATGGAAAAAAAGTAAAACTGAATAAAATCAAGCTCAGCAGATCTGCCTGTCCCTACCTAGGGTAAGTCCTATTTCCTCTGAGTAAACAAAACATAGGCTAAGATCCTGGCTCATGAGATAGATTGTCAAGTTCAGCAGAGATGACACCCCACAATGTCCAAAGCCCAACTTTTATTGGGCTGTCACAACCTCTTCTGTCACAACTGTCACAACCTCTTCCATGACCACTTACTAGCAAGTAGAAAACAGCAAAACAGCATCCAGCTATATCCCTACAGCTGGATGCATAGCAACAGGCATCTCCTGAGACTTCCTGGGGTCGTCCAGAGGGTCCAGAGAATGGTGCCATTGCTTTTCATCTTGCTATAGGAACATAGCTGGACGCTACTCTACCAGTTGCTCCTCCACCAGCCAGTAAATGGCTGTACTGTCACAATTTGGCAGGGACAGTCCCAATTCATTCTCTGCCACCCAACTTTTACAGCTGCTTTTAAAATTCCCCAGTTCTCTCTCCTTCTCCAACTTTCACCTGTGGTCCTGAGCTCATTTTAGTTGCAGCAAACTGAATTCAAAGTATGAAAGAAGTTTGCACTCCATTAACAGAGTAGGAAGGAGAGAAGAGGAGGTATGCAATGTTGTTCTTCTCAGTAGGTTCAGTCAAAATCAACCAGCTGCCACTTCTCCTAACTCGTGAAAAACATTTGCCATCTTGACCACACTCTGATGTTGCTTGGCCACATGTGTCTATACAATATTGAAGTGTGTACCCCTACAATTTTTCATCACCAGGCCTCAGCAGTAGATTTGGCCACCTGTGATTTCCATTTCATATTTGTGGGATACAATTAAGAGATATTTTTAACATCCTTCATTTTGAGCATAGCTGGAGATAGTTGTGGAGGCAGGCTCTTTCTTTGCTGTGGCACCCCAGTTGTGGAATACCTTCCCTTGGAGGCTGGTGCCAATACTGGTATCATTCCAGCACCAAGCAAAGACGTGGCTTTTTATTAAAGCCTTTGAGGCCAAATTCATTTTATCCAGATCTGCACAAGGCTGCCATATTTAAACCTGTCAGATTGTTTCATATACTTTTAGTCTCTTTAAGGTATTTGTTACTCTTTCATATTGATGAAACTCATTTTTATTATGTGCCATCCTGAGATCATATAATATAGGATGCAATATAAATATTTTAATACATAAATAAAGGTGTTCTGATCAGGTTTGCTTGTGATCTGTTGTTTGGGAGATCAAGCTGCTGCGTGCAACCCAACAATTCAAGAGCTGCCAAAGTATGTTTTTTTTTCCCCTTAATAATCTCATTGGTGGCCAATATTCCAGCCATTAAGTGCAGTTTTCATGTTCGCCTAACAAACACAAAGACTGATGTAATCCACCAGGAGAACACACAGTCCGAATTTCATTCATGTTCCAGGGCATTGTCACAGCTGGGCACAAAAGAATAATCTGATTGTACTTCAAATAGCAAGAATGGGTTGTGATTGAAGGATGCCTCCTATTTAAACCCGGGGTTTTCCAAAGCCTATTGAAGTCCCCCATCAGAGTCACCTCTGATGCATACACTTGCAACACAAAGCGCCCACCGCCCTGGCCATTCAAGGGCTAATTTAGTATCAAACATCCAATATGGGCAACTTGCAGATTACAGAAATTGCAAGTTTGCCCAACCTGGGAGAGTATGTGTGTGTGTGTGTGTGCATGCATGAGACTGAGGGAGGGAGGGGCAAAAGACAAAAAAAAGATTAAAGGACAGAGCTCTTTTCAGATGCACTGTTGTGGGATGAAGAAGGGGTATGAGTCTGAATTGGCCTTTTACGATTTTTTTTTAAATAAAATGTAGCGGCTGGAGGGGATGAGGGAGACAGCCATCTTTTTCGGAGGCCTAGAATGGAAGAAAGCCAAATAAATGGCAATGAGTTAAAATTTTTACTACCCTAGCAGCCATACTTTACAGGAAAGAACTTGCAAAACCACCTCTGAGCATTCCTTGCCTAAGAAAACCCTATGAAGGGCCTTTTTGGGGTCTTCAAGTTCAGAGTTGGAAAATTACTTTTCTAGGATAACTTCATCCTGTTACATATTACAGTGCATAAAAGCATGATTCATTGACCAATTAAAATGATTGAAAAGTAACTCATTACATTACTAGTTACATTGGTGGTAAGGTTTTTTTTCCCATCAATTTCAGTTGTTATTGGAGGATAACGGGGGGAAAGAAAAAATGTGTTAGGATAGGGAACAGAATGGCATAAAATATGAAACAGTCCCTGTTGAAATACCTTCTACGTTGTTGTTGTTGTAATTACCAACTGAGATGTAACCAGGGTATATGTCACTGTGGCCAAATCTGATATCTCAAGGAATAGGCACAACTGAAACACAAGCCTTAACTGTGCAAAGGCACTCCTGGCTACCACTGAAACCTGGACTTCCAGGCTCAAAGTTGAATGCAGGAGTACTACCAGGCTGCAGACCTGCGTCTCCGGGGGAAGCATAACCCCATCTAGCACAGGCTGAATCCCTGTTCTCTGATCTGCTTTTTGATTGACCAGGAGTACTTCTGTCTTGTCTGGATTAAGTTTCAATTTATTCGCCCTCACCTAGTCCATTACTGACGACAAGCACTGGTTTAGGATCAAGACAGCTTCTTTGGCTTGTGGTGGGAAGAAGTAATAAAGTTGGGTGTCATCTGCATACTGATGGCGCCAAACTCCAGAACTCCAGACAACCTCTCTAAGCGGTTTCATCTAGATGTTAAATACAATGGAGGGCAAAAGTGACCCTCCAGGGACCCCACAAGCCAAAGGACACGTGGTCAAACGTGTTAGAAGTCCCCCAGCACCACCTGATTTGGACTCAGGCCATGTGTACGCTACACTGTTATAGTGCTATTATTCCATTTTCAACATCCTGTGGAATTCTGGAGTTTGTAGTTCACTGAGACCCAAGAGCTCTCTGGCTGGGAATTCTAAATGCCCCTCCCTAAACTGCAAAGTCCAGGATTCCATAGGATGTTGGAAGGGGAATAATAGCATTCTGTAGTGCAGAAATAGCCCCAGTTTACAGCAATTGAAATAAGCTGAGGAAAAACTGGGACGTGAGAAGAGTAAAGAGACATTGGGACATTTTAAAAGCAGCTGAAAAAACAGGGCAAGAGAAAACAAAGCATGAGTGTTGTCAAATTGAAACAATTGGTACATATGTATTTTGCAGAAAAAAATATGTTTTTCTTAAGGAAAAAAATCTTTTCTGAGCAGGAGATTTCTTTTTCTGTGCAGAAAACAGCTTTTCTTGCACGCACGCACGCACACACACAGAAACATTTTTCTCCACAGAATAATTCTTATGTAACTTTATGGGACATTAGAACACCAGGAAAAAGTTGTGCTGTATTCTCTCTGTGCTATTATTCTTCCTGACGGAAGTTCCCAGATGTTGGGAAACCTGTTGTTGTTTTATCTAATCGTGAATATTCTTCCCATCCTTACAGCCTAGTAAAGTTTGCAGGGGAAAAAGAATAGTCAAGACATTGGCTTCCGTATGTCCATGTTGAAGCCCTGGAAATGAGTTTCACATGGTTGACCTCCAAGCAAAGCCAGTTCTGCTCCCCCTTCATCCTCAGGCGCTCGGCTACAAAATGTTCAAACCAGCACCCAGCGAGGCCTGCTCTGGAGGTCTGTCCCTTGCATTCATTTGTCCATTTGTACATTTCACAGTCCTAATCAGGCTCCTGTTGCTATCAGCAGGGTATTCCATCTGGGCTGCTTTGGGGTTTAAAAATGGGGAGAGGAGAGGAGAGGAGAGGAGAGGAGGGGGAAAGAGAGAAAGAGAGCAGGGGTGGTTTTCTTTTTCTTTTTTCAAGTTCTCTCCCCTGCTTACAGGCTTTGCCAGGCCTTGGCCAGAGGTGGGAAAAGAAGATTGTTTGATTGAAGTATCCAAGAGAGCCCCCACCGTCTCTCTCTCTCTCTGCATGCATGTTTATATTTTCTCTGCATCCATTAAAGGGTGAGTGGAGGGTTGGGGAGGGAGGCAAGGAGAGAGAGAGAGAAGAGACTTCATTTATATGTTAATATTACCCGCCTCCCCCCCACCCTGACTAAACTGACAGAACTATTTCATGGGAAGCTGACAAATTTTGTCAGCTAGGCTCTGCTTCCAAGTCTCAATGGTTGCAATAATCTTGATTAGCAAAACAATCGGGTCTCCCAGGAACCCTGCTGTTTCAAAGCCCCCCTGATCTCAGGTTACAGTTTGCTAATGTGATGAATCCAGAGCCTTGGAGATGTGTGTGTGTGTGTGTGTGTGTGTGTAGGTTCACAAGGAGTTGAATTTAGGCAAATGAAGGGAACTATTTTGGGTCGACAACAAAAGGGGTTAATTTGATTGACCGTGTCTCTCTAGACTTAACAATAATCATTTACTTAACAAGCGGGGAGAGAGAGAGACAAAGATAAAGAGAGAGAGAGAGAGAGACAGAAGTTCCCTGGAAACAGGTGGAGTTAACAGAAGTTTGGAAAGCAGGAAGAAAGTCTCCAGAGCTCAGATGTGTGGGAATTTGCCAGAGAGAGGGTGAGAGGAGAGAGAACGATGTAATTATTGCCCTTAGCATGGGTTCATATATCCAAAAACATCAGCAGAACTTCATGGTACCATATGCAAATGTCCTTCATTCACTGATGCAATTTCCATTTTTATTAGATTGTTCCATTGCTAATTAAACCTTTGTAAATACATTGATGTTTGTGTTCCACAGTAACAAGACTGAGCTGCTTATTTTCTCTGAAGGTCTGACATTGCATTTGCAAGCAAATGTAAAGACATATCATTGAATACTAGAGTTAGGATTGTCCGCGCCGTCACATTTCCAGTTTCTATGTTTGGTTGTGAAAGCTGGGCAGTGAAGAAAGCTTATAGGAAGAAAATCAGCTCCTTTGAAATTTGGTGCTGGAGGAGGGTTCTATGGCTACCCTAGAGTGCCAAAAAAGACAGATGAATGGGTCCTAGAGCAAGCCAAGCCTGAACTCTCTCCGGAAGCCAAGATGACTAAATGAAGGCTGTCGTGATTTGGCTATATCATAAGAAGACACGAAGAATTTTCCCAAGCTCTCCTTGTTTGCAAGGCATTTTGAGAATACAATTGTCTGTAACTATCATGACTTGGTTCCCATAGTCATGGTCATAATGCTTTCACTGTGTTTGAAACTTTTTTTAAAAAAGTCTGTATAATTTTTATTAGGATTTTTAAAAAACTTTTGTAAAACAGATTTTAGTTACACTTCTGTTTTAAGTTATTATAAGCCAGTGTGGGTCTCATGCAAACAGAAAAGTGTGGTATACGTTGAATGAATGACTAGGGCCATTTCTGCACTAGGCTGTTATAGTGCTATTATTCCACTTTCCACATCCTATGGAAACCTCAGCTTTGCAGTTTAGAGAGGGTCCTTTGAGACCCCTCCCTAAAAAGCAAATTCCAGGATTCCATAGGATGTGGAAAGTGGAATAATAGCACTGTAATAGTCTAGTGGGGACATGGCCTAGCTATCAGTACAAAGCCAGTTAGCCCAATGCTTGATTCTTGTTTGTCAGGGCTTATGAAATCTAGTAGAAAAGAGAACACAAACTGAATTTATGAGAGAGTGAATGCTGTGTGGTCATGGCTCCCCTTCTTACTTTTTAAAAGAAGAAGGATTAACTCAGCATACTTCTGAAGTAATCTGACCTAGAAGAAGTCAACAAGACACCTGATCTGGAAGCAGTCAACAGATACAGGTCAATGGCTAACTTCCTTTATGTGAGCTAGGTGTTCCGGAGAATGGTGGCTGGCCAACTCCAATTATTCTTAAATCAAACCAGTTTTCATGGACTATTTCAACTGGACTTTAGGCCCATGGCAATTTCTTTATCTGAGGCAGAGAAAGAAGTAAAACCCCACCACCTCTTGCCTAAACAGTAAATTATTTCAGCACTTGAGGTAGAAAATACCACAAGCACCTCTTCCTTCTTCTCTCTCCCTGACAGTAAACTTATATCAATAATTACTTAAGTAACAAGTTGATGCAGTTTCATGTCACTCCAAATCTGCTCACTGATGCAGTTGCCTGAGTGTGGCCAAGATGGCAAAAGTTATTAATAAGGAAGAACCCACAAACTAGCAGAGGCTACAGCAATTTGCCTTTTCACAAGCCTGCTGGGAAGCTTGGTGTAATGGTTTGGGTGCTGAATTGGACACTGGAAGATGAGGGTTCAAATCTCTCCTTAGCCATGGAAGTTTGCTGGGTGACATTGGACAAGTCACACTCTTTCACCTTCTGAAGAAGGCAAAGGTAAGCCCCCTCTGAACTAATTCTGCTGAGAAGAAAACTATGATAGGTTCACCATAAGCCAATAATGACCTGAAGGCACACAACAACAGCAGCAACTGGGAAGGTTCAGGTTCTGACCCTTCCTCTTCTTACCCTTCTGCTGAGTTAATGGAGTGAAAACTACTTTTGCACTTTGACCTCAGTTTGTAGCAGTTAAAGTAAACTGAGGATGAAGGCAGAAAGTAGAAGAAGCTGAGAGAAACTTGGACATTGTAAACGCGGTTGAAAAAAAAGTGGGATGACAAGAGGATTAATTGGGACTTTTGCTGCCAAACTGAGATGGTTGAATGGTGTGGGAGATGCTCTCTCTGCTGAGATATCAGCAATGTGTGGATGACATTCAGTCTTATCAGGTAATTAGTGCTCAAACTATATGTTATATTTATTGTACGGGCCTAATCAGTTACTATAAAACTGAAGCTCCCATCATTCCTTAGCATTGTCTGTGCTGGTGAGAGCTACTGAGCCCAGAAGTTCAACCACATCTTGTGGGCTGCACCGTTCCCACTTCTGGCCTACATCCAACCTTACACCTCCCTAAAGCAGACCAGTGAAATGACAGCAACAAATCACTTCAGTCCCATTGTTTTCAGTGGTCACTGGGTGATCTTGGGTGTGTTGTGTCACACTCTCAGCCCCAGAAAGCCCTGTGATAGGTTCACCTTAGGGTTTCCATAAGCTGGAAAGGACTTGAAGCCACACAACAACAAGAAGGACTGACATTGGATTTAGCCTCTGGTGTGTAGCCTCTGCTTTGTGTTTACTCCAAAGTAAGACTGGAGTAAGACATGCAGTTACCAAAGTAAGACTAGAATAAGACATGCAGGTACCACCATATGTAGAAGAAAGTTTTAGCCTTGCCTTAACAGTCCTGAAATTTGTGGATTTTTGTTTCAAATGGAGAACCCGCTATAGACTTATGTAAAGACCAAAGAAAGATGTAATTTCAAAATCGGCTCCCATGTCAACAGGGAAGTAAATTCACTTTGGATTTTAGTCTAAACTTTGAAGGAATTATCCAAGGGGGTAGGATTCAGCACTTTTGGTAGCTTCTTCACAGTTTAGCCCAAAGATTCTCAGCCTTTAATCCTCTAATTCTTCTGGACTTCAACTCCCCAGAAGTCTTCACCAGCCTGGTCCATGATGATGGATTCTAGAAGCTGAAGTCCCAAACAGCCAGAAGGTTGAGAATGGCTAGTTTAGACTAAAGTGTGGCATGGATTCAGTCACCTACTGACATCTCAACTATTCAAGAGGGAAAATACACTACGAGCATTCTCAGCCAGAGAGCTCTTTGGCCTCAGTAAACTACCAACTCCAGAATTCCACAGGATGTAAAAGGGGAATAATAGCACTATAACAATGTAGTGCGGAAAGTCCCTTAGGCACAACCTGGAGTGTCTGAAGACATAATGTTTAATTTTCTGTATGTTAGTTTCTGTTTCATATCATGGTTGAATATCTGGTTTTCTGCTGATAGATCCAAAATGCATCTAATCAGAAGTAAGCCCTCTTAGCTCAGTAAATATCGATGGCCTAATCACATCTCCCCTGATTGACCTGGTCCTTCTGGACACAACAGTTCCTGTGCGAAATAAGAGAATCCTCATTCATTTACTCAGATAGGCCCAGGTTCTTGAATATATTTTTTCCCTGAGATCCCAAGTTTCATCACTTTACACATAGCTTTCATCCAGGAGCTCTTCTGGCTGGCACAGGTGACCAGCTGTTCAGAATTCTTCTGGTGAGTTTCTGTGTTTCATATTCCTATTTCATTATTGACTGAAAAAAATATAGCTTTGAAGGAACAGTTGGAAACTTCTTAAACTGCAGCTGGAAAAAAAAGCAGCCTGGTGGAGGGGAAACCTAGGCCATTTCCGCACCGTGCTAGTAAAACGGTGCAGAGCGACCTCCCACGGAGGTCTTCTGCACCGTAGAGTGGACTGGGGTGGACTACGTTCTGTAGTTCCATACCCCAGTCCACTCTGGAGCGACTGGAACTGGTCGTGCAGATGTTTTTTAAAAACCTCTTTTCAGAGGTTTTTAAAAATCACGGAGCGCGCAACCCCATGCTGCTCCGTCGCCCGGCTCTGGAGCAGATTTGCAGGTGCGCGCAAGTGTGTGCCTGCAGATCTTCCGGGGGCGGACTTCCGGCTGGCGAGCTTCTCCGATTGGTGGAGAGCCTCCACCAACCGGAAGCCGCCATTTGGGACGTGGAGGACTGTGGAGCAGCGAACTCGCACTGCTCCTCATGGTGACGGACTCGGCTGGCCGGAAAAGAAAGCTGGTAAGGTCTGTTTTTGGCCGTTCCCCCCCCCCACATGCGGAAAGGGCCCTAGACTACTTTTCAATACTTTAAGAGCCCTTTCATACTTCACAATTATAGAAAATGATTCCATTTTAACTGTCATGGCAACATCCTCTAGAATCCTGGGATCTGCATTTTTATGGAGATTTTGTTTTTTGTTTTTTTTAAAAAAACACCTTTCAGCCAGGGAACTCTAGTGCCTCACCAAACTATAACTCCCAGGATTTTATTGGATGCATCCAGGGCAGTCAAAGTGGTACCATAGTACAGTAACTGAAAGGATGCAAGACTCATAGCATAGCTACTTCTCATCATTTGGTTAATACTTCTTTCCAAGAGCAGCCACATGCTGCTGTATCACAGTGCAACTTCCATCAGCCACAATCTCTGGGGAGTCAAACATCCAAAACATCTGGAGGGCACCACGTTGTTGAAAACTGCCTTAGTTAGACTGTATGTGGAACAGAACTTCCTGGAAGATTCCAGCTTTATAAAATTAGCCCTGGCTTTCTCCAAAATCAAGTTTTCACTGGGAAAACCTGCATGAACAAGAAGTTGTGAATACAGGGTTAGAATAATTTGACGCACATTTTGCAAAACAAGATAATAGCTTTGGCATTTTTCCAAAGCCCTTCTGTTCAATGAATACCAAGGACAATGTTTAGTTATAGATTAATAATCCAGAGGACAAATAGTTCTGAGCAAATTGTGGCAAAACATAAAACCACGATATTAAGCAAACTGGAGGGCAAAGGCCAGACTGGATTTACTAATCATTCGTAGAGTTACATCTTCCTCTCTTCCCCCTTCCCCTCTCCCCCTTTTTAAACTGATGACACAAACTATTCTTCATAAACCATTGAACTTTGCAACACAAATATCAAGGTGAATTGCTCTGAATCATAGAAGCTGCAAAGAATAATGAAATGTAAACTCAACTATGGTACATGAAGTTCCCAAACAATTGTGCTGTTCGGGGAGGGGGGGAACTGTTGACCCAACTGCATGTGTTTGATCAACAGGAAAATGGATGAGATGTTTTGGTAACAGTCAAAAAGGGGCATTTCTTCCAGGATTGGTGGTACCTGGCTTCTTTGCTTTGTGATAATTTTTTTAAAAATTCAAAAGTACTATCCAGAACAAGATTTATTACATTTGCTGGGGTGGGAGGAGGAGGAGGAGGAGGAGGAGGAGACAGCAAAGACAGACAGATACCTAATGCAAGGAGTGTGAAAACTTTCCAACGCCACATCTTCTGTTGGTAGGGAAGTAGAAAACTGCACGTAATTCTTCACTAATTTCATCCTTGAAGGAAACAATGAGTATCTTCAGCAATGTTCTTTCCATTGTGAGAAAGCCCGTTTCCTCACTACCCTATTATACTGCTATTATTCCACTTTCAACACCCTATGGAACCCTGGGGTTTGCTGTTTAGGGAGGAGCCTTTAGAATTTTCAGCCAGAGAGCTCTTTGGCCTCAGTGAACTACAAGCCTCAGAATTCCACAGGATGTTGAATGTTGAATAATAGCACGATAACAGTGTAGGGCGGAAATGGTCACTGTTGCACTGACATGGAAGCCCTCTACCACCATTTTTGACCACGAAATGAAAATATGTGAAAAATGCATGTCTGGTGTTTTGAATGTA
Source organism: Cyclura pinguis (assembly GCA_030412105.1). NCBI lineage: Eukaryota > Metazoa > Chordata > Lepidosauria > Squamata > Iguanidae > Cyclura > Cyclura pinguis. Next base: position 25,606,886 of record CM059607.1, read on the forward strand.
AGATCTGCAGAAAACTACTGAGTTATAGGCTTTTGAAAGCAGGGGAATTTTGTTAATTCTTGTCGTAGAGTTGGAGCAACTCCATTTCTCCTTGGCCCCCATGTCTATGTTGCCACTATCTATGTCATGTGCTTGCCATCGTATGTGTTGTGTGACTTCAAGTCGTTTCTGAATTAAGGCAACTCTTGGGAGAACTTATTACATTGATTTTCTTGGCAAGATTTGTTCAGAGGTGATTTGTGTTCACTTTCCTCTGAAGGTAACAGAGGCCATTTCTGCATTACATTGTTATAGTGCTATTATTCCACTTTCAGCATCCTTTGGAATCCTGGGGTTTGCAGTTTAGAGAGGGGCCTTTAGAATTCTCAGCCAGAGAGCTCTTTGGCCTCAGGAAACTACAAACCCCAGAATTCCTCAGGATGTTGAAAGTAGAATAATAAATAGCATTATAGTAGTGTAGGATGGAAATGGCCAGAGTGTGACTTGCCCAAGGACACCCAGTAGATTTCCATGGCTGATCAGGGTTTTGAGTCCTGGTCTCTCTAGTCTAACACACAAAGCACTACATCACACATCCTTGTAGGCTAAGTCAAAAGCAACCTGTTGCAGCCTCTGATAGCCTGTGTGTTCTTCCCCATTAATATACCTTCCCATCTTGACCACACTCAGATATTGTTTGACCACATGTGTCCCCATTTTCATCTGTGAAATGTGGCAAGGTATGATCCCACTAGATCCCACCAAACCAAATCAGCCATGTGGTGAAGCTGCTCCCCACTACCACAGCCTTTGGGGATATGAACCCTGGTCTCCAAAGAAGTAGTCTAGCACTCATATCACTACATGAAACTGACTTTCTGTACTTGGTGTTACCAACTTATTAACTTTCTGCCCCACATAGGCTTTTGTTTTTTGAAGGCCGCAAAACAGTCATCTCTTCAAATTCATAGAAAAGCATGTATTGAATCAAACATTGCTCAGGTGGTGAGTCATTCATTAATCATAAACAAAACATGTCTGGAAGTGAGGACGTTTCAGCACATCATGTAAAAAAGTTAAATGATTGCACAAGCCTTTAAAATTTAATATTAACTATATTATGTTTCTATGTGATTTCTGAGAACTGGCTTTTTTTTTAAGAATGCTTTCTACAAGTAAAATGGAAAGATACAGTTTCATCAGGATCAGAGTCTCAGTTACACAAGCTATTATCGTCATTGTTATATCAGTGTTTCCCTTTATATAGCTTAGAAATACAGAGAAAGTCCTGAACCTGATTTGATTTTAACTTTTATTCAACATCGATTAAAAGATTTTAAAGTTTTATTTAAAAAGAAACAGCAAAGTTTCCAGTTCTGTTCCCTAAATCCTAGCAATAGCTTCAATAGCAAGAGTAAACATTTATATTGGTATTTATTTAAGCTTAAGTTAAGTTAAGCTATTTTTTTTGTTTGTACATTTGTTTAGCACACTGGACTTTGAAAGTGGAATACTAGCACTATAACAATGAAGTGTGGAAAGGCTCATTGTGTCATAAGCCAGGAACCCATAGTTACCTGGAGCAAACCCAGATCCTGGGGAACTAGGGCCATTTCCGCACTACACTGTTATAGTGCTATTATTCTACTTTCGACATCCTATGGAATCTTGGGAATTGCAGTTTAGGGAGGAGCCTCTTTGGCCTCAGTAAACTGCAAACCCCAGAATTCCACAGGATCTTGAAATTGGAATAATAGCACTATAACAGTGTAGTGCAGAAATGGCCTTGTAGTACCAGTAGTGAAGACATAAGGCCCCGGTGCCACTGGAGGAACAGAGACCAACAGCCTGAGTTACTAGAATTTCCTCAGCTTGGATCCCATGAATCCCAGACCGTTACTGAAGGGTGTGTATAGTTTTGATTTTTATTTGTATTTTTTAAGCATATGTTGTAAACCTCCTTGAGTCTTATTTTTGTGAGAAAGATGGGATATAAATGAACAAAATAATAGTAATACAAGAGATATCAGCTTTTCCATGATATTCTCCATATTTTAGTAGATTCCAGTATGTGAAGGAGGAAGCCCAAGTTGCTGCTAGTACAGCTGATCCCTCCTGAGGAATCCTTCAGCAATACCTGTGCAGGTATTATAGTACAGTAGGCCCTCAGTATGTGCTAGAGTTTGGTTTCAGGACACCGCCCTCCCATGGATACCAAGGGTCGTGGATGCTCCAGTCCCATTGTGGACAATAGTGCACTAAAATGGTGCCCCTTATATAAAATGGCAAAATCAAAGTTTGCTTTTTGGATTTTTTTAAAGAGTATTTTCGAGTCACGGTTGGTTGATACAGATACAGAACCCCTAGAGATGGAAGGCCAACTGTACCTAGTTACAGCCTTCTGCACTGCACTGTACCAACTTGGTGCCAGTTTCTCTACCCACTTCTAGGTATACCTCCTCCCTACCTCACTCGAACGATACCACCAAGTCCCAGAGGGCTGCCAAGATGTATGCCTCCCCCCCGCTGTACACACACACAACAAACCAGCCCCCTCGACTTCCCCCCCAATAATAATTAGCTACCTAATCCGTACGCCACATGATACAATAATCAAAAAGCAATGTTATCTCCACAGAACTCGTACAAAACAATCTGAAGAGAGATTCTTTTTTAGAAAAGGAGAAGAAAAGAAGAGATAACCTCCAACATTAATAGGAGAAAAATCTGTTCAAATCAAAGCAGTCCCCCCCTCCCAGTTCTTTCATAATAGCCTTTCATTCTTTATGATTTTGTCTTTGAAAGCTCCTTCAGTAGATGACAGTCGATATTGTTCTTCTATCCTGTTGGAGACAGCGGTAGGGAGAGGGAGGAGGGGAAAGCATTGTACGGCTTCTCCTTTCTGCAACATGATTTTTTTATAATTAATATATACAACTGTGCCACACAAGGTACGTTATAATGAAGTACAATTAAGAGGTGTTTGTTCCTGTCCCACACAGACGATGACTATAATTTCCTTGGCTGTTTAGAAGTCACCCGTTATCATTACATATCACGCGTCCCTTTCTTGTTCTTTACGAGAGGAATGCTGCACCTGATTTTGTTTATTTTCAATTAAAATACCAAACAAACACACGTTTAGGAGAGTAAAAAGAAAGCTTTTTTTTTTTAAAAAAAAATACAATCATCTGATATTTAGGTACCACCAATTTTTTAATCACAGTCTTTAGCCATCTTGGATCTTGCTTCCTTCACTACACCTTCCCTTTGAGCGTCAATCTGGATTGGGTTAATGATGGAAAAGAATTTTACTGGAGTCTTTCCACACCTCTCAAGGCTTGGTCCTTCAGGAATGTGAACATTTGTGAGGCAAAGAGGGTATTTTGGAGAGATAAACTGTGCTTAAAGAGTTGTAATGGAGAAAGGGGGAGATAACACAAATTTTATTCAAGGGAAGAATGTGTGTACATTAAGGAATATTGACTAAATCCTTGTCAACAATGTGTAAAAAACCCCAAACAAAACAAAACATCCAAATTTCAATGTGAACCTTTTTACCCACACATAGTCTTCTGGAAAACAGATGGGAAGAAAATCAAGATTTTATTGTGTTCCTTTGAGAGGAGAAAAGGGAAGCGACTGTCCTGGACTCTCTAGCGATGGAGTTCCAAACTCTGGGATTTCTTTTTGCTTCCTCAATTCCCCTAAGGATTATTTGACCATGTCTTAACCCTTCCTGGGGCATTTTAGCCTCAGAAAAGGCCATTTTTCCAAAAGCAATGCCTTGAGAGTTGGCTTCTGGGTCAGTTCCTGTCGGAAAAAGGCCTTTGGGGATGTCATGGAGATGGCCTTGTTTATACAAAACACAGGCTCGGCAACTGGAGCTTTTGTCCCTCTCCTTACACCTGATCGTCCCCTTATACCCATTTATGCAGTGGTGTACCTAGGTACATTTTATACCAGACAGCAAAGTCAAAGTGATATGTACTGCATGGACAAGTGAGTCTAAGACACTGAGCCAACAAAACCTGGTTTTCCATAGGGCTGCTAGGAATAATGCAGTAATATCTGTGTGTGGCACAGGGAAGTAGAGAGATGAAAGGAGGGAGAGTTTGAGAATGAGAATCAGGGAGTTTCCATACAAGTATTCCACCAGCCCTTACTGTGTCAGACTACTACAATTTAGTGCAGATTCTATATGTAGAGCCCCTCTCCTTTTTGAGAAATAAGGTCAACAGCCTTCCTTTCCCAAATGAAGGATGCTCTTGGACCGTGCCTTCTCAAACATCTTAAGATACATGTCTTAAAACTACTTCTTAGGTTAGGTTTAAAATTGCTTCTTCCACATACTCTCTCTTTCCCCTCTCCATCTCTCCATGAAGCACAGCAGGGGTGCTTTTACCCTCTCCCCTCCCAAAGTAGGAGAGATTGGTGGGTGGATAAAGGAGGGAGGAGACCACAATTATACCCCATGTCGGTGACATGTCTGAAACAGTATCTCTAGACAAAGAAACAGAGAGATGTATGGAGCCTGCCATGTCTCCTCAACAGTCCTAAAAATACCTGCTGAAGCTGCAGGTTTGAATCCTTTCCTAAGAACTGTTCCCTACAGCTTTCCTGCTGGGTGCTAAAGACAATGTGGAATCATTTGTGACATGTTAACTTGAGAATACCTGGTTATTGATAAAGCAAAGAGTAAAGACATTGTCCTCTTTAAAAATTTTGCAGGAGGAAATTTAGGAGAGTTCACATCTTCTAGGAAAAGAGGAAACAGACTTCCAGTAGGCTATTGGCCCATTCAGTCCACTACTGTCTACCCTAGGGATGAAGATATTTGCAAAGAGAGTTCAGGGATCACATTATAATTTGAGAGAAGTGTCAGATGCTGCCTTCCAGCAGCGAGTGGGGTTAAGGTGAAAGTAAAGTCTAAGCAAATTGGGTGGGCAATTTGTACTAGTCTGGACATTTGCCACTAGCCCAATTCTGTGCTAGTCTGTTCAGAAATAAGCCCCAGTAGAACAGCCTCCTGGCTACACGAAGCACAGCTCACCCAAGCCCTTCCTGGCTGCAAAGCAGAGCTCAGTTCCAAACAATAGTTTTCCGGGCTGCAAAGCACAGCTTAATATCATGTTGGAATCTGAATCAGAGCTCATTTTCCTAGAGCTCCATGCTTGGGGTTTAAATAGCCTCATAGGTTAAGTTACTAGACTGAAAGAGCCATCCATGGTTCTGTAGTTTATATATGGCATTGGTCATTGGACCTTCATCACTTCTAGCCCACATCTTTAGTCATCACTCTTTGCCCTTCCCATGTTGTGTTTGCCTATCTTGATCCCGCACTCTGACAATTCCCTGCCAACAAATGAAAAACATCTTACATGGATCTCAAAGCCAAACAACTGTTTAATCCAAATCTACGTATTCTGAAAGATCTGCTCCATTTAAAAAAAAATCTCTCAGAACAGCTTTGAGAAATAGGTTAGAACAATATCTAAACGATCTTCATGGCTGAGCAAAGATCTGCAACTCCAGCACTCATGCACAGAATCCAGTCCAAAGTGTTGAGTCACTCTGACTCTCAAAATGGGCATAAACGAACAAGCCTGTGTGACAAAATCTCCTTGTACACAGAAAGCTAGCATCTCAAGGACAAAATTTCTTCCCTTGCTTTTCTTCTGGAATACAGTGGTCCCTCAACTTTTGTGAGGATTCAGGGTGCAGAACCATCATGAAAGTGGAAAAATCACAAATAACTTTCCCCGACATTCCCCCTTTCATTCTCTTCCAGGGCTCCTCTCTCTCATTCCCTTGCCTTTTGCCCTGGTGCATGTGCCTTCCTTCTCTGTGCTTGGGGCAAAATACAAAGGAATGGTGGGAAGGCATGCACACCCTGCCTTCTCCATGTGTAGTGCTCCCCCTCCCATTCCTTTGCCCTTTTTGTTGGAGCATTTTCTTGGTGCCCAGGCAAAAAACAAAGGAATATGGGGGATAGGCATTTGTGCACCTTCCTTCTCCATGCGGTGCTCCCCCCTTCCCTCCCCTTGCCTTTTGCCTAAGGGGAGAGAAGGAAGACAGGCGTGCCAGGGCAAAAGGCAAGTGAATGGAAGGAGGAGTCTGGAGAGGGAAAGCATGTGCACCTTGTGAATAATGAAACTCATGAAGGTGAAACCCGTGAATGTGGAGAGAGGACTGTACATATTGGGTTTCATTTCTGATGTAGAAGTCAGTACTGGTTTCCTCTGATTGCAAACCAGTATCTTCACTGACATAGTCTGTTCCAGAACTTGGAGAAGTTATATCTTTGTTGGATTATGGGAGCTGCAGACCCATGCAAAAAGTTTTTCTTTTCTTTTTTTTTAATGCGCTGATGTATTTATATCAATGGGAATGCATGTTAGGTATAGATCGCTCCCTTTATTACTGAGAAGAAATGTAGACAAGAAATACTGAGAAGGAATATTCAGACAGATAAGAGGGACCAGAGAAACACAGCTTTGGTTTTTCATGTCATCTCTGACAGCTGTAGCAATGATTGGTGTGTGGATCTTGACAGTTTTAAAAAAGAAAGGGTCTGAAACAGAAGAATTAAAAAACTTCTAGCCTTCAAACACATAAAATTATTCATCCTAATTGATGCAAATGTGTAATACATAACCAAAGTATAGCACAAGCTACCTGGGTAAGTTTGATGGATGCCAGTTGAGAAGGGTGGATTGTAGCCTTTCTCAAACAGAATGGTAACAGTTGACACATTTTTTTTTCCATCTCTTAAGAAAAGTGGCTTTCTTTTAAGGGCATCAATAATACTTTTTAAAAAAAAGTTTAAGCAAAGTATTTTAGAGGATGCAACTGATTTGGCCAAATCCTGAATTCTGCTGTGGATTAGGCAAATTCATCTGATCTGGACAAACTCCAGATTAAATCTGAATGGCCACATTTAGTTCCAGAACAGAATGGCTGGCTTGAAGCAGAGATGTGGGACATCAACAATAAGGAGGTCTGGTCATATTGTGTCTCTGGCGTGATGGCATAAGGAAAATGCCAAAGCAGTAGGATGTGGAGGGGCAAAGGGGGAGGTAGCCTTTGTTAATTCAGACCTCATTGGAGTACACTTGGGATCCATGTTCTTCCATTTTTCCAGTGCAAGATGGCATCCAGGAACTGTCTGACTCTCCTGGCCACAGGTTGGCTCCAGGGCTGGACTCCAGCACTTCAAACTGAGGTCGTGCAGGCCGCGGGTAGGAAAATCCTTATGGTCATGAGTTGCTGATCAGATTTTCAAAAGAGCATTCTGTTATTTTCGCCTGCTTCTTGATCCTGTGTCATTGTATCTCACCAATTGGATTGCTTAGAAGTAAACTGAAGCATCCTCTCCTCAAATAACCTGCCACTATCCCCTTCAGTACCTCTGTTGTAACTCATCGTTGATTTAACTTGTCTACCTGCCTCCCTCTGCCTGTGTACTTGGTGTCTTAAGGCCTTTGATGTTCTTTGGAACCTTTCTTCAGCTGTAGGGGCTGGGGACTCTTTATAGACAGTGGGAAGACAGCTTGACGTTAAGGAGATATTGTGTCAGGACAAAAGCAGCATGAATTGCCAATATATTAGAATAATCTCTTCTTTAAAGTCTACTAGCTTGCCAATTTTTTGTTTTGCAGTGCAAATCAGTGGGGGATTGGAGGATAATTAGTGATGCAGATTTCCAAATCTCAATTTGCATTTGGGATCTAATTTAGATTCGTCTGGGTCTAGACTGATTTAGAAGCAATTAGGCCCACATCTGAATTCAATTCTGAACCAAACTGGGTGTGTATTTGTGTGTCCACGCACAGCCCTACTTCCTATAGCACATCTCAGGCTTTACAATTTCCTGAGTCCCCATGTTATGTGGGAAGTGATCACCTAGAAGTCCTAGAAGTAACTTCATGGGGTTACATAACAGCAGTGTATTGAATGGTGACATGGTGCAGATCAATACACAACCAAACAATCCTATGAAATGTGCAATGGACATCCATGTACAGGACTTTTCCATGCACAATGGCATTTCATGTACAACTCCACTTTCTCCACTCTGAACTGAATGTAGCCATTTTGTACCAGACAAAAATGTCTAACCTGTTCCATAGTGGAAATAATATATATATATATATATATATATGTGTGTGTGTGTGTGTGTGTGTGTGTGTGTGTGTGTGTGTGTATAGAGAGAGAGAGAGAGAGGGAAGATGGCAACAGAATTCTGGCCTTTACCAACTGAACCTAATGTTGCAGGGTTTTTAAACATTATTGTCATTATTTAAATCTGAAACCCCTTAGCATTAAGTACTTTTGTTTTGACATTTATTTCGGCAGCTCAGGCACTGCAAGATACAAAGGAAGGACGGGTAACTCAATGCTATTTAAAGACGAGAAGAACGACAAGATACTGACCTATATGTCAGGTTTGGATCTGTCCTTCCAGTGACAGCTGGTTGTTGATTCTTAGAAAGCTTTGCTCACAACACAGAAGGTGTGTTACTGAGCTTGACTGCATGCTAGTGGCTGATACACTTTAAAAGTTCTCTGATAGACTTAATTGGCTTGCATTACTCTTTGGAAAACAAATTAAACAAATGGATAAAAAACACGTCCATTAATGTAAACTACCTAAAAGTCCCATTAACCTAAAGTGAATCAGGAATTGAGCTATCCTACAACAAAAGTGAAAGCTAGGGTACCAACCCTAGTTGTTTAAGATTTGTTGTTATGTGCTTTCCAAGAGACCCTGTTAGTAACAGCCTTGCTCATGGTTGTGGCTTCCTTGGTGAACCTCTGTCCAGCTCTGTTGCAGTTTTCCTTTTTTCCTGCTGCCTTCCATTCCACCAAGGATTATTGTCTTTTCCAGTGATTCGTATAGCCTCAAGATATGTCCAAAGCCTGATGGCCCAAGCCTAGTCATTTTGGCTTCTAGGGGAGAATTCAGGATTATTTTGCTCTTAGACCTATTTATCAGTCCTTTTGGCAGGCCATGATATCTGTAGAACTCAGCTCCAGCACGATATTTCAAATGAGATGACTTTTCTTCCTCCTATCAACTTTCTTCATCATCCAGCTTTTCCATCCATTCATAGAATATGAACCTATTATGGCATGGATGATCCTGACTTTGATATTTGATTACACATATTTGCACTTGAGGATCTTGTGGGTATCTTATGGGGAACAACATTTAATGAAGAAACAATCCAAAATGTTAAAGAGAGATGGAATCTTATGGGTTTCCTTTATACCTGGTATTTGTTTTCTGAACATGGAGGTATATATAATGCATGTCCAAAACAACAGAATAAATTGGGTTGTTTTAAAATCACCTTAAAGTCCTCAGGCATAGAAAAGAAGAGTTTTCACACCAGAAAGAGAGGAACATTGTGTGTTCCGACAGGACTGGGATCTTGGTAAAGACATATTGCTTAATCTCTGTAGATAGAGCTTCCATGTAACTATGGTGGTCCAAGTTCTTATGCTCTGCCAGCTTTGAAGAGGATGTCAACTTTACATCCCTATTGTGTACCCCCGGAATGGGGCTGTTGTGGTGCAACTGACGGTGGGCAAAGCCAAAGCCCTCGATACTGGACTGAGTTTACATACCCTCCCACATTTCCCAGATGAATCCAGGACTCATGTGACACAGTTAAGATGGCAGAAGTTATTAATAAAGAAGAACAGATAAGTTAGGAGAGATTGCAGCAATTTGTTTTCTCCAGAGACTGCTAGGAAAGGGTTCTGTATGCTTCTCTCCTCCCCCTCTCACAGAATGAATTGAATGCAAACTACTTTTGCATTTCGATCTCAGTTTGCAGCAACTGAAGTAAGCTGAGGACCAAGGTGGCAAATGGGAGGAGAAAAAGTTGGACATTTTAGAAGCAGCTTTAAAAGTGGGATGATAGAGGATTAATTGGGACCGTTCCTGCCAAATCAGGACTGTTGGAGAGTATGAGTTTGCAGAGTAGCAGACTTGTATTTCTCTCTCTCCTTCTCTTCTTCACATTATCCTCTGTTCCTGCCTCTTTGCATGAAATTAGGTCAAGAATCACAAGTAATCGGCAGGTCATCCATTTCTCACTCAAGATGTATAGAAATACCATTTTAATAAAACAGTATTGCTTGGAGTTAACCGAACCTATATTTACAGTTAATAATTTCCTTCCATAGTATTTAATGCCCTCTCCACCCCTTCCCCTTCATTTTCTGCAAACTGTCCCTTATTGTTAATCATTTCACAGCCTGCCAGCAAGAACTTCTTAAAAATCCTTTCAGTGTGTTGTGTTGTGTTGTGTGTTTAGATTCATGGGCTGAGAGAAGAGCTTGGATATTCCTCCCAGCACATTGGCAAGAAGAGGAGCGTTGCTGGGAGAATTTTCAGACAGGGTTGCCAAGTTTTGCTCAATACAGGTCCTTTCCCCACCCCCAGCATTACAAGATTATTTCAGCTTGGCTTTGCAGTCATATTCAGGCAAATGGGAAACACCTGCCTAATGAATGAGGGTTGTCCACAATGTTGGGCTGTCAGAACAGAGGCTCAGACTGTGAACCTTTGCCATGGAAGTGGGTTAAGTTCAGGGCATAATGGTCACTTGTATCTGCCCTGCTCTGCGTACGTGCCAATGAAATCCATCACAAAATGAATTTCTTTTAGTACTGATTTAGGTTCAATCTAGAGCGGGGTGAGCAACTGTTGCCCTTCTAGTGTTGTTGGTCTAGGGTCCGATTCACACAATGCAACAATAGCAATTTGAAACCCCACTTTTAGTGCCATGGTTATATCCTACAGCGTCCTGAGATTTGTAGTTTCATGAGGTGCTTACAATTCCCTGCCAGAGAGCTCTATGCTTTGTGAAATCCATTTCCTATGTTTTTTTATTTTTTTTATTTAAATATTTATATCCCACTTTGTATCTGAAGGGGTTGAAAGCACTATGCAACACTGGCCTTAGAAGAAGGCAAAGGCAAACCCTTTCCAAACAGTCGTGACCTTTCCATGTTCATTTGTCATTCACAATAAGTCCCAAACTGTGAAGACTTTGGTCCATCTAAGATTCCAACACTTGAGAAACTCACCTTTCAACCATTTTTAAAATATTTTTGAATATTGTCTTCATCCCTGGGAGTGACCTTGGATGAGTCACCCTCTCTCAGACTAACAATTGCCTCTGAACAAATATTGCCAAGGAAAAGGTAGCATGGAGTCACCATGAAGGTGCATGACAATAACTGGGGACTTTGGGAGATCTGAGAGTCAAATTGGGCTTATGGGGGGGCACACATAAACTCCAGTCTTCACTTTCCACACCTCTGCTTCAAAACCATCTGGCAAACTTGTAACAAGTGTTAGCTATGACCGAGATGCTCAGATCTCAAGCCTGTAACAATCTGAGCATGAAGCTCATAGCTAACACTCTTAACAGGTATGCTGTATGCACTGCCAGGTACAGCAAGTTAGGTGGGAGTCGCTCTTTGTTGCATCCTGACCTCTGGTGCAGAGTAAAGATGAGAGGCAGAGAAGATGCTGTTAAACATCCCCCTTTATTTACTCACTTCATTTAGTAAATGCATTAAATTAAACTGCAGATGTTCCACTGTCAGCGTAGCTACTGAGCCTTGGTGAGCGGTTTTCCTGATGGAAACATTTTATGCACTCTAAATAAACAAACACAATCTTGTTAATTAGTTAATGAATTTTTTTTAAAATGCTCCATTAGCCTCTTTATATCCCGAGCTACTTTAGTTCCTATTTTTAATAAATAGAGACCCTGTTGTAGCATGTGGAATGTTTGAGCTTGCATCTAATGAAGGACTAATTATCACTACTGTGCTGGAGTTTAATATGATTAGATGTTGCCTGGAGTATTTCTGGCTCTGACAATGAGAATACCAGGAGGGTTTATGGGTGGGCAGGAGAGCTGCGGGTGAAGGAGAGAGAGACAACTGAAGACGTTACAAGTGGGACCTGCAACACAGTGTTCAGCATTCAGGGTTTCAGGCCTCTGCAGTATGACAGCCAGCCATGACCTATTCTAGGTTGCTCCATTTCATCCCTTCTTCCCTCTGGTTCTTCTCTTTCTAAACAGATGCATAGGATTTTGTAGCTGCTGAACATGTTTGGGATTTTGGTGGGTAGGAGATTGTCCCCAACTCCTGTTAAATTTTTCTAAATTTTGACAAACCTGACATCAGTCAGGAGATGAAGGATTGATGAGAGGTTGTACCTACTGCCCACCAGGGACCACAAAGTCAAAGCAAGGAGACACTCACCCATCAGCCAGTGGAGATTGCTTTCATCTCCCATCCTCATCCCTTCATCGGCTGCCTATTAGTTTCCGGGCACAGTACAAGATGTTGGTTATTATCTTTAAAGCCCTTCATGGCTTGGGGCCAGCCTACCTGCAGGATTGCCTTCTCCCATATAATCCGCCCCGCACATTAAGGTCCTCTGGGAGGAATTTACTGCAGCCAGTTAGAACTAGGTTGGCTGCGGTTACCCAGAGGGCCTTTTCTTCTATCCCTCCCAAGTTATGGAATGGCCTGCCGGAGGATACCCGGCATATTACCAGTCTGGACTGCTTTAAAAAAGCGGTCAGGACTGATCTCTTCTGACAGGCCTTCCAAGACTAGCATTTTCATCGCCTCCCATCAATGTCTTCTTGTTTTGTTAATAGTCAACTGCTTGTCAATTGTTGTGTGTTTTAAGGGGTTGGTTTAGGTGGGTTGGTGGATGGTAAGGATTGGGTATGTTTTTTAATCTCTTTTAATGTATTAATGTATTTTATGTTGTTCGCCGCCTCAATCCTTGTGGAGAGGCGGGATAGAAATAAATTTTATTATTATTATTATTATTATTATTATTATTATTATTATTATTCTCCACAGAACCCTTCTACCTTCTGTCTCACTCTTGAAGGTGAGACAGAAGTGACAGTGGTGGCAACAGCAGCAACAAGAGGGGAGTAAGGAGGTAGATGTAGTTTGAAGAAGTGATAGGATGGGCCCCAGCTCAAGCAGTAGAACTTGTGTCATTCTTGGATCTAGCTAATAAGAAGGAATGATGGCAGTCATGCTCCAATAACACCTGGAGGACCCCACACCCATCCCTATTTTAAGGTTGTATGAGATACTCTAAGCTACTATTATCCATTTGGATCCAATTTGTGGGCTTGAGGTTAACAAAAAGGTCATCCATCTCTGACCTATTAATATAGGTCAATAGTGTGATACAGCAGCTTGAATAGCCAACGTGATTCTAGGCTGCATCAACAAGAGTATGGTGTCTAGGTTGAGGGAAATAATAGTACCACTCCATTCTGTTTTTGGTCAGACCCTAGCAGGAATACTGTGTCCAGTTCTGGGCACCACAATTCAAGAAGGATATTGACAAGCTGGAACATGTCCAGCGGAGGGTGGTCAAAAAGGCCTGGAAACCATGCCCTATGAGGCTTAGGGAGCTGGGTATATTTAGCCTAGAAAAAGAAGGTTAAGAAGTGACACGATAGCCATGTTTAAATATTTGAATGGATGTCATATGGAAGATGCGAACAAGCTTGTTTTCTGCTGTTCCAGAGACAAGGACTCAGAATTACAGGAAAAAAGATTCTACCTAAACAGTAGGAAGAACTTCCTGATTATAAGAGAAGTTTGACAGTGGAATCCACTACCTCAGCATGTAATAGATTCTCCTTCTTTGGAGGTTTTTAATGAGGCTGCATGTGTTAAGAGTGCTTTGATGTGTACTCTTGCATGGCAGGGGGTTGGATGGGATGGCCCTTGTGATCTCTTTCAACTCTATGATTCTATGAATACAGTTACCTTTCTCAGAAATCATATTTGCAGTATAATATTTTCAAGGATTCGATTATCACTCACGAGTGGCAGCCAATGGCTTCCCATTGTTGAATCTCCTCTGGATTTTGTTGTATACTTTGAAGGAGCTATCCCAAGTGCTGAACTCTGTCCCAAAATAGTTTCAGCACTTTGGACAGCTCTTCTGACAACTGCCCTAAAGCTCAGAAAGGATTCACCACACCTCTTATATGAAAGCTATCAGGTGCCATTATCCTTTACAAGTAACACCAGTCTGTGTGCATATGTGTGTGTTTGTAAAATTTTAAACACAAGTGAGAGAGAGAGAAATCTCAGTTCTTGGTTTCCAGCAACTAAATCTCTCTACCCATTTTATTCAACATGCAACCTTAACAATAAATAATCTAATAGCCACATGTCTGATGGGCCAACCCAATTTCCTACTGGAGCAGTTCCAAAGATCCAGAGTTAGCATGAAGCTGTAGATAAAGGTCACTGGAACACCAAGGCAAACATATGCTAATGTCAGTGCTCTCACATAGTCTTCCTTAATAGAATATACAACACTAAGCTTGGTGGATTTGCACAGGCTCAACACTAACACCATATGGGTAGCCGGTTGCAAGGTAATAACAGGCTAAGTGGAGAATCTTAATCAGATATGGCTGGACAATTAATCAAATAGCATCACACAAACAAATCGCTCAGTGATTAAAAGGAAGAAAAAAAAGGCAGAAGATGAAATTAGTCCACTAATCAGAGATGTGGCTTTTGTTTTTGCAAAAGCCCATCACTTCAGTTTGTCACAATCTTAATATTAGTCTTAATTTCACAACAAACTTTTGTAGAGTTGTCAGAAATCTGAAAATTATGCACCTTCCTTTTTCTCCTCCTCCTCTTCCTCCTCCTTCTCCTCCATTTATGTGGGCAATGTTGTTGAAAAAGCAAGCAAGCATCCCTGCCTGAACTTTCAGCAACCAGCTTCCAAAACAACACCTAACAACATTTGCTAGGGTTAGAGAGAGTCATGATGGAATTACTCCTAGTGGAGCATGCTGGCAGAGGAAACTTTGCAACATTTAGCACAGATTCTTTAGAAAAATCTCAAAGAAGAAGGGAGTTATAAAAGTAGTCAGAAAACTTCCTAAGAACTTTTCCAAGACTGCATCTGTAAACTGGGAATGAATATCCTTGTAATACAGGCAACATAGCAGAATGTGATCAATTGTTTCAACCATAGCTGACTAGCAGGGACAGGGTAGATTGTTTTTTGGGGAAAGAGGACTGGCCACACTTGATGGTAGAATCTCATGATTTGTTTTAGCACCAAATTCAGTCTGGACTAAATCTACCTTAAAGACTTTAAATGAGATCCAGCTTGGTGTAGTAGTTTGAGCATTGGAGTATGACCTTGGAGAGCAGGACACTGGGAAGCCAGGGTTTGAAAGTCCAATCAGCCATGGAAATCCACTGGGTGACCTTGGGCAAATCACACTCTCTCAGCCTTTGAGGAAGGCAAAGGCAAATATCCTCTGAACAAATCTTGCCAGGGTCTCCATAAGTTGGAAATGACTTGAAGACACACAACTGCAATCTGTTGAAACGAGACCTGCTTCCAGCTCTCTCCCTCTCTTGCTCTCTCTCTCTCTCTGAAATAAAGGTATTGACCCCCTCCTTAAAAATTGCTCCCCTAAATGAAATTTTCCTTCAGTTCCCCCAGAATTACTGGCACTGCAGAGCAAGACAATGAATTTTTTTTCACACCTAGAACTCTGCTACGTTTGCATTTTTTTGCCTGCCTCTTTTCTTTGGATGCCTAAACTACGTTTCTCAATGCTCAACTGAAGTTCTACATTGCTGGAATGCTAGAAATTTTGGAGCTGAAGGAAAAATTTCGTTGGGGAGAGGATGTATTTTTAGTTAAAAATTTCCCACTCCCATTCCTGTGGCAACCTCCCTGAGTATATTACAAAATTCAAAGAAGTGTGAGAATCAAAGCAAAAGTGTGCTTCAGTCTACAATGGATCTGGGAATTGTGAAACCATTTGGTTCATTTAAGAATACAGAGGAGACAAACATCTTAAGTGTCCCTAATCATTTTACAACCTGAATTCTCTTCCAGTCCTGACTAGAGTAAAATCATCAAATCCGTTAAATTTGCCTGTGTGTTAACTCACTATTCAACAAGTGATGGAATGGGTCTACTTTAGTGGGGGCTATCCAACCAGATGCCACCCTCTGTCTAGTCACTGATGAAAAAATGAAAACAAGCTCTTGCAGAGGTTTCTTTAGATAATATCTACAGAGATTTTAGTTCCTTTAAGAGCCTTTCAACCCTGCAGGCCCAGCTTAACAAATTGGTTGGCTAGAACAGATTGGGCATGATGTGTGTGAAGAGAGAAAATTTTCAGAAACACTTACAGATCTAACCTTCTAGCATATAGGAAATAAAATCCCTACAACCTAATAGAAACTCTCTCAGATCTTTGCAACAACAGAACGAAAAGAAGATATGAAACATCTTGCCAGAACTAGAGGACTGCAAAGGAGCATTTCTCTGAGAAGCACAAAACAGACTTTGAAGAAACTTTTAGACATGTATAAAATTACTTTGAAAGGGAGCAAGGAGAGAAAGAAGGGGGAGCAAACCCCACACAAATTAGGCTGTTTTTTTTTCCTTCCCCCGGCAAGCAGCCCACTGTTTGCTCTACTTTGCTTTATTTATTAGTTCTCAAGGTATTTAAAACGCTAGCATTAAAACTGTGGAATGATTTGCAAATGA
Organism: Cyclura pinguis; assembly: GCA_030412105.1. Lineage (NCBI taxonomy): Eukaryota > Metazoa > Chordata > Lepidosauria > Squamata > Iguanidae > Cyclura > Cyclura pinguis. The sequence goes on from CM059607.1 coordinate 25,623,486, forward strand.
ATGCCGTTGCAGTTGTGAAAATATAACTCACAGCTGAATGTGGGTTATTCAGACAAATGGACGCTTTGTTCAGAGAGGGGAAGTGAAGTTCTGTGTTAATTTATTACAAACTGCAGCATTTCAACCCCGATGTCCAGGCAACAATGTTTTTTATTTCAACTAATTTATAAGTACTTCCCATAGCACTTAACAGTGATGTCTTTGGCCGTTTCACCATGGAATCAGAGTGTATATGTATTTACTGTGGGAATTTGTTTTTAATAAAACTGTTGTAAGGCATTTTTATTCCCTCTCTTTGTTACATTAAAAAAACATTTGCTGCATAAGTAATGGATTTTAGCCTTGCTTGAAAAGCAGGAGATTATGCTGGAACTGTATTTTGCTTTTTGAAGAACATAAAATAATGATAGGACAAAGAAAGACTCAAACTTTTCCTTCCTTCCTTCCTTCCTTCCTTCCTTCCTTCCTTCCTTCCTTCCTTCCTTCCTTCCTTTTTTTCTTTCTTTCTTTCCAGGACAATAAGGATGACTTCATTATATGACTATACTCTGGAAAGGCCAGCAAAGTTCTCCAAAGCTAAGATGAGATATATACATTGGAGTTTCATAAAAGCATGCCTCAAATGAAAGCTGAATTCCTAATATTCCTGAATTCTTCACTGGCTCAGACCAAAGTCTGGGCTGAAGGAAAAAAAAAAAACCTTCCAGACTTTCACACTCTCTACCCGTTCCCACCAGTCTTTGCTGTTTCCCATATCAGTGGAAGCTTCCAGATTCTAGAAGCATGTGAAAGGGATAATAAAAATGGGAAAGGTACAGCTATCTGATCAACTCAGCCAGGATTGGCCTAAGTATAGGGGATTCATACTACACAGTAATAGCATTTTGGTATCACATTAGCAAGAACCAGCATGGAGTAGTGATTTGAGTGTCGGACTAGAATACCGGGAGACCAGAGCTGGAATCCATGCTTGGCTGTGGAAACCCATTGAGTGACCTTGGGCGTGTCACAGTCTCTCAATCTCAGAGGGAAGCAAGGACAAACCTCTTCTGAACACATTCTGCCAATAAAACCTAGTGATAGGTTCACTTTAGGGTCACCATAAGTCAGAAAGTCAGAAGGCACACAACAACAACAACAACAAGCACTTTTGCTGTCATGGCTCCACCCGAAGGAATCTAGGATTTATAATTCTGGGGAGGAACTTAGAATTCTGTGCTGGAGATCTCTAGTCTACTCCTCTGAACTACACCAGCAGTGTATTCCAAGTCCTTTGCCAAAACACAGATCTAAGAATTCCATTGAATGGAGCCATTTAAAGTGGCATCAAAGTGCCACAACTGTGCTGTGTAGATACTCCCTAGTTTTTCCAGTTGTGAAAAAAAAATGGCAATGCTCTGTTTAGAGGCTAACAAGAAACATTTTTGGATATAAATGCTCTACCCTGTCACCTTGCTGGGGATGATCCCTGTTTTCTGAGCTGTTCCATACAGGTGTAAGCCCTGCAGCATGTTTAGATGCCAAGTTTTCAATGCTGGGAACCTCTGGGGGTGGGGGCACACCAACAGTCAAAAACAGAATAGAAAACAAACCCAGAGAAATCATGACTGCATAGTTCCTCTGCAGATTTGGCAACAGTGCTCTGAATCAATTGAATACCACAGTGCTGAATTCCATTTCCCCCAAATGGGTTTACTTCAGTTGGGGCTAACTGTAGGATTCAGACCAGTATATGGATTTCTAGACTCCATCAAGGAAATCACAGCCTTGAGTTTACAAGATCCGAGCAGATCTTTAAACAAGAGAGTGACTTAGAGATCTCTCATTCATGGGGTCAGTGCAGGTTAAAGTCAACTTGATGGCAAGTAGCAATAGGATGACGCCAGGGAGTTCTCATTATATTGCATTTTTTATTTATTTAACTCTAGACAACCCACTATTGTGAGATCTTAGAGCAGTATATGAATGAAATAGAAAGAAAAGTTTTCAAGCATACATCACTGCAAAATCTCACCATTTTTAATTTTATTTGCAGGGCAGTTGGAAGACTTTTTTGGGGGGGGGTGCTGTGGCAGCTGCAAAAGTTAGGTCCCTGTCTTGATGTGGTCCATGTGCCACATATTCCCCAGTCAGAGCTACAGCAAATTCCAGCAGTTTACTTTTCTGCCAGGAACACGTGTTTTGTACAGCAACCCTTAAATTCTTTGAATTCCAAAAGGATAGTGCATAACAATGCATCATTGCTGGGGAAAAAATCCATTTTCCCTCCAGTTACTGTAGGGATTGCAGTTAAATTGGGGTTTTAGGTAACAGAAAATTCCATAGGTGGTGGCAGATGATGTTATTGTCCTTGGTAAGCAAAAGGTCTCAGGTCTTCATCCCAATGAGCCCTGGTTCATTACCATGGGTGAGACCTTGCAGTTCTGATCATAGCCCTCTTTTGAATATAATACAGCTCATTTGGAATTCCAGTGTCTCTTGAAGGAGCTGAATCCTGCCTCACAGTTCTGATAAAATGAATCCTTCAGACTTTAGCAAGCTATTTCTCTCCCTGTCATCTTGGAATTTCTTTCTAAAGCTACAGAACCCTATTTTAAGAGGAGCTGAAGTCCTTTATATCTGCTGCTGTTGCACCTGGCAAACAATGGGAAGTTTGATTTTGATATATCAGAAATATAACAGGCAAAATGACATTCACTTATAAGTTGACTTTGAATGAATCAACTTCTAGGTAGGACTACAGAGGAAACTGAAATATTGTGGGAGTGGTAGAGACATCTTTGAATATGATCGGGAAGAAAAGAATGAAATCCTGGTGGAACGAAGCAAAGATATTTAGAGTGACTGTGGGCAGAATGTTGATCTTGATCTATTGGTAGATCTCTGGATAGAATGAACTCCATAAGGATTCCTGACTCCTGACAGCTTAACAATGAGGGCTGACATTTTGTTAGTGAGTTACAATGATGTAAAGTCAACTTACATAATCATAATCTACTTTTTTTTTATTGTTGCAGATGCTGGGATCCTAATCCCTCCCAACTTACTTTTAAGCCTCCACCCTCAAGTCCATTTTTGAGTTGTTGGAGAGCAGGAGTATCGGTGAGACATATCCAGGTATTACCCTGCCACAGCGGGCCTATTGTATCCATAAGTTTGGGGTCCATGGATTTAACCAACTGTGAATTCAGATGTACACAATGCTGTAAATTAGAATCCATGGTGGGGCGCATGCTAGCCCCCCACATCTGCTTTTGAGGCAGCCAAAGTGCAAAACAGAAATGGGTACCTGGCACCATTTTTAACAGTGGCTTACTGTATATGCCGCACCTCGTGGGGCTTCACAGTCTCTCTGCAAGCGTTGTGAGGCTTCTCAGTCTGTCTGCTTTCTCTGCTCACAAGGCTTGAAGAGAGACTGTGAATGTGAGGCAAGGCTTGTACAGTAAGTGTCTATTAAAAATGACATAGGACAACAGTGGAGATGATGGCAAGCTTCAGCTTGCATGCTCCCTGGAAGCAGAGAAGCCCAAAGAATGCAGTGTGTTTGGAAAATTGGGGCTTACTGCTGCTTCCGCTGCCACCCTACATAGTTTTTAATAGGGTCTTGCCTTAGGTTCGTAATCTTTCTGCAAGCCTAAAGGGGCTGACTTGAGCATGTATGATTTTGGTATCTGTAAGTGGTTCTGGTACCTATCTCTTGTAGATACAATGAACCCCCTGTACTGGTTGCTCTGCAAAGGTGTCATCTGCAGGGACTTTCTGAAGACACCCGGAAGTCCTTCTGGATGCCTGTTTCATTGTGTAGCTGGCCACACCACTCTCCAATCACATATTAATGGTCACATTAGGAAGGTACTATTTTCTTAAAAGGTGGAGTTTGGGGGCAGCACTAGGAGAAGAAACTGCAAAGCTGTAGCACCATCCTACACATTCATCTCCTAGCGAAGAATCCCAGGCAAGATCAACAAAATGTTCCCCAAATTCATGAACATGCCTTGTTAGTGAATTGTGTCATTGAGCAACCAAATGTGCATGCATTTCTGTATGTATACTATGTGATGCCCATCTGAATGCACCATGCATATGTGAATGTACAATGCACATTGATGTGCAGTGGTGCCACATGCCTTAGTCCACTTCCATAACCTTGAAATGAATATGATCTTTCCACCTTGGATAAAAATGTCTAAACATTTTTGCCAGGCAAGTGACACATTTGTGTAAGGTGCCAACAGGATTCCTGTCTGAATCTCAGGGCTTGACCTCAACTCCAGACTTCCCTATGAAGGGAGGAAACTCAGGGCAACTGCACTGCCTTGAAAAAAAAAATTGGAAGAAGAACTTCTGAATGAGTGATTCTGGCTCCTGAGTAGGGTGGTCAGTGGAGGAACATCTCATTCTTAACATCATAATTTCATAACTGTTGAATTCACTGAGAGCTTTCTTGTGTTCTTAAAAGAAGGCCCAAACTTCCAAGGACTTAAAAGAAAAAAAAGTACAGAGACATGGAGAAAGACCTAGTACACAGCTAGCCTCTACACATTTCCAAATCCATTGGTAATTTTGAAGAAAAATTACCCATAGGAAGAAATGGGCATTAGCCATGCATGGCTTCCTCCCTTTTTTGTGTGTGTGCGTCGAGATTTGAATGACTTTTTTTTCCCACCGTTCCTTTCTTTCAAATTCTCAGCGAGTCTAAAGAGAAGAACCCACGCACCGACAAGAAGGACGGGGAAAGAAAAAAAAGGAAGGGGGGGTGGAAGGAAGGAAAGAAAGTAAAGAAAACCACACAACTCTCCTTATGCCAGAGGGCTATGAAATATGAAGGCCTGACAATTGTTTGAGCTCAGTGCATTGGAATAACATTGGTTAAATTATGGATAGTTTTGAATAGTGTCACTCTCCGCTTCCCCCTTTCCATCTTCTCTTGCAGATGGTTGTTCACACACAAGGAGCCTCGGCCTGCATAATTGTATCACTAATAAGCAGTAAGGCAATTAGTTGTGTAAGTGTGCTATAATCATTCCAACAGAAGAGATGACGAAAAGACAAAAAAAGGGAGGGGGCACCCAAAAATGTCTTTTTTCTCAATTCATCCACTGACAGCCATAATTAGATATATATAATTGAAAATTCCACAGCAGGGGGGCCAGCTTATACAAATGAATTTTTTTTCCCCTCTCTGGTTTTCTCTTTTTCTCTCTCTTTCCTTCTCTTATGAATTTTCCTCTCACCCCTCCTCTCCACAACCCTTTCTTTCATTTTGCTCAAACATCTCCTCAGAAAATTTATCATTCAGAGAGGGAAACCTGCTCTTATATGAATGGCTCACTTTGAGCCACGTCAGGAAAAGGAGGAAAAAAAAACCCCATGTTTCTCACAGAGTTCAAATTAGATTTTTTTTTTCTTTTAATGAGATAAATTTGTACCTCCTTTAAGTAGCTTTCAAAAAATAAAAAGAAGCTCCCCCCTTTCAATGCCCTCCCCCCCACACGCAAAAAACCCGCCGTATTTTGGATGATCAATATATCAGGTTTCCAAAAATGAAATATAAAAACTTGAGAAAAAAGAAGCTGCGTGTTTTGTGTTGCTTTTTTCCACCCTTCTTCTCTTCCTTCATTGACATGGAGAAGCCTTGAGGTTTTGGGAGGGGGCAAACGGGGGGGGGGGAATGGAGGAGCGAAGTTGTGAGTTATAATAGAGAATGACATCATCAAGTATTATGGGAAGTTGAGGGATTTCTTTGGAGCAAAGCCTGATTATCAAAAGGCTATAATTAAATTTGGTCTTTTTTTAAAAAAAAAAATGCTCAAGTGCTTATGACTTCGTGGAAACTATGTGCCGAGCTGCTTTTCACTGAATTAATCAGCCTGGAAGATTCCATTATTCAGGAGCGTCTCTTTTTAAAACTGTAAGCCTACAATCAGACTCTCTCTTCTCCTAAAATTTAATTGGACAAACCTTATTTGATTTTTTTTTTTAAAAAAAGAGAGGACTCAGTAAGATTGGAGCTTGTTAATTAAGTCCTTTAAATGCCCCCAGCTGTGCACTACATTCTCTTCCTCTTCCCCTCTGCAAAAAAACCCTCCACACAATTGCATATTTATTTTTAACATTTTGCTCCCTTTTTTTTCTCCCTCTGGATAGCAAGGTGGTTTTTGAACAGTGAAGACATCCAGAATAAATGTTGATGCCTTTCTTTCAAATTCAAATGAGAGGTTCGTGGGATGCTGCCACCATCTCTGTGACCATTCTTGATCCAGGACATTTTCTGGTTAACCTTCAGGAGAACATTCCCAGAAATGATTTGCTAATTCTTCTTAAAAATTAAGAGAGGATCGAGTTAGCCTTTGAGAGTTCTGTTTCACTTTTCTGTTCTGGGTGCATGTTTTCAAGAATTGCCTGAGGAGGTTTTCTGAGCGGTCAGGGAAACTGTAGACCTCCAAGGACTGACAAGGACTGAGAGGTGGTGGCCCCTCCATGGTCAATTTTGCTAGATGCTTCACAGGATCAACCACTCATGGTTCTCCTGGCTTAGATGCTGCAGTAAGAGCAAGGCCAGTAGATGTGGTTGTTAGAACTTGCCTATCCAGGTATAGTGGATACCTCTCAATTAGTGCAGCCTGAGGATGTGAAGAAAATTCTTGGAGAGATGCGGCTGATCACATCCGTGCTTAGTCTTTGTCCTTCCTAGTTAACAGGACAGATTAAAGTGGGAGGAACAGCTGAATGGTCAGTTGAAGCGGTGGATCCCTCCTTAGAGAAAGTGTGTTTCCACCAAGTTCCTATATTGGAAAACTTTCTGCCTCATTTCCACAGTATTGTAGAATTCCTGGCCTATCTGCAAAAAACCATTTTCTCTTTCAAGACCTGGCTCTGGGAAGGAAATAGCTTTTGCTTACCTTTGGAAGTGGTCCAGATCAAGAAACTGATTTGGGGAACCTTGTTTGTTCTGCTGGAGCTCTCAGCAGACAGTTGTGAGAGTCACTTTCATGCTGTTGACATTATACTCCAAATCCCTAGATGACCCCATCTAATTGTTTAATAATTGTTAATAATTGTTTTATATAGATGATGAACAACATGAGGGATGAGATGGAACCTGGAGGATACAACTCAAGGCATCAAATATAAATATCACCTTGTGGAAGTTTCCTTGCGTGAAGAACCCAGAACATTATAATGCCATGTCTACAAGGCCCATACTAGATCTATGCCAGGCTAGGATAGCAGGATGATGGAATCTGTAGTCCAGCATTGTCTGGAGAGCCACATGTGTCCCCCAATCCTATCCTTTATGTCTCTAAAAACATCAGAGTAAGCAACAATATTGGGATATAACAGAACCAATCTAAATATTCTGGGGAAAATGTAAATCCATATATTCTATCAGAATATATATGAAATTCTGAACTTCTATACATGATTCTAATCTCATTACAGCTAAAATTCAAATGGCTATGGAAAACCCTAAGGAAAATGAGCAAAACATTAGTAGGAATATGGCTGAGAAGAAAAGGAACACAAGGATAATTTATGAGCCAACTGGGTTTAAACCACTCTGGCACCAGAATCATTTCATGAAACACCTAACTAAGATGGCAAGGTTCTTTATCGTATCTTAGGACACTAGTATGCTGACTAATCTAAAATGTTCATCAGGAAGTTTTAACCTTGATTTAGCGATGTTCACAATTTCCTTTTTTGGTTATCAGTAATTGGGATTGTTTACCATGGTTTTATGTTTCTATTTCATCCAACCATTTTTTTTTTAAAAAAAACCCAGCCTGTTAAAAATTGGTCGGAGAATACATACACATGCACAATCTTTTGAACTTTCCCTTCAAGTTCTCATTCCACGTTTTGAATGAAGTGATCATTTTTCATCCCCAACAATGCAAATCAGCTACGGACAAAACCAGAAGACTTATTCTGGAGAGACGTCCTTTTAAAACAAACAATCCATTTCCTTCTTTTTGTTATAGCAGCTGTCTCAGGTGCTCTTCCCTTTCACAGGATGTGCTATAACAGATCAGATAGTCCACCAACTACATTCATAAATGGCAGCCAGATTCAACACTACTCTCTCTCTTTTTGGGAAAAAAAAAATAAGAATGAATCCTTTTATTTCATTTCATTTTATAGGAGGATTCTTGGCTGCATTTCCAAGACACATAATGACACATTTGCGCTTTTGTGTTTCTAACTAAGTAATGGCATAGTTCCTCTAAACCATGAAAAATGGTGTGTTTGATCAAACAAGAAAGGATGAACTTCTGGGAAATTCCATTCACAAGAATTTGAATTAGACCCAGAATCATTCTCTTTCCCAATGCCCCCTGCCAAACTGGGCTATAACTTCACGGTCACCTCATTGTTGCCTTAAAAAAAAAAAAAAAAAAAAGAATATCCTTCTATCAATACAAACTGTGCTTGACTGCTGAAGGCTCGATTCTCAAACATATGGATATGTTGAAAATTAAATTGCAGGGTTTATTTGAATTTATAGAGAGCTCTGTGAATGTAGTTTTGAGATACAGTCTTTGTCAAGGAGATATATGTCACCTGCCAGAAGTAACTTCATTGTATAATGTTAAAATGCCACCTTCTCTTTGTAGGTAATTCTATTCAATCACATGTTGCAAAGATTTCAGTAATGAAGGCTTGAATATCTCTGGCTTTTGGAGGAGGTCCCCCCCATCCCATCATAGTTTTCTTTTCTTCAAAACAGGCTTCAGTAAAGATTGATATTCCCATTGGGTGGAAAAGGGTCATCCAGATTTTTCATTTCTAGACATTTTATACTGGGGACAGGTGGACTTCAGCCATCTGTGTGAGTCCATATTGTTTCTAATAAAACCCTGAGATCTTCCAACTGAAGCCAGTATCATCTTGTTGAGAGGATGCCAACCCCCACCCCAATGTTGAAAAAATTATTTTTTAGCTCAAAATCCTCCCCTTCTGGTTTTGAAAAAGGTGCCTAATGCCTAAAACCATCTGGGTGGAGGACCACAACGTGGTGAAATTCCTCTCAAGACTTCTAGTTGGTGCAAGAAGCATTTTGAATAAAGAAATTAGGGATGGTGGCCACAAAAATGATCATGCAGCCTACAGTCTTCACTTTCCTCACTCCTGACATGAGGCAACACCCTCACTTTGCCTAATGGTAGCCAGCTTCATTTTCCTTTTGTGATATGCAAAAGAAAAAAGAAAAAAAACCTCTGTTCTAGAATATCATCTGTTCTGATATATATACACGGGTGAAAAAAAATAAAGTTATGCATTTTCTTCAGAGCAACCAGGATTTCTTTAAAAATGCAACTGTATGCACATTCAATTAGGATGTGTACAACTGATCAACAAAGATTTTGTTCATTGGGTGACAGATCTTCAAAATGGGAAGAACAACTATGAGACGTTTCTTTCTGGCAGTTCAGCTACAGCAACCTCCAGTACAAACTGCCTTTGGCTCTTAACAGTCCTATTGAAGAAGTGGATTTTGAGCTTCCTTCAACTGTCCATGAGGACCGTGCCCTGAATTCAGGGCCCATCTAATATTGCAACATGAGGCAGAGGCAAGATGTTCCTTCTGTTCCCCATGGCACCTGCAGAAAACACTGAACTGGCAGCTGAATCAACACTAGTGATGGGACATCATCTTCGACCTCACTTGAGGTCAGCAGGCTATCTTGGGCCAGCAGAAGAGATTGCCTGGAGCAAAAGCTCTGTCCTTCAAGAGAGAAGGTGTGGGGTTGCTGGTGGCGGTGGCGCCCCATATCTTTTTAATACCCACTGCCAGAACCAACCATTGACATCTACCCAATGGTATGACCAGTCCTGGCTACTTATCCGATGCATCTGCTTCGTCCAGGAGGCTCCTGAAAAGTCCCAAGAAACACTGCTTCATGCTGTGATCCACCTGTCCTCCTATGATTATGATTCTTTGGAGCATGTTACTGGAATCAGATTTTGGATAAGGCATGGTCAAAGTATGGATCCATGGCCACATGTTAATCAGAAATCTCTTTTTTTAGTTGTCAACACAATCCCTATACTTCACTAGATTGCCTTTTTCTTTGGAAAGAAAGAAAAGTGAATAGCCCCTCAATGACCAGTAATTTATCTTTTGAATATGCTGCAAACTACCACACACACACAGTGGAATCCTGTTGGTAACATACACAGGGCTGTGGATGGAGATAGTTGGCATTTCCATCTGCAATGACCCTCCCTACTTTTTTGCTTACTGTTCTTCATCCAGGTCACCTCCTATGGCCTTTTAGTGGCCAGGGGAGTATGAGGAGGGAGCCAAACAGCCAGGTACACAACAATGACATCATTCTCCCCAAGGATCCAGGAAGATGATGTCATCCTTTTGTGTCCGGCTGCAGGAAGACTACCAGACACTGCCTGGACACTGTCCCATCATCCTCTCCTGGCTCCTAAATGGCCGTGGGTGTGCCCTGGATGCAGAATAATAAGTAAAGAGCTTGGGAAGGAAGAGGCATGATAATTAAGCCTGGTGGAGGTTCATGTTCCACCAAAGCAATGTAGAATACAACCCAGTGTTTAATGTCAAAAAACCTCACTCTTTAAAAATCAGAAGCGGACTTTGCTTTTGTATTTTTTTTTCCCCTTTGGCATTGTTAGAGACCATCCAGCCCTTGCAGGGTCTTGGGCCCCAAAATCAGACCTGTTGAAGATGCTCACACATGTCTTATCGGATGATTTTGTTCATATCAATATGTGCATCTGCTAGAAATATTTGTATGTGCATGTGTCTTCAAGTCATCTATCGACTTATGGCAACCCTATGGATCTCATGGGGTTTTCTTAGACAAAGAATACACAGTGGTGGCTTTGTCAGTTCCTTCCTCTGAAAGACAGCCTGAATTACCTGCTACTCATTGGTGGTGGTCTCCCATCCAAGCACTACCCAGAGCTGACCCTGCTTAGTATTGTGTATTCTTAGGATGTACTTTAAGTTTACAAGTCAGTTTCTTTGACAATGCAGGGTTCCACACATGGTGTTTCCATCCTCAAATGCTAAATTCTTATACGTCTTGCAGAGATCTCCAATCTGACTGCTTTGGGTAGTAATATTGTCAAAACACTTGGCACAAGTTTTTTTATTAGTACCATCCAACAGAGAGAGTAACAACAGGACTTCAGAATAATATACAGTTTATCATACTATATGATCTAAGATATCAAGTACCTCTTTCCAGAAAGTGGCAAGACAGAGTTCATAGAGCTACATGTGGAATATAGAGCCCAATTCTTCACACTCCCTCTCCAACATCTTGGGGGAGGCTCCCTTATTAGTCCAACCAAATTTAATAGGACAGAAATGTCACCTGTGTACTACTTTCAGTATAGGACATTTCCGTCCTACACTGTGATAGTGTTATTATTCCACACTGAACATCCTATGGAATCCTGGTTTTTGTAGTTTAGGGAGGGGCCCTTAGAATTCTCAGCCAGAGAGCTCTTCGGCCTCAGTAAATTGCAAACCCCGGAATTCCACAAGATGTGGAAAGTGGAATAATGGCACTATAATAGTATAGTGTCAAAATGGCCATACTCTCTTGTGCATGAAAAAAAGAAGTGGACAAGGTAAAACAAGCTCATTTAAATGGATTTTGTGGTCTTTTGTTCTCTTCATGTGTAAGGACACATCTATTCAACAGCCACTGAACTCACAGAGGAGATTTTGGAAGATTTGTGGATGTGAAATCACACAGTTGGTCAGCAAACAATAACACAAGTTCCAATTGCAAACATAATATTGGGAATGAGATGATATTATGTTAACACCTAATCAGTATTTGGGGTTTGGAAGAAGAGGAGAAAATCTCCAGAGCAAATTAACAGTCTGAAAAGGAAACTGAGGCCATTTCCGCACTAGTTTGTTATAGTGCTATTATTCCTCTTTTAACATCCTATGGAATCCTGGGGTTTGCAGACTGCAAACCCCAGGATTCCATAGGATGTGGAAAGTGGAATAATAGCACTATAACAGTCCAGTGTGGAAATGGCCTGAGTAGCAAGAAATAATACACTTTTCCAACTTGAAAACAGCTTCCATGTATCTAATGTTTTCAGTGTTTTGTGGGGGTGCAACAGGAACTGATTTCTTAATTAAAGGACAGGAAATAATGTGAGCAAATGTCCTTTCAGGACACATAAGAAAAAGGAAATATGATATGCACAAAGACCTACAGGCAGATTTCTTGCGCACCCACTCACTCCCCTTTCGGTTACAAAAAAATTTTTATTACTCCATCTCTTTGAAAGCCGTGTACTGTATCAATGGCCTTGATGTTTTTAGAACGGAGAATTTATGGTCTCTTGAGGTGTAACACACCTTCTTGGGTTTGCTGAAATATATCATCATTTGGGGCTTTGTAGGAACAAAAGTAATTTAAAGGAAACTGCCAACGTAATATACAAACCATTAAATCTACCCGTTAATATATTTGTGGCATTATAAACATGGGGATTTGTGGATGACAGAAGCTAAAATCAACTCATTTGAGAGTGTCATTGTTAGGACATGATATACTTTATTTTCATGCTAATGCCCCAGGCCGAAGCACATTTTGTGGATGGCAGTCTGCGGGCATCAAAGGGGCATCATTGTAAGGCAACTATAGTCCAGGGTCGAGTTGATTGAAGGGTAGGGAAGGAACCAATGGGATAAAAATTGGTGTTGGTCATTTCATTTTTCTTCAGACAAATAAACCAAGATGAAACAGAGTCCACCATGCCATATTTTTGTTTTTTCCAAAGTAGCTTTCTCCATGTTGAAACTCTCCATGCTGGCTGGGGATGATGGGAATTTTGGGAACAGATCTTTTACTCTACTGAAAACATAACCATTAGTTACCACCGGTCATTTTATCTAGCTCAGTATAGGCCATGCTGATTGGCAACGGCTCTCCAGAGTGTTTGATGCACTGTATCTACTCAGTCCTAAGGGAGATGCCAGGGACTGAAGTTGGGATATATCCACACCACACAGCTTTAGCATTTGGATAACACTTTAACTGCTAGGACTCCATATTTTGGAAACCTGGGATGTGTAGGTTAAGGAAGCATCTATTACTGTTTCTTAGATTGTTTCTACTGGGGAGCTATAGTCCAGTGGTTCTCAGCCTTTGATACGCCAAATGTTTTGAACTTCAGACCACAGAATCCTTGACCATTTGTCCTGCTGTGTGGGGCTTCTGGAAGTTGCAATCCAAAACCTCCAGAGGATGAAAGGTTGAAAAGGAGTTCTCTAGCCCACTCTTTTGAAGAGCAGCACTAGAGTTCTTTGGCAGAGATATCTAAGGACCTACCAAACTATAAATACTAGAATTGTGTAGGATGGAGCCATGGCAGTTAAAAGTGAGTCTGAATCCTGTTGTTAATGTGAATTAAGAGTATATCAATTGATTGTGATTTATATATCTGTGCAGTCACCATTCAACAACTGGTTCAATAGATCTACTGTTATCAAACTGCCCTATCTATGTAGTGCAGATATACTTCTGGGACCCTTTTTTAAACCCATGTGCTGTACCACTATGGCTATGTTCCTCTCCTTAAGCTTGCCAAGAAATAGTCATTTCCTCCAAAGTTTCCCCCTGAAAAATCATTTCCTATGCTGAAAGCATTCTCATCTTTCAACATTCCCAAAAGAAAAGACATTTTGCGATCCTCCAGGATGATTCCAAACCCATAATCCTTTTCAGCCACCCTGTATTAACAAGTGCGTTAATTTAACACAAAATTAATTATGCAGTGCAGAACCTCTGATCAAGATTGCATGAATGACAAGCACAGGCTTCCTGATGTGGTTGTATCATCACAGACTCATTTTGACACACACATATCAACAGCCAAAAACAAAATCATCACCTTTCACACTAAACTGACAGCTTCGGATAATGCTATCTTGTCAAAAGGTCTAGTAAATCAAATTCCAGTGTCATTGTAAAGTTGGCAAGAGAAAGGTGGCTGATTGATGCAATTTATCTATACACAAAAAAAGCTCTTCCCTGACACTCAGCCAGGATCTAATATGACCAAGAAATAGAAGTCAGGACAGTGTTATTCCAACAAAAGGCTGGGGCTATGCAGATCAGCAGGTTCAACTCTCAATGAATGGAGTCACCACAGGCGGTAAGCAAGTTTTATCTCTGCCACTTATGATGTCCACAATGATACCTCTTTAAGCTCTTTTTAAAAGACTAATGCCGGCCCTTAGGGGGTAGTAAGTTCAATCACGGTCAGTTTGAGGATACTGCCAAGGTGAGAGCCAAATTTTCTTATCATTTCAATACATAGAGGATTGAATCCTATTGGTACCTCCAGCTAGAAGAGATCAATAGAACCAACATGTATGTGAATCCCATAGAGTGAACATGTATATGAATCGCATTGGTTTGATGGGTCTACTCTATCTGAGACTGCCAATTGGTTTTGAGCCAGGATGTGCTGGTCTACATCGAGAAGGATCTCACTGTGTTCAGGCATGAACATAAATTAGGGATATTAAGAATATTCACATATTTCTCACCTCATATAGAAAGGACATCTCAACATTTTGAGGCCAAGATTCTATATCACACAGTGCATAGGTTAATTATCCTCCCATGCAGTTCCATGTAATCCCTCTGTACCTCTTATCGCTGTTGTTGCCTTTCTCTGAACCCACTCCTTCTTAAAATGAGGCACCTAGTACTCTAGATGAGGCCTGTCCAGTGCAGAATACACTGGGACTTTTACTTCCCATGACTTAGAAACTATGCTTCTATCAATGCAGGCTACAACAAGATTCAACTTCCTTGTTGAAGCATCGCACTGTTGGCTCATGTTCTATTTATGATCAACAATAATCATTAAGTCCTTTTTACATGTAGAACTGCTGAGCCATGTGTCTTCCATCCTATACCTGTGTAGTTTTTGTTTTTGTTTTTGTTTTGTGGTCTAATTGTAGAATTCTGCATTTGTCTTTAGTGAATTTCACTGTATCAGTTTCTGCCCAATTTCCTAGTCTATCAGGGTCCTTTTGAATTCTGTTCTTATCTTTCAACGTATTAGGCACCTCTCCCAGTTTTGTATCATCTGTGAACTTAATAACGATGACCTCCAACCCATCAACTATGTCATTAATAAAAATGTTGAAGATTAATAGCTCTAGGACAGAATCCCAAGACAATCCACTGGAAATCTCCTTTCAGTCTGAAGCACAACCATTGATGGTGACTCTTAGAACACGGTTTTCCAACCACTTATGGATCCATCTGGTGATGTTTCCATGTATTCCATATTTATTCAGTTTGCTAATCCAAATATTATTGAGGACCTTACCAAACGCTTCACTGAAATCCATATAGATGATATCCACAGTATTCCCATCATCTACTGAATGAGTAACCTGATTTTTTTTTTTTTTTGGAAAAAGGTTTAAGACTAGTTAAGCAGCATGAATTCTTGACAAATCCGTATTGGGTCCTACTGATCACTGCATTGTCATCAAAGTGGCCTTTTAAAAGTATTTGTATCTTTCTTGTATTTTTATTCAGTGATTTAGGATTTCATCTACAACAATGATCATGCTGCATATCTTAAAGATTTCTGCAAGTCCATTCTGTACTCGTGCCTTACTGGGTTCAGGAGCTTTGGGAAATTCCTATATGTGCTGTAGTTAGTTATGGACTATGTTGTAATGTAGTAGTTTTTACATTAGACTTCTATATGCCAATCATTGAACAACTCTATAATTGTGTTTGCAATATTCCTTTGTAAAGATAGCTTCATAGAACCAAAAGGAATGGTTAATAGTCACTAATCTAAGTAGCGTTTAAATGCACAAGTCAAGACTCCGTGAGTGATGAGACATGCAATAGGGCCTCCAGTGTATGACTAACTCAGTCATACAGAAAGAGGTGACCTTTTAGGCAACTTGTCTCCAGGTCATTTCAGACTTTGGTAGGCCAAAGCTTTGAATGGGCTCAGGAACAAACTGGAAGCCAGTGAAATTTGTTCAGGATCTATTTTATTTCGAATTAATAAATATTTTGCCTCTTGAAGTGAAAGAGAAGGAAAGAAAGGAGCAAACAACCTGTGGTCTCTTCCAGCTCTATGACTCTATGTAGCAGCTGTGATGGGACCCGGAAATTAAGACCCACTGAGACTTTCTTGCCCTAGGAATTGCTGGAAATCTGAATCTGGCAAGGCCTTACCTCCTTTCTAGCCTGTCTCCTTAGCCAGCTGCAGTTGGAATGTCCTTCCCATCTTGCCACTTAGATACACAGTACACAGCTCTCGGGTTCCCTAAGAAATATTTTCCTCCACTTCCAAATAATGGGGGATGGATATTTGAGCAAGCAGAGTTTCCTCCTTTCAGGAAGCTCATTAGAATTCAGGTCTTTACATCAAAGCTGACAGTGGTCTCTTTCCCTTCATTTCTTTAATTAGTACTGTCATTTTTAATATGCCAAGGAGGAAAAGAATGAGACTTTCTGCTCCTCTCTCTCCCCCTCCTTCCCCTCCCAGCAAGATTACCACTACTCCTTTCTCTCTCTCTTTTCCCCGCCTTCGCTTCATAGCAGGTATTCTCTCTGTTTAATGTGACTCATTTATAAAGTTGAGAGTGGATGGCAGTGGCTGAGGGAGATTCATTTTCCTCCCTCTTCAATGACGCAAAAATACAACTGCATTGGTAAAAGTTATTTTTAAAAGGAAATTGTTTGCAATTACAGTTCCAAGCCCTCTTTAAAATAGTTAGTTGGCATATAATCGCAATTTCTACAGGCAACTTTTTACTTTATAAGTACTCAAAAATAAATGTAATAGAGACATTTCATTCTTTTTTTTTTTAAATAGAATGTTACAAGTTATGGACTTGTGATATGAAGCACCCAAAGTGTTAGAACACATCCCTTGTGATATGAGAGTAACAAAAATAGTTAGCGATTCACTTCAAAGGTGATGAGTTTTTCCTTATTATGTTACAATCATACTGTAACTTAGCTATATCCTAATTATTGAAAAATTATTGAAAAAAAGAGTTACAAGTAGTTCTTAATAAGTAAAGCTCTGATGTAACAAGTTGTAAGTTACCTATAACAGATTACTTTATTTGCTAACAATGTTGTTACAAAGTTACCTTTCTAAAGTAATGCAATTACTTTTTAAATATAATGACTAATGCTCACTTGGTTTTTAAAATTACGTTTTCATAGCATTAAAATACAATTTAGAAATATTTTAGCAGGTGGGTTTTATGACACATCTTTGTTTTGGTTGTGTGCCTTCAAGTCATCTCTGATTTTGGGTGACCTTATGACAAATCTATCATGCAGATTTTTTGGCAAGATTTCTTCATAGGGGGTTTGTCACTGGCATCCTCTGAGGCTGAGAGAGTGTGACTTGCCTGAGGTCACCCCCTGGGTTTCCAGGGCTGAAGAGGGATTTGAACCATGGCGTTCTGGTGTCTCCTAGTCCAATGCCATGTCTTATCAATCCTCAAATCCTCCTCCTCAGAAAAATGGCAAAGAAATAATGAGCAAAGCAATAGGCAATGTGGCCAAATATAACAGTGCATCATTTGCTGAGAACTGACCATCTTTTAAACATTTTAATGAGTAACAGGAACAACAACAACTTCTTTTTCTTCTTCCTCATCCTCGTCCTCATCCTCCCCTTCTTCTTCTTCTTCTTGCTATAAAAAGTAATTTTCCAGCCTCTGGTAATGAGTTTCTTCCAATCCCAGGATGGAACCTGCTGGAGTGAATCCTTTGGTGCTGCCTAGTTAAGACGTTCCTTACCCAAATGTTTTCTAAAACCGAGATGTCAGATTGTTAAATGTCTTAGCAGCAGAAATTCCTGGTAATCCAATCCCTTGGATTTGCCTGAGTGTCTTAAAGTGTTTTGAATGCAAACACTGGAAGGAAGCAGTCGCTAGGGCCACCCTTCTACTCTTAAATCTTCTTACGGTTTCCACTCTGCTGTGTGGCCTGAAAAAAAGGGGGGAGAGGGTCAAAAGGTTTTGGCACAGCAGTAGAATTCTAGAAATAATCACCTTATGGACCCACTAAATCAATCATAATTAATGCACTTGGGCTACTTCGGTCAGAGCCTGGCTGCTAGAGGGCAAAATAAAGAAGCCCTTTCTAATACAATTTGAAAAGAGATCAAATCTGTCATTTCCTCTAATAATTGAGCCAAATGAGAGAAAAAAAGACAAGGGTCAGGGGTCGGCTGGTGACCTTATGTAAAACCCAATAATACATAATTCATTTTCATTTTATGGAATTTATAAGATGCTGTAAACTGTCAGAGAGAGGGAAACCCATCAGCGATTGCTTTCACAAGTAACCATCTTTACCCCTGGAGATAACAGTGAAAAAGTGTGTGTGTGTGTGTGTGTGTGTGTGTGTGTGTATCTATACGTATATGTGCACATACTGCATTCTTGCAGTGGGAATCTAGGAGCTTTCTGCAGGGACTGGTATTTAATTCATTCTTCCAAGCGTGTGAAGTTAATAACCGCAGTTCTTTGGGAATGATATAAAACCTGTAATTTATTTATTGAGTGTTACAAATACAGTTAAAGCATGTTTTCATGCAAAATGGATTTCCTTCTCTTTTTGATCATTGGCAAAAAGATAATAAGGGATTTGGGAGAAAAATATAGTGGATAAATACACGTGAATAGAGACAAAAGTGAAACGGGATCTTTTTATCAGGGCCAGCTAGCGTTTAAAATTCAATAGGCAAACCTCTTCATGCAGAGATTTTTTTTTTCTTTCAAAATGAGGTGACTGGATTGGAGTATCCTTTAGTTGATTCCCAGCAAAACCGACAAAAAGCCAATAGGTTAGGTCCCAAGATTCATTTTCTCTAAGGAAAGGAATTGTCACAGTACATAGTAATGCTATGGAGCTCTCTGTCACAAGATGTGGTGATGGTTGCTAACTTGGGCAACTCTAAAGGAAGATTAGATAAGTTCATTGGGCTTATGGTTGTCAATGAGTATTAGGGCTTTTCTGCACTACACTATTATAGTGCTATTATTCCACATTCAACATCTTATGGAATCCTGGGATTTGCAGTTCAGGGAGGGGCATTTAGAATTCTCAGCCAGAAAGCTCCTTGACCTCCGCAAACTGCAAACCCCAGAATTCCGCAGGAAGTTGAAAGTGGAATAATAGCACTATAACAGTGTAGTGCAGAAAGGCCCCTAGTCAGCATGGTTAGTCAGAACAGCCTTCTCTTCTCCTTAGAATGTGGAATACCTTCTCCTTAGAGGCCCAACTGTTATCAATATATTTCATCACCATGCAAAATCTGACTTTTTGCTAATGGCTTTGGGGCCTAAATGATTTTATCCAAATCTGTGTAGGTGTGCAGCTTTAAATCATCTTAGACTATTTCAGCTGTTTTTGAACTGTCATGTTTTAAGTTGTGTGATATATTTCCAGGGGTTTTTTTTCTTACATTATTGTTTTACTTGGTTCAAATTGCTTTTATTGTATAGTGCCATTAAATCCTTAAACACCAGATGGGATATAGATGAGTTAATAAATAAATATGTAAATAGCCCATCCAATGTCAAAGGCAGATTGCCTGTATATATCAGGTGCCATGGAATGCAAGATGAAGGATGTTAATGGGTTCTATGATTTCAGGACCACAAACTTGAGACCTGGGGATGATTCCTTGTGATGGCACACATGTGAGCCCTGGTGATATTACAAGGGGCAGACCCTAGAGAGGTCATTAAGCACAATACTTTAAGCATCAATTGTGAACAGTATGTTGCTGTGAAGGGAGGAGGTGAGCAAGCCTGGTTGAAAACAGCCAGTCACAGCTCAGTGAATGCTATGAAGGGAGGCCTGCAAGGAGGAAATGTTACAAAACTGAGGCTTGTCTCTGTCAGAAGGCAGATAGGGAAAAGCTGGTACAGAGATAAGGAACAGATTTCAGCGAGATGGGAACAGATGGAATGGAGACTGGAGAGTCCAACAGAGGAAGGGACTGACGATGGTTTTGGGGAGCTGTAGATGATTTAGTAGTTCAAGGGTTAGTGTATTATTTTCTCTTGTCTTTATAAACTTCCACTTGTTTGCTTTTAACATGGTTCATGTTGAGTTGTAGACGGCCTGGTCATGCTTACTACAGCAAACCCAACAAACAACACACAATGGGGAGGTCACTTTGAGGCCCAAGTATCCCAATCTAGACAGGAATTAAGAGTGGGGGGAGGACAAGGTGAGTCACAGGAACCAATAGGATTGGAACTGTGGGACCAGCTTAGCAAGGTGATCCATCAAAGCCACCAAAAAAACCCAACCCAACCCAACCCACCCTAATCCAACCCAACTCAACCAAAAAACCCAAAAAACAAACAAACAAAAAACACAGATCTAACAGATGAAGGAAATACACACACTCTTTTCAAGGCAGAGCTCTCACCCGAAGATGCCTTCCCCTCATACTGAGAACTAAAGAACTGGAGAAAAGTGTCTGTATGTTCTCACTTAATGTCACCTTCTTTATATTATGACTCTGAGGCCAGTCATGACAATGAAGTTTGGTAGCTTGTATCCTGTTGGATCCCATTTGGAAGAAACGCAGGATATACATACAATAAACAAACAAACAAACTGTTATTCTCAGCTAGACAGATTCCTGGAATCAATTGCTAAATGTTGAGTCAATGTGTAGGCAAAACCCATTGCTTGGATGGATTTACTTTAGCCAGGACTAAGAGTAGGATTTAAGCCTTTGCGTATTATTTTTAACACAAGAGATACCCAAAATAAAGAATTGGTTCATGAGTTTTCTTTCAGAATACTCTTTCACTTCCATATTTGTTGTTATTGAGCAGGTAATGACAGAAACCTCTGGATTCTTTGTGCTGTTTACATCTGCTTACTACCTCCCAAGAGTCACCTCCTTTCCTTATTAGCAAATCCCATAATTCTAGAGTTGGCATGGAAAAAGACATCAGAGTTTGTCAGATGCTTCCGGGTGATTAGGAAGTGAGATAGGTGCAGGAAGCTGAACAAACAAACAAGCAAATGGACTAAGAAGAATGGATTTCAAGCCTGTAATCTGATGTAGACAGAAAAGGAAAAGACAGTGCGTTGGATTAGCAATTCTCCTTCCAGGTTCAGTTGAGTAAAACTTGATAGAGTGCTAGTTCAGGATTATCCCAGAGACTTAGGGGCAACCACTTGGAACATCACAGGGGATGGGCCTTAGAGAAGTAATAAAGGTGATGTTGCAATGGTCAGCCCCAAGAAATACCATTAAGTGTGATGCCTTTAGTATCAACCAGAGTAGCACAGAATGCACTAGTCACATTAAACACATCAGGAAAAAAAATTGAGTAAAATACATGGGTTATATCTCAGGGCAAGAGGGAGAAATTTCAGGGCAAAAGCACTGCCTTGAAAGAAAAGTTTTGGGGACAGGGTCCGAGATTTGGAAAACCTAAATTGACTATCTCCTTTTATTGTGAAATGGGTAAGGATAGCAATGGACATTTTTCTGCCGAGATCCAGTGGAAATCTATTTTTTTTCCTTCTGTAAAGAACACATCCATGCCAATTCTATTTCCAAAAGGTAAAACCCCGAACCTGAAAGTGGCTAGAAATGCACTTCAGCTTTTAAATAATAGGTGTTCATTTTACATTAAGCAATGCAAGAGGAATCCTGCAACCTGCATACAAGATAAGTTGCTGCTCATGGAAGTTTTCAAGGAAAACAATAGGAGCAAAGTGCACTAGACTTGATCCAAACCGTTGGCCCTGTCCAGCCTCAAATGGCATGACAACTGCTACAAGAAAGCAATAACCAACTGGCAACCCATGATCTTTTTTAAAAAGGGCTTTTAAATAGTTTTCATCAGATGTGAAACAAAAGGCTTGCAAAGTATATGGATGATTCCACATGGTTAGGTACAGGCTAAGTTTGAATTCATAAGGTACTGTCCCCCTGCCGTGCTGATGCTGATGGTAAGAAATAAATAATAATTATGATTTATAAAAGCTCTGATCCTGTTTCAAGAAATAAAATCAATTAGGGCAAAGAATTTATAGTTCTATATGCTTCAGAGAAGGACACTGTTATGGCTGCAATAAATAAAGTATATGGTTAAATATAAGTTCAAAACTATCATGGTTTAACCACTTCCTTACTGTAATTCAGGTATAAGGCTTTGTTTGGTGTTGCAGTGGCTTCACTGGGGTGCCTGAGCAAGTCACCAGAGAGTTGTAAAGACAGAAAAGCCATGCCAACTTTGACCTGCCAAAAGCATGATTGCATCTTGTTCTTTATTTGCAATGCTTAAAATAAAGTCTCCAGTACCCTACCATGACAAAAGATCATTTGTATTATATTTCCTTCAATGGCTATGTTTTCTTCTATGGTGGTACCATACCATGATAATGCTAATGACAGGCTTATCCTTATGGCTAGTGCAGTGTGTAGAAAACATGACCATAAAAAGCCAATGCAATTCTCAGCTGCATCAATAGGAGTGTGGTGTCTAGATCGAGGGAGATACTGGTACCACTCTACTCTGCTTTGGTTAGACCTCATCTTGAATACTGTGTCCAGTTCTGGGCACCTCAATTCAAGAAGGACATGGTCAAGCTGGAGTAGGTCCAGAGGAGTGTGACCAAAATGGTGAGGGGCCGGGAAGCCGTGCCCTATGACGATAGACTTAGAGAGCTGGGTATGTTTAGTCTGCAGAAGAGAAGGTTAAGAGGGGACATGATAGCCATGTTTAAATATATGAAGGGATGCCATGTAGAGGAGGGAGTGGGCTTTTCTGCTGCTCCAGAGACTGGGACAAGGAGCAATGGATTTGAACTGCAGGAAAGGAGATTCCACCTGAACCTCAGGAAGAACTTTCTGACAGTCAGGGCTGTCCGGCAGTGGAATCTGCTGCCTCGGAGTGTAGTGGAGTCTCCTTCCTTGGAGGTTTTTAAGCAGAGACTGGATGGCCATCTGTCGGGAGTGCTTTGAGGGTGTTCCTGCATGGCAGGGGGTTGGACTGGATGGCCCTTGTGGTCTCTTCCAACTCTACATTTCTATGATTCTATGATTCTATGATCCTGCTGGTAACTTATGTGTATTTAAGTTCCCCTACAAAAGAATTTTTGTCCAATGTGGAGTGAGCACATTCCAAATTGAGGTTGAGGATGTGATGGTGAACATGCAATGGCATAGTATGTGGATGTGCATAGCACATAGATTATGTGTTGGTGCACATTATGCACTGTAGAGGGATGCCCATGTGCACTTAGTTGTGAATTCAGTTGCACATTCGGTATCTTTGTTCAGGGGTGCAACACTGTCACTTTACAGAAAGATTGCACAATTAATGTACAACTATACATGCAAAGATTTATGCTTTGCAACCCCAGAGTAGTATATTGGTCTACATATTGCTGAGACTCCAGGAAAGTGCAGTTGTGTCTCTCATTGTGATTTCTGCTCAAAGATTATCTTGAACTAGAGGCTTGGTGTCCATGAACAATGTCTACAGAAAGAAAGAGCAGATGATAAGTTTGTTTGTTTTGAAGTATTTCTGTATTTTCTCCCAGCCCATGAGGTAATGAGCAAATAAAAACCAATTAAAACAACACAGAGAGAAACAGATTTTTTTTTTTAAAAAAAATACTTTTTAAAAACAGTTAAAATCTATGGGGCAAGGTACATCCATGCAAAATACTACTGCATGAGTAACTACCACATGGAAGTAAATGTTGATGTTCCTTCCTGGACAAAAAATGCTCAACCCCTTCCAAAGGGGAATTGCATACACATGATAGTCAGTGTGGTATTGTGGTTTGAAAATTGGACTATGACCCTGAAGACCAGAGTTTGATTACTCTCTCAGCCATGAAAACCCATTGAGTGAGCTTGGGAGTACCACACACTCTCACCCCCAGAAAACTTTGTGGTAGCTTCATCTTAGAGTTGACGTAAGTCAGAAGGCACACAACAACAGTAGCAGCAACAGCAGCAGCAAAGGCACCAACAAGACTCTGGTTATTGATGATTTCATGGTGGATGATACACAAAGAATTAAAACCCTATGCTCTATTGTATGACAGCTAGATATTTATCTAAAATGACTTTTTCTACCTACAACAACATTGACTTATTCTGTCTGCCTTTTCTGCATTCCTGATCTTCATTAAAGGCAGAAAAACCTCACCCCCTTTTAACATACAATCAAAGAACTGGGTGCTTCAATTAAAATTTATACCACAAGCTGTCACTGGTATGACAGCAAGACCTCAAAAATTATGTATCTTTGATAACTGCACATTTAACCTTACATACAGAGGGCTTATTTCATTATCCAAAGAAAGAGCCCAAATAAAAGAAAATGAGTTTCATTCATAAAATGTCAGTAGCTGGTTGTTGTCATCCCTCCCCCTCCTTCTCTCTTTCTCTGATGCTAATCATGAGTTTAATTTTTAATGGAAAGCATTGCTGGCACAATTAGCACTCAATTTACATGTGCATCTAAAGAACCAATTAATTAAATTTTATTGATGTCTAGTTGCTCTTTAAAATGTTTTCCAAATCCCTCCAACCAGATCCGACATTGCTACTAGAAGGCCTCAGTGTGTAACTTCTGCTCATGGAATATCCATCACACCAGGACATACTCATCCCAGGCCATGTTGTTGTTCTGTCATTCCTAACATGCTCATGAAGATAATAAGAATAAGGTTCCTCGGATGTTGGTGCTGTTTGCTTGGTGTTAGGAACCAAGATGTGCAAATCTGTTGAGCCCAAGCTCATTAAGACCTTGTCTTGAAGGTAATTTTTGTCCCAGTTCCAGTGGTGGTTGGTGGTTTCCACATCCTTGGGATGGTGAATCCACACCACACCATAATACAGTCTTTCAAGGTGCTGTCCAAGGTGCTGAACTCTATCCCCAAAATAGATTCTGCAACTTAGATAACTCCTTTAAAGTCCCCACAGAAACCTGGTGTGGATTCACTGCCCTAATGACATGGAAGCCACCAGCCACTAGTACTCATTTCTCTGCTAACATCCTCCTCTAATACAGTATAGTACAATACAATACATATCTCATGAGGTGATTTTTTTTTCAAATGTATGATATCATCGGCATGAGTCCATGGAACAAAGTGTACACATCCATTTCCAGAGCTTGGAAAAGTTAGTGTCAACGTGGCATCTTTTAACTCATGGTAGGAGAAATCGATAGATTTCTGCGGACTGGATTTAAATTCCCATGAGCCTCAACAAGCAGAGATGATGCTCCAGGGTTATAGGAACTGGAGTCAGTGGAAGTGATCAGATTCTCCAGTCTCAGTTTAACAGGTTAATCATATCAAGCAGGAATAGATAGTAGCTAGATGAACAGAGAGCGAGACTGTATCTTTCCAGTCAGATTCCATTTTAACAAAGGGGTGGGGAAATGGGGACCTTTGGGCTGCATTCAGCCCCCAATCTCACTTTTGTTCCCCCCACCACAGCCTCCCTATCAGTCACACTTCCATTTTTTTTTTTAAAAAAAGGTGCAATTCAGGGGCAATTTCCCATAAAGCCATGCATAAAGCAACCTGAACACATGAAAACATAGTGAATGCACCCATCCCACTCAAGTTGTGCAGAACTCCACATTATCCCTAAATACCTCTATTTCCCCCTGTGGCCCCTCTCAAGATTGTGGGAGGAAGTGTCCTGATGTCACTTCCTGTCACTATTTTGAGAAGCATTGCCAAGGAAATGGAGATGTTTGGCCTTGCTTTCGGGGAGAGGCATTGGCCTGTGGGGTTGTCTGGCATTGGAATTGTCTTCTGCTCCCCACCCACGCTGTCATTCATCCCTGCTCTAAAAATTATACAACATTTGGTGCCAAGAAACACTCATAGAGAGCAAGTTTTATTCATTGAAATACTTTAAAGTTCCTGTTAATTTTCACCTACTGCTCAGGACATGGCCAGTTTAGAGCCTTGTCACACTACTCTGTTATAGCACTATGATTGTACTTTAACTGCCATAGCAACTTCCTATGGAATCTTGAGATCTGCAGTTTAGAGAAGAGCAGTCTTAAGCCAGAGAGCTCTTGAGTCTTTCTGTTTTCATAAACAGATTCATAGATTTTCATAAATTAATTGCAGAACACCAAACAAAGCTGCATATAATCTAATTGTCCAGCTGTGGGTTGCTGTTGAGGCATATGCATGTCTCAGCAGTGCATTATATTATTAGTATTAGTATTATTAGGAGTGGCAGGATAACTTCTGAAAAAAGCTTCAATGTCTTAGCGCTGCCCTGCAAATAACATTTGAGGCAGCGAGTTCAATATGAATTAAACTGTTGCAGCTTCTTCAGTTTATTGTTTACAAATTTGCCTTTAAGTAGAGATTTATTGGACATTTCAGTTCTCCGCTGACAGAGCAATATTAATGTTCTCACAAGGATGTGTGTTCGGGTGTATGTGAGTAAAGTTAATCTCTCGCCAGGCTCAAAGAGTATCTTTAACTGTCACTCAGAAATAAGTTCTTTGCTCCCACCTTCCTGTCAACTGATCTTCTCAAGCTATTGCCCATCTTAAACTGGAAGAAGAAGGAGACTGGGAGCTTCTGTTGGTTTGGGGGATCTCCCTCGAGTCCAGATATAAGGATGGTCAGTGACTAGGTCTGCAGTGCTCAATTGATTAAACCACTTAATCAAGCAATGTTCAATTCTCATGTTGGCTGAGATGTACCACTGAATTCAGTGGGGTTTATACCAAGGTGGGTATGTGTAGGACTATGCCAAACTTTTAATGGACTAAAACATTTTGCTTAGCTAATCTGCCTATAAAATTATTTCATTTTTTTTAAATTAAACACTTTCATTTTTTTCTTAAGAAAGCTGTGTAAGAGAAGAAAGGAAGAAAGAGAGAGGGAAGAAAAGAAAAGGGAAAAAATATGTATTTTCTTACAAGTCATAATACACGTCCAAGAAAAGACCTGGAAGTGTTCAGCACCACAAGTTTGGAGGCAGGGGAATTAGTTTCCTAGCATTGGCAGCTGACCGCTGTCATGTCAGTGATGGTGGGTTTTATTCTACAATTTAAAGGACCTACCTGTGGTGCTAAATCTATTTACAGTGGGTGGTGTTTTCCATGTCAGTGGGTTGCTGTATCCACTCTGGGTATTACTCTGAAATCAAGTAGCTCCTCACATTGTGGGGCCTGTTTTAAGGAGAGAGTTCAGAACCTTGGAGAGCTCCTTTAACTTGTAGACTGAGGGTCTTTCCACACTACATTGTTATAGTGCTCTTATTCCACTTTCAACCTCCGGTGGGATTTGTAGTTTACTGAGGTCAAAGAGCTCTCTGGCTGAGAATTCTAAATGCCTGTCTCTACACTGCAAACCCCAGGATTCCATAGGATGTTGAAAGTGGAATAATAGCACCATAAGCTTGTAGTGAAGAAAGGCCCGAAAAACCCAAACAAATTCACTATTCTAGTGACATGGAATCCACCAGTTGCTACTCTGTAATTTGTATTTTGTGAAGAAAAATACCAAAATATTGTTTCTTAGATGTGATTGGTGTCTTTGGTGTACCTTTAATTATTTAGCACTGTTCAGTTTTAAAATGTTCCTTCATAAATTTGAAAAGTATGGGGAAAGATCCATACAGTGATAACTGAAATGTTAAATACAAAATTTCCGGTGAAACCAATAATGTACTTATTAAATATGCTACACGTCATTGATACTCAAATTGTGAAGAAACATAGCAAACTAATAATTTATATGATAACATCTGCAAGAATCATTTATGCCAAAAATGGGAAAACCAGTATATTACCAACAGAGGAAGAATGGCACTAAAAATTGTATGATTGACTGGAGATGGATAAACTGAGCATATTGTTAAATGAAAAAAACTGATAAAACTTAAACATTTTGAGGAAAGACTGGAAATATTTGACAAATTATCTGAAAAAAAGATGTTTATATATCTTTTATATATAAAAGATATATAAATAAATAAATAAAGGTTTGGTCTTGTATTGTAATCAAAATTAAAAAAAATTGAAAGATGTTGTTAGTGGATGAAGAAGCAATCTAGTGATGTAAGTAAGTAAATAAATAAATATCCCCAAAATGTTCTCACAGACTTCCAAAGAGCACTGACAGCATCCACCCTTTCCATCTCTCAAAAAAAAAAAAGAAAAAAGGAATCTTTCTGTAAATCTGGAAGAAAACTTTTAATGCTCTTAGTAGTAATAATAAGGCCATTTTCCACAGTGGAGAGAAACCTTACATCTTTCTCTCCCAGCTCACCTCTCTGCCATGAGCCCTCGTGGTCTTATTTCATAAAAATGTCGGCGATTACGTTAACATTATTTAAAGGGCTTTCGGTTGTAGTTACTGAATGCAACCTAAGCTATATCCATAAAGGGCTGACATTGATCTTGGGTTGTATAAAACATGATACAGACAGGCACTAAATAAATTATCTGTATACTGCTTCCAAAGCATCTCTATTTATCACTGCAGTAAGGATAAGGATCTGATTTAAAATGAACCCTGGTGAGGGTCACATCCTAGCACAAACCGTAATATGATCAGCCAGAGAGTGCTGATAACCTGAAACAATATGAAGAAATCCTGTCAGATAAATAAAACAAACCGGTTGTCCACTAGAAGAGGAAGGGGGAGAGATCATCAATTCCAAACAAGGCCAGTATAATGCTCGCTTTGGTTGCAAATGAAACCTATGTTGTTACTTACTGCAGGAATTGCTTATTTTCCCAATTTGAAAGATAGGTATTTATGTGCTAATTTCGTTTCAGTAGTGCCTTCTGCCCAAGCACTGAAGTGCCTTATAGAGTTATCCCTCCATATTCTCTAGGGTTAGGGGCACAGGACCCCGGTGAAAGTGAAAAAAACGTGGATAACTCTAGGCCCTTCCAAACCATATTTAACACACAAAAAAGTATGATCACCATATTCAACCCACCGTGGATTCCTTTGGGGCATCAGGGTTCCTTCACAAGGCAGAAATGGGTGGCTGGTGGGGCTTACAGCCACCTCCACGTCTGCCTCACACCATTTTTAAGAGGGACTTACAAGCCTTGTTCACAATTTCTCAGTCTCACGAGGCTTGCAGTTCCTGTGAAAAATGGCACAAGGAAGCAGCAGAGGTGACAGCAAATAATCTGTGAAAAATCAAATCCGCAAAAGTGAAACCCACTAATGTGGAGGGCTGACCGTATATTAAAACAGGGTTTGGGGTAACTCTGGTGGGTTGGGGGGGACATTTTCTGTCTTGTGAGACTTTGGGACCACACAACTGCCAACAATGCCAAATGGTTAAACAGAACAAGAGGTCCACTTCTGCTTTTGGAAAATTGGTTGTATTAAACTTAGGGTGGGCAAATGCATGGGGTCCAGGGGGTCTTCCCCTCCCCTTCTAATGCCTTTGCAGGCTGCACCCTCCCACACACAGTGACCCAACATACCTGTTTTCTTCTGTGGTCCTTATCAAAATGGTGAGAATATTGTATCCCTTCTTGTCACTATTTTGAGAAGGACTATAGACCCAAAATTGAAGTATTAGGGGTTAGTATGGGATTCTGGGGAACCTATGATGGTTGGAATTTTTTTCCCCCATGTTTTCATGTGTTTGTGGAGTTTCTACATGGTCTTACCTGAAAATCACACCATTTTAAAAGGGCCTAAATACCCTGAAGGCCCCAGGTCCCATCTGATCTTGGAAGCTAAGCAAGGTCAGATCTGATTGGTACGTGGATGGGAGACCACCAAGAACTAACAGAAGCTGTAAGCCATATTTCAGAGAAAAGCAATGGCAAAACCATCTCTGAGCACTTATTGCCTAAGAAAACCCTATGATATTTGTGGGATCACCACAAGTCGACAGGTGACTTGAAGGCACGTAAACACTTCCAGGGTTGTGGGGACAGGTAGAGAGCATAAGAGACCACAAAAAATGGGGTTCAGGGATCCCAGACAATCCATAGGCCATGCTTTTATCCATCTAGTGTTACTGTGTAGTAATTCCAACTCCTAACAAATTCTAGGAAAGGTAACTCACCTATTCTGTTTTTTTCTTCTTTTCTTTTGTCAGAATAAAAAAAGTACAAATTCAGATCCAAGGGATATAGAAGAAAGGGAAGTGAAAGGGTATGGCACAAGGGGAAGAAGGAAGAAGAGTAAAACGAACAAATTAAAAATAAAAACTCAGTCAGGATATTAAAGGCTAGCCAGATATGTATGCGTGAAAAAGGGGAGCTGGTAAGAGCCCATCCAAAATGTACGCAGTGATTTGATCACATTATAAGATGGAGAGCAGCAAAAAAGAGGGGGAAAAACTCTGTCAAAGAAAGTGACAGGAAGCGAGTCATAAAGGATGGATTATGTCAAGAAAAATGTGTGAGCCTGGAAGGCCATTAGGAGGTTAAAGCAGCATCAGTGTTAAGTCAATTAGCAGAGGTTTAGGCAGCAGGCAAGGTATGCTTCAATATCAATCATGGTTCCAAGTGGGATTACGGCTGTGGATACTAGGAGAAGTGGCAGTTGAGTGTTGAATGGCACTGTGGTAGGGCCTACTGATGGAAGATCAAGGTAGGGGCTCAGTCCTATACTTCATTTTCAGTGCTTTCACACTGTCTCCCGGTTGCCTGAAGGTGGCTTGCACGTGAAGTTATTCAGATATTCCATAGACCATTTCTGCACTAGACTGCTACAGTGCTATTATTCCACTTTCAACGTCCTATGGAATCCTGGGGTTTGCAGTTGGGGAGGGGCCCTTAGAATTCTCAGCCAGAGAGCTCTTTGGCCTCAGGAAACTACAAACCCCAGAATTCCACAGGATGTTGAAAGTGGAATCATAGCACTATAACTGTGTAGTGCAGAAATGGCCAAAGTGTAGGAGCTTTCCTACTGATCTCCATGCTTGAGCAGTGTCATGCAAGGATAACCGGTTCTGGCTCTTGTACCATTTGGGACTTGAAAGGCTAAAACAAGCCCCAGCAACCAGTAGGTATTCTGGTAAATCGTAGAACTCATGAAAACAATCGCTATATCTAGGGTGGCCTCTTATACATCATGAAAAAAACAAATAGGACATGCACCCTCAAAAAAATAGCAATTTGTATAAATCTGCATATGCTAATGTGTAGGCAAGGATACAAAATGACACCTTATCCAAGCAAAGAAGAAGATGTCCAAGACACCTGTGTACCCTACAATGATCATGTTGTTGTTGTTTTCTGTCTTCAAGTCATTTCTGACTTATGGTGACAGGAAGGTTACCCTATAATGGGGTTTCCTGGAGCTGAGAGTGTGTGACATGCCCAAGGTCACCCAGTGGCTTTTCATGGCCAAGCTGGAAATCAAACTCTGGTCTCCAGGGTTGTAGCCCAACACTCCAACCACTATACCACCCTGGGTCTCAATTATGATTAATACTCTTATCATAGATGGTCCATAAAAGCTAAAGATGGTTTGCTTGAGAACACTTACCCAGGTCATGGTAGAAGCAAAGTCTGAACCCAGGATGCTCCTCTTTAGAAAGTCAACACCGAGAATACAATAAGAAAATTGGTGAGCTACTTATTGAAGCTGTTACAATGACTCGGGGTTGCCAGCATTTTCCTTTTCCCTCTACTCTTTCATTCCCAAACAGCTGTTTGGTTTGCAGCTACCAGTACGCAAGAGAAAGCTTTGGTGGTCAAGCAGCTACAAATGGCACCGGAACAGACCAGGGCTTTATTTTTCTGATCAGTTGGCAACCCCAAGAGTGAGCAGGCATACTTTAGCGATCTTTTGGACATTCAAAGCAACATGTCATCCGTCACTTTGTTCGCTTTGTGGATCATGTGTGTTGACTTTTCTCTTGTCCCTCCCCCCTCTGCTCCAATCTTTCTTTCTCCATTACTTTCCAACCTTCTGTGCCAAAGCTCGCAGTCCTGTTTAGATGATCAGAAGACAGAAACTCAAAGGAAGACAGCCGTTGTTAGTTAGCAATTGACATGAATGCCCTTCCTGTAATTAACCTCTTTTTTTTCTTGGGCACCACTATTTACTCATCAGCGCTCTCATAAACAGGAGTTCCATTTCTGTTATTGTTGGGAAAAATGAGTCACTGGAGGACAATGCTTATCTCCAGCCAGATTTTAACTATCTTTTGTCTGTGTGAGATATTAGTCACTGGTACCTACGAGGTGACAAGAAAGCTAAAGATCTGGCTGTCTCCCTCCTCCTTCCTTCCCCTTCCTTTTCATGCATTCAGGATGCATGGGGGGACAGAATCAAAGTGTTGAGAGGAAGGAAAAAAGCACACACAAAACCTTATAAAATTCCCACCTTCCATTAAAAATACAGTGTATGATCACTGAATCATAACCGAGAATTCCGGGCCTGTCCGGGAGTATGGGAGGTCTCAGAAGCTGAATGAGCAGACACTTAGTTTGTAGGCCATCTAGAGACAATGGAGGAAAACTTGTTTTAAGATTTTTTTCCCAAAGCTAAAGGACAGCTGATCTACAAAGGCTGCCTTTGTTTGAAATTCCTAAATAATGGGGAAGTTAAGGGGGAGGCAAAAGGGAAGAAGGCAGAAGAGTTAATACAGGAAAACACTAGTAAAGGTAACTGTGCAAAGTTTCTTTTCATGGGGAAATGTTTCATTTACTAATGGGGAAACATGGCATGGAAGAAATACTTGCGGATAATGCACATCTCTGATCGGTGATGATTGGGGGTGGGGTAAAATATGCTTCTTTCCATTTTCTAAAATCATAGCATGGAAAACTTCCTTAAAGATCACCTAGTCCAAACCCCTGCTAAATGTGAAAATTTTGCAGCTAGGGCTGCCCAGTTCCAGCAGAGAAAAGACCTTCTGAAGTAATCTGTTGATCCACTCTTGAAGAGACTTTAACATTCTGAAATTTCTTCCAACATTTTGGCACAATTGGCTTTCCTGAAATTTTCTGCAGACTTTGTGGGGGGAAAATACTCTCTAGGACTACAACTCCCAGAATACCCTAGCTGGCAGTGACCATGCTGGCAGGAGGATTCTGAGAATCAGAGGACAAGAAAATTACTTCTCCAGACTGTGATTTCTCTCCCATTGTTCCCCATCTCTTCTGGAGCAACACAGAACAATTCTCACCTGCAGAATAGAGCCTCAGATACTCAAGGACATTTCCTCACGGGCTGAAAGAAACGGTGCAGAGCGTCCTCCAGGGAGGACGTCTGCACCTGGGAGAGGACTGGGTCAGACCTACTTAGTGTAGTTCCGCATCTCAGCCCACTCCGGAACGACCCAAAATGGTCGTCCAGCATGCTTTTGAAAGACCGCTTGAAACAGGTCTTTCAAAAGGACGGAGTGCGTCACTCCGTGCCCGCGCTCCGGTGCAGATTTGCAGGCTCACACCAGTGCGAGCCTGCAATCTGCCGGGGGCGGGCTTTAGGCTGGAGAGCTTCAGCGGTTGGTGGAGAGCCTCGACCAACCGGAAGCCACCATTTTCATCCCCAGAACAGTGCGGAGCGGTGACTAAGCACTGCTCCGGACCAGCCTGGACCCAAGCGTGGAGCCAAGAAGTCTGGTAAATACCGGCACGGGGTGATTCCTTCGCCCCGTGTGGAAATGGCCGAAGACAACTATGATGTCTTTGACCCAGCATGTTGTAGTGGTTTGAGGATTGGACTATGATTCTGAAGAAGAGGGTTTGAATCCCCTCTCGGCCATGGAAACCCACTGCATGACCTTGGGCAAGTCACACTCTCTCTCAGCCTCAGAGGAAGACAAAGGCAACCCCCTTCTGAACAAATCTTGCAAAGAAAACTCCGTGATAGGTTCACCTTAGGGTTGCCACAGGTCAGAAATGACTTAAAGGCACATGACTTACAACAACGTCTCTTCTTAATCTTCTCTCTTCCAGGCTAAATGTGCCCAGCTCTTCCAATCCCTTCTTGTGGCACTCGTCTTGGGATTTCTTCTCTTTCTTTTTTTTTTTCTCCCTCTCCCATGGGAGTGGCTATGAAGTTCTGGAACTCTGCCACACGGGTTGCTCAGTATAGATCCTGTTATTTATAGCAGCAGGATAGACACTGCACTGGCATACTAATGCATTAAAGAAGGCCAGGCGAGACAAAGCAGACTTTTAGAATTAAAAGAGAGACAAACCACAATTATAAGCCTGCAACCAATATTATGGTCAGCACTGATAGAAATGCCACAGCTCCATTTTGCTCACACAGTGAAGTCAAAGAGTTATCTGCATTTGCCTCTGAGCAATTTTCTTCAGCTCTTAAAATGATACATGAATTGAACCAGATTCAGAGGTGGTGGCGTCTGAAAAATCTATGGTTAACTTGTGTTTCTCTTGCATATTTTTGCATTTACTCCCCCGGTCTCTCAAAATGTAGAGGTATTGTGGTACACATGTTTTCTGGAGTAATGTATGCATTATGCCCACTAACTAAAGCGTGGTGGGACACACTTTTCCACAGATACACAATTTCAGTTAGGCACATTTTTTATGTTTTTGTGTGTTCTTTTCTCTTTCTCCGAAACGCATGGTAAGCCCTGGAAATTTATGGATTTCCAAAGCAAGGGCACACATCATCCTTTTTCTAGTAGTGATGGAAAGCAATTTTGTTGAACTCTACAATCTCTATGAAAGCACCATTTTCATACTTGCCAAGAGGTTTTTTTTTTTTTTTAATGTTGGATATTTCTCAGAAATAAAGGCTGGCATTCCATTTGGCAGTTAGATTGTTGCAAACTGGATTTATAGTATTGGAATTGCTGGGGATTTGTGTTTATGGTCACGAACAACCAAACATGAACCCCAAAACCTATCTTTGCAGCTAGACAGGACCCTGAGAGAAGCATTCCTGAAGCCCTGAAGAGCAGGGCACAATGAAACGCCATTTGCAGTGTTCCTGGTCGTGGGATGCCTTGGGACAAGCTATTGTGGCAAGACCTGGAAGTGTGTCTCCAGCTGTTCTCAAGGCATCCTGTGACCAGGAGTGAGCATAGCAAATAAGACACTGCATTAATAACATGAAATGTGTCTGTGGAGGTGGGGGCTGTCACTCTTTCTCTCCTAACCACCACACATCCACCCATTTCTTGCTTATCTTCCTTTCTATGTCCCTTGACCTCCCAGCTATTCACTTTCAAACAACATTATGCCCATCATCTTGGATCATCCCAGGGTTAGATTTGCCTCTAGTTTTCCTCTCACATGAATATTCCTCAACAATATAAGAGGGAATCCAATATGCACAGTCTGTATCTAGAATGGTTTTTGGGCTTTGAGTCTTGTTTTTCTATCATGTTGGAAGGACCTCTAGAGTTGTAGAGACCATCTCCTATTTCCCCACCTTCCAACATTTCACAGATGAAAATTGGGACATATGGGGCCAAGCAGCACCCAAATGTGATTAAGATGGCAAAATTTATTAATGAGGAAGAACTCACAAGCTAGGGGAGGCTGCAGCAGTTAGCTTTTGCCTAAGTCTACAGGGAAGGGCAAGATTCCATCCTCTCCTCTCCTCTGCCGAATTAATTGAGTGCAAATGACTTCTTGCATTTTGAACTTAGTTTGCAGCAATTGAAGTATGCTGCAAACAAAGGGGGAAAGTGGGAGGAGGAGAGAGAAGCTGGGCCATTTGTGAAATGGAGGGTTTAGAGAGGAAGAGGACGAGGAGGAGCAGCAGAAGGAGGGGTGTGTGTGTGTGCTTTCAAGTCATCTGTTGACTTATGGCGACCCCATGAATTTCATAGGATTTTCCTAGGGAAAGAATCGTCAGAGGTGGTTTTCCCATTTCCTTCCTCTGAAATGTAGCCTCCAGGACCCGGTATTTGTTCATGGTCTCCTACCCAAGTACTAGCCATGGCTGACTCTGCT
The DNA here is from genome assembly GCA_030412105.1 of Cyclura pinguis. NCBI lineage: Eukaryota > Metazoa > Chordata > Lepidosauria > Squamata > Iguanidae > Cyclura > Cyclura pinguis. Next base: position 25,659,430 of record CM059607.1, read on the forward strand.
TAGCTTCCAAGATCAGACAGGATTTGGTGCCTGAAATATCCATCTTTAAAATCTTTAGGCAGACCAAAGACGAACTACAGGGAACAGAGTTTCTCCCTTCCTGGTTTCATTTCAGCCTGCTGTTACTTCTGTGCACTTACTTATGGCCAAACAGTCCCTCATTCTGCCAACAAGTTGCTAATCCTTTTTTTTTTCTTTCTTTCTTTTAGCCAAGCCTTCTTTGCTGCCATCATTCTTCTTCTGGGCACTTGGGGGTGTCACCCTGAAGGTTTGCATTTCCTGATTTTCATCTTGGGAAAACAAAACCCGCAGCTGTGGCAAAGCTCCATAAAGCTGCCATAAAGGTCCCTCCCTCTCACTCCCTGTTTCTTTGCCAGGTAGTGATTTGCGGGTTTTGACACAGCGAGTGGTGTGAAGTGGAGAGTGTGGATGGATGTCCTGTCCCCTGCCCACCCCAGCCCTTCTTTCCACAGCTGTATTTCTCATCAGCAGAATACATCTTGCTCAGAAAGTCAAGCCTGCTCTCTCCCCCCCGCCAACGGATTCTCTCCCCGTCTCGACATTCTTAACCTTCTATCTTATGTATGGATCACTGGCTAGCTTAGAAATGCGTGGACACAAAAGGGGCAACTGACATGTATGGCTTGACGGCAGTAATGGCCGTTTATAAGCCTAATCCATCACATTTAGTGGACATCTCCATTTTTGTCCCTCTGAAAAGGTATAAAAAAATAAAATGGTATGGCTTTGGCTCAGAGGTGCCTCGGTAAATATTTTAACTATTTACAAGATGGCCACAGTAACAAAAGAAGCATCTGTGGTCCATTTAGCCGGAGGCCTCGGGATTGCTGGAAGGCAACCCAGATGCTGCAACACAATTCGCTCGCAACAATGAAAACTCTTTGCAACTTCTTTTTTTCATGCAATGCGCCTTACATGTTCTTTGTCGCAAGATGGCATCTGATACCCCATTCTCCCCCTCCCCATCTTCTTCTCCTTTCTGTTTGGTTAAATGGGTTTAACTGCCTGGAAATGATCAGCTGGAAGATATTATTATTATTATTATTATTATTATTATTATTATTAGGCTGGAAAAATGAAGGCAGTGTCTGTTTCAGAATGTATGTAGGATGCAGAGAAACTGAATCATTATAAAATAACTCCTGTATGTGGATCAGCAATGTTTGCTGTCTTGACTACATGTTATCTGAAACAGTTCAAGGTTAGGTTTGTGTTGGAGTCTTAGATAAACTTCCACTGCAAGTCTGCCAGCTTCTCTGCTATCATCACCACCCTCTCCTCCCGCCCAGTCTTCTTCGCTTTTTTGAGCTGGATTTTATTTCAATATCGGCTCATCAGATCAAAAGAACAGTGTGCTGCATGAGAGAAGAATTCTTTTGCAGTTAAACTATCCTATTTTGTACTTGGAAATCCCAAAGAAATTGGATTTTCCTTCAGGCTTAAACTAGACCTAGTCATCATCCACTGAACTAAACACAAAGCATTGGCTGAAGGTGGTGGGACAGCCCAGAGCTTGAAAAAGCTACTGCTTTTCTACCGATTCTTGTAAAAGTCAGAGATCAAACCTGGAAACTTCTGCATGGGAAGCGATGCCAATAAGCTTCGTCATCTTTCCTGATGTTCATTTTGTTCATCCTCCATAGTTATAGTACTTTGATACCACTTTAACTGGCATGGTTATGTCCTACAGAATCCTGGAATCTGCAGTTCAAAAAGTGCTTTTCCAAACTGTGAATCCATCCAATAACCATCAGTCATTTTACCATTCTGGGTTTTAGCAAGAACAGTCCAAAGTTCTGAATCCTAGGCCCCAAACTGGTTCAACACCTTGGATGGTTCCTTTAATGTTGTGACCAAAACCCAAAGTGAATTTACCACCCCACCAACTACAACTACAGAACCACCAACTACAACTGCAGAAAAGGAACTTCTATAAACTCTGCACTATTTTAATTTTTTTTATAATGCTGCCCACTGTGACATATTTTTGTTCTTATTCAAATGGCAGGACAAGAGATTCACCCTAAATTTTAAGAACAACTTCCAGACCTTTGAGGTTAGATGCTCTTCTTTTCAGAGTGCATTAATCGAGAGTTCCTGCAATGATATGGGGTTGGACTAAACGGTCCTTGTGTTCCTTTCCAACTCTTCAATTCTCTGTTTCTTATCCTTGCTTGCATACAGCTCTGATGTGCTAAGATGAAGAGCAGTGTTTAGAAAAAAACCTTTTCTAAACAGTATGTGACTATTGTCCAAGAACAGACTTATCAGTTGCTGAATTGGCTTCCTCACCACACATATTCTTTTTCACTTTAACAGTGATATCAGAAAATGTCTCTTCTGTGTTGACAAGGAGTTGATATCAATGGGATTTGCTTTCTCCTCATGCATTGAGGCTGTCTGCGCATTAGCAAGGTTTTGTTCAACCTTTGTTGAAATTGCACCCATAAAATTAACAGCTGCCTTTGGAGTGGCACATCCCATCTTTACACAAGCTCAAGCTGTCGCTGTTGTCGTCTGGAGGAATGCGGCGGTTTACATTTCACAGCTCTTCACCAAAGCAATGAATGAATGGCGACTGGTAAACAAACATTCCTAGCTCTCTGTTCTTCCAGTGGCCCTCCAACGAAGCATATTGGTCACAAAGGGGGAAAAACAACATTTATGGGGGTGGGGGTAGGTCCTGAATCCGCTGGAGCCATCATAAAATTTGGCACCATCCAAACATTTTCACAGCTGAGCTTCCACTTTAATAACCAGATGCAAACTGCAATCCTTGGAGGTCAACAATGAAAAACAAACGGAGCCGAGAAGGTCCCTTTTGTGGCACAAAAAAGGAAGATGCTGGGAGGCATTTGTGATACAACATAACAATCTGGACTTTCTCTTCTGCTCCTCAAAATGTGTTTGGTGTTCAGAATAACGGATCTGAAAAGTTCAGGGCGAACCCAGGGTGGTGCCAAGGTGTTGTTTAAATCTCATAAGAGAGCCACTATTAATTCCATAAACAAACAAACAAACAAACAAACTAACTAACTAACTAACTAACTAACTAACTTTTAAAAATTAGGAATTAATGGCCATCTGTCAGGAGTGGCTGTGTCTTCCTGCATGGAAGAATGGAATGGGACTGGATGGCCCTTGTGGTCTCTTCCAGCTCTATGGCCATTTCCCCACTACACTGTTATAGTGCTATTATTCCACTTTCAACATTCTGTAGAATTCTGGGGTTTGTAGTTTACTAAGACCAAAGAGTTCTCTGGCCAAGAATTCTAAATGCCCCTCCCTAAACTGCAAAGTTTATAAGTTTGGTATAAATAATAATACTTTATCATTGCCTATGTTTTTTTGATCCCTGCTGTCGGTAGTAGTTTCCTTAGTTCTACGGGAGGAGTGTTTCGAGTTTTTCTCGTTGTAAAGGAATTCATTGCAAGTAACTATTTTTTTAAAACTCCTGATTTCAATGCTCTGCCTGTGGTCCAGTGGACTGAAACAACCACAGGGTCCAAAGTTACTGAGACTGCCACTTCCTTGAACTTTGGGGAGCTCTTGGTCTCTGCTTCAAAGCCATAAGCTTCACATCAAAGTAGAACAACAGCATCAACTGCAGGCTCAAAAGAAACACATTAGCAGATGAGACAGGAAAAAGAAGATCGCTCACAAAGTATATTACTGAGGAACAGCTAAAATGGAAGTCTTCTAAGGAATCAAGTACAAATTGTGCAGCTTCAATAACCCAGTGGCTGAAAAGAGTTCAGCTTCAAGGCTATCACTGTCAGGAAACAGAGAGAGAGAGAGAAAGGGAGAAGACCCCCTCTTCCTCACAAAATAGCCCACCGACCCAAAACCAAATACAAATTTGCCCTCAAGCTAAAGAACATTAGAAGTATCAGGAAGAGGACAGACAGACAGTACGTTATGGACATAAAAGCCTCTGTAGCCAGACCAATTAACCTTCACCCTAGGGCATCTCTTTTGCTCCTGGCCTTTTGTTTAAAAAGTTTGGCAACCTACAGCCTAGGTTTCTGAGAGGAAGTCCTCCTGCATCATTCCCTTTACACTTTTCAGGGCTGTACAGAAGCAATCTGCCTCCCTTAAGAGCTGCACAGGGTAGCCAAGGCCCAGAAATCCACAGTGGGAAAACCTGGAATGGGAAGTAGAGCTAGGTTAGCAAGTCCAAGAGTGACTTGAAAGCAGTCACAGAGACACATGGAAGTGCTAGACTGAAATGAACCACTTGGGAGAACTACTTCTCTGTGAAAATGCAAATCTTTTTTTCTCTCACAGGCAAGAACAAATAAGCCTACCATTTTCCTCCTTGCAGCAAGAATCATCAAAAATTGCACAGTTTTGGAAGACCACTCACTGGTTAGGACTCATTCGGTAGTAGAAGGCTTTTTTTTCCCTGTATGTGAAGAAAACTGCTTTTTGTGTACAGAAAACAAATTTCCTCTGCAGAAATAGCATTTTCCATACAGAAATCAGGTGTCCTGTGTGGACAACTTCATTTTCTGCACAAGACCCAACAGTTCTTTGGAGAAAACAAGTTTCCTGCATAGAAAACAGAATTTGAAGCATTTGGGGACCTATTAAAATTTCTACTGATGGAGATGAGACTCATTTCATCTCCGTTACTGAAAGGTATCTAACAGTCTTAGTAGACCACAAGCTGAACATGAGTCAGAAGTAAGATGCAGCAGCTAAAAAAGCCAGTGTGATGCTGGGTTGCATCAATAGCAATACGACATCTAGGTCAAGGGACGAAATAGTATCACTCTGTTTTGCTTTGATCCAACCCCACATGGAATACTTTGTCCAATTCTAAGCACCACAGTTCAAGAAGAATATTGACAAGCTGAAACATGTCCAGAGGAGGGTGAGCAAAATGGTAAAAGGCCTGGAAGCCATGACCTATGAAGAGTGGCTTTCAGATGTGGGTATATTTAGCCTAGATAAGAGAAAGTGACATGTTAGCCATGTTTAAATATTCGAAGGGTTGTCATATGGATGATGGAGCAATTTGTTTTCTGCTGCTCCAGAGACTAGGACACAGAATAATGGATTCATGCCACAGGAAAAGATATTCTACCTAAACATAAGGAAAAACTTACTGATGCTAAGAATAATTCAACAGTGAAGTACGCTGCCTTGGAGTGTAGTGGAATCTCCCTCCCTGGAGTTTTTTAAACAGAGGTAGATAGCCATCTGTCAGGAATGTTTTGACTGTGCATTTGTGCATGGCAGAGGGTTGGACTGGATGGTTCTTTTGGTCTCTTCCCGCTCCATGATTCCATGATCTCAGTATTGACATACTAAATGGCTTCTGCTAGCAGAATCAGAGAAGGAGAGAGTTACCCGTGCCTCTTACTCAGAAGAGAGAAGAGAGGACCCCATGGGAGAGAAAGAAGAGAAACTTGGGCAAGTATGTGCCCTTTTCCCTCTCACAGTGATCATGGTTGGGAGAGAGGAGGAATCCACAAGGATCTAAATAGAACAAGGGCACATGGGCACACAATGCAACACAAAGACCAGGACTTGTTGCAAAGTTATTTTAAAATGATGCTTCACAATGGCAGTCAAGTATTTTTATTTTGCATTTTTATTGAATGATTTGTCATGTCCCGTTTCCCCATGTGGACTGCATATGGCTCACAACAACACTGTTAACATACTAACTAAGGCAAACATTGAATTGCTCATCCCTTGCCAATGTTTGCCTGATTGTTTTCCTTGGAACACTTAATGACTGGGGGAAAAAAAGCAAACCTCCTACTGTGGTTAGTGCCACCATTGAGGATCTTGTTTGGAAACTCTACACTTATAGATGCTGAACTCACTGAAGCCAGACAAGTGAGAAAGAGAAACAGAGAAACAGAGAAACAAAGCAAGGACAAGAATTGTTGATTTGAAATAGGAATGCAATTCTTCACTGAGTTTCTTCTCAAAGGAAGCAAGGAGTAATTTTAACAATTTTCTTCCTGCGGTGAGAAAGTCTATGAAAAGCATGCTGATTCTGAATCCTATTTGCAATTTGGGATTTATTCTGTGCAAAATTTGCATGTGATTGTTTTGTGCAGAAAACACAGCCTTTTCTGCACAGAAAATATTTCAACTCAGAGGTATTATTTACTGTGCAGAAAGTTCTCCTTCCTGCACAAAAATGTTGTTTTCTTTGCAAATCATGCATGAGTTTTACACAGACTAAATCTCCAGCATTTCTTGTGCAGGAAATAGTATTTATTTGGTTAGACATAATGTGGAAATTACTTTTGGACTACAACTCCCCAAATCCCCCAACCAGTTCGACCAATGGAAATGTTGTTCAAAAGTACATTTCACAAGGTATGGGATATCATCAGCAGTGCACATCTGTGCACAGAAGCCTGCTTCCATAGGTTGACTGTGATTTCTAGATTTGGATGAATCACATTTGCACACTCTTACCATATGCAATACATGCCCTAATCTTTGAACTTGTTTGTCTTTTACAGCTGAATTATACAATTTACGAAGACAGTGAAGGAACCTCTCTGGGTGAATGATGCTATTCGGTCAAAGTCAATGCACATTTTGCTAGTGATTGCCATAAGAACCCAGGATGACCTTCCTTTTGAAAATGCTGAAACTGGCCATTTTGTTGGGTGAGCAGAAGGAAGTGTTTTGATTTCCTCCACTTGATCTCTCTTGAAAGATAACTAGGCATTCAGGTAACTACTTAAGTGGAACTCTTGGAGTCAGGTTACCAACTTTTTCCTCTTTTTAATACCCCCCAGGGCAAAGAGCAACTGTTAATGACACACTTACCGGACAGAAGGTTAAGTCTGTTGACACCAGGCTGTAGGCAGCTCGATGCTTTAACGTTCCCTCCGTCCTGGCTCAGTCTTCCAAAGCCTGCTGAGACTTTGCAGCTTTTTCTCAGAATCTAAAATATAGGTTGGTGAAAGGTGGAAACGAGAAATGCATTAGCAGCCTCTTTAAAAATTACAAAGGGAATAATGCATGCAGGACCTCAAAACTGAATATACATGATCCAGAGATTTCTAAGAAACAAAAAACTTTTTGGAGAAATATCTTAGATCAATCCTGATCTAGATGAGCAGACAACAAATTGCGTTCAGCTGGGACCATAATCCCAATCCTGGCATATCCATCAATTTTACCAGGGATTGTGTAAACTGTGATTGGTGCAAGATTCACAGCAAAGTTAGTTTTGCACATAGATGAGTTCTGCTCAATGGCAATGGCTGTGTTTAAAAGGATCATCAGCACAGCCACAGACAAGGGTCTAAACTAAGAGCTGGAATCATGTAACTCTCCAGGTGGTGTTGGACTGCAACTCCCAGCTCTCCTCACTATTAGCTATCTTGGTTAGAACCACTGGGAGGTGCAGTCTGACAACATCTGGAGGTGGGCATGATTCCCACCCTTGGCCTAAATCCTATGATTCCATGAAATCCAATTGCTAGACTTACTTAGAGTGTTGTTGCTGTTGTGTGCCTTCAAGTCATTTCTGACTTAGGAGACCGTATGGTGAAGCTATCATGGGGTTTTCTGAAGGTGAGAGTGTGTCACCCAGTGGGATTCCATGGCTGAATGGGGAATCAAACCCTGGTCTTGAGGGTCCTTCATGCAACTGGCTGCAAGAACACAGCAAGTTGCTGCCTAGCACCTTCCAGTAGGTCCTAAAGAGCCGTGGGGAGGGCACCCTAGCACAATCAGTTAGCAAAGAGCATAGAGGTCTTTGTGGATGGAGGTACTGACAACAGCAGCAGATGCTCTTCTCTGTGTTCCTCTCCCATGGAGGAAATACAGTGTGGAAGAACATGGGAGAGGGCCTTCTCAGTGGTGGCACCCTAGTTGTGGAATGTCCCCTTGTTCTGAGATTCTGCAAGTGCCAACATTTGTTTCCTTCTGGTGCCAAGTTGCCTTTGAGGTTTAAATTACTTTAACTGTACATATGCTGCTATTTAATTGTTGTAGTCTTTAAGTTCTTTTAATTTGTTGCCATGCTGAATAGGGCCATTTCTGCACTACACTGTTACAGTGCTATTATTCCACTGTCAACCTCCTGTGGAATTCTGAGGTTTGTAGTTTACTGAGGCCAAAGAGCTCTCTGGCTAAGAATTCTAAATTCCTCTTCCTAAACTGCAAATCTCAGAATTTCATAGGATGTTGAAAGTGGAATAATAGCACTAGAATGAACATGGCCTAGGTTTTTGCTCTGTTAAAGCTATTTATTGTTCTAATCTGGAATTGTTTTAAAGTATTTACTGTTTTGTCTGCACACTGCCCAGAAATCCCACAATAAAGGGTGAGGTATAAATATTTCATCAGACAGACAAACAAATAAACAAACAACAATTATACCTCCATACTTCACGTGAAGGGTTTTGATGCATCTAAATATGTATATACCTACTTGACCCAGGGTGGCGTAATGATGTGAGTGTTCGACTGGGACTCTGGGAGACCTTTAAGCCTTAGAAACCCATTGAGTCACCTTGAGCAAGTCACGTGTTACAAGGGATTGTCCCTAGATCTCATGTTTTGGTCCTGATATCTCAAGGCCTTGGACAGTCCTGACATGGCTACCTAAACTAAATACAAGAAGATCTACCATTCTTATGATGCTACAAGCCTGAAACCTTTTTTAAAAAAAGTTTAGTTGTATGATGTCAACATTCTCTTAGTGAAATCAGATGACTCTTTCTCACCTTGATCATTTTTTTTTTTTGAGGGGAGGAGGCAGGGAAATTAATGAATTATCTAGAATTAACATACTCATTGTCTACCTGTTGGGTATTTCTGTGAGTGCAATAAATAGTTCTACATCAGTGTCACTAGCAAAGAGCATTTTTTCACAGCTCCTGTTAAAATGTGGCTGCCAATGTGCACTTAACAGATCAAGTTACCTGATGCATTGATATATCAATTGATTTTCCAAGCTCCAGTTAGTGACAGGAGGACACCCTCACCCTGTAATTCATCTACAAATGCCAGATGACTCTGTGATGGGCTGGACACAAGCCATGCTGGGAAAAGAACAGCCATTTGGGAGCAACTAGACCACAGTTAGGCAACTGTAGTAGGGCTGGGGACCAATCTTCCTCCCTGAGACCAGCTGGGAACTACACAAATGGCCAGAAACATCTGAAATTTCACTTCTGGTTATGAAAAAAAGTGCATTTTGGATGTTAAATGGAGCAGGGAGGGCACTGAACCTAATTTAAAAATGAATTGCCACTCCTGGAGCTTTGAAGAAGAGAAATTGTTCCTTGATTTTTGTCAGGACTGCAAGTCTGGAGTAGCTGAGGGTCACAAAAACAACCCTGGGGGCCAACCTTTCCTACCGCTGTTGTAGGATTGCGCGTACCCTTGGTAGAACATATGGAAGATGCCATATGGAAGATGGGAACAAGCTTGTTTTCTGCTGTTCCAGAGAGAAGGACTCAGAATGATGGATTCAAACTACAGGAAAAGAGATTTCACCTAAACATTAGGAAGAACTTCCTGATGGTAAGAGCAGTTTGACAGTGAAAGGCACTACCTCAGAGTATGGTGAAGTCTCTTTCTTTGGAGGTTTTTCAGTAGGAGCTGGATGCCCATCTGTCAGGAGTGCTTTGATTATGTATTCCAGCATGGCAGAATGGGGTTGGACTGGATGGTCCCTGGGGTCTCTTTCAGTTCTATGATTCTATGACTCCCCCTCATAAGAATTCTTTCCCTTCTCAAATGAAAATTTCTGTAATTTCCCCAATTGCTAGCACAGAAGAAACCTAAAACATCAATTGATCAATTAGAAGCAAATCAAAAAATTCTACATGTAAATGATTTTCAATGACCATTGCTGCCCTACACTGTTATAATGCTATTATTCCACTTTCAGCATCCTGTGGAATTCTGGGTTTTGTAGTTTACTGAGGCCAAAGAGCTCTCTGGCTGAGAATTCTAAATGACACTCCCTAAACTGCAAATCCCAGGATTTCATAGGATGTTGAAATTGGAATAATAGCACTCCAACTGCGGAAATGGCCAATGTACTCTTTTCAGTGCTGGAAATTTGGGAACTCAAGGAAAGTTTCACTTTGGGGAACAAATTCTCATTTGGGGGACAATACTCCCATTTCACTATCCCCCCATAGTTACACCCTGATCTTGTTGGGACATTGTTCTCAACAGGTACCTCCCAGTATTGGCCTTTGGTGCCCCAACCTTGGACTCTGTGTCAATTCTTCTATTTCAAATTTCTGTACAGTGAGAATCATCTCAGGCAAATGAGATTACAGTACATATTCATTACCATGGAGCTCTAAATGCTGGAGGAAGAGGTGTGTGTGTGTGCCTGTGTGTTCAGACTGCGTGTGCATGGAGCTGGGAGATGTTTAGATCCAAAGAAGGGGTGAATGGAAAATGAGAAAGCACCTGGACATCTGCTTGTTAGATGCTTGCTGTGGAAACAATCTGTTCAATTTTAACAAGGGTTGACATCATCAAGAAAGCTCCCTGCCATCATTTCACAACTAGTTGCTCTTTGACTGCTTTTATTTTTATTTTTTTAAAGCTTTTTCCTGAGGGTTGAATTCATTTGGCAGAGTCATTTTTGCTCAGTGAAATAAGTGGCCCATCTAAAATTAGGCCTATGATGAGAAAAGAGATAGACAGCCAGAAAGGAGAGGGAGACAGAAAGCAACAACCAAAATACAGTAATCCTAGAATTATCAGACAGAAATGTGTGTGTGTGTGTGTGTGAGAGAGAGAGAGAGAGAGAGAGAGAGAGAAGCAGCCAAGAAACCAAGGTGGTATAAAATGTTTAAAAAGCATTACCGTTTAACAATGCCGAGAAAAAGAATGGTACCACTTTAGTAGCTCATATGCCATAAAGCACCCATTTTTGTTCTTTATTTAGGGAAATTCTATTTTAAATTAAACATCATAAGCCCACCAGCCATAGCAAGGAATATATTTGACCATATGCTCTGAATTATTCTCCAGAAAATGGTTGTTCCTTTTTCCCCCCCCAGTGGAAACTTTAACCAACCTTCCTCCAGTATGTGTATATGTGTTTGCAATACATCCATTTATATTTAAAGAGAGAGAGAGAGAGATGGATACAACAAGCTCTGTTAAGCCAATGGCAAAATAATTTCGAGACGAAAACCTTGGAGTTAGGATACAAGTTCCAATTTTCTACAACTCTGAGAGAGAGAGAGAGAGAGAGATGACAGATAGCATATAGGTAGGTAGACAGATAGGCAGACAGAAAGACAGATTCACATCCAGCAGTGGCAATCCACCTGCAGAGTAGGATGGTCCAACTGAAACGAGAAGACAACCCATAATCATTGCAGAATCCTATGCATCCCAAAACCAGCTCTGGAGGCCTGGGAATCAACCCAGAGCTAGTTTTTGGATGATGTGTTAAGGCAAACTCAAGGGGAAAGGGGGTGGTGGGGAATTAGTCCTTCCATAAGCGCCAGAAGAATGCTGGAGTTAGCCCTTAAGCCTTGTCTGAGAGATCTCCTTTGTGAAGTCCTAGTGATCAGGGCTATCATTTCAGATGCCACAGAAAGTTGGTATTTTTAATTACTTCTGGTTTGTACCATGAACCTTGTAACACTGGTTATCAGATAGTCTCTGTATCAATTTCTGTCTTACCAGCTCTTTCCCTTTCAGGTGAAGGTGGGACTTACTACAGTCACTTATACCCTGGTTACCTCCAGACTAGACTGCTGTAAGGGTTTCTTGGTAAGACTTCCTTTGAAAACTATTTGATAGCTGCAACTAGACAGTCTAACTGCTATGCAGATAAGACAATCAGAACACCTACACCTGACTTTGTAGTAGCCTCATTCATTGCTGGTGTGTTTTAGGGCCCAATTCAGAGTGCTGATGATGGTCATTAAAGCCTAAATAGCTTAGGACTGGTTTATTTGATGGATGGCCTGTACTCAACCATATGACTCCACTCGTACACCCACCTTACTAGTGTGGTAGCCACAAAATAAAAACAGGGCCCTTTTTGTGCTGACCCCATCCTTTGGAAGGACCTAACCTGACTAGGAATGTTCCTGCATGGTTTAAATGAACACATGCCCATTTCTGATTTATATATGTGAGCTTTTCTTAGGGAACTTGCTATAGCACTCAGTACATGCTGAGATGAGGAGAAGCTGAACCCACATAATAGGGACTTGAACAAAATGTCTATGATGGGCACCCCACATCTGAACTCCATTGTATCTAAGGTCATTAATACATACTGTTCCCATATGCTAATGCTTCAATGGTCACTTCTTCCATACCAAAAAAAAAATAAAAATGGTAGCACTCCATTATTAAAAGGTGGAGTGTCACCCGACAACATGAGGAGCCTCTTCAACAAGCTCTGCTTCTATGGATGAGAAGCTCACTTAGCAGTTTTCTGATGAGTCAAACAATTGGTCCGTTGTCTTCAGTGTTGACTGGGAACATTCTACCAGGTTTGCAGAAAGGAGTCTTTCCTACCTGGAGGCCCATTCACACTTTAGAATTATAGTGCTGTGATTCCACTTTAACTGCCATGACAACATCTTATGGAATTCTGGGGCTGGTTTTCTGGTTAGGCACCAGAGGAGCTCTTTGGGTGAGAATTCTAATTTGTGTGTGTTTGAATGTGCTTTCAAGTTATCTGCTAATTACCTCTCTCTATACTACGAACTTCAGGATTCCATAGGATGGAACCATGACAATTAATGTGGAATCATAGTGCTATAATTCTGTAGTGTGAATGGGACTCTGGACATCCTAAGGATGGAGGGGCTCATGCAACTCTCCAGATGTCCTGGCACTGCAAGTCTCATCAGTCCTAGCCAGCTTAGCACATGATGAGGAAGGCTAGGAGTTGCCATTCAACAATATTTGGAGGGCCACATTATTCCTACCACCTGCTTAACATACAATGCATATGCACACTGTTTCACTGAGCATTGGTACTTTTAGGATCTGAGACTTCACTGACGGGCCAAGAAAGGTGGGTTGGGTTTTACAAGCAGTCAATCGGGTAGGTGAGATGGAAGGCAGAAAGACTTAGTTTCCACTCCAGTGTAGATTTTAATCTGAGCCACAGAAGAATATTGAGATCTCAATATGTGCTTCCTAGTGAGATGAGTCATAAGAATCAGCTGAGATTCATATTTCCAAACCAAGAATTATAAAATTCACCAGCATCAGTAGCTAGGATTTTAATTCGTACTGCTTTGGCCAGCTAACTTTAATATGATGGGTTTAATACTTTTAATGAGATCAATTCTTTTATAATTACATTTTGTCCCTTCAAGGGTCCTTAGTGTATCAAAAGCAGAGAAGACATTAATAAAACGAAAAAAACAAAAACGAAACAAAAAACAAGTGGGAACACATTTTTACAGAGAGGAAAGTCTGCATTTACACACACATACGCAACCTTAACCAAACATGGAAACTTTCTTTGACATACAAAATACTACTTAAACGTAACATGAACCATGCATTTACAGGGTATGGGTTTTGTTTGGTTTTTTAAATGTGCCTTTTTCTGCTAGTTTTGGCAGGCTCCAAATCATTGAACATCTGCTGAAATAAAGATCTGGTCTCTCAGGAAGGAATGTTTGATTAGCACTTTCACCTGACTGCTTTTTAATCCAAATGCTTGGAGTGGTTTAAAGGATTATTACAACAATTTGTTATTGTATACTGTTTTGTTTTCACTCTAGCAATGCATAAATTATTCTTATCCTCACTAGCAATATGATTTGTAAAATCTATACCAAAAAAACCTTTCCCAATATATCTTGATGAAAGTAATGTTGGGGAGTGGGGGATAGCACATAGAATACAAATCAAGGGTCTGTAAAGGGAAGTTCTGCAGCTGTTGTTGGACTGAAACTTCCATAAGCCCTTGCCAGAACTGTTACTGGGAATGCTGGGTGTTGCAGTCCAACAAAAGCAGAAGGGCTGCACCCTTGAAACTAAAGTTTTTAGTGTTGTCTCTCTCTCTGTGTATATTGGAGAGGTCTGGGGAAAGGGTTCAGGGATTCCACATAAGGTTTTCAGGAACTGCATGCAGGCTACCACCACACAATGGCCAGCCTTTCTCTGTAACAGAAGCAGCAAAATGTAGCCCCTGGACTCCACATTTGTGGCCCCCCAAAGCCCCCCACCAGTCCCCCAAAGCTCAGAACCTCCATTCTTTTCAAAAAGTGTGATTTTTTTGGGTGGGCAACCTTTGTCCCCAAAGCACATGAACCCCCCAAGTGCATGAAAACATAAAGTAATACCCAATTCCAACCCCTCCAGCATCTAAGAAGTCTGTTCTAGTCCTAAATATCTCCTTTCCCCTCTTCAGTTCCTCTTAAAATGGTGACAGGATGTGATGCAATATCACTTCCTGTGACCATTTTGAGAGGAACTGCAGAGCTAAACAGAGATATTTGGGCTTGTTGTGTGTGTGTGTGTGTGTGTGTGTGTGTGTGTGTGTGTGTGTGTGGCAGGGTGGCCAGCAGAAAAGTTCTGGGGAGCTCGTGGTGGCCCTTGTCACTATGAAGTCACCACCCTGTTCTTACATGCTACAGGTTAAGCTTCCCTTATCTGAAATGTTTGGAACCAGAAATGTTGCCTATTTTGTGTTTCTAAAGATTTTGTAATACCTGTATTTGCACATACTTACATAATGAGATATCCTGGAGACTGGAACTCAAGACTAGATACTGATTTTTTTCCCCCATCTCCAACACTCCATCAGGATTCTCATTTTGTTTAAGTAAAGACGAAGATCAGAACCAGAGGAGAGAGCAAGCAATACATAATCCTTCCAAGTGTCCTTGTTCTCTTTCTCAGCCCACCATCTCTCTCCAGCCTTTCATATTATTTGTTTGCCAGTTGTGCTGTGTGTGGGATGTGAGACTTGAGAGAGACTGAGGATGTGTGAAATGGTGGGAATCTATACCTGTGCCATCTCACAGATCCTAACTACTCTCTCCAGCTTCTCTCTTCTCTCCAAGGAGCCCACCAGCTGCCCACTTCTGCCTTGGGCAGGAATGTCAAACCTGCCACCTCGAAGGCAGAAGCAGACACTGGCAGCAATTATTATTATTATTGTTGTTGTTGTTGTTATTTGCTTTTTGGAGGGTTTTAGATTTCAGTTTTCCAAACAAGGGAGGCTCACTCTGTACCTCAAGTGAGAAAATCAAACACAGACATCTGTGTGTGTGTGTGTGTGTGTGTGTGTGTGTGCCTGGGAGAGATGCCATTTTGGAAAAATACAGTATAATGCAAAGAATGATACATTTGAAAAGTGTATTCAATTCACTTTTAACTCATATTGCATGTCAAACTACACCTGGTGACATTTCCTTCTGCATGCAAGTCTTAAAGTCACAAGATACTTGTTTTCTTTGTCTTACGGGCACCCAGAGGGCGTATTATCTCCATTCAGCATCTCACGCTGCAAATCAAGCACCTTGCAACATGCCTGCTGCTGTTTATCTCATTGTGGTAGTAAAATAGTATTCTTCTCTGATCCTATTCCAAATCCTCCATCATCAGCATCACCACCAGCAACACCAACATCATCAACACATCATCAATAAAATGTTATGGCATTTGATCTTACTCTTCTGGTTACATGCCTTCAGTTGACTGCAACTTATACCAACGCTCTTTTAGGGTTTTCTTGGAAAGACTGGGGCTATTTCTGCACTACACTGTTACAGTGCTATTATCCCACATTGAACATCCTATGGAATCCTGGGGTTTGCAGTTTAGGGAGGGGTATTTAGAATTCTCAGCTTTAGAACTCTTTGGCCTCAGGAAACTACAAACCCCAGAATTCCACAGGAGGTTGAAAGTGGAATAATAGCACTATGACAGTGCAGGGTGGAAATAGCCTTTGTCTGAGGAAGTTTGCCATTGCCTTCCTCTTAGGCCCAAGATCATCCACAGAGATAGAGTTAATATTCAAAGATATCTGGAAAATGATTGAAAAATCAGGTTTTAAGTGTCAAGAAACCCTGGCAAGAGAATCTTCGCGGGACAAGAGTCTTCACAGACTGGAACTTAACTGTGAATGAAAAACACACATGGAAGAGTCAAGGGCTTCAAAACAGCAAGGGGTCCAAGCGTGGCCCCAGGGCTGAACTTTGCTCACCCCTACTTTTCAAAAGGGAACAGGAATAATTTACTTCCTTTTCTGTGGGTGATACAGACTCCATCGCGGTTAAGTGCTTTCCTGCTGGAGTTACTGCTCTCTAACAGCATAGCTGTGAACTTTGTTTCATGCATGATACGAACATACACACCTCTCTTCTGTACTGTCCACACTGCCAGCACAGCGGAGAGCCAGCACCCTGCGGTGTTACCTAAGTGGCTTTTAAGCTGGAGTTCGGCACGGCTCGGTGAACATCGACACCACGTCATGTTACTTTTTGTTTTGATGGAAATAAATCCAGGTGAATGTGCAGCCTTAATGTACTAAATCAAATATAGCCATGGGAAAACTGTCTTTGGGCCAGAAAAATGATCGATTACAGTTTTACGGTTACAAACTGAGCAGGTGTGCCTAGCCCTTGTAAAACCTCAGATTCATTCAGATGTATTTATAGTAAATTTTTACTCAACATCTGGTTCTCCCATTGTTGAATGGTGGAGACCCATGTCAAGAATTCAGGATGTTCTTTGTAACCCATTTGACCAGTCTTAATATCGTTCACATGGAAGGCCTGTTAAGAGGTTATGAGCAGCCATCACTGGATTCAACAGTTTGGAAGATGTGGAAGCTTGAAAGCTGAAGGAACTGGAAGCAGTAAGAGGCCCACAGTACACACACAGGGACAGAAGGGCAGATGACTGGTATGGAATGCTTAGGGCTGAAGCATTGTAGTTCCTGAAAAAGGAAAAAGCTGATGTACAGTTTGGCTTGGGAGCAATTTTGCCAAGCCCAATGGCAGAAATGGCAGGACCTAAGGCACAAGCTGGGAGAGACTGACTGCAGGAGACCTGCAGCTGTAATTCCGGCCTAAGGGGCTCCTGCAAAGTATTGACTCAGGGAGGTGACTCCACCTGCAACCGACCAATGCCCGTTTGCTTCTGTTGGTTTAACGTTTGTGCTACAGATATATATATATATTCACTTCCACAGAATTGAACATCTTGTGTACATCAAGTCATAGCAATGCCAATTGCATTTACTTCAGTTCCAAGTTGCAATGCAACAAAACATGAAAAAGTCAGAGGGGAGGAGTGAACACTTCTGCAAGGCACTGCACAGAAAAATGTCACAAAAAGAGAAGCGGGAAGCGGACAGAGAACTGCACAGCCATTGCATAGGCTCATTCACATGTACAGGTGCAATTTTAGAAATAATGTTGATGATTTAAATAAAACATCCAAACATCTCATTAAAGTGGTAAAGGCTCAGGGGCCTTTTGCAATACAGTTATATTACTATGATTCCACTGTAACTGCCATGGTTCCATCCTACAAAACCCTGGGATATGTAGTTTGTTGTTATTGTTGTGTACCTTTAAGTCATTTCCAAATTATGGTGACCCTAAGTCTATCATGGGCTTTTCTGGGGTTTAGAGTGAATGACATGCCCAAGGTCAACCAGTGGGTTTCCATAGTCCAGCAGGAAATTGAAACCTGGTCTCCAGGGTCATATTTCAATGCTCAAACCATTACACTATGCTGGTTTTATGTAGTTTAGAGAGGGCTATTTAGAAGTCCTAGGCAAACAGGCCTAGTGAGTCACTGAACTACATGTCCTAGGATTCCATACAGTGAAATAGGTTGATGGCAGATGCTAAAACTGGTTAGAGTTGATGTGAAATTTTAAGCCCCCTTGTCTCCATTCTTATGATTCTTTGTCTTTAACCCAGACTTCAGAGTGATGGTTATCTTCTGACAGTTTTTCGTACAGAAGATTGTCCTCTGTTTGGAATGGTTGGCTTTTTGAAAGGACATCTGGTCCAAGTCCATTTCAAAAACAGACTCTTGAAATTACCCTTAAACATTTAGAGGGTTAAACACTCTTCCCGATACTGGTCAGATATATAATACTTCAATCTAAATCATGATTATTGTTTTTTAAATTTGCTTCTACACATACATAGTAGCAAATGCAATTGTTATGCTGTCCTGTGTCCTTTCCCATAACACTTTTCATCTTCTTTGATGAAGTATCAAATGGCTACTTCAATGGTGCTGTGCAGTTGGGGCCCACCCCAGCAAATACCCTGTTTCTAATTTCTACCTACCAGGCTCCTTAAAATGGGAGAACCAGGAACAGTGAATTTTGTATGGAAGGAGGTAGTTCTCCAGATGTCTCGTCCCAAGGAATGCAATGACAAATTCCACAGAAAGGAAAGTCATCCGCCCATCAAGTCTTCTCCATTTCCTTTACAAAGAGCTTGGCAGCTTTTGACTCACATTTCTCCCCAGTTATGGATATATTAATATATCAAGACCTTTTGTACCTGGACTTTTCTATGAGCGAAGTATATTTTAACATAATATACTTTACCCCCTTACCACCCACCCCAGATTTCAGTAAATAAACTGTTATGAAAATGATTTCCAGGGTGATATACATTACCATAGAGGTGACATTCGATGGAAAGGACAAAAAATATAGAGGGTGATAAACTCTACGCTTGGATGAGACACTTGACTTCCAGGCTTGTGTTCAAACAAGGCATACATGCCAAGATGTGTGTTTTTGCTTTTTGTGTTTTTTATGAAAGACAAAATTAAAATGTACGGCTATCAAGCCATAGCTGACAAGGCATTGTGCGCTGGGCTGTTAACATAATGCTCCATATATTTATTGTTTGTCATTTTTCTGGCCCCGACAAGGGTCTCGTTGAATTGTAAATCATGCTATTAAAAATGCCTTTGGAAAGGGAGGGTAGGGTGGTTAGGGGTGGGTGAGATGGCTGAGAAAAGAAAGAAGAACAGAAGCGGGAAAAGCCGTAGAACACAATCACTATGTTCAGGTTTCTGTTGTGCTACAGACAGTAACTATCACATCAAGGATGACACAGAGGATTTGGCATAATTACAGGTGTTGACTCATGACCTAGCAGTAGAGAAAAAGAGAGTTCTTCTCCTAGAACTTAAAACCACGGGGGGAGCCATTCACTACAGCCTGATGAACACTTCCCATTTATTTCTGTGTGCTTGCAGTCTGTCCATTTTCAGTTTCTCTAGGTTTGCCAACAAACAAAACCACTTGACCCTACGCTATCTCTGCCTTTCAACTAATCTGTGCCTCAGTTTAATTTGAATGCACCTGTACGTTAGGAATAAAAACACCTCTTTGTATGGATAGCTGCCTGTGACTTTGAAAAAGAAAAGCATGGGGGGGAATTATGTATTATGTGTGGAGAAATCATATATTTTCTTTCTTATACAGCTTTTCTTCTGGCATGAGACCTGAGACAGCTTACTTAAAAGCTCAAAGAAGATAAAGCTAAAAATCTAGTGAAATAGCTGAAATGCAACTGAACCAAATAAAGTTAAAAAAACACAGCCTACAAAGAAAGACTCCTTTTAATCAGTTAATCATTAAATGCTGTTTCAGGTGTTTGTTTTTTTTATGTCTTCGCCTGCTAAAAGAAGGAGAAAAGAGAGGAGACCAGCAAAGCATCTCGTGGAAGGGAATTCCACAGCCTGGAAACAGCTCTGAAAAGGCCCTCTCCCACAGCCTCATCAGTCAGGCTGGTGCTAGTGATGGGACTCAGGTCATTTCTGCCCTAAACTATTATAGTGCTAATCTTCCACTTTCAACATCCTGTGGAATTCTGGGGTTTGTAGTTTACTGGGGCCAAAGAACTCTCTGGCTGAGAATTCTCAGTGCCCCTACCTAAACAGTAAACCCCAGGATTCCATAGGACATTGAAAGTGGAAAAATAGCACTGTAACACTGCAAGGGCGGAAATGGCCCCAGTCACACACAGCTTTGCTTAGGTTTTAAAAAACTCTGGACTGTGGCTTGTGTTTCCAGACTCCACCAACGGGAGATGGCAGCTGCCTCAGCTCCATTCTCTTAGGACCTTCCCACACTACACTGTTATAGTGCTATTATTCCACTTTCAACATCCTATGAAATCCTGGGGTTTGCAGTTTAGGGAGGGGCCTTTAGAATTCTCAGCCAGAGAGCTTTTTGGCCTCAGGAAACTACAAACTCCAGAATTCCACAGGATGTTGAAAGTGGACTGATTGCACTATAACAGGATATGGTCTAGGCTTCCTGGAGGTCTGTCTCTGATAGAGTCACCATAAGAAGAAGCCAACTGGATGACAAATAACAACCAGAACCACAACCACCCTTTCAGTTGTACATTCAGCAACATATTTAGTTGTACATTTGGTTATACAATTTTCCCATTCAGCACAACAGTCATGAAGCACAGTCAACCTAACCCTGTGGTAGGATTTCGGTCCTTGGCCATTTCTGCACTACATTCTTATAATTCCACTTTCAGCATCCTATGGAATCCTGGGGAATCCTAAGGCCCCTCCCTAAACTGCAAACCCCAGGATTCCATAGGATGTTGAAAGTGGAATAATAGCACTATAACAGTCTAGTGCGGAAATGGTCCTTGTCTTATAGCAAAGTATTATCACATTTGATTGTGGCGCCTATCTCCAAGTTGACTTACTTATACCCTCATAACAGAATGGAAAGGGTCTTCCAGGTGCTGCCTGAGTTAAGACAGATGGTTTTATTTTTACTGACTTTTTTTTTTAAGAGGGGTTAAATTACACTGGATTTTTGTTGCTTAATGGTGTCCCATAACTGGGTCAATACAACATAATATATAACATATAACATATAACATATAATATAACATGGGTGAAAAGCTGCAGGTAGGAATATAATATAAATAAATCCGAATCAAATCAAACATAGTTCTTCTTTAGCTCATTTCTCTTCCTATGGTTCAACCAGGTGAGGCGGGATAATGAGTTGGACTGTTGTACTCTAGTTTGCTTTGGATTTCTCATATGGCATTCAAAATTGGAAAACAATCCTCCACAGACTGAACCTTTCTCAAAAACAACATACAGCATAATGTATTTTTAAAAAGATGACCTCCCTGAGTAAACATGAGTTAAGAAGTGGAGGTTGTTTAGTTTAGGAGGAAACTGCAGGTCGTTTGTCATTTTCCCAACCCCATCCCAATAAAATTAGATGTTCATATTTCATACAAAATTCTCTTTTCAGAAATCTGCTATCATATTCAATGAAGTGATGAAATCCAATCAGCCGATCACCTGTGCTTACATTTCTTTCCCAAGCTGTTTAGAAAAAGGTGTAAAAGATCTGGATGTGAATATTTTGTTGTGATATAATCCCAAAGTCAGCTTAAGTGCAATCAGTACTCAGTTTTCATTTTTTTTTTCCTCCCACAATAAGCAAATAAAACCATACACCAAGTTAAATCCATGTTCTTTTTTTCTTGTGTTATGTATAGAAAAGCACTGGCACAGGTGCTAAAACTGATTCAGGGCTTCATTCATGTCTCCCTCTCTATGAAAATAAATATGAAACTGTTGGTCAAGCTCCTGTCTGAAGCTATTGCTCTTCTATTTATCCTGGATGTGGGAGGTCAAAGATGAAGGGAGCCAAAAAAAAAGGAAGGAAGGAAGGAAGGAAGGAAGGAAGGAAGGAAGGAAGGAAGGAAGGGGGGAAGGAGGGAGGGAAGGAAGGAAGGAAGGAAGGAAGGAAGGAAGGAAGGAAGGAAGGAAGGAAGGAAGGAAGGAAGGAAGGAAGGAAAAGGTGGCAAGCTGATGGTGATGATGGAAGGCAACCAGTGGATACACTGCTGTGTCCAGATGCCATCTGGCAGCATCATGAAGCCTATTGAAACCATTGTGTAGGGAGGTACTAGATGCTTCCTTATGCAACATCTGAAAAGCATATGCAAGTGTCAATACCCATTTCTGCCATCACAAGTCACCAAGAGGATGTTGGCAACACCCCAAATTGTTACACATTGCTGTTGTAAGCACGTGTAGGTGTGTTAATATAGACATACACATAGGGTCCCCCCCCGACATTAATTGCAAAAGATTAGATTCAATTTAGTCATGCTTAAAGCAGGTCCACTGAAATCTATTGGCTAAGTTCCTGAAGACTTCTTTTTTCCCAGTGGGTCTACTTGCAACATGACCACATGTGGTTACAACTAAGTCTATTTAACTATCTACAAGTAGTACCATGACTAAGGCCATTTCTCCACTACATTGTTATAGTGGTATTATTCCACTTTCCTAAAATGCTTGTCTGTTGTTTTTGGCATAATAATGGATAAAAGGTCAGTGTAACCATTTCAGACAAATACATAGTAGCTGTTTTTCCAGATAGGTGTTAGGCTATTGATCAAAATCCTGTTGTTGTCTTTATACATGTGTACATTCTTCTATAGGAATACTTGGACATTTTTGCTTGATCTGGAATTTCCACATTCATTTCAAGAAGAGGAACTGTGCAAGTGATGCTCTTGTGCATGCAGGTGTGCCTTGGGCATAGCTGCACATGGATGCATATTCTGTATGGATGTGCATTGTTTTTCTTGTCATCTATTCAGCTGCATATTTGGTGCATTGGTTTGGCTGTACAACATTGCCATTCAACACAAGGATATTCATGCATAATTCTATATGTGGAGATTCACACTTAACAGCCCCAATATGGGATCTCAGTGTTTTCCTAAAGATGTTAAAACCTCTCTGCTTCTACACAGAATCCAAACTAAAGATTACTTGATCAAATACTCTTGCTAACCATTATTTCTGAAGGGGCAGAAAGGAGTTTTGGCCCAGATTGGTTAGGAAATTCAGAAGTCACGACTTTTTAAAAGCATGTAAGTTGCTCTTTCCTCTATGCCAATTCATGCGATCATCCAGTTACAATAACAAATTTAATTGCCTGACACGGAATATTGCCAATCACTTCTGAAGATAGCTGTGGAAAAGCATTACACTGCTTCCTCATTGAAATGCCTTGCTATGAATGCTGTAGGAATAATTATTTACTGCCCCGATGCTTGCAGATTTCTCTTTAACCTTGACACATGTATATTTTGCTAAGCTTCTTGACAGAGGGGGGAAAAAGTATATTTTTGTGGGAGACACAGGCCAGACTTTGATCTGTATCCAAATTTTGCAGATGGCCTTTATCTCAATATAGGAGAATCCACTGCTCTGAAAACAGCACAATGTTGTGATGTTTGAAGTTAGAGTTTCTGCCTGGATAAGAATTTTTCATCATATTGAGCATAAAAGAAAAATCAGGTCTAATCTGCTTCTACCTTGTGGGTGTTTCAAGGTTCTGGAAGTATGCCGAGTTTCTCTTCTGAGCAAGATACCAAGCTTGTTAAAAATGCTTATGTTTATGAGAACATGACATATTAGTCAGTTTCTCATTACAATCGTGATTTCAAAAATATTATTTATATTAGTCTAGAGAGGGGGAAAAAAGAAAGAAAATCACTTGAAGAATTTGTTGTCCATTTAACCCAATTGTCGATTAAACATGTAACTATGGTTAAAATCTCAGTAATAAATTGTTTGGACAGGGATTTGCTCTCTCTTTGAATGAAGAACTAAATGATCTATGGAACCCATAGCAGGTAATACAGTTATTTCTGTTGTTGTGAATTTATTTAAAGCTCCCCATTTCCCCAGAACTGGGATTCAAGCTGGCTTATGAAAAATTAAAACCAATAGAAGTTAAAGTATTTACAAAGATATAAATAAAAAACCAGAACAGAATTGTATTAGCTTGAGCACTGGTCTATGGCTCTGGAGACCAAGGTTTCAATCCCCATTCAGCCACGGAACCCCACTGGGTGACCTCAGGCAAGTCACACTCTCTCAGCCTCAGAGGAAGGCAGAGGCAACTCCACCTCTGAACAAATCTTGCCAAGAAAGGCCCATGATAGGTTTGCCTTAGAGTTGCCACAAACCAGAAACGAAGGCACAACAACTACGACGACAGCAAATGGAAATCTACAAAATGTTGTTAAAATGCTCTTACCAATACTTAGTAAAACTCCACATTGTGAAAAGCCCTTGACATCAGTTTCCAAAAGCTTCATAGAACTGAAAAGTTTTCATTTATTGACAGAAGAACAACCAGGAGGGAGCCATCCTAGCCTTCCTCGGCAGGGAGCTCCAAAGTCTGGGAGAAACCACCATAAGGAGCTCTCATCTGTGACCCCACTAGACATACCTGTGAAGGTGGTGACCTTCTCCAAAGCCCTTAAAGCCTAAGCAGGTTCATGTAGGAAGATACTGTCATTCAGCCCAGATCCAAGGGGTATGATTCGGTAATGAAAAATTTATGTGGGAAAGTCAGTGTGATATAGTGGTTTTTGCTCTGGACTATGACCCTGGAGCCCAGGGTTTGATTCCCCACATGGCCATGGAAATCCACTGGGTGACCTGGGGCACATCACATATTCTCAGCACCAGAAACCCCCGAGATAAGTTTGCCTTGGGGTCGCCATAAATGGGAAAAGACTTGAAGGCATGCAACAGCAAACAATTCTGCATTATAGTGCTTAGAGATACTTGTCTACTCGGGAATTAAAAAATATATGGTGCTTCAGAAAAACCACTCAGATGTGAATATTGTATAACATGTGAATTCTACTGTTTAACTTAATAGTATTCAAAGATATAACCAGGTGGGTCTATTTCAACACAAAAAGATATATAGAAAACCTATAGCACCCTTGACACTAAGTGAGAAAAATATATTTCTATCATAAGCTTTTATGAACTTTGGCTCATTTCATCAGATGCAGTCCATGAAAGCTTACTTTAGAAAAGTCTTTTTCTCCATTTGTCTATAAGGTGCAACTCAATATTATTAGGTATCATACATATTATATAGGCTATTGTGCAACCTACAGGGGAGGATGAAATGAAAGTATTGCCCCCAACGTGACTTATTTATTTCATTTGTATGCCTTCTTTCTCCTGGAGTGGAGAAAAAAAAATCTGTCTGCCTTCATGAACTTTTCCTTCACTCCCCAAATGTTTAGCACTGCAGTAACTTAACATTTCAGTAGAACATTTTAGAAATACAGTTTAGACATCCCTCATACACAAACGAGCAGGCGAAATTCCCAAGGAAATGTGAACACAACAAATGGAAGATTTCTAGGTGTAAATGATTTTCAAAGTCTCACTTTCTGCAACGTTTATTGGGGGTGGGGAGAGGATTCACACATACATACACTCACATAGCTACTATACCCCTGACAACCTCTATGTTTGCTACAAATTTTGCTTTGGGCAAAATTTGCTAACAAACGATGGTTGATGACTACTTCTTGGCTTTTTCTATTGAGCCCCCACATCATTCTGTGAGTCTTCTCCAAATAGCTTTTGCTTCCTGCAACGTTGTTCAGGTGTTCCTTCCAAGGAAACACCTCCTCCTCTTGCTTCACATGCAGTTCCAGTGGAAATGTGATGAAAGGTCTCTCTCCAGAACAGAGGACATTAAGACTCCCCGAAAAAGATTGATTGGACCACCCCACAGTTCAGAGTTGAGGGGGTCTTTGGTCACCCAGGTTTCTTGTGAATGAAGCCAGGAAGAAAAAAAAATGGAGTTTTGAGCTTTCCATCTCCTATCAAAGATGAAGGTGGGAAAGGAGAGGGGGAAAGGGGTCCCCTGTAAATTTTATGACCGCAGTGTCAAAAGTCTTCCATCCATATGGCAGTAAATATTCTAATGAAGTCTGGAAAGAAAACCATTTGTAATTGCTTGGGGCTGAAGCCGCCGAGCATTAGGACAACCTGTTTCTAGTTAGCCAGTCATTAGGAAGATCTAACATCCATGCTAAAATGGTTTCCTGTTTCTGAGTACTTAAATTTAGTTTTAGTAAAACCCAACTTCCTGAACAATTATTTTTCCTTGAGCAATTGTATGTAGGATTTTCTTCTTGTTTGTTTGTTCACTACGAGTGTGTGTGTCTGAGTGTTTGTGTGTTTATTGAGAGACACAGATACTTCAAACACATTCGGTCAAATAAGAGGAACAAGGATCCCAAAGCTGATGAGCATGATCGAGTTAAACTAAATCCTGTTGATTTCATCCGGAGAATTCAAGCACAGACTTCTATGTCTGTCACTGAAATCAATGGGATTTTAAAATGATTCAGTTTGTTGGGTTGTGACTTATTTGTTTAGCAAACTATACAGTGTGGGCTTGTTTTTTGAGGGGAGGGAAACTATTGCATTAAATGGAAGATAACCCAGGAAGCATAGGTAAAAAACAGAGCTTATAAAGTTACTTTTCTTAAAAAAAACATAGCTACACTCATTGTTGCAAGTCCACCCCCTCCAAAAAAAAAAAAAAAAAAAAAAAAGTTTCTGTTATAATCACATTTTTTAGAAAAGAAATTACTCCCTTCCCTAAACTGCAAATCTGAAGATTCCATAGAATGTTGAAAGTGGAATAATAGGAATATAATAGTCTAGTGCCGAAATGGCTTATGCTCCCATTCCATAAGAGTAATATAACTGGATATGAACTCGTTGCTCACTTTGCTTTTAGTGCATCAACTCTGACATAAATCTAACCCATATTGAGGTTTGGGGTAGACCTGAGATACTTTGCTGCCAGAGATAAAGCATAAGATGGTGTCTTCCCTTTACTACCTTCACAGGATGACGAGACTAACAGTTCAATCTTACTTCAGTTGTCCTACTTCCACCATCTACTACCTAGGGAGTACAGCATGGGTTACCTGAAATATAAAACTCTGTCCCTCAACAGAAGGGAGCAGTCAAGGTATTGCTGTTCCACCACTGCCACATCACTCACCATCTACCATCTGAGACAAGCACCTCACTGTCCCAATGTTAGCATTGGCCTCTTCAGAATTTTCATTCCACTCTTTCAGGTATACATGGCACACTTTTTTTAAAAAAAAAGTTTGATGGAACAAATGTCCCCTCTTGTTTTAACATTCCCTGTAAAATAGCTGTGAATTATTAATTCCTGTCTTTGCGTTCATTGAATGGAGGCAATTGTAACTGAACGCCTGAACAGTAACAAAAAAAAATGAGGGGGGTATTTCTTGATACAGACAGATGAAACATTTCTACGAGTTTATCTGAAAGAATGCTGATAACTCTCAAACTTTTTGTTAATGCCGATTGTGCTTTCAAAACACCCCGAATAGGTTTGAAAAGAACTTTTTCTGGCTGTTACACATTTTTTTTAAAAAAGATTTTAATAGAATCAGATGATTTCTTAATCTATTTTTTATGCATTTTTTAAATACATTTGGTCTAGGAGCAAGAAAGAAAGAAATATTTGTTAACCTGCTATGATGCCAAGTGTATCTTCTTTGAAGGACGTAAAGCTCAAATATTCCAAGTCTTCCACACCAGCTCCTGAAATCCCAAATACCATATTCTCTAACATTTTCACAGATGAAAAGTATGATGAATGAGGCTAAGCAACATGAGTGTGTGGTCAAGATGGCAAAAGTTATTCATAAGGAAGAACACAGAACCTAGGAAAACACTGCAGCAGTTTGCTTTTGCCTGAACCTACGGGGGTAGGCAAGATTCTGGCCTTTCCTTTCTTCTCCCTGCATTGAGTTAACTAGGAGGAAACTACTTTTGCACTTTGAGCTCAGTCTGCAGTAATGGAAGTAAGCTGAGGACAAAGGGGGAAAGTGGAAGGAAGAGAGAGAAACTGGGACATTTTAAAAGCAGCCGGAGAAGTGGAATGACAGAGAATTAAAGCTGCCAAACTGGGGCAGCTGAAGGGTATGAAAACAATATCTCAAGACAGGCACAGAGAAGAGTACATTTGCTCACTCTGAGAATCTGGACTATGCTTCCAAGGGAAATTTGCCTGACTTCTCTGTTGCTCAGGTTTTAGTCAAGAAGGTCAAGAAAAGGCAGTGACAATTCCTACCCCAAGAGGAAAGGGCAGAGCAAGTGAAAGAACCATTACTTTAGAAGCTGTGTTGGTTGCTAAACTAACAAGCTTTATGTGGCAAAAGTTTTCATGGACTCTATCTCAACTCTTGCATCTGATGAAGTGGTCTGGATTCCACAAGCCACATCAAATAAAACTCACTAGTTTTTTTAGGCACCACAGGGCTTTTTGTTGTTGTGGATTTCAGTAACTCCAAAAGTAGGGTAATACAAGCCTTCCAAGAGACATTCTGACTAGAAGGATGGAAGTTTTAGATCCACAAGTCTAGATTTGATGATGTTACCATTGGACAGCAGTGGGCAGAAGGAAGATGGGGATCTATTGGTGGAACTCAGAACTCAGTGAGGGGCTTTGATTCAGTGTCAAAGCACATGATCTTCATGTAGAAGGTCTGGGACCCCATCACTGGTATTTCTGGATAGGATGAAGAAACAATCCTGATTCAGACTCTTGGAGAACCACTGCCAGACAGTGTCAACAATATTGGGTTAATGGACAAATGTCTGGCTTGAGGTAAGAGGGCTTCCTGTGTTGCTACGCTTTCATCCCAAAGTGTTTCCCAATTCAGCAAAGAGTTCAGGCTCCCAATGACTTTACAAAGGTGATGCCAGAAAGCCTAAATGAAGAAGCTGAAATAAAGAAAAAATGGAATAAGACTGGAATAGATGTGAGTGCACATGGGTTTACATGGGGACTCCAATTCTGGTACTGAAGACAAATTTCTGGGACAAGCATGGGCTCAGAGGCAATCGGGGTCTCCAGTTCTATCCCTTCCCCAATTTCCAGAGCCATTATATTGTGTCTGCTTCTGACTGGTGTGCCTTGGGGTTCTAGTGGGGAGGACAGTAGATCAGACAAGCCTAATGTATGCCCACCCTGTCACAGGGGTGACCAGCAGTTGCATTTTTTTAAAAAAAAATTTGGCAGGCTTTCGAGTTCTATCTGCTGATAAGCCTAGCACAGTTACAACTTCCAGTCTCCCTCACACGGTGTGGCCCCTGGGGATTTGGGGAGCTGTAGTCCTCCAAGGAAGTTGGCAAAGGTCTGCTCTGTTGCTGTTTTTAATTATGATTATGGAAGGTTGTATTATCTGAAGACTGCGTTAGAATTCAGTATGGGGATTATACCTATGCAACTAGTCTTAGGTCTGCAGGAAATGGAACTGAGCAGTTTCACAATGGCTGTATTCAGCAAGAGGCTGCTGTGACATTACTACATAGGGGAGCTAGCAAAGTGACCACTGATGATGGGGACAAATGTGCATTGGATGCCAGGACACATTAGGCATTCTGCATCAGTAGAACCCAAAGCAGGTCAGGGAGTGCCAATGCCCATCCATAGAGCCCAGTGTGCATTAGTACATTCTCACCAGTCCCCTGATATGCATCATCATAATTCATTAAGAAGGCTCTATAACACCTCTGCCATGTAGCTAAGTGTGTGCGAAGCTGCACAATGTATAGACTATGGTATAGAATTGCAACTTTTTTTTTCTTTTTAGTATACAGTAGATTTTTCCTTCTTTCTCGTCAAGCGAGACACAAATGCTGGAACAATTTTTTTTTAAAAAAAGTATGATCTCCTTGAATTCCATGAGAAAGCTGGCCTGGCTGGAACGTGGCTTATATTTTAGTGCTTTACTGTGTCCAGGCCTTGCTGTGTCTGAAGCCAAACAAACATTAAGGCTTTTTTTTTCTCTTTCTCCCTTTAGCCATAGCAAATGTATGAAATTACTTTAGCAAAGCTCCCTCTGGACTCATATTTGCCCTCCAAATGTGGAGACTCTGAGCCATTTTATGACTTTCCCTTAGTCTTATTTTGATTATAATGAGTCCTGTAAACTAAGACTTACAAACAGTTGCTCAAAGTGATGGCGGTTGGTACAAGCCCCGGTCTGGAATAAACATAAAAAGAGTTTGCCAGACTGGAGTCAGGAAACAAACAGTGACTTCATGTAACATAGGAAACTAAGTGTAGAGTGATATTAACAAAAGGAAACAGAGGAGTGTGCCACAGGCCGGCATTAAAACACCCTAATGTCAAGGGTAAATGCTGCCTCCTTTGGGATCCAATTCGTGGACCTGGGGACAGCCAAATATCCCAAAGTAATGGTTTAACACACAATCAAACTAAAGGTTGCTGAAGACTGTTTTGCTAAAATTTAACCTCCGTTGCTGCTTAAACCTTGAAACAGCCAACCGAGCACTCCTCAAGCCCCCACGTTCATTTGATTAGGTCTGATTGTAAATGTGACAATGAATCAGTGGCCCATGGTTCTTGAAAAATGCCAAAAAGTGAGAGGCAGATCTTTCATCCTGGGACACAGTATTGATGTCACAACCTTGTATCAGGGATAACAAAGCTAAGGCCCAGGTCCTTACTCCGTTTGGAACAGTTTGAGACAGACTCAGGCAGTTTCCACTTTCAAAGTCTATTTTTTTTAGCCCTCTTGTTAGCCATACCTTCCAACTATCTCAGTTAGTCATGGACAGACCTGATTAATCTTTGGCTGTCTCACTCTTCATCTGCTTTTAAAATATCCCAGTTTCTTTCTCCTCGTTCCATTTTCCCCCCTTTGTCATCAGCTTACTTTAGTTGCTGCAAACTGAAGTCACAATGCAAAAATTGTTTGCACTCAATTCAGCGGGAGGAGAGGAAGAAGCAGAATCTTGCCCTTTCTTATAGGTTTGGAGAAAAACAAACTTCTGCAACCTCTCCTTGCTTGTGTGTTCTTTTTCATTAGTAACTTTTACCATCTTGATCACACACTGATTTTGCCTGGCCACAATTGTCCCAGTTTTCATCCATTATACTCTGCCATCACAAAAGAGGTTAGACTTCATGACTCTGGGATTCTCTCCTTTATCCTCCTTTTTTTAAAAAAATGTACAATTTCAGTGTAGAGTCACACAAGAAGTTCTTTTTCAGCCAACTCTTCTGCCCTGAGAAACTTTGTTTCACTAAAATACTACAGTGATTTGTCTAACACTCTCTGTTCTATTCCTTATTTACTGAAATGAATAATAACGGTCTGAATATATTAATCCTTGACATTGTAGTAGAGTTATTTTGTGTTTAAATATGTCAGCAGTAGTCACTGTTGCTTGCAGTTATAATTCAAGGACGATCAATGTAATGTTGTTGTCATTAATAAAAGGGAGTCAATAGGCACAAAGTTTTAATATAAGCCTAATTATGAGTGTCTCTTTGCATAAAACTAAAGATATTGAAAATGTTGACATTGGGGAAGTGCCCTTGGATCAAACCCGCTGCGTAAGTCAATAATCTATTATGATTTTCATTTTGCAGAAGCAGCGCTATTATTTCAAAAGGTCTCAAAAAATCAATTTAACATTTGGTATATCTGCATAATAACGACATCTTAATTTAAAAAATCCAAATTTGAGGACTACAAAACAAGAAGTTTAATCTCTAATCAATGAGAAATGGTGTGTAGAAGTTATAGGTGCAATAACCATTTGGAATAAACTGGATCACACATTCAAGTTGTTCATATCTATTGCTTTGTTTATGGCAATAGTTACTCTCTTTTAAGATACAGCTCCGCATAGTGCCAGATACACATCCATCTCACAGTGGGCGTAAAGGACATCTGGACTGGACATTTAAACAATGCATACAGGAATAAAACTTTAATTATTTCTGGTTGATTCACAAGCTGATGATTTTTCTCTATATTATGTCTTCCTAAGTGACCCTACTGTTGCTCTATTTAAATTTTGAGGCGGGAATGTCACATTTGAAGCACAAACAGAACCTAGTTTGATTTCCTTAGTAGAGTCAGGGAATTGGACGAATAAAATCTAACTTAGGATTCCAACTCTCCTAGCCAGCATAGCCACTCCTGAAGGATGATGGGAACTGCATTTCAACAACACCTGGGGACCTATATGGTCCGTATCCCAGGTTGTTTGAAGGACTTTATTCTTTTGTATGAATCTGCCCATGTTTTGACAAGTTCTTCTAGGGAAGGTCTTCTCTCTGTCTCACCACTCACACAAGTACATCTGGTGGGAACACAGAAGAGGTTCTGGAACCCCTTTCCCAGAGAGTTGAGAGTGGCATCCTCCCTACCCTTCTTTGCAGACAAGTGTAAAACTTTCTACTTCAAACGGCTCTTGAGGACTGAACGTGCAAAGCCCATCCCGCCAAAACAATGTGATAGACTATCTGCTATTTTGTTGTGTTGTTTTTTAAAATTATTTTTTATTAATAAAGTTAGTCAATTTCTTTTTTTCTTTTGTTTTCCCTCTTCTTTTCTTGTCTAATGTATATTGTATATTCTTATTGTATATTCTTGTTGTGCTGTCTTTAATGGATGATTTTTTTAAAAAAAATGTTTTAAATTTTTGACAGGTTAATTGTCTTTTTTTGTATTTTGTGAGTTTTAACTATATGTTTTTTTTATCTGTTGTAAGCCACTTCAAATTCCAAACCAGGGAAAGGCAGGATAAAAACAAATTAATAACTAATAATAATAATAATAATAATAATAATAATAAAAAATAATGCTTTCAATGCACATTTTCATGAAAATAAGATAGATCCTGGAGATTGTTCCTTTGTACAGTGGATAAATGGGCACAAACCATTTCCTCCTAAAATAAGTGTATACACATCACAATGGCCTGAACACATGGTACCTTGTTTGTCATAGACATTAAAACCAGACATCACCTCTGCCTAGCATCCTGACCGCTTACCCTTTGGCTGTCTGGATTAGGCAGTAAGCATCTCAACTAATCCTCTGTCATCCCACTTTATCAGCTGCTTTTAAAATGTCCCAGTTTCTCTCTCTGCCTCTCACTTTGTCCTCAACTTACTTCAAAGAGCAAAAGTAGTTTGTACTCAGTGTTAACATATAGGGGGGAACAGGGGCTGGAATCTTGCCCTTCCCAGGAGGCTTGGGTAGAAGCAAACTCTTGCAGCCTCTCTTAGCTTGTCCGCTCTCCTGCATTAGTAACTTTTGCCATCTTGAACACACACTGATGTTGCCTGATAGCATGTGCCCTGGTTTTCATCTGCAAAATATTGAAGGGAAAACAACTGGTTCCTGAGCAAACTGAGTGCTGCTGTTGGACTTCAGGGTATTTTCCATCCAGACATTTGAATGGTAATATGGAATAGCGTCTTTTCAGTTGTGGCAGATCCTCTTTCGAAAGCCTCTGTCTAACTTTTCTTTCCACGTCTAACCAGGTTTCCTTTTCGGAGTCTTCTTTTTTTCCCCTTACATGGATTTTATGACCGTCAGGACGCTGCATATTCAACAAGATTCTAAAAGACTAGCTAGATGTCACAAGTAAATGCGCGTTGCTGATCCCAGAGGTGATCTGCTCAAAAATGAAAAATCATCTTGGGAACCAAGTACAAAGGAAAGAAACTATGAGGAGAGGGCTCATAACCTTTGTCTTCCCCTTACTTCTTTATTCTCAATAACACCCAGGACTCTTTCAAAAGAAAGAAAGAAAGAAAGAAAGAAAGAAAGAAAGAAAGAAAGAAAGAAAGAAAGAAAGAAAGAAAGAAAGAAAGAAAGAAAGAAAGGAAAAAAGCTTTTAGAACCTTGGATGTCAAAATGATGAGACTATGTGCATAAAGCAAAGAAGAGGTCCATAAAGCAAGATTAAATATCAGTTTCAGCTGTTTCTCATCACTCCTGAAGAATTTTTTTCCATTTGGAAAACACAGCAATTGCAATCCAATGATGCATGCTAATGTATAAAATATAGCTAGCCCCTGTGATGGAGAATTAGAACCTGCACTCCCAGGTAGGCTCATGGGCTATTTTTGCCCTCCACTGTTATAGTGCTATTATTCCACTTTCAACATCCTGTGGTATTCTGGGGTTTGTAGTTTACTGAGGCCCAAGAGCTCTCTGGCTGAGAATTCTAAATGCCCCTCCTGTAATTACAAGCCCCAGGAGTCCATAGGATGTTGAAAGTAGAATAATAGCACTATAACAGTGGAGGGCAGAAATAGCCACAGATTCATAAGCTGCTCTTAACAAATGAATTGCTACATGGTGTCAGTGTTAAGAGTTGAGCTTGAAGCTGGTCCTGAACAACAAGACCAGGAGCGTCAGACCAAAATTCAACCAGTACATCATTCCCCTTATATCTGAAGGGAATACCTGCTCAACCACAACCAAAGCTAAGCAAGGTGATACTCTGTGACTTCATGCTTGCTCAGGGAATATAGCTGTACTTTACCATCACAGCAGTTCAATGCCTCTTTAATTGCTAGGTCTTCATCTTACGGAATCCTGAGATTTGCAGTGAAGTATCTATACTACAAAGCTATAACAGTACTAATCCATTGTAACAACCACAACAGGATTCTATAGGATTCTAGGATTTGTAATTTGATGAGAGACAGAGAGTTCTCAGCACAAAAGCTCTGGTACTTTAGTTCGGAGAAGTGGAGTAGGACACTCTGGTGGAGAATTCTTAGTATTTCCCCAAACTACAAATTCTAGGATTCATAGAAGGTCATTATGGCAATGAGAGGAGTGTAGATATCTTATTGTAATTACAGCTAGCTAAGGTCCCATTTGTACCAGAAAAGTAACTTGATAGGAGACAACACTGACAGAATATTCTCTCTTCCTCTTGAGACCTGTGTTTGGGTTACTCCTCTGAAAGTGTGCTATATGTCATTTCAGAAGCCCCCTAGTCTTGTTATCTTAAATTTCATATCATCTTTTGTTTTCCCAACTATTGTTTCCATTATTGTTTTGGTGAATACCTCTGGTGAATGCCAAGAGAAAAAGGAGATCATTTCCTGGTGTTTGTAGAATGAAAGACTCCGTCTTCCCATCCAGCCTTCCCCTCCACCTCTCTCTCTCTCTCTCTCTCTCTTTCTTGCACTCATTCTCTCTGCCTTAGGTGGGCACACATGAGCACCGAAGAGAGCGGCTCAATTAACTGTATGTCAGATGATTATCCAAGAACTTAATTTAATCTCCATTACACTTCCCCCTTCATATTTCAATTAAATATGCTATCAGAGTGTTAACACATCTTTGAACCTGCTATTTCTTCAGTTAATTTCCCACTAAGAGGTGCTGGAGAGTAACAGATGTCATAATTATGCAATTATTAAGCATGTTTTATGCTCGTTCTCTCGAGTCTTTGTGGCAGGGACAGAGGAATGTCAGAAAATTAATCAATTGGCACTAGGCTTCTAGGGGTTCTGTAATATTATGCCAATCTTTGAGGTTTTTTTTTTCTTCTTTCCCTGATTCAAGAGTGGCCACTTGCATTATTAAACTAGGGAAAGGAATGAAGTACAGTGGCAGAGTAATACTTTGTATTCAAATACTTCTAGGTTTAATTTTGGTATCTCCCCCACTCCGCAACAATTACTTACCAGGACATCTACATAAGATCTCCGAGCTTCTGATAATCTACATACAAGTGCAATTAAAATCACACCTTCCAAATATCCAAAATCATAAATCATAAAAGTACACATCTAAATTTGCAAATATTCAATGCCGCTGATTAAAATTTCAACTAAAATGTAATCAAAGGCAGAAATAACAGCTATTAAACCCCTGCTTATTCCCTCAGAGTAGATTATTTTAATCACTACTTGAAAGACAAAAGTAGGGAACAACCAGATCTCAGATGGAAGCGTGTTCCACAACAGAGAGGGCAAGAACAAGAGAGCCCTGCTATGTCCAATAGGCTTATGGCTACCATATTATGTTGCTGTTGTTATTGTTGTTGTAAAGGCATTTCCGTTCTGTCGTTCTAAAAAGATCAGGTAGCAGTGATGGGAAAGACCCCTACATCAGACCCTCAAGTACCCTGTTAGTCACAAGTTGAAAATCCAGGATTGCATAGACCAATGGTCTGACCCAGTATAAAGCAGATAGGCAATGTGTGGTCTAGGGCAGCACGCAACAAGCCAAAGAACGATGCAAGTTTGAGATAGAAAGGAAAGGCCAAATCAGCACATGGATAAGTTATTTTTGGAGGGAAGACTGTGGTTCCATTCTATTCCGCTCTGGTCAGACCGCCACCTGGAATACTGTGTCCAGTTCTGGGCATCACAGGTCAAAGAGGATGTCAAGAAGCGGGAACATGTCCAGAGAAGGGCAACCAAGATTATCAAAGGTCTGAAAACCAAGCTTTGTGAGGAACAACTTAGGAGGAGCTTATATGTTTAGCTTGAAGAAGAAAAGATTGAGAGATGACATGAGAGCTGTATTTAAACATCTGAAGGGTTGCCATAGAGGAGATGAAATGAACTTGTTTTCTGCAGATCAGAAGAGTAGAGTATGATCCTCTGGATCTGAATGATACGGAAAGACATTTGACCAAACATTAGGAAGAGCTTCCTCACTGTTTGAGAGTAGGTTAGACTCTTCTTCCATGGAAGTCTTTAAATAGAGGTTGGATGGGCTTCTTTCAGGAGTGCTTCAGTTGTGTACCCCTTTTTAAAAAACTTTTCTAACAATTTAATAGAAAAAAAAATCTGGATATTTGCTGGCCGTACAGTTGAGCAGAAATGCTTGCTTGAGAGCTTATGTGACTTCTCTAATCAGTTTCTAACAAGCACCTAAAAAATCTTACAGACGAAAGAATTTCCTTCAACTGCAAGGATACTGAAAGAAGACTCTTGTTCATATCCACTTCCTTGATCAGTCGAGGAAGTGAGCCAAGCTGTGAGGTGGGTCAGATGCACCATTTCCTCAAGAAATCCATTTCTGGATACATCTGGAAAGCCAGTGGTGAGCAGTCCTTTGCAGCTGTATCGGACATGGTCAGGCACTGTGAGAGAGCTATAACTGAATCTGAATACTCAGTGATCCCTTGCTGGCAAATGATTGGCTTCATGCTTGTGTGCTGAATGTTTTTTTAAATATCCAGACCACTCTAGAAGGTTTTCTAACACACAGGGGACTCCTAGTTGTGTTGTTCCTGTATGGTAGGGATTGAACTAGACAGCCCTTGCAGTCTTTTCCAGTTCTAAGATTCTGTTATTTTATTATTTTTTAAAATTGTTTTTAAGTAGTAAGCTGCCTTGGTGAGCCAGCATGATATAGAGGTTTGAGTGCTAGGGTACGACTCTAGAGTTTTAATCCTCACTGACCCACTGGGTGACCTTGGCCAAGTCACACTCTCTCAACCTCAGAGGAAGGCAGTCACTAACCCCCTCTGAACAAATCTTGCCAAGAAAACCTTGTGATGGGTTGACCTTGGGGTGTCTGTTAGTCAACTTGAAGGTACACAACAACACAACAACAAAGTCACCCTTGAGTCTCATTATTGGGGGAAGGGGGGATATAAGTGAATAAAATATATTAAATTAATAAAATTAATACCTTGTTTACATGGATGTATTGTGGTTGGTTCTAACAATAGGATTCATACCTTAATTAAATCATTGTATGATACTGGATGAACAATGAAGAGAGGTTAGTGTTGCAAAGGGTGGAATGGGATGATAATTTTTTCCCCTTACATTTTATTTTTACTTTCTTCCTTTGTTCATTGCTGACAGCCAAATCAAGCTCAGCAAAGTGTGTGTATGTGTGTGTGTGTGTGTGTGTCGAACTGCAAAAATAAAGAAATGGCTTGAAATACATTATTTGGTGACTGTGGGCCTAATGTAAATAAAAACAGTTATGTTAAACACCCCCTAAAAGCTGGTTTTATAATCGAAACGTGACTGAGGTTGGTCCAGAATAGCAGTAGGACTGCCTGCAGAAGCAGTAAGACGGTGTTTATTTAAGTTCATTTCTTTCTTTCTTTTTTTAAAAAAAGTGTGATAGGGTTGTGCTGTTTCAAATGCGAAGGCAAGTGCCTCAGGTGTAGAGTGAGCCAAAGAAACCAAAACTATGGGCCTTCGGTGTCCTACAACGGTTCACTGTGGGTCTTTATGGCTCCTTACATAAACACTGTATTATAGCAGTGTCTGGCAACACAATCCTTGTATAAAATTAATTTTACTGTACATAGTTAACTCTATATTGCCTCACATTACAGATGACCAGGTTTAGATCTTTACACAAAGTTTGAAAGATCATTTTTTTTAAAAAATCTAAGTCCTCAAATTAGGTTCTGATTTTGAGAGGGCATACAATAGAATGACCTTTCTGTAGATGAGGTGAGGTAAATAGAAGAGGAGAGGCAGTTTTGTTTATTACTGTTATTTTCTTTGCTGCAAACTGATCTCAAGACAGGCAGGAGTTTGGGGAAACAAGTTGGTTTCTTTCACTGTATTTACAATCTTCCCCTCCAATGAGCTCCTCTGGAGCATTGCCAGAGATGTAATGGGACATGATGGGGAAGGTTTTAGCCTTGATAAAATAACTTATTGGGAGTGAATAGATTTACCATAAGGATTAGCCATATCATAAAAAAGGCTGAATACTACTAAAAGAGAAAAAAGAAGAAGAGTTAGTCAAAAGATTTCAGAAAAAGACAAAAGCATATAATGAACTGGTCATTGAAAGTAAAAAACAAACAAACAAACAAACATAAAATAAAGATGGAAAGAATCTCTAATTTTGTGTTTTTTTAAATCTAGTCCCAACTAGAGTAAATCTGTTGAATCAGCTTCTGACCGCTAACTCAACAGTTATGTAAACGCTATTGATTTAGTGGATTTACTTTCGTTGAGATCAACCATAGAATTTAATAGGGATTTAATTATTCACTAAGACCACTTCCACACTATACTGTTATAGTGCTATTGTTCCACTTTCAACACCCTATGGAATCCTGGGGTTTGTAGTTTAGGGAGGGGCATTTAGAATTCTCAGCCAGAGAGCTCTTTGGCCTCAGCAAACTACAAGCCCCAGAATTCCACAGGAAGTTGAAAGTGGAATAACAGCACCACAACAGTGTAGGGCAGAAGTGGCCTCCATTTCTTCACAAAGGTAGCAATGATTAATTTCAGCAATTTTTCACCCCACTGCAAGAAAGACTTCCAATACCACACAGTTTCAAATGCTGTTCGCAATTCAGGACTTAGTCTGTGCAAAATTCGCATGAGGTTGTTTGGTGCAAAACCCAACATTTTCTGAGCAGGAAACAGCACTTTCTGCATGGGAAATAATGTGTCACCAGAGAAATATTAATTCCTGTGTGTAAAATGCTTCTTTTTGTGCATAAAATGATGTTTTATACAAATCAACCATATGCAAATTTTGCACAGAGTAAACAATTACAACATTTTCTTTTTTTTCTTTTTATTTTATTATTATTATAAAAAAGGAGAAGAAACACAAAACAATATACTGAGGAGACAAACATAACAAAACAGAATTACGGATTTTCTGTGCAGGAATTAATATTTATGCATTGAAATATTGTTCTCCACACAGAAGATACTGTTTCCTGTGCAGACTATGCCATATCTTCCACAAAACAGCTATGAGTGAATTTTGTGCAGAATAAGGCCTTTTCCACCCCACACTATTATAAAGCTATTATTCCACTTTCAATATCCTATGGAATCCTAAGACTTGCAGTTTAGGGATGGGCATTTTGAATTTGCAACCAGAGAGCTCTTGGGCCTCAGTAAACTACAAACCCCAGAATTCCACAGGATGTTGAAAGTGGAATAATAGCACTGTAACGGTGTAAGGCAGAAATGGCCTGTGTCTTCTTGTCAGGGTTCCCAACACTCAAAAATGTATACTTTTCTACTATTACTCAAATATTTTTGAGTATTCTTTCCATCCCTAGAATTTAAGCACATGAGTGCAACTACAGCTCCCCACTTGGACTTCCCAGAAACTGATATACAGAAACAAATGTCTCTGGTATGGGGGGAACATATACCCATGAAGACTATAGCTCTATCCACCATTAGTGTGTTCAGTACCCTTCTAAACTGATTTAAATTGGCAACCATTGCTACTTTTTGTGAGAGTGAATTCCACAGTCTAAGTATGCATTGTGTAGTTCTGCTGATTTTAAATTGGTGAACCATAAATCCCCGTAACTCTACCTGGATGAGGCTTCACATATATTGTGCCTCATATATATTTCACATGTGTGTTTTGTACTATTCTGTGCACTATTTTCTTGCTTTTACAACTAAGTTTTTAATTCATTTTCAAAATGCTGAAGTAAGGTTTCTTCGCCTCTGTCCATATTAGAGTATGGACGTTACAGTTACAAGTACCTGAAATGTTATATTTCCAGGGAATCGATAACCATAATCAAATTATATTCCAAAAACAGCATAATGAAAAGGAACAAGCTACTTCATCAGTCAAATGAGTAATATTCCCTAGTTCCTTTCATAGTTATTTTTAAAGAGCAATTGTAGGCATTTTGATTCGAATTTTTTTCAGGTTAGTATGCCATTTAAAAAATAATGAGAAATAATAAGGAATCCAATGAGTAATCCAAGAATTTGCTTTTTAAAATATTGCAATGAATAAGAACAAGTAGCTACTTCACAATTACCACAAAACGTAATGGGGAAAAAATACTTTTCAACCATAACTTCCCCATCTCTGATACAAACCATCTGAATTGTTCCTCCTATTTGCTTTCTTAATTTTGTGTTTTCAGGTTTCAGAATACCAACAGCAGAACTGTAATCCTAGGTGCACTTCAAAGCCATGTATCTTACACTGCATTTCTGGGATGTATTTTCTTGTTAATTTTAAACATATGTCCCCTGTAGGCATGATTCACGCAAGGCTCTGGTATTCAGAGGAAATGATGATCAGACTCGGAAATGTGTAAAGATGCAAGAGCCTTGGCAATTTTCACTTCAAATGTTGTCAGCAAGTTACTATTATAAAAGCACTTTTCACACCAATTCACTGTAGAAAAAAAAACCCTTATACTGTGCAGTTTTGACAAAGTTACACATTTAATGAACTCTACCACCTAAAGGTATATTTCCTCAGAGCTGATAACAGAATCACTTACATTAAATCTACAGATGAAATCTTTAAGTAGTTTTATTGAAATCACTTGATAAAGGAAGGGATAGGAATGTACTGTTTATGCATCAATATTTATGGTATGGAGTTGGATGCTCATTAGTTGTTGACCATGTGAATTTCAGTGTCACATATATTTATTTGTGAAAAACATTTATATTCTGGTCTTACATATTGTGTTTGTAATAGCTGTAAAGACAGACATCTCAAGATGCAAGGTAACCAAGTAACTGAATACCCAAGTCATTTCAAAATTTCCCCTGTTGGATGAAATTATGAGAACATTTGCACAATTTTTCAATAATTTCCTCCACTTTGGTACTTTTTTTTGTGAAAAAAATCATTTGTCTAAAAAGACTTAGATTTTCTGCAAAGAGCCCATTTTTGAGCAAAAAGCCTTTTTGCACAGAAAACTGTATTTTTTCAAATTTGTTCTACATACAATGACATTTTCTTCCCATAAAAAAGTATTTCAGACAGAAACATCTAGTTTTCTTTAAAAAAAAAAAAAAAACCCTGAGCAAATTATTAACAGAAAGTTCTTAAAAACCATGAAAGGAAGGAAGGAAGGAAGGAAGGAAGGAAGGAAGGAAGGAAGGAAGGAAGGAAGGAAGGAAGGAAGGAAGGAAGGAGAAAGAAAGAAAGAAAAGAAAGAAAGAAAGAAGGAAAGAAAGACAGACAGACAGACCTCAGTGGGTTGAGTGGAGCATGAGGGAAGTTTGCAAGTACCGCTTACAAGTAAGACAGATTCATAACATAGAATCTGACTATAAATGGAAGCAACCAAGAACTCTTATTCTAGAAAAATTGCTACCCTTTTGCCTTCCAGATTGGAAAATGTTGTTCCTTTTTCACTTAGTCACTCACAATCCTGCCTTGTCCCTCTACCTTGAGAGAGATTATTGTCTCTAACCCCTGAGCAGTATCGTAGGTAAAACACAAAGAAATCTTCCCAGCTATAAAGATTTCATTCAACGGCCTCTGCTGATGTGTCATGGACTCTTATGGTCAATAAAGGGACAGTTAGCCAACTTATTTCAGTTTCACAGTCTACTAAGAACTAATGACTGGGGTTTTCTACCATCAGTGATTCAAGTTCTGTCTGGGAATCAGGAAGATATCACCAGATCTGGTGGCATATTCATAGTTGTGTTAATTTTTCTAATTGTCCTATTGTGAACCTTCCTATGGTGATTCCCTTCAGATGTTTTGTCAGTCCCACTGCACCTATTGTCACTGGAACCTCAGTTGTTTTCTCTTCTTGGAGGTGTTGACTCTCAAATTGTAGGTCTTGATATTTCATAAACCTTTCCCTCTCTTTATCTTGAATGCTGTTGTCCCCAAGGTTTCAAACCCTCTTTTTCTTAACAATAGTTGTGGTTGGCCAGCCAAATCATCATCATCATCATCATCATCATCATCATCATCATCATCATCATCATCTCCATCATCTCCATCACCTCCACCACCACCTTTGTTATCTAAAATGCTTGTCCAGTAGAATAAAAAGCCTGCCAATCTAGAGACTGGCTCTGTTTACTCACAGTCCCGTAGATATTTGTTTAAGTACACGGTGCAGTGCATTTTGAGACTTTGAAAGTCAATGGATCTGTCAAGAGCTGGTAAAAATTAAATGTAATGAGCTCATTTCAATAAACATTTATGAGACTGGTTTCATGCTGGTAAAATGAGTCCAGCAGGCATGGTTCCTCCACCTGCTTGAGAAGGGACAAAATAAGCAAATCTCTATTTCTGACAGTTTTACATAATTTTGAATGGAATATTGACGTTTCCTCTTAACATGGGAGAAAATGTTATTTGGACCCTCTTTTCAAGCAGACTGGCCTGATTTACATTTTCTGCACTAAATCTACACATGGGAACACAGTTCTTTCTCAGATTGTCTCTTTCTCCAGGTTTTGCTGTGCAGTTCTTGGATCAAAAATGCTATACAAAAATGCAGGGAAACCAGAGTACAAAAATGCACACACAATTTTTCCTTCATTTAAAAAATTCCAGATGGATGGAAAAGGTCTAAGAGGACAATCATGCTATACTGACTAGGACCAGAATGTGGCCAGTTGCATAGTCTGGCCTCGCTCTTGACTGAGGCAACTTTTATCTTGCAAAAATCAAGCCCAGCTTTTGTGACAGCCCCACAGCAAAGTATAATCCAGATGCAGCTGGAATATTTTAGACAGTTCTGCACTCATTGTCATGTTAATGAGACCTGTTCATACACACATACTAGTAATATTTTAAAGTGTTATGATGTAAATGAGAGGCATCACAAAGTCACGGAAATATGTTTTCATCTAGTCCTTTTATTAAACTGCAGTTAATATAGTGCTGTTCAAGCAATAAAGAAAGGAACAAAGGCTGTTAAGACAAAA
The DNA here is from genome assembly GCA_030412105.1 of Cyclura pinguis. Taxonomy (NCBI): domain Eukaryota; kingdom Metazoa; phylum Chordata; class Lepidosauria; order Squamata; family Iguanidae; genus Cyclura; species Cyclura pinguis. The sequence goes on from CM059607.1 coordinate 25,702,769, forward strand.
GGAATTAATATGACAATATTAGCAATATTTCATGCTGGGTTTTGCTTGCTAAACTCTGAACTGTGAAGAAGAAAAAAAAGCCCCTGACACTGATAATAGATCAGCAGAAAGGTGAAAACACAGGTTAGAATAAAATTATGAGGATTAGAGCTTAGTATCTGTATTTATACTGTTGTTAATCTATACCAGAGTAGGCCCACTGAAGTAATGGGATTTACCCATTCAACAATTGATTCAATGGGTGAATGTCCAGACTAACCAATAGAATTCAGACTAGAGTATTTATATTTATTCAGTGACATATTATTATGAGTAACAGTGTTGGGTCCAGATTTGGGGAGGAGGGAGCTTGAAGGAAGCTTAGAGCAGTGTCTCCCCGCACCCCACAATCTGTGCCATTCTCATCACTTCCCTTTCTTCTGGACTTCACTGCCCACTCCAACCCCCCAAAAAGCAAAATAAATAGAGTCCATTGCCTTTATTCCTGTTTATACACTTGGGAAGGGGGTATAAACGGAGCAAGAGATCAAGGATGAAGAGGAGAAACAAAGCCATAGAGATTTGGAGGGTCAGAACTGGATGTCTGTGTGCCTGTGAAGGTTTGCAAGGGCCATCCTGTCAACTCAATCCTGACATGTTCATCATTGTTGGATTACGTGTCCAACTTATGGCCTTCTAGGTGGAGCTCCCACAGCAAAATAATTAGCCACTGTGTGAACAAAATGCTGGATTAGACAGACCTTCTGTTTGGCCTAGCAGGGATCTTCTTCTGTCCTCTTAACATACCCCCAACAAACTCCATCTACAGACATAAATATATATGGGCAAGAAGCCCTTGGGCATGATGAAAATGACCTTTATTTACGGCCCTTTATGAAATATGAACATTTCATCAAAATAGAATCTCATATCCTAGAGAGTATGTAAATTTTAAGGCTGTTGATCGCAGTAAATCAAGGTTCATTGAATTAGGCAGGTGGTGTTAAAATGGATGGATTCACATGACCAACTTTTCCAACACCCAGCAGGAATTATTGAGAACTAAAATATCCAAGGGTTTACTGGCTTTGAGAGTAACATGCTTTCAGCAAGCAAGATTTTTTTAAAAAAAAAAATCTCAAAGATACAATCAGCCTTAATGGTTGTTATGTAAACAGGTATCACATGGATTGTCTTAAAACTCTGTGCTCTAAATCATTATGACTCTTCCTATCTGTAGAATTATAGGCTACCTCTTAAAAACTTGATTCCTAAAATTCAAGAGTGTAATCTGAAACTGGAAGGCCCTCAGGCATAATTTATGCTTAGACCCCATTAGGAGGCCTCGTGTTATATATTCATAAAGTTTTCCTTTAAAAGCTAGTATCTGTGATTGAGTGTTTTAAACTACAGGATATCCAATGTGATGACAATGTGATTCTTAGAGAATTTAGATGAGACATTTGTCAAATTCAGTTTAGGTCAGTGTCTCATTCTTATAGCCTCAAAATTATTTTTTCCCATTCATGCATCAGTTTACAATTCATCCCCCCTCCAAAATCCATCTAAAATTGTATACATTTCTACTAATGCAAACATTTTAATTCACTTTCCCCAATACACACTTTTTTGCAAAGAATTTCCTCTGACAGTTACATGTGTGTATGTCTTGTTTTGGATAGTGTACAAGGTGCTACTCGATAGCCCCTTGCATACCATCTAAAACCTTCCCCAGCAGCCTTCAAGGTTTGGGGATGCTTCTATGGACATTAAATGGATGTAAAGTGAAGGGAAAGGAAAAAGATGGAGGTACTCAACAGCAGGGACTGATTACCATCCTTACTGCAGTTTACTGGAGAGAAGGAAAAGAAGTGATAGCCTCATTGCTCTTCCACTGTCTTGGGAGAACTGGAGCAGGGACAGGAGGCAGTCCCCACTGGTGAATTGCCTCCATTGTTCCCCTTCTCTTCCTCTCCTTCTTCTTCTTCCTCCTCCTCCTCCCCCCCAGCTATTTAATGTCCAACAGTATGGACTGCCAAAAAGACAAATAAATGTGTCCACATGAAAGCTGAACTCTCCTAGAAGCCAAATCAACTGAACTGAGGCTATTGTACTTTGAACTTATCAGAAGACCTCATTGGGGAAGACAATGCTGGGAAAAAGTGAAGGATGTAGGAAAGGAAGAAGATCACATTGCAAGTAGATAGAGGCAACCACAGAAGCCACAGCCTGAGTAATGACCAATAGCTTGCACTTTTTAAAAAATAGGCCATTAGGGTTTACCCTAGATTCCTTAAAGATCCCTTATTTCACTGTCAAGTCTCCTTGGTCCCACTTACTTAGGGCACTGGTGGCAGACATTACGTCTTCCACCAGAACCATACTCAAAACCTTACCGCTTCCATAGAACCTGCAAAAAACTGCACTTCATTGACTCTTCTTTGAAATTCCATGGTCACCTCCATGCTATGATGGGGTCGCAGATTAGGGAAGGACCATGAGATAGCAAAGTGTGTGAATTAAGTTCTTGTGAATCCTGAGGAGAAATTGCCCCTCACTCCAGCCCAAGAAACAGAATCCCTAATCACACACATAGTTCTACTCACTTTCAAGTGACTATCAGCTGAACTGTACTTGAATACTTGTGACTCAGTAGGGAGCCAGGGTCTAGACTCGGGGGACACCGGATAAGATAGCAGCATGCAAACTTTCTGTACCTTTACACTCATTTATTAACCCTGTTTGGACATAATAACTGAACCAGTTGCTAATTTTGTTTCCAAAATTGGGCCCTCCACTGCATTGCAACTTTCACTTATTGATTATGAATGTTGTATATTGTGCATTGTTGTGCACTGATATAACAGTGTAGGGGGGAAAGAGAGGTATGGAATTGACCAGTTCAGGAATCATATCTGTTGTCCTAGTCATTTAGTTATATGTGTTTTGGGGATGTAGGACCATAACTCACATTGTACATTATGCGTGAAGAAACTTCATATTCAATTCCTGATATATCCAGTTTTTTGATCAATTAAGTATATCTGTATACTGCCCTTCACCCAGTCACAGCTAAGGGCTTCCATGCCTATGGTGTAGTGAATCCATTCTGGGTTTTACATTAAACTTTGGAGGAGCTATCCATTGTATTGGACCTATGAGGGGGATATGTTTTAGCACCTTGGATAGCTCTTTTTAAGTTCAAATAAGGGGCCAGAATACCTTCACCGTCCCACTGACTGGGCCATCATCAGCCATTGCTTACTTTGTTCTGTCAGGATTTCAGGGTGGTGCATAACTTATCATACAAAATAACATGGCATCAGAGGAAAAAATCTTGAACAAAGTAATAAGAAAGTAATGTGTTACCAAGCAAGGTGGCATGGTTTGAACACTGGGCTACGACTCTGGCTACCAAGTTTCAAATCTCCTTTGCTCAGCCAAGGAAACCCACAGGATGACCTTGGACAAGTCACACTGTCTCAGCCTCATGAGAAGCCAAAGGCAAAGCTCCTCTGAACAAATCTTGCCAAGAAAACCCCATGATAGATTGCCTTAAGGTTGCCATAAGTTGGAAATGACTTGAAGGTACAGAAAAACAACAACACATCACACAAAGTTCATTATATATAAGCACAGTAGAGAAGCACTGAAGCTAACTGTTGGCTGCTTTCTTTTCTGTGAAGGTACCATTTATAAGGTGAAGGCTATAATTCAGTTAAGAAAAAATGATGAACTCATCTATTTTGAGGGAGGGATCTCAGGCCTGCTGTTCTGCTTTTCTTCTTCATGGCACCAGTGACATTTCTGAACACCATCTTCAAAAGCACTATGTGTCTTTGTGTAGGGAAGAACCAGTAGGCTCCCAATTTTGCCATCAATCATATTTAATAGCATAAGCAATTAATGTAATTTTGTTATTGAAAATTCCTGTCTGTTCAATAGCTTGCAGAAGACAATTATGGTTTTCTTTTTTAAATACACAGACACACAGAAACACACACGCACACACACATGCACATTTGCAATCAGATATTGCCTTTTGAATTCAGAGCAATTAAACATGGTCATTATCAGTGGTATATGATGAAATATTCATTTAAAAAGAGTGTGATATGACAGCCTGTCGCGTTGCAATTAAATAACATCTGAATCAAACAATATGATTTATTGGAATGATTGCATTTCTCTTTGGAATAAAAGATAAGAATAGCACAATCTATTTGGATGGAGGGGGAAGCAATATACCCTCTTATCAGAGGATTGTCCAGAAGTAAAAACAGTTGGACAACTATCAGGACCAGAGATGTAAGGGTGAGTGAATGCATCTTCCAATTTTGGTTTCATCAACTTTATCATTCCCCTGATTGCTAACGTACTTTGGCCAGTGTCCACTGAATGTGTCCACTTAAGCAATCTAAAGTGTCCATTAAATAATCTGTGAACACGACGAACACCCTCCATTTTTTTTCCACATAAGAAAATGCAATTTTCTGCAATTCAAATCAGATATTAAATTTCAGTTATTAAATTTCAGTTATTATTATTTAATCAGTAATTAAAAACAGAGTCAGTTGCCCACAATAAACTTGAGGAGACCTCGTAAATGTATTTGTTATGTATGGCATAATTCAGGGCTCTTGGCAGGGGTGGGCAGGGAAGAGAACCAACTTCTGTAAAGCTTGAAAGCAACTTCCAGAATGTTTTGGACTTGAAGATTCAGAAGAAATGCCTTTCCTTTTTTTTTTTTTTTTTTACAATGACGATAAGATGTTTGACACAATGTAATATGGGCCATGAAAACTGATGACGCAATTAAGCAGTCAAGTAGGTATCATTATTAATCTCTATCTTGGTTATTATTACTTATATTTGTTTAGTATTTTATATATATAATACTACAGTGGCCCCTCTGCATTCATGAGGATTCGGGGTGCAGAACTCATGAAAAAGTGGAAAAAATGCAAATAACTCTCCCTTGCAATTTCCCTCCCATTCCTCTCTGAGCTCTCCCCTCCCATTCCTCTGGCTCTGGTACTCTTGGCGGGGTGGGTGGGTGAGAGGGAGACAAAAAGAGAAAGGGCTTACTGATACTTTCCCCTCAGGTGAAGAAGAGCAGAGTACTGAGTTCTGGGTGTTCTACCTATTTCCAGTTGCCATCTTGAGAAAGGTGATTCTTCCCAGAGGGGACAGGCGGAAGCAACGAGAGCACCTGACCAATCAGTGGCTATTATACAGCAGAATGTGCAGCCATGTGGTAGAGAAGACATGCCTCCAGCAGTGGTTGTGGGGGCTTTGCTCACTCAAAAGGGAAAAAAATGTCCATTTTAAACATAAACCTCACAAGCCCAGGTGAGAAATGCAAATGAATGGGAGCAAGAGAAAGGGAGGGGAAGGTCAGCATGGGCCTTGCAAATAATCAAATTTGTGAAGGTCAAACCCACAAATGTAGAAGGAGGACTGTACTACTAAAGTCTCTTATTTATGTAATAATGTTGTATTATCAAATAATAATGTAATAGAAAATAAAAACATCATTATTTCTATAAAGTTATCTATCACTTTTTTAAAGTTTAAACTGATTTGAAATCCAGCAGTTACCTTTGATTCACCATGGAGTTATCTTTCTTTGATGGTGGAACTGCGTGCTTCTGTGAGACAAAAGAGTATACTGATGGCAGCAGTGCTGATGGTAGGTTCTCTCACATCAGACAGGCTTTTCCTAAAAACCCGGACTAAAGATGCCAAGCGGCTACTGGTCAGCAGCAGTGGAGGAGGGGTGACACTGGCAGAAGATCTCTCAGAGACAACGGCAGTGGCTAACACTTGTCAGTGCTGTACAGAAGGAGGCACAGTAAACCCCTTTTGGATGTCTTTTACCATGAAAACCCTATGATGACACAATTCAAAGGCAAAAAGAGATAGTGCCAGAAGATGAACCTCCTAGCTCAGAGGGCATGCAGTGAGCTATTGGGGAAGAGCAGAGGACTAGTACAAGTAGGGCTTCAGCTAATGACACAACCGGACTCAAGCTAAAAGGTCATTCAGCTGAAGATGTGCTCAGATGTGAAAGGGAAGTCCAAAGATGTACAGCACATATTACAGGAACATGAAATGTGAGGTGCATGAATCATGGGAAGCTAAACATAGCATGTGTATTAGCATGTGTGTTTCTTTATCACTTATCAGCTAAGTGCTCGCTTAACGGTTTACTATGTTTTAGCTAATTGCCCCCAACAAGCTGGGTGCTCATTTTACTGACCTGCAGAAGGATGGAAGACTGAATGTAGTAAAAGAAGAAATGCAACATATGAACATTGCAATACCTGGAATGAGCAAGATGAAGTGGATGAGAATGGGACATTTTGAGTCAGATAATTGCACAGTGTTTTACTCAGGAATGAAACTATGAGAAGAAATGAGGTGGCATTAATAATGAGTAGAGGTGTAGCAAAAGCAATCATAGGGTATAATGCAAAGTCTGACTGAATCATATCAATCAGACCTCAGAGAAAACCGAGCAATATAACCATGATCCATGTGTATGCTCCAACAAATGAGGCAGAAAGAGAAACTGAAAGAGTCTACAGAGGAGTCCATGAGGTAATTAATAACACACCAAAATAGGACATCTTGTTAATCCTAGGCAATTGCAATGCAAAAGTTGGAAATAGAACAGAATCAAAGATTATAAGAAAATTTAGCATAGGTTCAAGAAATGAAACAGGAGACTGACAGATTAAATTGTGTGAGGCCAAAGGTTTGCAACCAAAGAGGTTACTGCGTACGTGGATATCACTAGATGGCCAATAAAGAAATCAGAAGAAGGCAAGATGGCTAAACTGATACTGTCATACTTTGGACATATTATGAGAAGACATGACTCACTTGAAAAAACAATAATGCTTGGTAGAAGGCAGTAGGAAAAGAAGAGGGCCTCGTTACAAGTGGATGGACCCAGTTAAGAAAACCACAGCCCTGAGTCTGCAAGACCTGAGTACGGCTGATGATGACAGATCTCTCATTCACAAGCTGAAGTTGACTTGACATCAGTTAACAACATTACCTCTGACTTAACTATACTGAATTTTGTCTCTATAGTTCCTCTATACTAAAGGGTTATGATGTTTTCCATCTCAGCCCATCCCATGTCATTCACAAAACGGCAAATTCTCATCTCAGGAAGAGTTATGAAGTCAAAACATTGCAAAATTTTTTAATGAGCAAGGAAAGGTTGGTGCTCTACATCCAAATTTCAAGCCACATTTTGAAGAATTCTAAATTCCTCCGTTCGCTATACTTACTACTATACCCTAGAAGATGGAATTTCTAATAAATTCGTTCAAGTTAACTAGTGTCCTGAGAATAAATTTCAGTACTCTGGTGAAAATAGATTGGAGATGTTTTACCTCTGCATATAATCTGAGGGAAACAGATCCCATACCAATCCATTCCAGAGTGCAATATTCCATTTTCTACAATCCGGAAACAAATTCCATCCCTGGCAGACAGCATACACATGCCATCTCAGTCTTCAAAGTGTTGAGCAATTAAAGGCATGCTAAATCTCTCCCTTCTCCCCAGAATGCACAGGATCTAACAGCATTAGCTTGACCCAATTAAACAGTTACTCTCTGATGACTGGCTGTCTAGACATTTTAAATATTTGTTCTGTGGTGTCCCCTGCAGTTCATAATTAAAGAGTTACATGAAACCTCCGGGATGTTTTACTAGCCAGATCAGAAATTATATACATAATAGGTTTTTGTATGTAATAAATGTATAGGCTGCATTGCCATAAAATGTGGATATTTATACAACACAATATGACCAAAAGAATGTCTCTGTTTGTAAATGACCTATGCAATTAAGAAATGAATAAGCTTTTTAGTGTTGGAAAGGAGATAGCAGCCATTGCCTTTAGACTGTGTCTCCAACAGGATTGTGAGTGACACAGCTTTGTAAAACTGAAAGATTTAGAGATGGCTGGGTAAAGACAGTAGACTGAAAGAATAGTTCATTTCTCCTCCAGCACCAGAACAAAAGGTAAGTCCATAGTATCACAGTAATTAGCAGAATATGGTTATGGCCAATAGAAAGGTAGAAAACTAGTAGAAACTTTATACTAATGTTTAAAAAGACTGGTTTTTGCTGGTCCAAATGAACTAATGGATTCTGATACGTTTGTTCCAGAGGGGTCCTTCTGTGTGTCCCACTACCTTCTCAGGATCATTTGGTGGGAACAAAAGAGAGTCCTGTCTTGGTGGCTGGGCTGTAGAGGACAGAGGATAACTTGGAGGTTTCCCATTCATAGGGCTGCCATAATCAGAGGCCAAATTAACAACAACAGCAATGGGAATGTGTCTTCTGAGATGCAGCCGTTATATAGTATGCGTGCACCATTAAAAACAATGAAAAATCAACGCATGGAATTCATTCAAATCCAGTACAGCTACTTTTACTAATATGTAAAACAAGTCGGATCTGTGCTAAAGCTGTCACATTATTAAAATATTTTGATAATTCGCTTGAACCTTAATCAATTAATGATCTGTGCTGCAGTCCTTTTACCCTGCAGAGGGTGCGTTGGGCTTAAAAGTCCTTTATTCCTATTTGAGAGGCCCTGGGTATGTTTATGAGCTCATGCAAGCAGGGGCATCTGATGGTTTGGGGAGGATTGGATGAGGAGAGATTACTTAGTTAAGTATACTAAGTTGCTGATAGTGGATACTGGCTAATAAAAGCAATACAAATACCAATTAGTGGTCATCAGCTTTTGATTTCTTCCATCTTGCAATACTCCAGCAGAAAATAAAGTGCCTCCTAATTTTCAAATACATATCTACTATATAAAAGTCACGGTTTGTGAGTAAGTTTGTCTGTCTGTCTGTGTCAGACGGGTGAAGACCTCCTATGATTGGCTGTGGGAGGTGAGAAGAACTCATATGGTTGGACGAGGCCTAGCAGCTCTGAATACGGATTGGATTGGGAAATATGGCAAAAAGTTACACGTACTGGACACACAGGATCTGAAATCTATGTATTTCAACCACATATAATTCCTAAGATAAGGTAAGGTAATTCCTAAGGTATTTCTAACAAGTGTTACCTATGAAAAAATAAAATCTAAGGCAACACTGGATATATACACTAGTACTTAATAAATACAATTAGTCAAAATTTTTCTTTTTAAAAATGTAAATGCGATTCTTTCTGATGGACTGTATTAGCTTTCCATGTTGAGAGAGGAGGAGAAATGGAGGGAGGGAAGCAGATAGAGGGAAATACTGACTCACCAGAATGAATCAAATATCCCTCACAGAGGGTTACAGTTGGCTTTCTTGGGCTCATTTTGACTGTGACCTACAGGAGACTTTTGAACTCCAGCTTCCAAAAGGTGAGGGAACATTTGATCCCTTTCTCGATGTAACAAATGTTCTTAATAAGGGCTCCCATAGCACTGTTGGGAAAACAGCTCACAAAGCAACCCACAGGCTTCAACGGCTAAAACCTACATGAAATATTTAGTACTCTTCGGCACTGAGAAAGCCATCAATAAGTCCCTCCTCAAAAGTGACAATGTCAAACAGGATTTATTGCAGCCACTGGCACCCAAGGGAAAAGACTCCTATTAAAAAAAATGGGCTCCCCTCAAAGAAACGCAAGTTGGAAAGGTTGACTGTTTTGAACTCATCTGCAGCGTAACGCTAAGACTGGCAGCATCGGCAAACTGCCTCTGAGAATCTTGCACTTTCCAAATGAACTGTGGAACACTAGAATTTCAGTTCCACAACTGTACTGTGGTAGGAAGTTGATGGAATGAAGCACACACTCCGGAAAGCTCTATTTAACTGGAATTGTTCTGATTTATTCATATATACCAGTGGCAGGTAGTAGTCCCTTTGAAGAAGATTGGATAGATGCCTTTCATTTTTTTCCCCTGAAATATGTGATTTCTTAAAATAAAATAATGATCATGATAATATAATTTATATCCTACCTTTTCGCATAGAGGTATAGGGTATCTCATGATCTATATTAAAACATACAGCTAAGACAAAAAAAAATTATATATAAAATAATAGATTAAATGTCTGCCAGAATACATTGGCCAGTATTCTATAGAAAAGGACTTCAAAGCCAGATTTGTAAGACCTGCATACTCAAAAGTCACTTCCTGAATTTATTAAAAACAAAAAACAAAAAAAACCAAAACAACCTCAACTTGTTTTCTTCAAAGTTATGAAGACATTTTCAGATCTGGAGTTATTCTTTTTTAAAAACTGAATTACATGAAATTCTCACCCATCCCTACTCACGGCACCCATTATCTTACTTTCCCTTTCCTTTCCATGTGTTCCAAGAACATTTGAAAAGGACTTGTATTAGATGCATTTGACTTTTTATTCAGTTCTTTTTTTTTTTCAGTTATACCAACTTAAACGCCAATTTGTGTTCTCTGCATTGTTACATGAAAAAAAAAATATGGTTATGAGCAAATAAAGGCCATTTCCGCACTGCACTGTGATAGTGCTATTATTCCTCTTTCAACCTCCTATGGAATCCTGGGGTTTGCAGTTTAGGGACAGGCCTTTAGGATTCTCAGCCAGAGAGCTCTTGGGCCTCAGGAAACTACAAACCCCAGAATTCCACAGGATGTTGAAAATTGAATAATACCACTACAACAGTGTAGGGCAGAAATGACCAATCATCTGTGAGGCACTCTATATTAAATGTAACCATAAAATTCTGCAAAAGTTGCTGTGTTTTTCAAGAGAAAAAAACCCACTGGTTTTAGCATTTTTTTTAAAAAAAAAGTCCAGAATTTACAACTGTATTGTGAACAGTTCCAGTGCAAAATAACAAAGGTTCTCCTCTCTTTGAAGGAAGGAATCTCTTTTAAGTGATTATTTTTTAAAAAAAGCCACCAAAGGCTTTTTGCCTCCCTCCCTCCATACAGTTATTAATATAAAGGTGGTGGACCATTGTATTAAAGTGTACCATCAAAGCATTAAAAGGGTGTTTATGGATTTTGCTGCAGCATTCTTAATATTTCAGCACTATTAAAAGCTCTTTAAGAGTAATCAGAAATCTTTGGCAGAGAAAAGAGTTGTTTTATGCACCATCACGGATGTGGATTGGTTTGTGGTTTATAATAGAAACTGGGACTCAATGTCTAACTTATCATAGTGCCAGGTCCTAAGTCAGTAACCAAATTTATAAAGTGTGAGTGTGTATGTGTGTGTTTGTGTAGCTGTGTATAAATGACCTCTCCGCAATCTCCAACCGATTTGTGGGCAGACAAAGTGAGGAGTCGCTTTTATTCAATTTCTCCAGAAGAAGAAGTTCTCCCAGTTTCTTCAAGGTGGGGCTCATCATTAGCCAAGGTAGTTAAAAAAAAAAACTTATTTCCCTTTTCCAGTGCATCTCTGCATGCATCTGGGTGCATGAGTGTGTGCACATGTACACACACACAATTTTCTGGTTACTCAGGCCCTTGAGTGTTAACTGCCTGCTGCAAAACATCTTTTGGTTCCAGTGTGTTGTATTTGTATCTGTATTTGTTGATCTCATAATATCCTAACTGCCTCTTAAAGACGGTTGAAATAAAACTTTTTAAGAGGAACGGCTGGCATCCTGCTTGAGATTTCCATCTTCATAAATGGCCGTACATGTGCTCCAAACTGAACTGAGCAGTTTCATAATGTCCTCCTTCACCCAGGGGCTACCATGACATTACAAAGTGTGGACATCTGTTGCACAATGAATGGTAGCCAGTGGAGTCACTGGTACCCTCCAGCCTGATGCACAATGGACACCAATGTTCATTGGGATGCTCCCCAATGTGCATCAAGAAGCCAGCTAGGAAGCACTGAAGCACAACAAGAGTAGAAATCAGAGGTGCCTAATGCATTTGGAAAGACTGGAAACCATTTACAGACCTTTTGAGCAATAAGAAATCTAACAATGCAACGATTTGTAACTGTGGACACTAATAATTCTTGGATCTGTAAAGATTGTTTGCTTGGATCTATAAGAAGAGAATGAATATATAGAGAGATATACAGAGAGAGAGAGATGAAAATTTCTTTTCGTATTTTTTTTCTTTCATTTTCTTTCTTTCTTTCATTACAGTTTGGTTTGGGAAATGTCAGAGCCCTTTCGTAGTTCAGTAGATAAACGTTTACAGTTTGAGTTAGTTAGTGTTGAGGGTATGTTAGTTAGTTTGGTATGTTAGTACTGAGTTCTAGTTTTAGTTTTTTCCTCCTTTTTTGAATACGTACTATTTCTTTGATTGTAATTCTCTCTGGTTACTTAGTTTGGTTTATAGTGGTCCATAGACCCATCAGTACAATCAGAATGGAAATTATACAATATTAAGTAAACATAGCAAGGAATTTAGCATAGCATAAGCCCAAAAGAATAGCCATATTAATTGTAATTTTAACTGTGAATCTGTTTATTTTAAATCATCATCATCATCATTATCAAAGCATCCAGTGCACAATGGAGCACTCCTGCCAGGGCCCCGTTGCATATCTTGGCAATTCACTAATAGAGTTTTACTGTGTTTCTGCAATATAGCTATGGATTCATAGTTATGAAACATAGACTGTGATTTAGAATCTCGGTCATTGTTTGTTCATTTTATTTTATTTTTTAAATTTTTGTACTACCTCTTGCTTTAATTTTTATTTTCTTTTAACTCAGATTGTGAGCTGACTTGAATCCCATATTTAGAAAATAGACAAAATATAAATTAAATTAATTAATTTATTAATAAACATAAATAAGCTAGAAACAACAGTGATGGCATTGGCAGCCTGATCAGTCCTCTTGCCCACTGCACAAAAAAGCTGGGAAAAGTTACTTTTTTGGAATACAACTTACAGAAATTTTCTCGCAGCATGGCCAGTAGTCATATTGGCCAAGGAATTCTGGAAACTTTAGTATAGAAAAGTTAAATTTTCTTACGCTGATTCACAGTGCTCCTCTAACATCATTGTGGGCTATTGTTGTAGTGGAGCAGTGGCCGAATGGAATGGTACTCCCCAAAAATCGTGTTGGGTGTTTGGAAAATGTTCTACAATGTATATTCCTTTTTCTTTTACAATGGTGGGGAGCCGAGAAAAAAATAAATAGGGGAAAATGTCTCCTTTTTGGCTCAGCCCTGCTTGATATGCTGTTTTAGTGCTGCAGGAAAAAAAAGTATGCGTATGCTTCCTCTAATAGTTCATTTTGTGTTGGTTTTGTTGGTAAATTGTAAGGCTAAATTCTGTGTAAGCTGCAGTGTGATCTTTATTGGTAATGTGCTGAAATGAAATGAATAAAACTCTCATTACCATGAGTGATCAATTGAGGCTAAACACAATGAGCTCAATCCCATCCAGAGTTAAACATTTTTAATTCCTGTTAATTTCACTGGCTGAGCTTTTGAGGACATTCCCTGCTCTTCACATCATTGGAATTTCAATAGGTTTGACTTTGGATGCGTTCTGACCAGTGTTGCAGACACACTGAATCAAAACAGATAATGTACTTTGCTGCCAAATATACTGCCTGGAATTCTGTTGCTCTTACATATGTGTAAACTTCCCTGTGGAAGTGCTCAGACATTTTTTTCCATGCAGAAAGACCGTATTCAGTTTATGGTTGTGGAAGGGGAGTTTTATATGTAGTACCATTACACATAGATATGAATGGTAGATACAGGGGTGCATACACCCCCTGTGCACCGTTGCACTTTTGTGCACATGACCATCATGCATTGTGATGCCTTGTGCATTGCACACAGAGATGTGTATGCACATTTTGCACATCTTGCTACCCATTCAATTGTGCACTATTGCACCGTTGGAGAAAAGGTGGAATGCAAATAAACACAAATAATGATGAAATAATAATAGCAGGAACATTCAGTTTCATTCATAGCATGTTTGATGGAACTCAGAAACTATGGGTGGATGAACATCAATCCCTTGCCTCATCATTTGCCCACAGTCTGTGACACCTAGGCCAAAGACATCTGCTGAGCAAAATTCACCATTTAGATTGAGGTGGGTTACCACATCTCAAACAAGTTCTTATAGGGGCTGAAGGCTGCTCCCACACTATTCACCGCAACCATCATAGAACCACTATCTTTAGTACTTGATGTCCCTCATCCTACCAACTCTTATGAAGTGCAGTCATCTCTTGCCAGAAGTCTTTCTTCATGAAAGCTCACACTATGGTCTGAGAAACCAAATCCTTCCAGACTGCACCATCTATGGAGCCAATTATTCACTTCTATGTTCATCTCCCTCTTCTTAAGCCATGGGAAGATGTGATGAAGTAGCAACCTGTGCTCCAAGATCCTCTAGCTTCCTCACCAGAGCCTTTCAGTCCCTTGCAGTATGTTGAAGGCTCTTACAATATTATTTGCTTCAATGTGGATCAGAAGAAAGGGGTACCTCCAGTTATTCTTAAATGCTATTTCAGGCTTTACAAAGGTATTTGAAAGGAAATATCATCTCAATGGAAAATTTTTGCTACAGACATACAGTTCTCAATTTTACCCTTTTTTTAAAAGACTGGCATTCCAGGGCCACACAAAATGCTTCCAGAGGCCGCCTGTGGCTCACAGGCTACCCAACTCTTATTCCTGGTTTAGCAAGCAAAGAAGATGAGGAAATGGGGGGAAATGACTGCTCATCAGCAGTAGCATAACACAGCAGTTTTAAGGAAAATGAAACGTAGAGTTAACATCTAATTAAGGGAGAGGGAAGAAACATGTAGGAGATGAAAGCATTTGCTCAGCAACATTTTTCTATATTGCTGTACGGGAGCTCATTTGCATGTTTCTTTTTGTTAGTGCACAATGGAGTCAAAGCTGCTTAATAGCAAAGGAACAGGTTGTTTGAAAACCTCATTTCTGAAGCACAACAAACCCAGATGATCATGGTTTTCTAACCTTTTGGTCTGAAGACAGGGGTCTGAAATACTGCATACTGTCTTCTTGACTTTTAAAGATACACCACCCCGGATAGGTAGAGATCTAATAATACTTAAAACAGGCCCACTGAAATCAATGGCTGACAACCTGTTTGGTAATTATGTCATAAGCCCAACTTTATAACACTCTAGTTACTCTACTTTTACAGTCATTGAACCATCAGAACAACCCAGAGTGCCCCCTGCAAACCCTACCTTATATGTCATGCAGCTTCCTCAACAGAGAAATTTCAGAGGTGCTAAAGAATAAGACAGCAAGTGATGAAACATCCATCCATATTCAGCAAAGAGCATCACACAGCAGAGACCACTGCTAGCAGAAAAAGAAAAGAGAGGATCAGCTTAGCTTCTTATGGAAGCAAATCTCACAGCTTGAGAGGACCCTTCTCTCAAGAAGGTCCTCTCCTGTATCTGTACCAGACAGGACTGTAACAGTGATGAATCTAAGAGAGAGCCCCCACACACATCAAAGATCTTAAGGTTTAGGCAAGTTCCTGTGGTCTTTCAGATAGTCTGGACCTAAGCTATATAGGGCTTTATGGGCCATTACTAGCATGAACATGGCAATGAAAATGAAATCAGAAGTCTAGAGACGATGCTGAAATGTGTCATTATATTTTACAAATCTTTTCCAAATAGGCCCTGGAAGGATCTGGGTTAGGAACATGGTGCATAGATGGGGGAGAGTTTAACACCTCCCCTCTTGACCTTGCCCCCAAAAAAAACTTGTCTATCGAAGATGCAATGCCCTACCATTTGTGACAGTGACAGCTTCCCAACCAGAGGATGCTAACATTTGATGAGCAGTTTTCATGAGCATGACATGTTGGGCAGCATTAAACAAATGAATGGCAGTTGGTGGCTTCCATGACAGGATTATGGTGTATCTACTCCAGGTTTTATTGTAGACACTGAAGGAGATATTTGGAGGATAGGATATAGCACCTTGGATAATTCTTCTAAAGTCTACAATAAATCTCAAAGCAGTTACACCATACACCTACCATTGAAGCTACCAAATACCAATGATACTCACTTTCTCCATCATCCGTAGTTCCAATCCTGATTGTTTGTGTACTCCTGATTAAAAGGGAGAAAGCAAAGCAGATACATAATATGTCGACATTGTGATGCAGCAGCTAAAAAAGCCAATGTGAGTCTAGACTACATCAATATGGGTGTAGAGTCCAAGACAAGGGAAGTAACAGTACCACCCTATTCTGCTCAGACCTCACTTGGAATACTGTGTCCAGTTCTGGGCACCACAGTTCAAGAAAGATATTGACAAGCTGGAACATGTCCAGACGAGGGTGATGAAAAGGCCTGGAAACCATGCCCTATGAGGAATGGCTTAAGGAGCTGTGTATGTTTAGCTTGGAGTTAAGAATGTTAAGAGTTGACATGATAGACATAATTAAATATTTGAAAGGATGTCATACGGAAGATAGGGAAGCTTTTTTCCCTGTTGTTCCGGAGATTAGGAGCAACGGATTCAAACTGCAGGAAAATAGATTTCACCTAAACATTAGGAAGAACTTCCTAACAGTAAAGCAGTTCAACCATGGAATACGTTGCCTACAACCATGATGAAGTCTTCCTCTTTGGAGGTTTTTAAACAGAGGATGGACAGCTGTTTGTTGAGAGTGCTTTGATTGAGTCTTCATGTATGGCAGAATGGGGTTGGAATAGATGACCCTTATGGTCTCTTCCAGCTCTATGATTCTATGTGAACACATTATTTCATGTATTTGTTTCCTAATGGACAAATTTTGTGGGTCTGGAGCCATCTTTGTCTCCATTCCAGAATCCAGGAGATCTATACTGTGCTATTGCTGCCAGTTTTTTTTAACCATAATTCAGCACTGTGGTATCACAAAGCAGTCAAGTGTGCTATTTTTTCCCCCTTTGAACAAGAAGTACAATACCCAGCACATGTTGCTTACATGCAGATTCCATTTTCCAGAAGTTTGTTTAGAGGAAAAATGACACCTTTCAAACCAAAACCACCTTGTAAAAACTCCTTTCCTGTCATGTTGCGGAAACAAAGTGAAAAAAAAAGTGGTGGTGACAGACAGTATCTGGGTATGTGTTGCAAATTGTCAGGGCCACAAGTGGGTCTGTAGGTTGCATGCTGGCAGCCCCTGTCTAAGGTACAAGTAAAAGAAGCTGAATGAGTACATCTCAGTGGTGTCCTTGCAAATGGTTAAAAGTGTTCCAGCAAAGGTTTAGACAAAGTGGACCAAATGACATCAGTTGGAGCCCTCATCTCCAAAGAGAGCCGATATTGTACACAAGTTAAGCCACATGTTTGTATGGGAGAATATATTACAGCCCATCTGTTTGAACCATTTTTAATGTTATAAATTAGGAAAACATCAAAAATGTCAGAAGACAGCAAGCAGCACTTCTCTGTTGTCTTTCAGCTCTATATTTATTAGACAAGTTTGTTATCAAACTATCCCTCCAAACATGAAAAGAACAGCAGGCCTTCTGGAAGGCCAGATGGCTGGTGTGGTTTCGAAACATATTCTGGAAGGGTTAGAGAGTTTACATATTCCTTTCACCCCTCCAGTTCCAATCCCCCCCTTCGTCTTCATAAAATGAATTGTGTGTGGGATGAGGGTTGATTCTCAGAGGCACCAAACTGCTGCCATTGCAAAAACAGAGGTGTGGGGGTAGGAGAGAAGAGAGAGAACTGCAGAATAAAATGCTAGGGAAGGGAATATTTTGCAGTAATTAATGAATGAACACCTTTAACCCAAACAGAAGAACCTGTGGGTAGGATATTCCATTTCAATGAAGTGAGGGCATTGGTTAGATCCTGTCTGTTAGTCCTAATTGGAATAGACCCACTGAATTAATTGTTGAATGGTGAGTCAACATGTGAGTTAAGGGACATAAAAGAGGTACCATTGCAAAGGGTTTCAGGGGCAATTCCATACATATGGATCAGTGAGGCAGAAGGGAAACGTTTGAGTCTGCAGCGTGAATTCTACTGATAGCTCAAATTCATGCTGTAGACCCAAATGTTTCCCTTCTGCCTCACTGATCCATATGTATGGAATTGCCCCTGAAACCCTTTGCAATGCTACTTCTCTTATGTCCCTTAACTCATAGAATCATAGAATCCTAGAGTTGGAAGAGACCAGAGGGGCCATCCAGTCCAACCATCTTCTACCATGCAGGAAACCACATCAAAGCACACCCAACAGATGGCCATCCAGCCTCTGCTTGAAAACCTCCAAAGAAGGAGACTCCACCACACTTTGAGGTAGCATATTCCACTGCTGGACAGTTCTGACCACCAGGAAGTTCTTCCTGAGGTTCAGGTGGAATCTCCTCTCCTGCAACTCTCTTCCTGAAAGCACATTTCCCACAAAGCCTTCAGTACAATCCTTCAGCTTCCATGGTCCAAGATTCCATGGTACTTGACAAAGGCAGGAACCAAACTGAAGTACTTGTAACTGGAGGAATTGCAGATTCTTCCCCTTTTATCTCCTACTTTCTTTGGCCTCCCCATCCTCTATTGCAGGGGTGAGGGAACCACCCATGAATTACCAGGTGCTGCAGACTGTACTTCAGAGGAAGGAGCTGGCAAAACCACCTCTGAGTATTCCCTGCTTAAGAAAATATTATGAAATTCATGGGGTGGCCATAAGTCAACAGAGACTTGAAAGCTCATACACATGCAAACGTTAGGAAGAACTTCCTGATGGTAAGAATTGTTTGACCTTGGAAGGAGGTGGGATCACCATCAACAGAGATTTTCAGGCATAGATTAGATGGCTATCTCTCAGTGGTGCTTTAGCAGTACATTCCTGGGCTGACAGCCTGTTAGATTAGGTAGCCTTTGGGGTCCTTTCAAGCTTGATGATTCAATGATTCTATGAAAGCTGTCTTGTAAAATTACTTGTCTTGTGGAACAGACAGTTTTGCAAGGCAGGCTTTCCAACTTGCTTCCTTCCTCCTCTCCCTCAATTTTCTCTTCCCACCAGACAGCCAGCATGGGAGGAACTTGGAACCAGCAGGCCTCTGTTCCTAATGGCAACCACAAGACTTTGTCCCTCCCTCCTTCCTTCCTTCCTTCCTTCCTTCCTTCCTTCCTTCCTTCCTTCCTTCCTTCCTTCCTTCCTTCCTTCCTTCCTTCCTTCCTTCCCTCCCTCCCTCCCTCCCTCCCTCCTTTGCAGTGCAACCCAACTGTGGAAAAAGACATTATGTCAGTTTCACTCTAAGGTATTTCACCAGCAGGATTCTAGTCCAAAATTGCTTTGATTGCATAATTCCAGCAGTTGCATCATAGAACTAGTAGTAGATGTAAGGACACAACCATGTACATATAAAATATATTCCTCCTAGTATGTTTGTCTGTCCATCCATGCATCCATTTGTTTGTTTGTTTGTTTATTGATACCTTGTGCTAATGATGCTGGTGAATTTTATCATTCCTTTCACCCTACTGGTAATGAACAAATCCACTGCTTATTACTTTGGACTTGATCTCTGGCAAAACACTACTGGAACAAACAATTTGATTTGTCAACCCCTTTACAAGGACTCCTCAATCAGTGTCACCAATCCAAATTTAAAAAGCAAAGTGCATTTGACTGCAAGACCCCAGGACTGATTAGACCTCCGGGTTCAGCGAATTGCACGAGACAGGACAGCAATCAGATTATTAACTCCGTTTGAAAATACTCTGTGCACCTCAGGATTAGCATGCATATTTTGATATAGATCGATAAGCAATCTCCTTTTTATAAGAAATGCCTGCAACATTCATTTGGCTGATCAAAGGTAGACATCAGCTCACTGTGACAGCCTGCTATTGTTTCCTGCTTTCTTTACAGGAGAGTCTCTATTAAAACAAAACCAAAAGAGAGAGAGAGAGTGAAATAGAACACAATTCTCTGGGTTCTTTACTCCACAGTGGAAGCCATCAGAGTCAAAAAAATTCCATCTGCTTCTCAAGACTGAAAACACAATTAGCAGAGAAAGAACTTTGAATTCTTTTGAGTTTATCACAGCCAGTTTCCCTCCCTCCTGTTCTTTCTAAAAAGACGTAGGAAAGACATCGACCAGAGTTGTTCTGTCTCTTCCATTTCACCATCATGTTTCATGGGTTTGCCTTTTGGATTTTTTCTTAAAACTAATAACAACAACATAAATTCCATGTTGCCCTCCTAAAATTGCATCCTTTGAACAGTTCAGAAAAAGGACAGGCAGCTGGGTGTGTTTGGATCAAAAATTCAGGAGTGGTGGTAATCACAGTACCAACACAGTTAGGATGGGAACAGCCAGGGATGGATGCCTTGGCCCATTTGGCATCTTAGTCCTTGAATAATCTAAGCAACTTGAACAATCTAAGCAAGAAAACTAAGCATTCAGATTTAGTTAATTGCATCATTGAACTGAAGCTATAGAGATTTTTTTAATTAGGCTAATAGGCAGATAGATATGCATACTGCAGTAAATGGAGCATTCTGATGCTCCTATGGGGCAAGGTCCAAAAACATGGGAAGTATACTGTCTTTGAAGAAGGGCAGAGCAGCTTGGACTTCTCCTCGGAAACTGGTTTACCACTTGATCAGAGGCATGTTTACTCAGATGTCATTCCTACTGAGTTCACTGAGATTTACTCTGCCCTGGACATGGGGGTATAAGATTGCAGACATGACTACTAAAATCCCAGGGAAGAGCCAAGCCAAAGCTTAGGTTCAATCAGCATCCAAGTTATTTGTGGGTTTCTCTTTCAGTGTTACCTTCATTGGGTGATCATACAGAAAATAACTTGTACCAAAAAATCTCTTTGCAGGATGAATCTACTGTTTGAAACACCAGTGAGGCAAAACTAGGGCCAGAATGCTCTTGGTATCTTATGCAAGTTCCCCTGTGGAATCAGTTGGACATTTTGACTGATGCTCAAAATGTCTGCACCCAATTCAGGGCTGCAGAAGCAGAGCTGTGCATGCTGTACCACTGCTCACACAAATATCTGTGTGCACGCAATGTGTGATGCACATTCATGTAGTTGTGCATTCCATTGCACATTCAGGGGTGCATTGAGCTGTGCAATGTTGCTCATCAACACAAGGGCTGCATAGCATGATCAGTGTGTAAACCCACATGTGTAGATTTATGCTATACAATGCCGGTGCATTATTATTTTATTATTTGTTTATACATTTATTTAGTGTCCTGCCTTTTCCACAGTGTTCAAACCCAAGACAGCCTACCCACCTCTTCTCATGGATTCTATTTTAATAGTTAAAACAGAACATGAATTGAAACAGGAGTTAAAATGCATATCATCTTAAAAGAAAAAAGAAAAAACAAATACCACAAAACAGACAATACAGATTTAAAATTCATGGGTAAAATTCCCAATTTAAAACCATCAGGTTAGGCCTTCCAGAAGAGACTGGTCTTTAATGCTGTTTAAGATGTCATAGCAGATGTTTCAAAACCCAAAAAAATAAGTTTGATTTTTGCTCAAAATTATGGTATTCAAGTCTAAATTCCAAATTGGGGGTATGGAGTCCTGGAAAAAAAAAGGAGGCATCATAATTATCGCAATTTAAAAAAAAAAACAGTGGCTGAAAAACAAGAGAGAGCTTTGCTAAGATCCCTTAGGGTTAAAAATGGGTAAGAAAAGAAAGAATACTTTCTGATGAGGATAAAGGTAGGGAGAGACCTGGACAGCAGTGTGTACTGTTCAGCTACTCTCTGAGATACTGCTACTAAGATTGCTGACAGGGGTGTAGCTGTGGGGTGAGGGAAAAATTAGGCCACTGTCTCTCAAATAAGAATTCTGCTCCCCCAATGAAATATTCCTTTGGTCCCCAAATTTCTACCATTGCAGTGACCTAAAACCTCACTTGAGGATTGGGAAATATTGTTTATGTATCCAAAGAAAAGGGGGCAGGCAAAATGACCAGAGGAATATGGACACAGCAAATATGAGAGTTCTAGATGGGGATTGTTTTCCACATCTGACTCTCTGCAGTGCTAAGAATTTGGGGAAAGAACATTTCATCTCGGGAGGAGGAATTCTTATTTGAAAGGGCATTGTCCTCATTTTGGCCCTCTCCATAGATGACACTCCTGCTGATACAGAGGAAAAAGATGGGAAAATGGAAAAGGTCTCTCTCTGATTCCTGATGTTAAAAAAGAACATGGAAAATCTTATGGAGCTCTGGAATTTGCAGCTTAAGGAGAGGCATTTAGTATTGTTAGCCAGAGACCACTAATGCTTGATCAGACTACAAGTCCCAGAATTCCACAGGATGCAGCATGGGACTTAAAGTGGAATCATAGTACTATAATTGTGTAGGATAAAAGGGCCCTAGGTTATGATTTAACAAGAGTTGCTGAGGATTGAACCTGGGACCTTTCGGGTGCAAAGTGTATTTGCTCAGCCCTTTGGTTATGGCACTTCCCTAGGAAAAGACCTTTTCTAAACATAACTTTCTTATGACTAAGCATTCTGGTAAGATCATAATTATGGTAAAGCTCATTACTAGATGATCTAATACTAAATGATGTACTGTATGGAGTCCCAGTTTTAATTTTACTTGTGCTGGCTTCCTCCACTTATCTGACAGGTTAGGGATCAGAGAACTGTCAGAAAATGGAATTGGTTGAAAAGCAGCACCCATGTACTGTATTGTACTGGAGCATGAAGGACCTATGGAGCTTCATTTGGAACCAACTGGACATAAACTTCTTGTCAAGTCTCTCAGCCAACTTTGTACCTTTCCTCGTCTCTCAGCTCACAAGCAATGTGTGTGAGTGATTCCACCTGAGCCTCTGTAGATAAGAAGAACTGATGGAAGAGCAGAACCACCATCAAATTAATGGAAATTGCCCTTAATTTGGAAGCATCAAAAGGGCGTCAAAAGGTGGGGGCTTCTTCTAGCTAATTAGAGGGGGAAAATGATGTTTCCAAACACCAAAGGACTCTCCTGTGGTAAAAACCATTGTCTGCAGAAAAGATTACACTACATCCAAGACATTGATAAGCCTGTGCACTGTGGTTTATAGAAATGGCATTTGTCATACCAAGCTCTGCTCCTGGATCATTCCTGTTTACATCAAGCATATGCATGAAGGAACAATACTTTGGAGACAGGTTTAGTGTCTCAGATCATAATTGTTTTCTGGGGATAATGGTAATAATGGTATGAAATCTTCCTTTCTACAAATTATCTCTTTGCTTATATTTGATCAATACCAATTTTCCTTTGTTGTATATTATCCGGGGAGATGAACTGGAAAAATTCTTAGAGCCATATTTTCGATGACAGCCTATTCATCCCTTTTCTAAAACAGCAGATTAAATTTAATATGGTTATAAGGATTATTGAATCACTAAGAGGATCAATGTTTTAATAATAACCCTTAACACAGACCAGAGTTATAGCTCATCTTTGTTCAGAGTGATTCTCCAAGAACCTTCCATGTCTAGTCTTGGTTTCATTGAATCAACTATCCACAGTGGCAGCTGATATTTCTGTGTCAATAGGGCTATAAATCCACTCAAGGTTTTGGTATGAACATTAAAGAAACTGTCCTAGGTACTGAACTCAGTCCCCTAAATCATTTCTTTGGTTCCAGTTGGCAGACTTCCTTCTCCTCCTCCTCTTCCTCCTTCCCCTTCCTTATCTTCTTCAACTTCAGTTTTGGTGTTTGGGGTCATGGCGGGAATGTAGGGAAACAAAGCTGTCACATTTTTGTGGTGTTTGGGAACATATTGTTGCTGAAAAATCTGCTGCAAAAATAATTCAGTGTGTTCAGGTGATTTCCTGAGAGATGCTGGGGACCACAAACCAGGACCCTGGTGCTGCATGTACCATGAAATGCACTTTTCCACCCCTGCTTCGGACTAAAACCTGGAGTTGAGTCTCTGCCCCACCAACACAGAGGCCACCAATGATCACTAACTGTCTATGTCCACAACCGTGAAGTTCTAAAGTAACTCTCATTTATCTCATGAACAGATGTGAAGGGGATGTTCCAGTTAGATTATGTGTTTGAGCAATCTGGCCTCACCATGAAACAACATGAAATTCTTGCATTCAGCCTCAGCTTCAGTGTTCCTGTTTCCTTCTGTGCCTCGCTGAGCAAGAGAGGCTGAACCAAGAACAGTAGACACTGAAGATATTGAAATAGTAAAAGATTTTCCATACTTTGACTCAGTCAACAATCACAATGGAAACTGCAGTCAAGAAATCAGAAGACTAGGACTTGAAAGGGCGGCTATGAAGGAACTAAAAAAGGTCCTCAAGTGTAGAGACAAAGCACTGAATACAAAAGTCAACATTGTCCATGCCATCGTATTTCTGCTTTCTCTGTATGGTTGTGAAGGTGGGACAGTGAAGAAAGTTGACAGGAAGAAAGTCGATTTATTTGAAATGTGGTGCTGTGGACAAATAAATGGGCTGATTTGCTCTTGGACCCAATAAGTGGGTCCAAGAGCAAATCAAACCTGAACTCTTTCTAGAAGATGACTAAACTCAGACTATTGTACTTTGGACGTACAGTGAGAAGACATGACTCATTAGAAAAGACAATAGTGCTTGGCAAGTTGGAAGGCAGTAGGAAAAGAGGAAGACCACACCGCAGATGGATAGACTCAGTCAAAGAATCCACGGTCCTGACCTGGAGGTCTCACATTCAAAGGGTCAACAGGTGACTTGGTGACAATTAATGACAGCAACAAAAACATCTAAGACTGGCACTAAAGGTACCCACTTAAGCCATTGGAAGAAACTGTAATTACATCATAAACTTTCCACACAGAAGATTAATCAGGTCCTTTTTTTGGATTCTGTTTTTCAAAACTGTTCTCAGACAATTGCCCAGCCTATATAAACGACACTGTACTATTTTGATTAAGAAATATTAGATTAGGAAGAAAGGATTTTAAGACTTTGAAAGCTTTTAATCTCAAAGCTTCTTAAAATCTTAGCGATTTCTTTGAAGCAGCAAAACAATAACAAGCCTACTGATACACTGTCCTCATTTCCTCTATGACATTTCATTGTGTAAGACAACTTCATTGCTGATCAGTCGTTAGCAAATGTATTTTCTTCCCCTTTTGACTACTATGTATTCAAAACAAAATATTGCAAGGTTATCAAGGAAGTTTGGTGATTACAAGGGGTGTGAGGTAGAGTGGAATAGGTCTGATCCTGTTTCCTTCACATTCACCGCACATGTGCTGCACTGAAGATATCTTCCAAATTTTTCAACAGTCTCGTTCATTCATTCTTCCACATTATTTATTTTCCATTCCTCACCTCTCCAGAATCACTACTCAGGGTAACACACAACAACTAAAACAAATGCAATACAGATAACATACAAAGATTATCATTAAAATATCATGGAATTATCAGTAGCGTTATAAACAATTTAAAACATGCATTAAAAAGACAAAAATAAAAAGCAGGGTAAGAAACCAGTGCAGCTTGTTATTGAAAATCCTTCCTTCCTTCCTTCCTTCCTTCCTTCCTTCCTTCCTTCCTTCCTTCCTTCCTTCCTTCCTTCCTTCCCTCCTTTCTTTCTCTTCAGAAAATCTGTCAGGATAAAAAAGTCTTCACCTGTTGATGGAAAGAGAGCAGTGAATGAGCCTTTCCAGTTCTGGAAGGGAGTTTTAGAGCCAAGGAGCAGACACTAAGAAGATCTGTTCTATGTTCGTACCACTGTGAGTTTGGTGGGACTGAAAGAAGGACCTCTTTCATAGATCTCATGGGTCCTTCAGCTAGCCTGGACCCAAACTCTGTAGGACTGGGGAGATACACAGAGTGCTGCTTTAGCAGATATCCATCCTTGGGCAGACCTATTGAGGAAGAGGCACTCCTTCAGAGTACTGAGGTCATTGAAGGCTTTTAATGTCATTGCCAGCACCTTGACTTCAGGCCAGAAGCGCAATGCTTTTAAAAGGGGTGTTATATGGTTTCTGTATGTTGCAGTCAGCAGCCTTATTGTTGGTGCTAGTGCCTTCAAGTCATTTCCATCTTATAGTGAGTCTAACACAAACCTATCATGGGTATTTCTGGGTCTGCGAATGTGTGATGCACCCAAGATCATCCAGTCAGTTTCCATGACTGAGTGGGGAATCAAACCCCAGTCTCCAGGGTTGTAGTATAATGCTCAAACCACTATGCCATGTTCGCCCAGCAGCTACTTTTTGGAGTCGTCTTGCTGTGGAAGGTTGTAGTGGAAGTGTGGCCCTCCAAGGCTTCTTGGAAGGCCAGTGGATCCCCTTAACAGTTGCCCACTCCTGTTGTAGGAGTTCAGTACCCATCACTGTTAGCCAGCAAAGCCAATATTGAAGAATGCTGGGAACTGCAATCGAAGCAATATGGGGGGATCGAATGATTCCCGTTCTTGTCCTGTGTGATTGATTGTTAAAAAAAATCCATCTGTGTTTTATTAACACACATATACACCCATTCGCTAGGCTGTGTGGCTCACTCTTGACAGACAGCTCCAATGAACACTTTCTGGTACTAATGTGCTAAATAAGTAATAACAAATAAAAATAATTTTTAAAATGAGAGCTTCAAAACAGGATGCCAAGGGCTTAAATGGAGGTATATTTAGACTGTCATTCTGTTGAGAGCTGGATGTACTTAGCAGGAAAATAAGATAACAAGATTAAATAACTGCTTATAATGTGGAATACACATAACGGGTGAGCTGTGATTTGTTGCTGTTTAACAGGCTGGAGAACACAGTACCTGCAAGAGGCAGTTATGTGTTTTTAATATCTATAGAGCGGCCATTCTGTGAATGTAAAGAGAAAATACCCAAGGGGCTTAGGGTAATAGATAGAGCAGCAAGGTTTGAGGAAAAGAAGAGAAGCAGCAACAGGGTTTCTATGATCACCACTAAATGGCAGTATGTGTTGGGAGGGAAATTTAATCTGCTCAGGACACTAACTCCTTATCATAGTGTGCTTTCAAAAAAAGATTTAATTACTTAAGCTTGGATATGTTTGTCAGTATATGGCATGTTTCTATATTAGGATTAATGCCCTGAAGCATCTTCTCTTGTCACCTGAGATTTTCTCTGAGTGAAGCTCTTGGATAGCTAAACACCTTGTTTAGCATGGCAAAGCTTGCATAATGGATTTTCCACTCCTAGATCTGTGACGGTGCTCCCAACCTTTGGGACATAATAAGAGACAGGCAGTCATTTTGGGGTGACTTTTCAGTTTAGTAACTCCTTCTAAAGATCTGTATGTATTTTATTCATGTAATGTATATTAATGGGTGGCCCAGGGAGGCTCACAGTTGAGTTAAATGAAAATACAATTAAAACAATTAATACAAAGAGTTAGAAAATTGTTAAACAATCACATTTCAAACAATTTAAAATAGTTTATAAAAGGCAGTGAAAATGTAGTTTTTGTTGGTGTGTGTCTTCAAGTCGTTTCTGACTTGTGGTGGCCCTAAGGCACACCTATCATGGGTTTTTTTGGGGCTGAGAGTGTGTGACATGCCCAAGGTCACTCAAGGGGTTTCCATGGCTGAGCAGGGAAATGAACCCTGATTTTCAGGGTCACAGTCCAAGGTTCAAACCACTACACCAAGCCAGTTCTATGAAAATATTATTGGGGCTTCAATACCCTGAAAGCACCAAACCCTGTTTGATCTTGGAAGCACCCAGCTGAGCAAGGAACAGGCTGAGCACAACAGTTTCTGTTATGCTGGCTTGTTAAATTTCAGTTCTTTCTCTTCATTGTATTTACTAACTGCTTATGTTCCTTGGTATCTTGTATCCCCCTGTGTGAGCCTGTCTTGAGTTCTAAGATCTGTGATGCAAGGCTATCTCTCACCCACCGCTATCACAGTCACGTTTGGTGATGACACAGGAGCCTTTTTGGTGGCTGTTCCTGAGTTATTTAACTCCCTTTCATGGGAATTCCAGCTGAACCCCCCCTTCCTGTCTTTCCGCTGGCCAGTAAAGACCCTTTTTTTTTTTAATTTAAGGAAGCGTTTATTTTTAATATGCTGTGGAAGACAGAGCTTTTAATAGGGTGTGTGTGCTGTGTGTCTAATTATGTTCTAGATGCATTTATAAAACTGCTTTTAACTTGGGTTAACTTCGGCCATTTACACACCGACTGTTATAGTGCTATTATTCCACTTTCAACATCCTGTGGAATTCTGGGGTTTGTAGTTTACTGAGGCCAAAGAGCTCTCTGGCTGAGAATTCAAAAGGCCCCTCCCTAAACTGAAGACCCCAGGAGTCCATAGAATATTGAAAGTGGAATAATAGCACTATAATAGCATAGTGCAGAAATACCCTCTGTTTAAAGAATCTGAAAAAGAGGGGGCAGTCCATTTCACTGTTGAACAGCTCCAGTGAAAATGCTGCACGATAAAGTTACACAACAAATTTAACAAATTTCATAACATACAGAATATTTCTATCCCAGGAATTAAACAGTTATCTGTCTAAATTAAACAGTTCTATCAGCTGGATACCTTCCTAGTTTCATGGTTCTGGTTCTACAGAATGCTGGGCTTAGTTTGGGAAACTACTTAGACTGTTCTGCTAGAGACCTCTAGTGCTCTCCCCTAAACTGCAGCATTAGTGTCCCCTGGCAGAGAAGTCTCAGTATCTGTCCCAAGTACAAATCCCAGAATTCCATAGGTTTCATCTCTGACTGTTAAAGCGGCATAAAACTACTATAAGATGCATTCTAAACAGCAGGAGAACTGGGATGGGTGTGAATCTTTGTATTATGGCTTTGGAAGGGGGGACAGAATCTCTGACTAATTATAATGCCATCTCCACAGTAAATGAGCCTACTTTTAAATACCAGCCTTACACAAAGGCACCACCCACTTAATTACCTCTTGCATAAACTCTGAACACTTAATCCATCATGGGGGAACTTCAGAAAGGTCTCTAGGAGAAACTGAGGGGGTGGAGGAGGGAAAGCAATGATCTAAGGACTCACCTGTTCAATGGACACTTGCATAACACCTCACAGCAGTAGACAGCATTCAGTACGTTGTCTTTTCTGCAGGTATAGGTAGCTAATTTCTGTTTTGCTCTGAGTGGGTGGCTATGTGGTGGATAAAGGCAAAGACTGTATACTGTGCATATCCTACATCTCTGTTAGCCAATGGTTGCCCTCCTGCTGAATGCTGACATTGTGCAACTGATTGTGTATCAGCCAGTGTGCCCGCTTAATATGCTCTTATGCAATGGGGGTTGCAGAGTCCTCCTTTCTGCAGTCTTAGGCCATTTCCGCACAGGGCGAGGGAATCGTCCTGTGCCGCTACTTACTGGACTTCTTGGCTCCCTGGTCTGGTCCGCGCTGCTCAGGAGCAGTGTGTGCTTGTCGCTCCGCACTGCTCCGGGGACAAAAATGGCGGCTTCTGGTTGGTTGAGGGTCTCGGCCAACTGCTGAAGCTCGCCAGCCTAAAGCCCGCCCCCGGCAGATCTGCAGGCATGCACTGGTGCGAGCCTGCAAATCTGCACCGGAGAGAGGGCGCAGAATGGCGTGCTCCGTGCTTTTGAAAGACCTGTTTTAAGCAGTCTTTCAAAAGTACACTTGACTACCACTTGGGGTTGTTCCAGAGTGGGCTGAGGTGTGGATCTACGTTAGGTAGGTCCAGCCCAGTCCGCTCCCGGGTGTAGACGTCCTCCCTAGAGGACGCTCTGCACCGTTTCTATTAGCCCTTGTGGAAATGGCCTTAGTGAGTCAAGCAGTGCACTGAAGGCACCAAAGTGACACAACTACATATTGGCTAGGTTCAGCTGGAGTAGACAGAGCCAACTAGATGGTGAATGGTGAATGAATGAGAAGGTAAAGCCAGTGGATTCAATGGATTTACTCCAGCTGGGACTAAGAATAGGATTTTGGCCCATTATGAAAGGGTTATACTTGTGAAAGTGTATTTATATACCATCCAACTGTTCTGATTTGGCAGGTGTAGTCTTGATTAATCCTCTGCCATCCCACTTTTTTCAGCTGCATTTAAAATGTCCCAGTTTTTCTCTCTTCTGCCCACTTCCACACCTTTGTCCTCACCTTATTTCAGTTGCTGCAAACTGAGTTAGGAGTACAAAAGTACCCAGAACTTTTGTACCTAGAAGAGGACAGGGCAAAACCTTGCCTTCCCCTTTGACTCAGACGACGACGACGACGACGACTATCATCATCATCATCATCATCATCATCATCATCATCATCATCATCATGCCTTTTCCTGGTTTGGGACTCAAGGCAGCTTAATAAAGTTAAAACAAACAGTTAAAAATTTTCTATGGTGAAATGGCGCAGGGTATGTGTTTTTGCAACCGTGATCTGAATACATGTGTTGCATAATTGTGAAAAAGTATGTATGTATGTATGTATGTATGTGTGTGTGTGTATATATATATATATATACACATATATATATAAATGGAAATATATATATTTATGTTATGCCACCTTTCTCCTAGTGTGGGACCCAAGGCACCTTCCAAAAAAAAGTTTAAAACATTAATAAACTATTTAAGACAATTGAAAACATTAGAAAAAATTATAAAAACCTACACAAATTTTAACATCTTGATAAATCAAAAGCTCACTTGTTTGCGTATAAAAAGCCTGCTTGAATAAGAATGTTTTTGCCTGCCAGCAAAAGGAGAGCAAGGAGAGGGCTGGTGGAGCTTCCCAAGGAAGGGAGTTCTAGAGGGTGGGAGCTGCCACTGAGAAGCTTTCTCCCGTGTCCCCCACCAGGTGAGCCTGGCGTGGTAGTGGGACTGAGATGGACAAATACATGCGTAAGAAGTTTGCACAGATGTATGCCACCACCAGGATTGCAACCAATATATTACGACAATCTAGTCTTTCCCACGTTACTCCATGCAAATATCTGGTTAGTTACTTGGAAAGAGTGGCTAGGCTTCCTTTCTGAGCATACTGAAGTAGGAGATCAGTATGATTTCTTCCATGAAAATGGGGAGCAGAAAGATGTTTAATGAAGGGGGAAAGAAAAGTATTGATTTGTAGCAGACGCAAGGAGTCCTTGAGGGAGACCTGCACAGACAGTTCTGTGCACAGCTTTGCTCCATTTCTAGATGTTGCCATGCACCTTGTGCACAAACAGCCATAAAAATCTATCACTTAATCATTTACATGTTGTGTAAAACAGCAGTCTCCTCTTAGTTAAGAGCTGCTTTATGTCATTTTCATTGATGCAAATATTGCCCAAGTGATTGTGTGGGAGAATACAAGAACAGACTGCAATAAAATTAAAAATAACTTTCCAAGGAAATAGTATTTGGAAGGATTAATTACAGAAGTTCAAACCAGAGGCCATATGCTTTCCCCAACTTTATGGGGGAACATACAGTGTGCTTGCAATAAAAGGAGGGGATGAGGATTGGGAAGGGAATGGGGTGAAAGGAAAAAAAAGGAGGTGTGTGTGTGTAAATTTAAATTAGTATTATTGATCAATGTAAGCTTAAGTGTACATTCATAGCATAGTACGTGGAAAGATGAGACATAGGTGAACCTGTTTATTTTGGGCTCATGACAGTTTGGTCTGTATTTGCCAAAATTCCAACTTCTATTTTTTTAAAAAAAATCCAAATAAATAAATAAATAAGAATCAAACATACTTTCCTAATAAAAGTTTTCATTTTGGAGCAAAACAAGGTACTCCTGTCCAACTCTCGCCAGTAATAAGCATGAAGGGAGTTTGTGAGAGAAATTGCTAACCTCTGTAGATTCTTCTTTCTTATACCCTTGAAGGCAGAGCTTTGACATTACAATTTATGTAACAAGTTATCCTTTTTTGGATAAAGAGAGTGCAGTAATGTAAAGAAGAAGAATAAAGTTACTTCTTTGGGGTCATGATTCACAGCTTCTGGTTCTTTCTGAATGTTACTGTTTGGAGGAATTATGACAAAAATTCTTGAAATTTAAGGAATAGCCTTATCAATCTTAATCCCTCCCAATCAAATATAATGGAATGTAATAGAAAAGGAACAAGTTACTTTTCAGCAAGCAAATAAGCAACAATGATTTACATCTCACCATTGTGACTGGTAATGGCATTGGATTAGTTTTTATACTTTCCAATCTCGGCTTGCAGTAGGAATGAAAAGAATATACAATGCTACTCACAAAATGGAAAACTTTCAAGTGTTGGAAAGGATCCTGGAATGATGAGGATCTTTGCAGTTTGGGATTTATTCTGTGCAAAATTCGTGCCAAAACAATTGCTGCACAGAAAATAATATTTCTACACAAATTTTTTTTTTCTTCCTCAGAAAATGCTATAACAGGGGACTTATTCAGCACAAAATGCACATGTGGTATATTTGCATAGAAACAATATTTTCTGCAGAGAGGGGAAAAAAGACCCGTTTTATACACAAAACTACCATGTACCAATTTTACATGGAGTAAGTCCTGAAATGCAAATAGGCTTTGAAAACCATGTGCTTTTTGAATACTTTTCCATAGCAGGAAGAAAAATGTTAATATTACTTGTTGTTTGCTTCAAGAAGAAAGTTAGTGAAGAATTACATTCCTTCCATGCAGTATGGAAACCCTGTTTTTTTAAAATAGCTTATATCATATTATAGCTTTTAGCCCTTTAAAGTCATCCTCATGAATTTATCAACTCCTGTGAACAATTTCACCTTCACAGTGCGACAGGGGTCATGCAACACATTCCAGGTTCAGGACAGTTTTGTTTGCTTGTTTGTTTGTTTTAAAAGGTTGATAGAAGGGTAAGGGTAATAATTCATTTTTTTTAAAAAAAGAAAAGAAATGTTTTTCTAAATTAATGGAATCCAAGTAGAACTTGTTTGGGTAAAATTGGAGTCGACACAGCAACCATAAAAATGAAATTAATCACAGGGTCATCACCTTTGTCCCCAATGTGGCAGATATAAGCTGTTCTCAGGAAGCCAGAAATCCTTACAAGAGTGCTTTTAAGATTTTTTTTTCATGAGGGTGGAGGTAAGGCTTAAGTTTAAACTTCAATAAAATCCAGATTTATGAGCATCAGATTTATCACCCACCTTTCATTACTGCAGGTTTTGCTGTCTTCTGGGCTGTTTTTCCTTTTCGTGATTTTCTTTGTTTGTAGGTTTTGATGTGCATAATTTTTGTAACTGTTGGCAAGTCTCTCTCTGATACATAACCTGCATGTGTGTATGCTATAATGCCAAACAACATGGGTAAATACCACAGGAAATTAGCATACCAACACTGGCCCAAGAATATTGTAGTTTTGAAGGATGGTAAATCACACACTCCTTAAAACAAACTGGGATATTTTGGCTCAGTCTGGAAAATGTGATAAAAACTAGAGTCCTGGAACCAAATCTATTCAGTTTTTCACAAACATGTTCAGCATGGATTGCTTATTAAAATTTTATTTTCTAAACCGTTGTTTAAATATTGGTTTTTCCTTGCCTCCACTTACTTGGTATAGCCATTGGCAGGTGGTACCTTCTCTGTCCATTGCGCCGACACCATTCCGGATTTTAGTCTGAACTTTCAAGGAGCTATCCAAGGTGCTAAGCCTTGTCCCTATCATGGAGGTTAATCTCCTTGGGTAACTCCTTGAAAGTTTATACTAACAGTCAGAGTGTATTCATCATCTGATGGACATGAAAGTGATCAGCAGTCCCTGTATGTAGCGAAATATGATCAGTGACAAATCCTTATGATATCACTTCAATTAGGTAACACCTGACTGGATAGAATCAGTCATGTGACTCATCTAGAAAGGTAAAATTGCAACCCATTTTGGCTCTAGAAGGATCTTTTCATACCACTGAGATGTCTAGTTTCCACTCAAAAAGCAAAAACTGGGGAATATTCAGTTCAGTTTTCCTAAAAGCTGAACAAGAGCATCACACTGAAGCTATAAATTAGACGGAAGGAGCTTCTTCTTCTTTTTTTTTTTTTGTTACTGAAAAAACAATTGCTAAATACCAAGGTGATTTAATTGTCCTGAATTCCACAGGATGTAATTACTGTTTTAGCAAACATATTCTTAAAGAAACATTAAACTGCAACAGGCTCAACCCAGCACCTGCCTAATAACAACTGGTCGAACGTGCACTCCATTTTGTGTGCATTTAGACAGAAGTGGAGAAATGGAGATGGTAAGGTCTACAGCAACAATACCTTTTAAACTGAGTTTCCTGCTTCCTTTTCCATCTGCTGGTTTCAAGGTTTCGTTCTGCAAACTAAAAGGTATCAAGGTACTGAAAGTTTTCTGCAATGTAAATCCTTCAAAGCTAACATGAAAAAATCCACCAAGTAAAGCTGGTTTCTATATTGTTTGGACATAATGCAGTGCTGAGCCTAAATCATAAGGGAATAAGGCACTTAAAATAGGGTGTCGCGTTTCGTGGTAATAAATAGCAGATTGATTCAACCTCCCAGTTGATCCGGCAGTTTAGTTATATACAAGATGGGGAATATAGTGCTGAAGCCACTGTGATTTACTCCTTGGAAATGAGACACTCTGTATTAGCTTAAATAATTGCAAGGGTCCAGCATCCATGATTTATTTCGTTCTTAAGCTGAGCCCTGTTCAGAATCAGATAAGGTCCCTCCACATACCACACACGCATTATGGCATCAACGAAACACATCATGGACTCTCAGGGACTGCTTGTTTATTTTGGTCTGGAAGAGGCGCTTCATGTATCCAAGAGCAAATCCCGAATCCACTGAAGATGAATTTCCCTCAAATGTTAAAGTCCAGGAGAAAACACTGTGATTCAGGTAAGGGATGGATCCAGCAACCCATGGTTGTACACACACATCCATACCCAATTTACCTGACCTGTCTAATATATAAAAGTCAAAGTTCGTCTGTGGCAGGTGAAGACCTCATATGATTGGCTGTGGCAGGCGAAGACCTCATACGATTGGCTGCTTAAGAAGATTCTATGGAATCCTGGGGTTTGCAGTTTAGGGAGAGGCCTTTAGAATTCTCAACCAGAGAGCCCTTGGGCCTCAGTCAACTGTGTCTGTCTTGAATAGGCTGGTTACTATGGAGATGAGGGCTAGCAGCAAGGAGGAGGGCACTGTACTCCCTCAGGAACCCAACCTCTATATGTTAATAACTCAATACAGATTGGATTGGGGAATATGGGGAAAAGTTACAGGTGCTGTACAAGACAGTTTGGGGAATTAGAGACACAGGATCTCTTATAGGATTTCTTATAGGTACTACTTATTAGTAGTACCTATAAGAAAATAAAATCCTGGGCAACACCGGGTATATACACTAGTTGTACATAAATATATATATATAGGAAAACATGTCAATGCTGCCCCTCCCCTATGCAGAATCTATCTGTGCCATTTTAATACTCCATTACTATTTGAGTCCACAGTCCAGGTGTGACAGTATGTGCTTCACATCAAGATCTCAGGTTCAGATCTCCAGAATATCTCCAAGATCTTGGGAAACAAAGAAGCAGAAACCTGTGCCTGAGATTTTGGAGAGCTGTTGAGCTTCAAAATAGGCAATTTTTAGCTAGACAGACAGATGGTACTACTCAGTATGAAGCAGCTTCATATGGATGCTATAATATTCCCATAAAATGGTGTAGAATAATGCTATAAGACAACTGAAGGAAGGATGAAAAACTAACCTAGTTATTACCTTATCCATGTCCTTGCTGCCTCCTTGTGGTGAGTTTATACTGCCATGCTATGCTACCTTAAAAAAAAAAATCACCATATGATTTAGCACCTGCATTTACTGTGAGTTTCAACATACCTATCGGTGGCTATCATTGATTCCACACAACATCTTGAGTGGTTGTAGATGTTAAAATTTAACTGATGCATAGAACACTATTCATTCCTATGGTTGTAACTCAGCTTCTTTGCAACTGGACATTTATTTGTAAAAATAACGGAGAGATAGAATTATAGGGAAAAGATGACTTCACAGTGATCTGCTGTAACAGTCCATCTTCATGTTCCACAGCAGCCACCCAACCGTTCCTTTTCTGGTCATGTTGGAAGAATTCTTGAGCATCTTCAGCAGGCTTGACAGATGTTTTGGACTATAACTCTGACCACTGACCATACTTGTAGCAGCTGTAGGCCAAAACATTTGCAGTAGACCAAGTACATTTATCTGGTCTACGGGGACTTTCTTCATGTTCAAGTCCTGTTTTTACCAAGCTCCCTCTATAGACAATACTCGTATATTTTGCTTCTTATAAACAGATGAGGCCAAACTGTTTATGCACTCAAGTCTTAGGCATTGCTTGCTATCTAATGCCTTCAACAGAAAATGTCAGAATTGAGTCTGGGATATCTTCCATTTTCAACATTCTATGGAATCCTGGGGTTTATAGTTTAGGGAGGGGCCTTACAGGATGTTGAAGGTGTTCTATAGGATGTTGAAAGTGGAATAATAGCACTATAAGAGTGTAGTGCGGAAATGGCCAGGGTCTATGCTTCATTTTGTTTTACAAGTTTGAGTTGTCGTATGATCCTTTAAGATTCAAGGTTGTTATGAAGAGATTCTGCTGAATTATTCAGAGTTGACTCAAGGTGTGAAAGTACCTTTTTCATTGAGTTTGTGTACACACACACACACACACACACACACAAACATATAACTGGCAACTGCTCCAAGCTGCGAGAATTTGTTTTATTTCTCATAAGTCATCTAAATACGTACAATTAAAATTGTATAATTTAAATACATGTCCTCTATCCTTCCACATTTGTGGAACAATATTCATTATCATATTCCAAATTTTAATGCAAGTACCAGTTACACTTGGACAACACTTGTGAGGAACATCACTTTTCTGGAGAACAACTAGAGTTGGCAGCTTGGATAGAGGAGCAGGCTTCGTCTACCTTTGAGAGTTCATGACAAAGAAAGATGGAGCCTTTTTTTTCTCTTCCATGTCCTTTCACTCCTCAGAACACTTTCTCTGTGTCTGATCCTGAAATAAAATACCCATAACCCACTTCTTAGCAAGACTGAAGAATTTTAGAGATCAGAAACTTTGAGCTTCGTGTATTTTCTATATCTATGATAGCAACCTTGGGTCCTACTCAATGATTCTAAAAGACCCTTCGAACAGTGAGGTGCTTAATTAGGATTATTAGGTGAGGACTTTTTTTGCTTATCTGTGGTGGCAGATATCATGAAAATTATGAACAGACCTCTTTTTTTAGCTCATCAGCTGTCTGTTGGTATTGCCAACCGAGGTTGCTTTTAGTTACTTCCACATATGGGCTTTAAGAGCCAGGACTGGATATGATAACGGTGTCACCTAGTGCTCATGAAAGCCTCTTGCAACTGATAAAGCCATATCCCTCTTCTTTTCAAAAAGTGGGAGCATTTCGAATGCCAAAGAAGATGAAGCTAGATAGCGTCATTATTGCAACATTTCCCCCAGCAAGCTTCTTCACATTAGCATAGTCAATAGTCAAACAATATTTTATTTTTTGCTACTATGTAATAAAAAAAAAAAGATAAGAAAGCCAGCATGATGCAGTAGTTTGAGTGTCAGACCAGAACCTGGGAGACTAGGGTTTGAATCCCAGTTTAACCTTGGTTCATATTGAGCAAGTCACACTCTCTCAGCCTTAGAGAAAGACAATGGCAAACTACCTTTGAATAAATTTTACCAAAAAAAACAAACAAACCCTCTAGGATATGGTTGCCATAATATAGAGTTGACTTGGAGGCAGATGCCAATAGCAATGGCAAGAGTGCTTGTTGCTATACTCAACTAATTATTGAAAGTGAACAACAGTGCATGGTTCAATTCATATCAGAATATAGAAATGTTTGGTGTGTTGCATTGCAGGGCTCTCAACACTAACTGAACAGTGAGACTTCCATAAACAGCCATAAATCTGTGGACCACAGTACTGAGTCACAGTCTGTTTCCTGTTTGGGTATCTCTTCCCACAACCATTCAGCAGTTGGGGGAGGACAGAAAGAGGACAAGGGACGGCCAGGAATTCAGCTGGCTCTGGTCCTGTAGCCAGGTGCATGAAGATGATGTCACCCACCTGGACCTCTGTAGGACTTCTAGGAGCTCAAGAGGGATGCCTTTTATTTCAAATGGGCCGCTGATGGAGTTCTCCTTCATTTTCCCCTACTTTCCACAGCCACTAAATGGCCATGGGAAGAGACACCTAGCCAGAAGGCAGGTGGCTCTGTGACAGAGTTATAGAAAGTGAGAGTGCTGGATTCCTCCATTTGCCATGACCCAAAAAAAGTACATGTGTCACCTACAGGAAGCCAGGAAATCTCTTAAAAAATATGAGAAAGATTTCATAGTCTGCTCATTGAGATAACATCTGAAATTATTTGTTATTCCTTGCAAGAAAGAGAATGGCAAATATTTGTACCCCTATGTGTAATTGGTACTGTCCCTGCCAACTGAAGTTGAAAGGCGTGATATTTAAAAGGTTGGATCCAAAGAACCATAAATGGAAGGAGAATAGTTCACTAAATGCTGTTCTGCAGACACATTTGAAAGAGGTTGTGCAAGAATTCACACAGCACTCCTATGGGCAGGTTCCTGTTCTTGGTTTTTCTTGTCCTTGCTTATGTATTTCTTTGTTTCTCAGATGTCGTCTCTCCCTAAAATGAGACTGAAGGTGGATAGGTTCGACAAGTAGTGGCTGAGAAAACCCTCAGATAACAAATGTTCAGGACTTGGATGACAGTCAAGAGTGAACCACTGAGCAGTTTAAGCTACCAAACTTTTGTCTGAAAACAATTTATTGTCTAAGTGCAGTCTTTTTTAAAACAAAAACAAAAACAGATGGATTATAACTTTGTAAATACTACAAGAGAAGGTACTGTACGTATCTCTGAAGCCATAAAAATCTAGTTGATCCCAACATCAAAGGGTTTCCCAAAGAGGGCAAACTTCTAAGAAAAGATTAGATAATGACCACACAGAACAGGTGCAATTTAAGAATGCTAAATTAGGTTACAGGAAGTTGGAAACACCAGGAGATGGGAGGGGGAGAAATTTTCTTCCTTTTCTAAGGAGCTGCACTGTTGAAGGGTCACTGGAGATTTTCATTTTGTTTTAGAAGGCAACGTATTTCTCTTAGAATTTGTACATTTTGCATGCCTATATTAACTGTTAGTTTGCATGTTTTCTGACTTCCAGTTTATCATACCCACTCTCTTCCTGCATCATTTTAACCTGTAGCCATTTTTCTTCTTCCCTTTCTCCTCCATCAGACCACGTATTTGTGCAACTGAACCTATAAAACCTTAGGCAGCTTGAGTTCAGGATATCTTGAGGACCGTATCTCTCTGTATGATCCTGCCCAAACTCTAGGATCTTTGGAAGAGTCTTTTCTGTCTGTCCCGCTAACTTCCCAGATGTATTTGGTGAGCGTAAAGGAGAAAGCCTTCGTAGTGGCTTCTCACAGACTCCAAAACTCCCTCCCTAGGGAGGTTAGGATGTTTCCTTCCTTGCTTTCCATCCTCTGTCTATTTCAGCAGAGTTTCAGGACAGATTGGAAAGCTGGGCCGGAACTAACAAAATGAATTTCAACAGGAATAAATGTAAGGTACTACATCGAGGCAGGAAAAATAAAAGCCACAAATATGGGATGGGTGATACTTGGCTTGAAAACAGTACATGTGAAGAGGATCTAGGGATTTCAGAAGATCACAAGCTAAACATGCATCAACTGGGTAGTGAAGCAACCAGAAAAGCCAAAGGAAGTCAGGGCTGCATCAACAGTATCAAGATCAAGGAAAGTTGTAATGTCACTTTATTCTGCTTTGGTCAGACCTCATTTGGAATCCTGTGTCCAGTTCTAGGTACCACAGTTCAAGAAAGAGGTCAACAAGCTGGAATGCGTCCAGAGAAGGATGTATGGTGATCGTACAAATGAGAGACCTCCAGGTCACCTTATCCTCATCTGCCCTGTTCAGGTCTTGGAGATTTGGAGATGTGTCTTCCTTGATTGAATGTATCCATCTGTAATGGGGTCTTCATCTTTTCCAACTGCTTTCTACCTTACCAAGCATTATTATCTTTTCTAGTGAGTCATGTCTTCTCATGATAAGGCCAAAGTAATGACAGCCTCAATTTAGTCTTCTTGGGTTCTAGCTACGGTTCAGGCTTGAATTGGTCTAGGACCTATTCTTTTGTCTTTTTAGCAGTCCAAGATGTCTGTAGAACTCTTCTCCAGCTTCATATTTCAAAGGAGTTGATTTTCTTATTATCAGCTTTTTGCACTGTCCAGTTTTCAGAACCATATAGAAACTGGAAATGCAATGGAATGGACAATCCTAATTTTAGTATTCAATTATATATCTTTGCAATTTAGGATCTGATAGTTAGCTGAACCTTTAGATGGACGCTTCTCAAATTCCCATGAAAACAGACCCATGGCCATTTGAAAACTATCTCAGTCCCTTTTTTAAAAAGTCCTTTCTTCCTCCCACTTTGATAAAGATGGTGGTATATATCATATCCAGTAGGATAACATCATTATGCAGGCTGAAGGATCTCCTTCAGTATAGAAAAAAAAAACAGCAATCAAATCCATTTCCGTTGTAACTGAGAACAACGGAAATATTTATTTTCCATATTTTATAGTAGCTGACATATGCAATATTTCATTCCACTCCTGTTTTAAGTGGCATTGCTAGCAGTCCTGGTATGAAGTGAAGTCTCTGATCATGCTTACAGCTGTAGACAGATTTGATTATATTTTTTCCCCCTTTGATGTTGGGCTTTCCTGACTATTTTTGCATATGAACGTAGCCTTCCTTGGAAGCAAGCTATCAGTTGCAGGAACCAGAGACGGCCTGAGGCATTCCAAGGTCTGACGCAGAAAACACAAATGGTACCTCCCACTGTGACCAAAAAAATATAATAATAAAGTAAATAATTGGCATTTTATTGCTCTGTTTAGTAGCATCTCAACATCTGCTATCTGAATTAGTCCAGTTCACCCTGTTGAATTAGAAGATTTTTCTTAGGTGGAACAGAGATATCACCCATTTTTAAATGCTTTGTTAACAGTGGGGATGCGAGGCCTCTACCTGCTTTAAATTAGTTATTTTTTAATATAAAACACATAAAGAGAGAGAAAGAGAGAAGGAAGGAAGGAAGGAAGGAAAGAGAGAGGGAGGGAGGGAGGGAGGGAGGGAGGGGAAGGTACATGGGATATGAACATTGCCAAGCATATACATTAATATAACATACCCTCCAAACTGTTCCACTTCGTCAGGGACAGTCCTGGTTGATCTTCTGTTGTGCAATTTTTTTGCCACTTTTAAAATGTCTTAATTTGTCTCTTCTGCTCCCATTTTCCCCCTTTGTCCTCAGTTTCCTTCAATTGCTAAAACTGAGTTCAAAGTGCAAAAGTAATTTGCATTCAGTTAAGCAGGGGAAAGGGGAGAAGGTGGGTGAAATCTTATTTTTCCCGGTAGGCTCAGGCAAAGGCAGACTTCTGAAGTCTCTCCCAGAGTTAGTGTTCTTTCTTCCATTTGCAGTCTTGACCACACTCTGATATTGCTTGCCCACAAGCCTTTGTTTTTATTTGTGAAATGTTGGGGGGTATGCTATAATCCTACATCAAGGCGGCATAGCACAAATTTCTGCATGAGGAGTTAACACATTAAGTGTGCTACACATCCCTTGTATTGAATGGTAATTTTTGTCAATGGAACCAAGACAACAAATATGCAGCCAAATATACAATGAATTGTGCCTACGTCTAAATCCATGCACAATAAGCAATGTGCATCCATGTACAATGGTCTCACAGGCACAATTTTAGTTCCACAACTAAATGAGACTTGTCCTAACTCCTCTCTGCCTAGGGATGTTCAGAGTTCCTCAACTCTTCCTCACCTACCTTAGTATTGGTATTGTGGTTGTTTCTTTGACCTAGAGAAGGTTTCAGTCTGCTTTAAGTCCCCTTCTCTCACACCCCACCTCTTTTGGCCTCTCTGCCAGCAGATCGAAGCCAGAAAGCAGTTCTACTCAGATGACGGTCTCAAAAGATCTCTGAGAGCAACCAGAACAAGAGGGTTCTGTTAACAGAAGCAGAACACATAGACATTCTACCCTCTCAAAACCAGCTTCTGCGTTGGCCATCTTGGACTCCCATCTTATCATACTGTGATGTTGGGAGATTTTATGGTACTTCTGAGGCAAGAAGAAAAAACTAAATCAAGGGTCCACTTGCTTTGACTCTGGCTCTCCTTACTGTTGACTGTCCTGATTTCTTCCTTGCTATCTATCTATCTATCTATCTATCTATCTATCTATCTAGCTAGCTAGCTAGCTATCTAGCTATCTAGCTATCTATCATCTTTCTATCTATCTATCTATCATCTATCTATCTATCTATCTATCTATCTATCTATCTATCTATCTATCTATCTCTGTATATGTGTGTGTGTGTGTGAACAAAAAGAAGCAAGGCTCATTCCAAAGGGTAAATAAATAAATTGGTGCACCCTGCCCTATGAAAGTAGATTCCTGAAAGGGTAAGATACTCAATCTATTACCAGTAAACATATGTTATGAATATACCTTAATACTTCATATTATATCTATTATAAACAAACATCTCCTGGCTGGTTATTCTGAAGACAGGAAAAGCATATTGAGGATTTGTTAGAAACTTGATTCCTAAGTGACAAGGAAAGCCTTCTCATAAGTAACTTAAGAGCATTTATTTAGGCCACAGAGGTCATTAGCAGCAGCACAATCATAACCAGATTTGTCAGCTGATGTCAATGCATTAGCTAGAGTGGGTATTAAAACTTGCTTTACCTTTTAAACCTCTTGCATAACCATCTCTGTCTGTCTGTCACCATCATCTATCTGCTTGTCTGTCTGTGTGTCTGTGTGTCTGTCTATCTATCTATCTATCTATCTATCTATCTGTCTATCTATCTAGCTATCTAGCTATCTATCATCTATCTATCTAACTATCTATCTATCTATCTTCATTTTTCACCACTTCATATAGGCTT
Organism: Cyclura pinguis; assembly: GCA_030412105.1. Taxonomy (NCBI): domain Eukaryota; kingdom Metazoa; phylum Chordata; class Lepidosauria; order Squamata; family Iguanidae; genus Cyclura; species Cyclura pinguis. The sequence goes on from CM059607.1 coordinate 25,745,755, forward strand.
GGAATGTGTGAGGAGGAAAATATATTTTTTAAAAAACAAAAATATATCCAAAAAAAATCACATGCTTGGAAGCTAAGTCATAACTTTAAAAGGAATTTAGATAGCATAGAATATTGCATAGAATATCAGGAAGATGATAGATAGATAGATAGATAGATAGATAGATAGATAGATAGATAGATTAGATAGATCACTATGAGAGATCCTTATGATGTAGAACTGCTAGAAAATCAAACTCTTTTGCGTAATTTCACAGCAAACTGTGTGTGAAACTCTGTGACCATGTAGTGCCATACCAGCATAAGTATTGCCACCAAAAGTTATTCCTTGTTAAACAACACTTACGACAATTATTTTTTAAATCTCTGAAGGGTGCAGGTAATCATTTTGGCATCTGTATAGAGCAACTAACAAAAATGTTCACAAATGTTAATCTCATATTAAAAGTTGAAAAGTTGAAAAGATACAGAGGCTTTGTGTATAGAAAACACTAGGCTGAATCTCCGATATTTTAGGATCACAAATAACAGATGATTAAAAAAAAACAAACAACCCTCAGATCTGAAACCTTATAGCAGGGTTCCTCAACCAGGGCTCTCTTGAATCCTAAAGTTCCGTGATAGGTAGTTGGGGTTCCACAAAAGACTGTAATGAAAGAAAGAAAGAAAGAAAGAAAGAAAGAAAGAAAGAAAGAAAGAAAGAAAGAGGGAGGGAGGGAGGGAGGGAGAGAGGGAGGGAGATTTTTGTTTTATTTTGATTTTTCTTTTAGCTGTAAATATATTAATTTTTATACAGAGATTCCCTGAGACCTCAAAATTATTTCAATGATTTGTCCACGGTAAAAAGTTTGAGAAAGGCTGTCATAGAGAGCTGCTGCCATTCAAGGTAATGAATTCTGGTTTAAATTGAGAAATTGACTTATCATACTATAAATTAACACCCTGTGGTCAAATTGATTTTATTATTTATCATCTTCCTTTGATTTATTTTGTATTGTTTCATCTTAATTAGCTGGTTTTAAAGAACTGGTTGGATACAGATTTAGCCATGTTTACAGGAGATCCTTTGAAATCCATGGGACTTGAGTTAATCATGACAAAAACCCTATTTGGGGATTCTAAGAACGACCAAAGTTGCATTCAGGCTTTACTTACCAGGCTGAGACCAACAGGTAGATCCTAGATCCTCCTTCTCTATCACTGATGTCTTTCCTCCTGCAGCTTGCAACAAGGATGAAGTAGAAAGGTTCCTATACATTTATAGGTTCTCCCATTATGGTCAACTCTATCAAGTAAAGGCCAAACAAGACTCAAACCTGGATCTAGAATCAATTACTCCCTCCTTATTGCTGCCCCAGTGCATCCTAGACATTTGTGTTGGACAGTTGAAAAACTCTAGGAGCAGGATTTTAAGGTGGGGGAGTTGTAGGAGGAATAGGGGCTCATCAATCATGGCAGAAGCAGTAAGACACAGGCCATTTCTGCACTACATTGTTATAATGCTATTATTCCACTTTCAACATCCTGTGGAATTGTGGGGTTTGTAGTTTACTGAGGCCAAAGTGCTCTCTGGTTAAGAATTCTAAAGGCCTCTGCCTAAACTGCAGACCCCAGGGTTCCATAGGATGTTGAAAGTAGAATAATAGCACTATAACAGTGTAGGGTGGAAATGGCCATAGTTTAGATAACTGATCAGGTCCTAGCCATTCATTGTTCAGCCAGCTTCCTGTGAGTGACATACACAAACATACACGAGCATAAGCTAGGCTTTTGCACTTTTTTGGACATTGCAGAGATTGGTATTCTGGTCCTCCCTTTACGAAGACCAACTCCCTCTCTCAGATTAATTATTGGGGCTGCAATAGAACTCCAAGCCATTCCATGGCTTGTGGAGAGTGGAAGGGATTGGAGAAACATCTGGCTCTCTCCCCATTGCTGGATGCAGAGCAATGGAGAGAGAGCCAGAGCAATTTAGTAAGATCTCTTGGTCTCCAATTCACTATGGAGACCCAGTCAGACCCTTCCTCAGTGCCCCCCTTCTCTACCAGCAGTGGATTGACCATGCAGTGGGCCTATCACAGTGCAATAGTGAGTCCAGGAGGTGGTGATAGGAGCCATAGCAGAGTTCCACCTGCAAAATTCTTATATTACTCTTGACTGTGTGTGTTTTCCGCCATAGCCTGTAAGCCTTCCTCAAAGTCATCAGATTTTGGAGAGTAATCTGATATTTCAAATTAAACATTTTAAAGTAGAGAAACAACTAAATGGCTGGAATGGTGCTGCCCTGCCCAGACACAATTGAAGCAGATTTACCCTTAAATCCATTTCTTTTTTCCCTAGATTCCTTGTGGATGAGTCCTTTCTCCTGTCCCAGTGAATCTCTTAGGGCTGCTTCTATCAAAAATACACTGATTAAAATGTAAATTCTGCCGAGTTATCAGTTTCCCATTAAGTGGACTCTTTAAAGAACACACACACACACACAACATCATTAATCAGCTGAGAGGTATGTAAGGAAGTCCCACTCATCAATTGTAACTATTTATGACAGTTAACAAAACTTTATATTTGCCCCAAACATGTGCTGATATATCAATTATGCTAAGGTTCACCCTCATGCTAATTGTACATTTTCTCCTCTAATGCATTTTTTTTTTTGGCTGTTATCTTATAGGCTAATGAAAGCTAGGAAATCAATAAATATAAATTATACATGCAAAGAAGGACTGCTGTGAACATAAAGTTTCTAATTAATTGCAGTTGATTAATTTATATCCTTTAATTATCTTGCTAAGGCGCAAACAGCATAAATATCTGTGCAATCGAGTTATTGCTATGTCAGTCATAAAAAAGAAAGAGCAGACACAGTAAATCTATGAAACCTCGAACACTGTATTGCCACAAAAACATGGTATGGAAATGCTCATAAAATATAACGGGGCTGACTTGAGACACCTAGGAATAATTTTAGTGTGACAAATCACCACTAAATATGGTGTATGGCTATTTGACTAAGGTTATAATGATAGTATTACTTTAAATGTAACATGCAGAGTAAGCAAAAAAAGAAAAAAAAAACCAAAAATTTCACTCTCATTGGTTCAACCAGAAGGATTGAAGAAGCTGTTTGAAGAGAGTCCTTCTTTTCTGAATGAAAGTGCTTTGACACCCAGTAGAAACTGTGCAAATGGCATAAATGATACATTGATTTATGAGTTTTGATTTATTCTTTCCTGCCAGTTAGGAAATGGAATATCAAGCGTGAATGGTAGAGATGGATAGAATATTCTCCATTATTCATTCCCTAACTGGAAACTGGGTTTACCAACATTCAAGAAGCATAACACAGAGGTGAGAATTTTGCATTTTTCACCCAGCGTTCACCAAATATCCCAAAGTGTTTTAGGAAATGATTTAGCAGGAAAACATACAATTTTTTGTGCAGAATTGTGAGTCTTACACAAAAAAGTTTTCTTGAGGAAAAAAAATCCAGAAAATACACAGAGATTCATAAAAATCATACATTTATGTAAAATGGGCAGTTTGTTTTAGCAAAAAAAAAGTGTTTTTCTGTCCATAAGAATTTCCTAAAACACTTCTAGATGTGGAAAGCCAGGTGGAAATAGCATGTATATATTTGTTTTCTTCTAGTGCTGAATTGATTGATTGATTGATTTTGTCCTTGCATGAGAAAATGAAATGGTCAATGACTTACATCTGTAGTCAATGGCATAACTACTGGACTAAAATGAAGAAACCCTGGATGTTACCATGCTCAAGAGACTTCTGAAATGGTCAGTGGAAAGATCCCAGGGTACTGAGGAGGAGGAGAAAGAGTGGGTGGAGGAATTATCCTTGAAACGAACTCTGGAAAACACTTTGATACAATTATGTGCGAGAAGAAGTCTGAGGTTCTACCTAGCTGCTACCTTTATGGGCTGAGGATGTTCTGCCTTCAACCAGGACTGGGAGTCAAGTAATCCTCCAGATCTTGGTAGACTGCAGATTTGAAATCATATACTCAATTATGAGGAATTCTGGCAACTGCATCCAACATCTAGATAGTTGCACGATACCTTTCCCTGCTTCGGACTCTGAAATCTCCACTCATAAAATAGTAACAGAAGAGAACAGAATGAAATAAGAACCCCTTTTAGAAATGGGTACTTTTTGATTGATAACCCTGATCTTCTCACAACCTGTTTAGGTCTTTAGTTTACTCCAGATTGTTGTTAGAATTCTCTTGGATACCTGTATCTGGTCCCATTCCCACTACAATGAGCACTCAGATGCTCTCCATTCTTGTTTGGATTCTTACCTTCCCTTCCCATTTCTTTCTATAAATTCTTCCCACAATGGAATAAATGTTAGACATTTGATATTTAATGATAATGACAATAAGGCCACATTTCTGAGTGGAGGGTTGGAGAATTGAATCAAGGCAGACTCTCTTAGTATTAAGCATTAAGTTCCAGTGAAAATGTCAGGTGCTCAAGAACACAAACATCTTCATTTTCTTCTCATATAAACTCCAGGGTCTGCTGTTAGTTTTCAGTCTGAACAACATGTCTTCTAGGGCAGCTATTTAATGGTATGTTGGTGGCCATTGAAAGCTCTGCAGCCTGCCTTCAGCTTCTACTAATTTCATGTCCTGCTTATGGGCTTCCCAGAGCCAGCGGGTTGACCTTGTTAATAAATTACTGTTCTAGATGGACCTGACTCTCCTGCATAACCTGTGCTACCAGGTCCATTCTAAGTAAGGACACCAGCAAGCAAGCCTAGATCTTCTGTAAGCAAAACATATGTTCAGCCCATGAGCTATAGACTTTCTTAAAAGTCTCAAGATATCACCATCTGCCAGTCAGGGTCATTCAAGAATCAAAGTCCTTATGGGTGGGTGGAGGATTCATTTCCCATTTTTGGCTTTCTTGGCACTAACATGTATTCCCATAACCTACTTGGCCTGCTAATAGGGAAAAGGAAAACTTTTATTTAAGACCATGGGTGTCGCTTGGGCATTCAGAGTTGTGGTGCCAAGGAGGAAAAGTGTGGTCTTGCCACACACATCATTTTTTCCCCCTCAATGAACTGATAACTTTGATTTGTAAACAGTTTCCCGAAGCATGTATCCCTTTGTTAAACCGGCCATCTGCCACTGATGAGAAATGTAATCCAGTCAGTCTGGTCAACGTAGTGCTGCTCTTCATCGTTTGTTGGGGCATATTCTTCAATATGCATATCTTCAACTTTCATAAATGTGTAAAAAAAAGAGAAAGAAAGAAACAGTATCTGTCTACAGAGAGTCTTAGACAGGGGCCATCTGTCAGGAACTAAAGCTATTCTTTTTTTTTAACCCCCCTCCCACCTTTTTTTCATTTTAAAGAAAACATGCATCTGGGATTTGCCCTTTACAGAATAAACCCACTTAACCTTCCAATAAGATTAACGGTTATTTGTTTCCATTAAATAAAAATGACCATGCTAATATACATTTAATAGTTCCATAACAATGAGACAAACGCACACTTTTGACATTTTCAGATGTTTTATGAAATCATAAAATTATGGAATTCCTCTCTTCCCTTCTTCCCTTTTTGTTTTTTTAAAAGAGAGTTTCTGGGTGGTTTTACTCTTCAGAAGGAAACTTGTGGTTTTCCATTTGCCATTGAAGATTTGATACCCTTAAAGGAAATGATACAGGGGAAATAATATACAGGCTAAATAGCTGTGAAACAAAATGAAAGAGGATACTAAAACTTGTGTCACAGTAGACTTCATAGATCTGTCTCACAGTGTTAGCACTAGATATTATTGGTGGGGCAAGCTCTAACCAAGATGATCTCAGTGCCCCCCCCCCCCAAAGTAAGCCCACCTCTTGCTACTGCCAACAATAGCCATTTGCTTTTCTTTCTTCTCTCAGCCTAGTCCACACCTTCCAAAAATCCTGATCTGGTAAGGCATTCTCAGTTAATTCTCAGCCTTCCTTTCTGGCGGTGAGGAGTTGCTTTTAAAATGTCCCAGTTTCTCTCTTCACCTCCCACCTTCCTCTTTTCTCCTCTGCTTACTTCAGTTGAAGACGTATGGTTGTGAAAGCACAGGTAAGTTCCTGTGACATGACCTGCTTTTCTTCTCACATACTGGTATGGCAGCTTCCCTCCCAGTGTGTCAAAGCACCTTGCCACTTTGTACAGTTCTGCCCTACCCTTTAAAACACCACCTTTGTGTAAAAAGGGTATAGTCTTGCAGTTGTTATTTAGAATGATTTAATGAACTATGGTAGTTTGGTTAGAACTACTGAAAATTATTCTTCTGCATCAGAAATCTATAAAAATATAGGTTTTATTAAAACAATGACCAGAATAAAGTATTGGTTTTCATATGTATGTCCATAAATCTAGGTCATTCTCTCTGACCAGATTTAAAAATGGGTTGATTTCTCTTCTGCCCCCCTCTCTAAGCTTTCTCTGAAAAAACGCACCCTTCTCACTCAACCCACCTTTGGCTGACTGAGAAACTCTGGCTGAAGGACTGACTTTTAGTCCCTTCTCCTGGAAGTCTGAAGAAACCCAGTTCTGTGTGCCTGCTATGTGTGTGTGTATGTGTGTGTGTGTGTGTGTGTGTATCTATCTATCTGGAGTAGACATTCTGGTTGCCTGGCAACCTGTTGCTGGGTAGCTCTAACACTCAGGGTAGCCACTCCCCTGAGAGTCCATCACTGTTCCCATTGTCTATTTTAGCACAGCTTAAGGTTTATGAATGCACCTGTTGCATTTTCTCCTGCAATCCCTCCCCCCTTCTAATTTCTTCTTCATTTTCTCATTTCTTCCTCAATAATTTGTGAAGAAATCTTTGAACTTTGGTAAGCCATAATCAACAATGAATTAGGTTTTTTTCCTCCACAGTCTGTGTGGAATAAACTCAATAGACACAGCTATTGACAGCTGGAGTAGGATGATATTACATAGAATCATAGAATCATAGAAATGTAGAGTTGGAAGAGACCACATGGGGCATCCAGTCCAACCCCCTGCCATGCAGGAACACCCTCAAAGCACTCCCGACAGATGGCCATCCAGCCTCTGCTTAAAAACCTCCAAAGAAGGAGGAGACTCCACCACACTCCACTGAGGCAGCATATTCCACTGCCGGACAGCCCTGACTGTCAGGAAGTTCTTCCTGAGGTTCAGGTGGGACCTCCTTTCCTGCAGCTTGAATCCATTGCTCCTCGTTCTGGTCTCTGGAGCAGCAAAAATCAAGCCCTCTCCTTCCTCTACATGGCATCCCTTCAAATATTTAAACATGGCTCTCATGTCCCCTCTTAACCTTCTCTTCTGCAGACTAAACATATCCAGCTCTCTAAGTCTATCCTCATAGGGCATGGCTTCCAGGCCTCTCACCATTTTGGTTGCCCTCCTCTGGACCTGCTCCAGCCTGACCATGTCCTTCTTGAATTGGGGTGCCCAGAACTGGACATGGTATTCAAGATGAGGTCTAAGCAAAGCAGAGTAGAGTGGTACCGGTACCTCCCTCGATCTAGACACCATACTCCTATTGATGCAGCCAAGAATTGTGTTGGTTTTCTTGGTTGCCGCATCACACTGCTGACTCATGTTCAGCTTGTGGTCTATTAAAACTCCTAGATCCCTTTCACACGTACTGCCTACCGGCCACGTGTCCCCCATCCTATATTTCTGTATTCCATTTTTTCTACCTAAGTGTAGGACCTTACACTTCTCTCTGTTGAATTTCATTTTGTTAGCCTTGGCCCAGCTCTCCAATCTATCCAATCTATTACACACACCTGCCTTGTACCTGTTAAAGATAAGGAACCTATTTAAAAAGTGGCAATGCTAATTCAGCTGTGCAGACAATGACCAGAATTCTGTTGCCAACAGGAATCTCAAATTACACCTGCATATGTCTCTTAGTGGTCACTGCAGAAGGAGGTATTCAGTACCTCTGCCTGCAATAATTCTCCCAGGTTCTTTTCATATTGATCTGATGACATCCCACCCTCCTGGCCATTTAATGGCCAGGGAAGAGGGGACACATCGGCAGCGGTGGTCTGCATTTCAGCAGCTGGTTGCAAGTGAAAACAGGTACTTTAATAGACCACCAAGTGGTCCTATGGTTTGGGAGTATGATATCTTCCTGAGGCTGGCCGCTGATATTTAGTCAACTGCTGTTTGTCCATCTTCCCATCCTCCCCCATCACTAAATGGCCATAGAGGACTTCTCAGTAGTAGATTGTTAAGTAAAGAGTGGAGAGAGGGTGGAGTACATGTCATTATGCCTGGTGAAGCTTAATGCTTTCTGCTCCACCAGTACAGTCTGGGGTCTGAATAATAGTTGACTATACAAGGACTGAAAGTCATATATTTAAGACCTTGGCACTCAGAGTTCTTTGCCCCATTGGTCTAACGTATCCATTTCATTTTCTCCCATGTTTGTGATTTTTAAAGAATAGTTATTTCAATTGAATTAACAAGAAATCTGTAGTTTTTGTTCTTATTTTAAAACAACAGCAGCAACCAATACACGCAATTCTTACTCCTCCATAGCACAAGATCAGCTGTAGGTGAGACTTGTGAGGAAAGGAAAGCAAACTCATGTAGTGGGATCTTATGACCACTGCTAAATAGTGGAAAGTCTTTTTCTACTGACTCTTAGGAAGCTGTTGACAAAGAATTTGCCAGACACTGAAATGGATGAGCAAGGACAAGGTGGAAAAAAACAAATGTAAGGCATTATGTGGACATCACTTCTGTCTTCTGACTTGGAGAAAAGCAGTGGTGACCCCTACGTTGCCCACCAAATGCCTCTAAAGTTAATGTTCTCACCCATAACAACAACAACAACAAAAAGGTAAGATACTCTTGTGGACCTGTTTTCATAAGCTTTCCTTTTTTGCATGTTTAGTACTTGAATAATTGTTCCTCTATTAAACATCTGCTTAGACCATTAATACAGCTATGGAGCAATGCAACCCCAAAGCAAGGTGATGAAAACTGAGATGATTGGTTGTGTTGCTTCAAAGTTCAAATGCTGCAGAAAGCTTTCTTATGGAATGAAGAGGAGATCAATTTTGAAACTGAGTTTCCATACTGAGCCCCAGAATATCAGTTGAGCCACTTTAGCCTAGGTGATAAAGAACACTTTCCTGATGTTGTGAATGATATTCTTGCATTCCTCTTCTTTGGTCATTTCTGAGCACTGGTGGATAAGGTGGTGGAACTTTAGTCTTCTGATCAATGGTTCAAGTTACCTTGTGTCTTTGTTTTTGAATATTCTGCCCAATAAATAAGCAACTGCTCTCTTCTTTCCCAGGACACTTGTGGCATGACACTATACAAAAGTTTTGACCATCTGGGCTGGAAGGGAAAATGAATGCAATTGCATTCAACTGCCAGTGAAGTTCACAATCTTTGTCACTTTGGTTATAAAGGCATCTCAATAGAAAAGTCAGTGTGTGCAAGATTTTGAGTGCAATTACTTTCCACTTGCCTATTTTTAGTGACAGGACCAGATTATTTTAAGTGCATTTTATAGAAAACCCTTCTCTACTGAAATATAAAGACTGTAATAAAGGCAATACAATGTTTTGAAACTGTTTTAAATCCTTCACTCAGCATTGCTTCTGCAGATTTAACATGTAGGGGTTCTAATCTTACTGCTACTAATTAATGCCTTGGTATAATTGTGCCAACGGGGTGCTTGGCACCATAATTACTATCAAAAGATTCTGGTGAGGCTGTAACATGCCCACATTTATACAGATATGTCTACAATCATAGAGCAGTCACCTTTGTACATTGTCTCTTCTGCCACATTTTAACCAAGCAAGAGGTTATTTTGCTTTGATATAAGAGCTCAAGAGGCATCTATTTTTACTTTATTTATTTCTTTTAAAATATTTTTATACATTTGTCATATACAACACATCCCAGAGCATCCAACAATGAGATGATACTATGAGTTATGGTCCAACATTTTTTAAAAAAATACCCTACAATATAAGTAATGGTCATAATGGCAGGCCATAAATCAGTAAATGTGGTTTACATGTTTTCATCATGGTATGAAATTATTAGTATTACTGTTCCCTGGGAAGGGATTTCTAGAGTTTAGGGCCACTGAGAAGGGCCTCTCCCATCTTCTCACCAACTGTGCTTGCGATGGTCATGGGACGAGAGAAGGGCTTTAAAAATGGAGGTGCCACCACAGAGAAGATGCTCTTTCTAATTGTTGCCAGGTGAGCTTCTACAAGGCATGGTCCAACCAGAAAGGCATTTGGTAAAAACACTCTAAGGCTTATGCAATTCTATATGGGAGAAGGAATCCCCTCAAGTATCTGCAGGCCAAATTGTTTCCAAGTTAGTGAATAAGACCAGAATTTTATTTTAGCTCAGTAGCCAATTAGCCTTCCATAAAAATATACAAATGTACAATGTATATAAATATAAAAATATACAAATGTACAATGTAGGTATACATCTTTCCCTCCTGATTTTCCTTCTTTCTATTGATTAATATGAAAATATGAGAAGAAACTAGAGCTCATGTTAAAACATATGGCCAGTGTTCTACATCACCCAGTTAGTTAAATACATTTAACTGAGTAAATCATCCTCACTTGACCCCCCCCCAAAAAAAAATGATGGAAAAATCATTGGCCTGTGCTCTGATTGTTGGCAGAATGGACATCTTTCTCCCCATGCAACTGACGCCCAGTAATGCAGGTTGGGGAGGGGAATTATGATTGTGGGAATAGTGCGATTAAACAGCAATCGTGAATATGGAACAGTAACTTAGATTTCCTCGTCTGTAACTGTACCATAATCATGATTGCTACTTAGTCATGACTGTGACATTATTGCCACAATCATACATCTCCCCGCAACTTACTTTATTAAGGATCAGCCTTAATCCATTAATAAATAATAAATAAGGAAGTCCATTTTGCAAGCAATTGGAGCTCAGGTCAATGATGTTTCTGTCAAGTTCTGAGGGAGTCTGAACCATGGGAGAATACTTAGCTATGCATATGTACCAGCTAAACAGATGATGTAGAACATTGGCCTTATATATTCAGCCATGAGATCTAGAACCTTGATTTTGTAAATGTTGTTGCTGCTACCACCACCATCAATATTCCTCTTCCTCCTCATAGAGGTTTCTTCAGAACTTAATGCCACATATTGTGACTTTTCTGTGCTGTAATCCTTCCCATCCATAGCCTGGAGAAGACAGTTTTGTTAAGAAGAAGTTTATTTTCAATTAAAAAAAAAGAGATGACACTTTAGTGCTTCCATCAATTTTCAAGTGACAGGGGCCAATACCTGACTGCAGATCAATGTAGTTAATATGTCACCTCTAGCCAGCAAACCTGAAGATGGTTACTGTGAGGCAGAAATGAGGCACATGCAAAGAAAACAGTTTTCCTATTTGTCAGTCTCTATTTTAGTCTAAAATGTAGTGCCCACTAGATATTTTTTCATAGCCAGTGGTAAGGGCTAATGGGAGATACTATCCAACACATCTGGAATCCACCAGCTGCTATCTCTTCTGATTTCCATTAAATCACTACTCTAGTTCTATCCCTGTTTTTGCCAAGGGGAGTTGCTGGAGTTGTAACTTGGCTTAAGGCTGCCACCCGTCACTTACACACAACAACAGCTACTCTGTGGGTCAGAGATACAAGAGCAGTGATGTATTGCTCATCTTTGTTTTTTCAAAAGAAATTGAAAAGGAGACTTGTTTGTATTTTGCTTTTAATTCCATGGCAATTTAACTTCTAGCTTATTTCTAGTGATGTGAATATTTATTGCTAGCTGTTTTAACTTTTGTAAGCAGCTATGAGTTTCAGATCTGGGGAGAGAAAATAAATAATTGCATGTAATAAGAATGATAGTTTTTTATATAAGTGTTTTGGGAGCAATTCCAAATGGACCGAATGAAATTTCCAGAGATTGGATCACAATAGCGCAGTTACAAAGAGTGACACTGTTTGGAACATCCCAATTATCTGACAATATCTCTCTGATTCCTAGTTGCTTTGGGAGAATCTGAATTGCTGAGAGTCCAGTACTTCAGTCAGGAACACCTAGTAGACTGTGAAACCAATAATTTTCTGTAACATTGTTCTCCTAAAGGAATAATACTCCCTTGGCTTTTAAATCAGTGCAAAGCCAACAATGACAGGGTAGGTGAAAACAGCACACAGGAGGTAGTGAAAAAGCTTTGGCCATTGGTAAAAACTGAAAACTCTCATTCACACAGCTCAGTCACAGCACCAACTGCCCTGGCTGCACCTTCTAAGATCCTGGGATTTATAGTTTTGTGAGACACTAGAGATTTCTCACAGTGAATTCTAAACTCACTGAACTACAAATTCCAGGACAGAGCTGCAATAGTTAACATGCTATAGTGTAGCACACATATAGTGTGAAAGAGAGCCAAGATGCCTTGAGGACATCCTAGGTTCAAGCCTAGCAATGTTACTCATGTTTAGAAAGTGGTAGTAAAGCAAGTGGGACTAAACGCTGTGGTTGTTGCAATCTTGGATGCCATTGCCATATTTTCCACATGGTGTTTCTTAGTCATCATAACCCATTAAAAGCTTAAAATTGTCTTTCGTCTTGATAGCCAGTGAGGATAATACAGACTACGGAAAAATGCCAGCAAACAAGGAAGCAAAACTGGAAGTGTGTAGAAGTCTATGCTTGGTTTTAAAAAATAGATATTCTGCCTCTGGATTTCCTCTTTTGTTTGAATATAGTTCTGTTGGTATAAAATAAGTATTTATTTATTTATTTATTTATTTATTTACAAAATCAGGTAGGGGAGACTTAATCAAGGAATCCACATCCCTGAGTTCATAGGACCTGCACAGGGCTGGTAAAAACAGGGTAACTTGGAGGAGTCTCATATATTGGGTAAACATAAGTTGAAACTCACTTGACAGCCCATAATAACAATAGGGGAAACCTACCATCTATTTCAAAAGTAAACTGATGATTGCAGAGACTTCTAGAAGAAACAAATCACTCTGTTTTTTAATGACCAGAAGAAAGGCAATATAAGGAATTGGAAGGGTCAAGGGACTCAAAAAACAAGTGGCCGTAGTTTGGCAACCTTTTTATTAAGGTTATTTTGCATAATAAAATCAAATTTGCTTCTCTTCCATCACTTCTTCCTTTGAGATTTGTATTCCCATTTGGAAACCAAGAGCAGCAAAGCAATTCCCTGAAGACTCCAGCTAGAGTCCTCTTACTTTGTTTGTGGAGTGTAAGAAATCGGGGCCTTCTCATGCTACTCAATTATTATGGTACTAGGATGCCATGACTATAATAATGCCAGTGGGGTGTAGTGTTTTGAGCTTCCAACTATGACTCTGGAGACCAGGGTTCGATTCCTCACTTGGCTATGGAAAACTATTGGGTGTCCTTGGACATATCAGACACTCTCAGTCCCAGAAAACCCTGTGATAGTTTGACGTTAGGGTTGCTATAAGTCAGAAATGACTCGAAGGAACACAAGAACAACCACAAAGATGCCATGACATGGCAACATCCTATGGAATCCTGGGATTTGCAGTGTAAGGAGGAGCATTTGGAATTTGCGTGGACAGGAGCGAGAAGTCCGCGGAATGAGCACATGACACCAGAATGAGAAACAAAAGGCCACAACTTTATTGACTACAGCATACAAATGGGTTGGCCCACACATGGGTCTGGATCCTGGCATCGATCAAGCTGCTGTTTACCGATGAGCCCAAGCTTCTGGCCCGGTTCCAATGGAATGACAGGGGGGGAGCCCCACCCACTGGGCACCCCCTGCCACCCCGAAGTGCAAGAGAGGCATGTCCCCTGAGCCAGACATGCTTGCCACCACCTTGCACCCCCACCAAACTGCAAGGGGCCACTGAACCAATGCCAATGGCCAATGGCCATTGGCCCGGACCAACCAGGATTCAAGCCCCATGCGACCGCCCAAAGTTGTGACAAGTACAAAACTGAGTAAAAACATGACACAGCATAAACAATAACAGATACAATTAACCACAGCAAACTGCAAACTACACTAGGGAACGAGTATGGGAGGGGGAGGGAGGGGAGCAGCTGCACAGGAAAGAGGCTGCCCAGATGGAAGTGGGGGAACAAATCCCCTCGCCACCACCCAGCCCGGCCACAACAGCCAATTGGACCATGCAAGGCACGATCCGATTGGCCAGTGCTCCGCGGCCATCCGGGAAACCCAGAAGCTTGACCCCTAGAGCCGGAAGTGGCCGCTCCCCAGCCTGGCATGCTGAGAGACCCACCATTCCTCCCAGCTGCTCCACCACACAACTGGCACCGCACGGGGTAAGTCGTGCAGCACACTTTCAGCGAGAAAGAACTCAGGTACCTCATCAGAATTCCAGAGGAGGAGGAGGAGGGGATTATCCTCTCTTTCTCCAAAATTGGGACTCAAGACACTGTACTATTTACAAGAATAATACAGCTAAAAACATACAAAAAGTGAACAGTAAAATAGAATAAAACTATTCACAAAGAATTTAAACATACACTTAAAAGGATAAAAAGCAATGAAAAAAAGAAAAAGCAATTAAAAACAGTTAATTTAGAACTATAAAGCACCTTCTTAAAAGCCTGTTCTTACAAAAAAGAAAAAGCTTTCTGTTTTAAAACAGAATAAAAAGGTTTTTGCCTGCTGACAGAAAGAGAGAACCCACCAATGGCATTACTTTTTTGCAGTGGTGGGATTGCAAGGAAAAATGTTCAAAAGCAGGTTTACAGCTGAATACCAAAAGAAAGCAAAAATAATGAACCCAGATGATTGACATACAATCAGGACATTGAAATAGTTCAAGATTTTCCATACCTTGGCTGAGTCATCAATCAGAAATGCAGACAAGAAAACAGAAGATGAGGACTTGGAAGGGCAGCTATGAAGGAACAAGACAAGATCCTGAAGTGTAAAGTTATATCATTTAATACTAAAGTTAGGACAGTCCATGCCATCATGTTTCCTACTTCTATGTATAGTTATGAAAGCGAGACAGTGAAGAAAGCTGAAAGAAACAAAATCAACTCATTTGAGATACGTGGCTGAAGAATAGTTCTATAGATATTATTGACTGCTAAAAAGACAAACCAAAGGACCTTATAGCAAATCAAGCATGAACTCTCTCTAGAAGGCAAAATGGGAAAATTGGGATTCTCGTACTTCATTGTTCATTGGCCTCGAAGTCTCCATGAAGACACCAGAAAAGGCTTCAGTGTTATAAGTGGTTAGCCACACTGTACCCAAATGGTCTCTTGATATATCACTGAATACCAAAACCAGGATCATCCCTGTTATAGTATTTCAGATTTCTATGTACATCTGTGAAAGCTGAAGAAAACTGACAAAATCTCATTTAAAATGTGGTGCTGGAGGAGAGTTCTGTAGGTACCATGGGCTGCCAGAAAGACAAAATAAATGGAGGTTTCCTATGGTCTTCTTCATAGCATCAGCTAGTGGGTTTCCATGGCTGAGCAGGGATTGAGACCCAGAGTCCTACCCAATATTCAAACCACTCTTGTTTGTTCTCTTATCTTCCTTAGAATCTCTCACCTCATCACTTTTTTTTGAGGGGGGACTTGGACACAGTTGGGCATCTCCCATCATACTTCAGAATGTCTTTTGGATGTTGAACAGGGGGAGTAGCAGTGCTCTCTCTCTCTCTCTCTCTCGCTCTCTGCCTCCCTCACTTCCCTCATACACTCACATAGGTATGCTAGAGGATATTAAGAGAAAATTCTGAAAAGTGGACTTCTTTTTTAGGGGAGAAAGGTGTGAGGAAAGCAGAACACCTAGGAAACTTCCTCAGAAGAAAATGTCTTTTGAGCAGTTTCCACTCAACTTCAGGGGACAGAAGAAAACCGAAACATATCTCTCTGCTTTTTGTCTGTCTGGTGTGTTTCTTTGGTAACAAAATGCAAAAGTGTGTCTCCGTGTGTGTGTGCATTTTCACATACACCTGTCATGGAAGATATCCTTTTGATGAAGCCTCTTCTCTCTCTCTTTAAGCTTTTAAGATAATCTCCAAGAAATCATCAAACTATCAAAAGAAATCAATGGATCACGACAGGTTCCCATCATCCCTAACAAAAATCCATATTTTTTGCATTTTAATAGAGATAGTACAAGAGTGTACCAGTCATTTTCCTTCTGATGTGCTCCTTTGATTTCATTCTTATCTCTCCGAACTCTTGACTTGCCTGAGAAAAGGGATTATTGAATTGTATGTCTCCCTCAGATGCTCTTGATCATTCAAGTAGCCTGTATTTAAGGTTGTTACTGACTCCGCTTTGCTGCCGGCTCCCGAAGAACTCATTGGAGACTGTCATCTTAATATTAATTGGGTATTGTGCTGGAATCTCAATACCAGAAAGAGAGAGGAGGAGGAAGCTTGAAGCGGGGGGGGGGGGGAGAGAGAGAGAGAGAGAGAGAGAGAGAGAGAGATTATTCTCAAAGCCAAATATAAAGGCAAACATATTTAGCACAACAATTATGATAATTGCAGAAACACTCTGTCGAGAAATATGTTGAGCTGATTAAGGAGCACTTCTACATGATCAAATATTAATCTTCCATCTTCTTTCCAACCTGGTTTGTACATAAGAGGCTTCTTATGGTTTTATGTATTTAGTAGATTGGAGGACGCTGAACTCGCCGTACCTTTATAATATGGTACATCCATGTCAATACAGTAAAAGGATCTTGAAAGAATGTAATCCACTTAAATTAAAAATAGACACAGGACTGGCTGAATCATAAAACTTCAACAGAAATGGAAATAGAATCAGTCAATCAGAGTTCTTGAGGCACTCAAAGCTAAGAGGAGTTTAACCAAAGCCAATTTCCCCCTCCTTCATCTCTTTTTTTTTTCCTTCTCTTTTTGCAAGAGAAGAATTATAAATATTTCTTCTTGGTTAATAGCATCCTAATAGTTTAAATCATCATCTTCATAACTAAAACATCCGGACACAGGCTTACAACAGTTCTAGACGTTTTTAATGTACAACACAGATAGATTAAACAATGATGTCTGTATACATCAAGCTAAGTATGGAATTTAATTTAGTTTCAAAACATTGGGCATATTAAAGAGCATGATTAAACTGTTTTGGACCTCGGTGTATGGTATTTTGTGCAAGTGGCATTGTTCAACTCAGAAAGGAACTTTGTTGGTATGTTCATTATTACTAGCAAGTTCAGCATCGGATCAGTAACTTCAAGATACAGATATGCCATCAAAAACATGAGAAGCAGCAAAAAATCATTCATTTTTTGATAAAACATTTTGCCCTTCACTACATACATGCCTGAGTGTTCAAAGCAAACCTTTGATGCAATATATGTATCCAAAGTCGTGCCATGTTATGTTTGAAAATCGCTGAGTTATGTGGAGGATGACTTTTAACAGTTCTACAATGCACTTGTGAACAAGTTAGGCTCCATTCATGGATTTCAGCCTATACTTGAACAATAACTTTGCAAAAGAACCAATCTGAAAATCTGGCAAGCAAGTGAAAGATCTCTACAATGCAATCTTGTCCCATTAAAATCAGTGGGAGCTCTTTGATTTCCATTGGATGTGGATTATACCCATTATCTAAACAAAAGGATTGTGCAGCTTGTAGGAAAGTGGTGGTAACCACAAGGAGACACATATGCAACATCTTCCTTCAGACCTATTTTCCATGCATAACAGATATTTGAATTTTTCAGAGGTCTCTGCCAACAACTGTCACTGCGTTTTGGGTCAGAATTAAAATATGCACACGTTAGTAAATCCATGCAGACACACAGTACACAAAAGTTGTCACCTTAAACACTTCTAGCTTGGAAATAAAGTGCTATGGAAATAAACTGGGTATCCTTCTAGACACATGTGTTCACAAGCTGGGTATTAATGTGAGACTTACGAAGAGTAGGTTTTCTTTTCTCTAAATGCATCTAAAAGCGGTTCTTTCTGAGCTTCTCTGAACTGTTTGCACATCTAATTTATCAGGAAGAATTGACCACTTTGAAACTTTCTTTGCAGAAGGTAAGTCTTGCCAGAATAGCTTATCTCTCAGACTAATTAGGCTGGTGTTTCTGCTATATTAACTCTGATACAAGACAGCCTTGCCCTCTGTCACCAGGGGTACTAATAGAGGATAATCGGGATGATTTGGAAACCATACAAATTAAATGATGAAGTGAGAGGACTTGTTGTAACCCAGTGAGCTGTAGGACAAGTGGGTCAAGCTCATTTCAATATGCCTTTCTCAAGTGCCTAGCTAAGAGCAATCCTCTTTAAGGCAAAGGACCACATGTATTTTGAGACAAAGCCATTTCATATTGCCCCCTTCCATTTACTTTAAGGGCTGTGTGTGCTGTTCCTAAGAGAAGCTGAGTCATTTTCTTCTGCACAGATCCACAAGGCAAATGTTCTCAGGCACAATAGAGAAAGTTTAAAACAAAGACAATGATGACAATTGTGAGGCCAATCATAACGGTGATTCATATTTCTATCCACCAGAGCTTCCAAAGTAAGGCCCAAAAACACTTCAAATAAAACCAAAGTAGAACAAAAGAAAGCACTCTTTAAAAAAAAAACAGACGAAAACCATTTAAAGCCAACGGTCTGATAAAATATCATCTTTTAAACTACCTGTTGCAAACTTAACAAGAGTGCAGCCAGACTGTTTTACAACTAGAGAGTCCATTTTTTTGAATGCAATTTCATTTTTGATTTGACACTTGATTTTAATAGTAAAGGTGGTGTATTCAATTTTAATCATTTTTTTAAAAAAAACTAAGGGGCACATTGTGTTGAATGTTTTGCAACACATATTCAGCAGTCCTTCTCTGTGGTAGACTTCAAAATGTTTTGCTTTTAACGTTTGCTTTGCAGTAACCTTCAAAATGTTTAGCATTAAACAATTCAAGTATTCTGATAGTCTTCAAATGTTCCTGCATTTGCTGACACCGCCGGTTCATTTGTAACTGAAAAAAAAAAAGTATTTTCAGAATCAGTTCTACAGCATCTAAATAATTTATTGGATACTTAACATTTTGCTGTACAGAAAGACTTGTCACACTTATCTTCCTTAGGAAACAATACGCATTTTAAAGAGAAAAAAATGCTATTACACATGTAGATTTGTTTTAACTTCAAAGTAGCTCTTCCTCTCACCCATTCTAACAAGAAGATGTTAAGTGCAGACTTTTATTTTGCTTTCATTGCAATGAAATGAGGCAACAATTATTCTTAAAAACCCTCTAATGTATCTGTATGTCATATCACACATTAGTCACTCCCAGCAATTACTATGGTCAAAAACATTCGAGACTGCAACCCTGTTTTAAGTTAAAAAAAGGAGGGAAAATGGAATTATATACATTGAGAAAGCATGTTTCCAGTCTTTCCCTTGAGTTAAATCAAAGTTTCTGATTAAATACATTTTACCACAAAGAAGCCAAATGAATGTCTACAAAGCACTTTTTATGACTGTTTGTACTGGGCATCACTTTTCATCAAGAGAAACGAAATGGATTATTCTAATTCTCAGTGTGGTCTATCAATTCTGCATTGTTCTTGCCTTTAGCCAATAATTGCAGCCCTTGTTAATAATTTTGCCACACAAGTCTGCTGATTTTTCAAAGGCCCTGCCTTTAAAAAGGCCCCTTTTATACATTTTGAAAAGAAATACCCTTGGAGAGTGTTTGTAGTTGCTACAGTAACATAGCCCCAAAGCCTGGAGTTTACATATTGTTTATGTAGGGGGCAATAAAGCTCTTTAATCATCCATTGTCTGTAATATTTTTAATGCTGGAGTTGATGGGGTCATTCACAGCACAAAACCACAAATGTCCATTATGAAGCATTTGCGTGGAATGTCCACTTCAGTACAATGCAAACATCCAGACCTCTATTTACTGCGAAAAGCCAGGGAGATTTCAGTCGGGGCAAAAAACTTCCATGTTTGAAGGAGCAAAACTTATGGAGAGCACAGAAATAAAGACACTAAGCTAACCAACCAATTTCATTCTGATTGGATCTAAAGAATTCTTTTTTCCATCCTGGCACATTTCTGTTTATTCCATCCTGGCTGAATATTTTGGCAATTAGATCCTTGGCAGCCTTGGATTCACTTCATGTACACTGTTTTCCTTTTTATAGGGGCCCTGAATCCATTCTTTGAAACAAAGCTGTATACATATAACCCTAACAGTTGGTGAAGAAACAGACTACTGCTTGTTTTGTGTGAGGAAAGCTGATCTTATGGCACACATTAAAATCGTTGTACTTGTCACAGGCTAATACAGGCAAACTGGAAACCTTGGAACAATATAATCTACAATTCAGATTGTTTGTGTCTCTGTCTTTGCATTGGATTTTACTCTTAATATTCTCCAAAGCAGTGCAAAATTTGAGTGAAGATCTTTACCCAAAAGCTCAACCGAAATAATGAATAACAGCAACAATAGAATGCAGACATAATTCCCAATTAAATTCCCAAGCAAGTATTCGTCCTAGAGGTATGAGCACCATACAGGTCTGCTGTATTAAGAATGTGATACTGCACTAACTATCACATGCATTTATTTTTGTTTGATTACAAAAACCACCTTGCTTCTCTGCATGCAGAAATAAAAGCTTAAGTCCTGATATTACTTACAGTTCTTAGTATTTCATTCTCTGTTCCCCTCACATCTCAATACGAACAGGCTTTTTTTTTTTTTAATTTGGCATGAGAAATTTGCAATCTCATTGCGAGCAAACTGAAAAGAAAAGGTACTTTTTAAGAGAGCACTCTTTCCTAGTCCACCAAGAAATAAAGAAGTAAGTCAACATAGAGCCCACGTTAACACCTAAAGACTGAAAATGTAGCCCTTAAAATAGTCTTCCAGACCAAAGGAAATCACTACTTAATTCTACAAACATTTGTTTCAGCTCAAGAATTGCATTAGAAACTTTTTCGTCATAGTGGTCTTGTTGAATGAGATGCTGCTGGCTATGGGGTTTTATAACATGCTGTACAGCACCATCTGCTGGTTTAACAATGGGTCACAGAACACCACTATCAGGAACATTGCATATATTATTTTGTCTGATTGAGATATCTAACTTAACAAAACTTTGTCCAAGTTCACATGGTGCTTTTGTTAGAATCAGTAAAGGAAAGGCAATGAAAATACTTTTGAAAAAAAAAAAGTCAGAAAACGGTTTAGCTAGGATGAGTATCTCTGAAAGAAGACTTCTATTGTCATCTGTGGTGACATCTGATGGCATAGCTCCTTACTCGTGTTCAGAGCTCATACCTTCCAACATACAAGAATACACAACTAAAGCAATCCTGAAAGATGCTCATCCAATCTCTGTTTAAAGACCCTAAGAGTAACAGCTGCTTGCATCTTCCTTGAAAGAAAAACATAACTTCCAAGGGGAAGGCAAACAGACACATAGACACAAACACCGTACATAGATAAATGGACAAGGGGATCATTAGTTTTATGTGTGCGCATGTATACGTGTGTGTGTCTGAGAGGGAGAGAGAGAGAGATGTTCCATTTTAGGGTCACCATAAATCAGAAACAACTTGAAGGCACATATCAACAACAAAGTGGCTGGATAAAAGAGCAGTGGAGAGCAGGTGTGTAGCTATGGCCGGGAATGAGGGCTTTGCCCACTTAATTAGAATTCTGGCCCCCAGATTCAATTTTCCTTCAGTCTCCAACCTTCTAGCAATGCAGGGAGTGCGATGTTGAAAACAGTTCATAACTAGAGCTCTCCTATGAGTTGTGTTTACGTTCCCTTGGGAACTTTACCTCCCATTTTTCTTTTGATGCCTAAACTGTATTTCTACATACTCAAATAAAGTTTTGTCTCCAATTCTAGAAATGTGGAGATTGAATGAAAAATCACTGGGGGGGGGGGCAGAATTCTTATTTAGGAGGCAATATCCTCCTCCCCCTTCACATTTAGCTACACCCCTGGTGGACAGTTATTGATGGTGTGGGTGATTCCATGTTCCATTCCATTTCAATTCCATTTTCACTGCTCTGGACCTTGGTAAGCCATACTCAAGTTCCCCCACCATCCAAAAAAATTGTCTCTAATACAGCCCACTGGAGGTCTAGAAGTTTCCCAACTGTAGTTTAGATTTACGGCAGAAAAGTTGATGCAGCATTTGAAGAGTGTTTTTGAGCGCTCCATGGCCTCTACCATAGTCATCAGGAAGAGTGTATCCTTTCCTGTTCTAGGGAAAAAAGGAAAATTATGGTGGCAGAAGCAATCTCAGGTCAAACTTTACCAAGGCTAGTGTCATGTTTTACCTGAGGGAGGCATCTTCCATCAACAGGCTTCAGTCAGTCACAGAAGACCGGCAGTCTTTTCATGGCACTGGCAAAAGCACCACTGACACATGCTGGTTAGGAGGAAAACTACAGAAGGACTTCACCCCGTGGAACATTGCAGATTAAAATACCAGTTGCAAAGGAACAGGAAAGGCCCTGATCAACATTAAAAAGAAAATGCTGAGCTAATTAGGCTAGCTGGTTCAAGGCCATTCCATTGCTGCGAACAATGAGCCCCAACATTCCCTTTCTGATCTTGTCTGATGTGTCTGACTTTGTTGATTTCTCAACTTAGGTGTGTTCCTTGACTTATTCTTTTGGGCAAATCTTTCATTGGCTTTGAACTTTTCTTAGGACTGCTTTTCACATTTGGGCCTCAAATGCTTTTGCTTCTGCTGACATCTTCACTATGACCTGAGACTGCCCCGAATTCTCCACTGTCTTTTCCTTTGCACTGTAGGTACAATTACCTGGGCACTTGCCAGCTTTAAACAGGGTAACTAAGTCAGTGTTTTCCTCAGCCTATATTGGCCTAAGAGACGAGTGTAGGGAAAGGCAGGGGTTTGCAACTGACTTTTTTCTTGGGCTTCTGATGAAATGTAGCAAAATTCATCCAGGCTTACTGGCCCCACTATATTCCAGATGTCTGAAAACTGTTCGTGCAGCTCACTGGCCACTTAACTCTGATTGCGGATTTCAACTAGACGATCTTAACAACGTCACAGAGAGGGTGGCAGGAAAAAAAATAGTGATAATTATGATTGCAAGATGGGCAAATAACAGGAAGTTTTGAAACCCGATGCAAAGTGTAACAAAAATAAAGTTAACCAGACTGAGGACCATTTTTCTTATTTTCCCTCAGCCAGAAGGGAGAAAATGTCATCGGCCAGCCAGTAAGAAGCCTGGGAGGGCCCTAGTCATAACTAGTATGTTTCCCCCCAATTTTCGTCTTCTTTCACTACAAAATCAGACAAAATCACCAGCATGACCCTCCTCCCCTCACACACACTTTTGCCCCAGTGACAAATCTGTGAGTTTGGGGAAAAAAATTCCCTACATGAGATGGTTACAGGTTATGCCTACATGAGATGGTTACAGGTTATGACTGGTATTATCATGAAGTAAAGTGAGGCAGCTAAGTTAAGTATCAGGTTGGTGTAGGGTGGCAGCAACAACGACACATACACAAGGTGGAAAGCTCTGGAGATGAAGTATAGCAGGGACACTTTTCACCTTTGGTAGTGGGCGAGTTTGTCCTACTGCTACTGCTTGTGGGACTCAGAAGATGCATGCTTCCATGGATGCACAAGCAAAGAAGTTTTTCATGCCTACAGGCCCTTTCATGCTGCAGAATTACAGGACTATGATTGAATTTTAACAGACTTGGCAGCATCCTATGGAATCCTGGACCCTGTAGAGGCCCTAGAGCTTTCTAAATTCCCCTCCATAAACTGCTAACAGAAAGTTAGCATGATGTATCAGTTTAAGCACTGGATTCTAGCCCTGGAGACCAGGGCTCAGTTCCCTGCTTGGCCATGGAAACCCATTGGATGACCTTGGACATGTCTCACACTCTCAGCCCCAGAAAACCAATGAAAGGTTCACCTTAGGGTTGCCATAAGTTGGAAACAACTTGAAAGCTTGCAGCAACAGGAAACTGCAAAGTCAGGATTCCATAGGATTAAACCATGGCAGATAAAGCAGAATCAAAGTGCTATAACCGTGTAGTGTGAAAAGACCCCAAGGTGTGGAGTGTCAGCATGATGCCAGCATTTTTAATAGGTTGGGCCTGTTAAAGTGGTTTCCAGGAAAACCCTTTGCCCCACCTCTACCTGCCTTTTGACTAAACCAAACAAATATATAAATATTTTAAACGTCTCTCCAAAGTGTTTTTCAAAATACATTCTGAATACTCAGGACTTATTGGAAATTTCTTTCCCACTCACAGCCACTTGTCTTCTTATTTCTGACCTTCTTACTGAGATCAGGTTCAAATGGCTGCGGTTAATGAGATAATTAATTCAAAGTCAAGGCTCATAGATTGCTCTTTAGCAGTTAACGTAGCCGATAGCATGTTTGTTCCCTCCATAGGTCATTATGCTTGTTATTTAGTCTAGGGATATTCCCAATACAGCTGGTGGGGGAAGGGAGGGCTAATTTGCAAACAGACCTTCTTGGAGAGAAGAGGGAAAGCCATCTCCCTTGCACAGATTTTAGTGCTGTGCAACTCATTGGGTCTAATGGAAAAGTAGTTCAACTGAAACCAAAGGGGCATTCCAGTGCACATGTGGATCCATGCTTAATGGGCAACAGACATCCTCGCTTAATGCACATGCAGGAGTAAAGGTACCATAGGAACAGCTCTACTTCTGCAACTTTGAACTGCATACTGCTATTCTGCGGCAGACAAAAATGTCCAGCCACTTCCATAGATGATTTTATGCACGCATAAGATACCAAGAGGATTCTTGCTATTGTGCATGGGTAGACTAAAAAATTTAGTCAAAAAATGGACCCCAAAACACCTTGGTTGACTTATTCACAGGTCAATGTAAGCACTGTACCTTAACTCTAATCCAAAAGGAACCATCCACTTCTCTGAATGGAGTGGTAAAAGCTGAGAGCTAAGTCTGTCCTGAGAGAACCTAAAAGAAGCACCAACCTTCTCTAATTCCCCCTTTACTGCTATTTCTGGACTTTTTGAATGCCTGGGTGGAAAAATAGCACTTCCTCTCAAAGAAGTAGAGGGGGTGGTGCCTTTTATTGCCCCTCTGAGGCAGTGCTGGTGTATCCCCTTTCTTTGGAATGACCCTTGATTTATCCACAGGTCACATCAAAATCCATAATTTTGGCCCCAAAACCTGTCCTCGGCTTATACATGAGGTCAACTTATACACAAGGCTGTTAAGAATAGAGTCTCTTGGAGGTCTCTTCATAGGGTTGGCATAAGTCAAACCCAACTTGGCAGCACAGAGAAACAACAAAAATGGCAAGGGGTCTGTCTGTTGCAAAGATGGTTGGGACCTGATCTTGCTGTTCATAGCTCTACAGCTGACTTTTTAGAGAGGAACACATGAGGCAGGCCTATGTAAGGACTACCTCAAGTCTTCACTAGGAGAGAGGGTAACCTATCTTTTGAATTTCAGGCTCCTGAAATCTCTCTGCTCTTATGAGAGTTTGGAATTCTTGCCAGGGGTCCTCCTCTCCTGTGCCTTCAGGTAAGCTTTACACAAGCTGGTTCTACATCTGCCAGTCTTGACTTGGCCAGGCAACAGAGAAGGTTGTCTTGTATTAGCATATGAACACTTAGCAATCCTATCAGCATTTGACATGCTTAGGAGGGGGTCTAGGCCTCAGAACAGCTACTGCTGTGGAAGAGGGATCATCAAGTGGCACTTTACTGAGGCCTCCCTCAAACCGTGTTGAAGTTCTAAGCTGAGCCAAATTTATTCAAGCTCTCTCCTAGTCTCCGACCCAAATCTGCCAGTTTCTTCTCTCCTTCCATGTATTCATCACTTTTTCATGCTATTTGGGTTCCTCAACAGCCCTTAGCTCAGTGCATCTGTCTCTCCTTGCAAGGTATATCTCTTTGGGGTGTAGGGCTGAGCTCTTATGGGTGGGACACATCCAAGCAGGAAAGGGACCTGTCCCACTCTGGATTTCTCAGCCTTGAGAAAGTTAAGTCTCCCCATTTTTATCCCCTCACAGCACTCATTTTTGACATGCTTTTGCAAAGGCAGCTGCAAGATGAATATCAAAGTATTATGATAATCCACATTAGGAAACCTGTCAGGAAATTGTTGGGAAAATAAAGTGAATCAATAACATGTCAAGAGACTCAAATGTAGGGACGGGGTGATATTGAATATTCATTGGCTTGGTTTCAGAGGTCTAAGGATTTAGAAAAGTGAGGCAGCTTCTGGCTTTCTTGGGAAGATTAAAAACATTTTTTTTGATGCTGTACATTAGATTTATATTTAAATAGCTCCTTTAAAATTACACTGTGTACCTTCACATCGTCTAACTAATGTCTATCCAGCACAGGTATAGATGATCAGCTGACAATATCCAGCACCTGACATGGTATGTCACTAGCTGCGTCTTCAAAAAACAAGTACTAGCATCTGTTTGTCTTTATTCAAAGTTTGTTCCTGAGCTTTTCTTATTTGTTTGTCACATCAATCTTCTTCTCTCAAAATAGTCACTCCTCAGATTTCAACTTCTCATTTGTTCATTTCATTTGTAGGCCCAGGATATTCTTCCACATGACTCATGGTCTTGATCTTGCACTGGCAGAGTTTTACTTGGAGTTGAATTGCATCCCACTCTTGTAGTAAGACCCCATAAAGTGTGGAGAACATCTAATATGTAAAAGTCAAAGTTTGTTTGTCTGTATCAGGCAAAGACCTCATCTGACTAGCTGTGTCAGGAGAAGATCTCATATGATTGACTAAGAAGAAGATTCTATGGAATCCTGGGGTCTGCAGTTTAGGGAGGGACCTTTAGAATTCTCAACCAGAGAGCTCTTGGGCCTCAGTCAACTGAGTCTGTCTTGAATAGGCTGGTCGCTATTGAGATGAGGCCTAGCAGCAAGGAGGAGGCCAGTATATTCCCTCAGGAACCCAACCTCATTATCTTAATAACTCTGAATACAAATTGGATTGCAGAATATGGGGAAAAGTTACAGATACTGGACAAGACAGTTTGGGGAATTAGAGACACAGGATCTCAAATAAAATCCCAAGCAATGCCGGGTATATACACTAGTACTTGATAAATGTCACCAACATCCTGAGGCAGGTGCTCAAGGAGAATGGGTGCCGATGCAAAATCCTTCCAACTCAGATTTTACATTTTAAATTCCCTGAAACACCCAAGAGTGAGGCTACACTGGCAACTGTGTGTGTTTTTTTTTTTTAAAGCAGGAAACTCACAAACAACTTATGTATATCATGGCATTTTTACTGCCTATTGGTAGCAGGGGTGCCAAAGATGGAAACAGATGAATTAATCTGTTTGCACTTCATGTCAATTTCACGTGTTGGATCATAAGCCTGTTTTATCCTGTAAATGGATCTGTTTATTATTTTAAAAAAATATATATGTGCAAAAGCTATAACTTATGTAGGCTATATTTCGGACAAGAACCAGCATGGTGTAGTGGTTTGAGTGTTAAGATTACAACCCTAGAGACCAGAGTTCGATTCTCCACTTGGCCATGGAAACCCATTGGATGACCTTGGGAACATCACATACTCTCAGTCCCAGAAAACACCATGATAGGTTCACTTTAAGGTCAGCCATAAGTCAGAAACAACTTGAAGGCACACAACAAAAAACAATATTTCAGAGGAAGGCAAGGTCAACAGCTTCCAGGTATCCCTTGCCTAAGAAACCCTAGTGAAATCAATGGGGTTGCCATACATACGACTCCTGAAGTGTGCATTTTAGTACATGTTGCCCCAGTGCATACATTTGCCCCTAAAATATGTATTTTTGCTATATGCAGGGCTAAGTATCACACATTAAAAAAAAAAAATTTCCAAAATCTCAGAGAAACCAAAAAGATCCCCCAAAGAGTATGTCACTCTGAGGATAGGATTACAAAGGATAGCTGGAAAAGGTGGAAAAGAATATTTATAGTATATTTTGATTTCTGAAAACTGGGCTTCTTCGTGTCATGGGAAAATCAGAGCAGACATGCATAGTAATTTACTTTTTGGAAAAAAAAATCACATCCATCCTGGATCCATATTAGTGCTGCAAGACTTATCTTTCTGTCTGATTTAAAGTGATCTCTCCCTTCGCCTCCCACACTATTTACCTTCCTCCTTGTATTCACACAATTATGAAACGATCATGTAACAATTTAACTAGGTTAACTACTTTCGAGAGTGTGAGGGGAAACACAGGACACCCAGCTCTCATGAAGCATGCCAACTTTCCCACCATTCTTAAGTAACACCAGAAATAATAATTTAAAAGAATCTTGGGGGGGGGGGGAGGGAGCAATTTTATTTGAGGTTTAAAAATTGTCCCACCTTGGCTTTAGAATATTGGCTTTCAAAGAGACAATGAACTCACCGCTGCTCTCCCCACCTCCATCACCCCAAGTCAAAGGAACCAGCAAACGGGAACGTTTGCTCTCTAGAGCAGAACAAGAAGAAAAGAAGGCTGATCCACTTCCTAAATCATAAGAGCAAAATATCCAAGTTCCCTTTCATCTGGGTTTTTATTCCTTTGTTTCTCGAAAGAATGGGCACACAGGTTGCAATCCTATCGCATGCATCTGGGAGTCAGTCCCATTGGCTTCGTTGGCTCTTACTTCTGAGAAGCCACATATCAGGTTGCACTGTGGCTCTGTTGCAGCTACAGAGAAATACCCTTTAGTGTTTGTAAAGGCTGTCACTGGAGAGTCTTGCCCAAGCGATTTTCTTATTAGATGTGTTTGCAACTCTTCTGTCCTGGGGCCTTTAGGTACTACACTGTTCTAGTGCTGTTATTCCACTTTCAACATCCTATGGACCTCTGGGGTTTATAGTTTAGTGAGGACAAAGAACTCTCTGTCTGAGAATCCTAAATGCCCGTTCCCACACTGGAAACCCCAGGATTCCATAGGATGTTGAAAGTGGAATAGCAGCGCTATCACAGTGCGGTGTGGAAAGGCCCCTGGTAAGTCATATGTGGGGAAAACGTGGCCCAGAGATATGGTTGGACTCCACTCGCATCATCTCTACACTGTATGGCTAATGGTGAAATATTATCGGCAACACTTGGAAGGTCTTACATCCCTGCTGTAAGGAACACCTGCTATTTTACATAACATGTATAACATCAATTATTGTTGTTCTGTCTGCCTTTAGGTCATTTGCAACCTAGAATTATAGAATCATCGAGTTGGAAGAGATCACAAGGATCATCGAGTCCTACCACCACCATGCTGGAATACACAGTCAAAGCACTTCTGACAGATGGCCATCCAGCCTCTGTTTAAAAACCTCCAAAGAAGGAGACTCCATGACACTCTGAGGCAGCTATTCTACTGTCAAACTGCTCTTACCATCAGGAAATTCTTCCTCATGTTTAGATGGAAATGCTTTTCCTGAAGTTTGAAGCCATTGAAGTTTGAAGCTCCATGTCCTAATCTCTGCACCAGCAGAAAACAGGCTTGCTCCATCTTCCATATGACTTCCCTTCAATTATTTAACCTCTTAACCTTCTCTTCTCCAGACTGGTTATGGTGACTTCAAGGTGATTTGGAAGTGGACTTCTGGTTGCTTTTTGTTTTATTTTCTGGTACTCCATGTGACCTGTGGAGGGTTGTGTTGTGTTCCTTCAAATTGTTTTCAACTTATGTTGACGATAAAGTAATTCTATCATGGGCTTTTCTTGGCAAGGTTTGTTCAGAAGGAGTTTGACATTGGCTTTTTCTGAAACTGACAGCCTCTCCAGACAAGAAAAAAAGGCTCTGAGAGTCCCAAGTTTTGTTCCAGTACAAACCAATATTAATTTGGAGCTCTACATGACATTTTCCCCATACTGAAGTATTTCTAGGGAACTCCTAGAATTATGAAGGACTTGTCATTCCCACCTCTGGGTCAGTATAAATTAATCCACTATTTCCCCAAAATGAAATGTACTTGTCTGTGGCTGTCTGTTTGTATCATACCAGAACTAGCTAAGAGGGATGCCACCAAGAAGCATGTGTTTGTTTTTTCCAGAACCCAGATTCAACAAGTAGCAAGCGAGGAAAAGAGGAATGCTAGCAATAAAAGAAAACATGGTCATGGGGAAGCAGTATGGTCATCTACATAACTTTTCTCTGCCACATCTCAGAGCAAAAATGAAGTCGCTGGAATTTCATCAACATTCCTTTCATTCTCCCACATGTGTTTTTTAGACCACTTTTGTCTGATGAAGAAGTCTGTGAGCTTCAAAAGCTAACATGATGTATTTTGCACCACTAGATGACTTAATAAAGGTATTGCCACTATATGAACTTTGGATTTCAAAAATAGCTATGTGCAGAAAAACCCAGTTACTGCCTGGCTGGGTGAACCAGTCCTTAGGATGCTACTCTACACCTCCGAACAGTAATTGTTTACATTAGAAGTAATTTCACCAGTGCAATGTTTTACTTTTGTACTGGCTGCACTACTAACAGATGTAACTCCCTACTGGATTGGCAGTGCTTAAATACAGAAGCAAAGAACTTTACTGCTGGAATTACAGATGGAGTAAATTACTGACAGTGGAGGCACATATAATCCAGTCAGGAACACTTCAAATCTTTTTCAATATTTCAAACCGGGTTTAGATCCTTATCTGACAATTCTTCTAAACTCAGGAGTCAAAAAAATGCACTTTAAAAATATATATAAAAGCATTCTTCACTTCATCATTCATTTTTTCCTGTGCTAAACTTCACTCACATGAAGCAGACCTAGCAAAAGCATCAGCCACAAACATTTTGGTGATAGAAATTTCCTAATGCAAGCAGGTCTTTATGGATTCCTGCTTTTTCAACACCCGTCTCTAAGGACCATTTGAATCCATATTAATTTCCTTTCTGGCAGTTATGCAGCAGAGTATGAACTGCGCTATTTCACTTTTAATCTGTCAGTAATTTAGTAATGTGCAAACTAATTATGCACAGATATTAATGTAATCAGTTTGGGGAGCTATAAAATCAATGTGCTTTTACAGAGTCTGCTACGAAGAACTGCTGTATTATAATCATATGTCAGTTACGGATAACATTGTGGGATTAAACATGGATGTCATTGAGATGTCAATATAAACACAGTGATTCATCCTTCTCAATGACACATTTATTAAACTTATTTTCTTTAAAAAAATCAAATCCAACTAGAACTGTTCAAACTATCTGTTTGTTCTCTGGCAATGCTCCAAACCTATGAGCAATCCTACCTGCAGTTGTGTTGGGAGAAGGCAGAGAATGTATCAAATCCTTTACCTGCCCTTTTTCCACAAGGGGCTTGCAAAGGTTAGTTTCTTTGGGTTAAATCTAGTAGCAAAAATCAGTGCAGTATAGCGGTTTGAGTGATGGACTAGGACTCCAGGAGAATAGGGTTCGAATCCCTGATCAGCAATGGAAACTTATTGGGTGATCTTGGGTGGGCAAGTCACACACTCTCAACCTCAGAGGAGGGCAAAGGCAAACCACCTCTGAACAAGTCTTGCCAAGAAAATCCTATGATAAGACTACCAACAAAACAGAGATCCATTTCCAGTTCTCAAGAAGGAAGGAAGGAGGGAAGGAAAGAAGGAAGGAAGGAAGGAAAACATTTCCTGGATGCCCTTTCAGAACAGGATACAAAAAAATGTAACACAAAACAACACATCCTATCAAGAAAATATTACCTGGATAATGAATTGTCCTAAGACTAATATTTGAAAATCAGCCATTTTTATTATCTCATAAAATGTCTACATGTGTCTAAATGTCTAAATATGATGAGTCTACAATTTCACCAGAAGTGTGTTTGTATGAGCGGAAGATACAAGGATGGTTAAATCCCAATCAGATATTGAAAATAATTCCTCATTACTGAGTGATTATGGACTCTGTTTTTTCCAGGCAAACAACATGACAAGGTCTACATGACTGGCAGACAAAACAGAAGAATGACGATAGGTAAAAGTGGTATTGACAAAGGCCAAAATGGCATCAATGGAAAATGCTTTGGTTCAGATGCTTGACAAATCTCCTTAAAGGGTACATGCCGTAGGTTCAAAAGCTCAATATTACATTTATGAGGTGCTTAACTGCATTGGATTGTAGTGAATTATCTAGTTTTAGTAATAACCTGACCTGAATAGCTTGAAATGAAAACCATAAGGAGCCAGTCTTTCTACTCCATAGAAATATTGCTTGCACTGTTCTCACTGCAAGCACACCTTGTTTTATGAAGGTCAATGTTCAACATGGGCTTATTCAGGGAAACTAAATTTGCTAGCTGGGAAAGAGTAGATCTCTACAGACTGGTAGATTTCTTCCCTAAAGATAAAAACATCTCAGCAGGGGAAAAAAAATCATGAAAAAAAAAATAGAAGATCCCTCAAGTTCATTATTCCTGGACCATCTGGTAATTCTTTTTTAAACATATAACTTATCAAGCTAAAAGGGATATTGCTTCATCACAAGGATTTTGCATCAATTATATACCACCAATGAATTGTTAATACCAAATATAACGCTGCTGGTTGTTATGTGTCTTCAAGTTATTTCCAAAGTATAGTGACTGTAAGACAAAGCTGTCATGGAGTCTTCATGGCAAGATTTGTGCAGAGGTGGTTTGTTTTAGATTTCCTCTGAGGCTGAGAGAGTATGACTATTCCAAGATCACCCAGGGAGTTTCCATGGCCAAGTGGGGATTCAAACCCTGGTCTCCAGAGTTGTAGCCCAATGTTCAAACCACTACACCATGTTGGCTCTATGCTACCGGTCTGGGAAGCATTTAAGAACAAGATCTGGTATCTCTATCTCTGAAAAGGTCTGGTCCAAAATTTGGAAAACTGAATCAACATAGTCAACTATGGGGAAAAATGTCCCTTTGCCAGTTTGTAGATTAATACAATATTTGTCATACTGCTTTGAGATTGTATTTGTAACCTACATAAAAGTTCTCTATAAAAGCAAAAGAGCAAAAATGGGTGGGTATTTCTGAAGGATGAAATACTGAGTCAGTTCACAGGTTAGATTAATTGACTAAAAACTTTGGTTAGCTCAAAGTGTGTGTGTGTGTGTGTGTGTGTGTGTGTATTCACGTTTCCTGTTCACTTATGGTGAACCCCATGAATTTCATAGGGTATTCTTAGGTAAGGAATACTCAGAGCTGGCTTATCTTTTCCTTCCTTTCAGCTCAAAAAGTATCCCACCAATGAATGGTTCTTTAAAAAAAAAAAAATTCTAATTATTTTTAGAATTGGCCCTTCCATTAGGCAAAGCGAGACACTTGCCTCAGGAAATAGATGCTGGGAGGTGGGGCCAGAGTGTTGGAGAAATTAATGTGTGCCTTGCATTCTGTGCTGCTCCCCCTAAGCTCCTCTGCATGCAGGGGAAGATGGACTTCCATGAAGTCCTCTCAATGACATTGAAGGAAAATTCAACTGCCAGCTTTTGTACATAAAATGGAGGAAGGTGCCTTCTTAATTCTTGCCTCAGGAAGCAAAACAGATGGGGCTGGACCTGATGGTTTTTCATATAAGTACTAACAAATATTTTTATATAAACTTTAAAAAGTGGATATGGCAAGGATCTTCTTAAAAATGGTATTGTAACTTAAAAGAGAATCCCATCCTAACTAAAGAAGACAAGAGTAGCCTTCTCTAAGATGATTGATGCCATTCGGTCCTCACTGAAAAAAGCAAAGGGAATGTCCTTTCATTTAAACTATTGGTCTTTTGAAATGCAAATATACACAGATTTAACTGACTGATTGATCAAACAACCAAAATTCGTATATTACTTATCAACTAAAAATCCATTAATTAAAGGATAATCCTACTGCCCTAGTGAGAGCTAGCATGGTATTGTAGTTTGAGTGTTGGACTACAGATCTGGAGACCAGGGTCCAATTCCCCACTCAGTCATAGAAACTCACTAAGTGACCTTGGGCATGTCACACACTTTTAGCCCTAGAAAAAGCTGTGATAGGTTCACTCTGGAGTCTCCATAATTCAGAAACAACTTTAAAGCACACAGCAGCAAACAGGGAAGATTGGACAAGCTAGTTTTCTGCTGCTCCAGAGACTAGGACACAGAGCAATGGCTTTAAATTTCAGGAAAAGAGATTCCATCAAAATGTTAGGAAGAACTTCCTGATGATAAGAGCAGTTGGACAGTGGAATACGCTGCCTCAGAGTGGTGGAGACTCCTTCTTTGGAGATTTTTAAACAGAGGCTGGATGGCCATCTGTCAGGAATGCTTTGATGGCAGAATGGAGTTTGATTCGACGGCCCTTGTGGTCTCTTCCATCTCTGTGATTCATTGATTCTAAAATCCAGTGCTATAAACTTGGCAGAAGAAAACCCCAAGTGTGGCCACCAACAAACTCTTTTTAATCCTAGAGCTTAGTGTGGGCTCATGGACAACAAAAAGCAAGGAGTGGGGATATCTTCCTACTGGAGAGGACACAACATCCATGCTTGGATATTTCTCGCTTCATATCTGGAACCCTCTTGGTTTCCTACACATGTGTAAGTTCCTCAGCTGAAGCAGTTGGACATTTGGGTCTGATGTGGAATATCTGCACTGACTCCAGTTTGCATAGTGGAGTTGTGTCTGTGGTGCCACTGTGCATGCGGACAGAGACGCACATGCAGATGTGCAAGTATGCCCGTGTGGATGTGTGTGCACATTCAGTTCTATTGTGCAATTGTTTTTCAGCACAAGAATGGCACGGCACAATCAGTGCACAACTTCACACAAGGAGATTTGTGCTCTGCCACCCCATTGTAGGGGTGACAATCAATTAGTAGCAGTGGATAGATTATTTATGTCCTTTTGATCAATCAGCACTGCCTTCTTATGCTCGCTGTGTGTGTGAACTGGGCTACAAAAAAGGAAAAGCTGCTAATTTTGTGCAATAACTTTTTGCATGAATTGCAGAAAAATACAACCCCTCATCCCCAAGAGCTCTTGGTGCCTTGTTGTCATGCTTGAAGTGAGAATCCTTAACAGGCAATCTCCCTCTGCTTTGGTGGTTTGACTCAACCAACATCCCTCCAACCACAAGTTCTTTTTCTTTTCTTTTTTCACATCACCACATATATAACTCATTTTTGGCACACAAATTCCCACTTGGAAAATATAACTGTCATGGAAAGTGTACAGAAAAGCCAGAATCAAAGAAACCCTATTGAGAGTTAACAAGAACCCTGAGCAATGGATGACACATATAATTTCAAACTCATAAAAAGGCCTGTTCCCTTTTGAGCTGGGCACATGAAGCTTTCTTGAGCCTCCAAAGGGCTGGTATCGATCCAGCTATGAAGCTGTGACAATAACACTGTATGATATTGACTGTCACTATGGGGGTCTCCAAATATTATTTATTGAGGCAAAGAAGAACACCGCCAAGAAAACGCTGCCCCTGTAATCAGTGGTAATTGCTGGGAAGTGAGGCATGGCACTCCCTGTTGACCCCGACATGCTGAAACAGCAATGGATTATATTTAACTCTATTAGGATTGACGTTATCAAATTACATAACTGCATCATAGAACAAGCAACCTCCATTTGAATCATTGATTTTCTTTTCTTGAGGACTGCTGATCAGCGTTCAGCAGAAGGAGCTCCTGTTAAGCAGCAGCAAGGCAATGTTGCCATGGCTCTGCATAAGAGAACAATGTGAGAAAAGCTCATGTCATAACTGTTTGTTAATTCAACACCACTGGGAAAAGAGTACCATCTTGGGGCAAAACGTTTAGATAGGGTTGGGCCTCTTTGATGAGTTTGGATGTCAATTGTGTTATCTCCAGAACGTGGTTTAGGTCACTTTATCAAATAGAAGTGAAAAAATGGAAAGAGGGCTCAAAATTCAAAGTAAATCCTCTTCCATTTTTTATTTTTTTGGGTTGGCAGGATGGGCTTACGGGCCCCATGACTGTCCCACCCATTCAAAATCTACCTGTCTCAGATGTTTTCAGAAGCAGAATAATCCTTTTTTATGGTTTGTTTTTCTGTCCTGGAAGGCATTGAGTGATTGCATTCTGGGTCTGGTTGTGCTATCAGTCCCACAGAGCAATGGGATGGGCACCTACCAATGCACAATGGGAGCCTCCCTTGTGCGATGGGACACCATCTGTGCTGTCTCAGTGTGTATTGTTGCACTTCACAAGAATGGTTGAGTATCTTGTCTGAGATGTAGCTATGTCGTCATAAAATTAGGTACTGTAGCCTCTGATGCAGAATTTCAGCCAATGTTTTCAACTTCTGTTCAATCATAGAATCATAGAAATGTAGAGTTGGAAGAGACCACAAGGGCCATCCAGTCCAACCCCCTGCCATGCAGGAACACCCTCAAAGCACTCCCGACAGATGGCCATCCAGCCTCTGCTTAAAAACCTCCAAAGAAGGAGGAGACTCCACCACACTCCACTGAGGCAGCATATTCCACCGCTGGACAGCCCTGACTGTCAGGAAGTTCTTCCTGAGGTTCAGGTGGAATCTCCTTTCCTGCAGCTTGAATCCATTGCTCCTTGTCCCGGTCTCTGGAGCGGCAGAAAACAAGCCCTCTCCTTCCTCTACATGGCATCCCTTCAAATATTTAAACATGGCTATCATGTCCCCTCTTAACCTTCTCTTCTGCAGACTAAACATACCCAGCTCTCTAAGTCTATCCTCATAGGGCATGGCTTCCAGGCCTCTCACCATTTTGGTTGCCCTCCTCTGGACCTGCTCCAGCCTGACCATGTCCTTCTTGAATTGAGGTGCCCAGAACTGGACACAGTATTCAGGATGAGGTCTAACCAAAGCAGAGTAGAGTGGTACCAGTACCTCCCTCGATCTAGACACCATACTCCTATTGATGCAACCGAGAATTGTGTTGGCTTTCTTGGCTGCCGCATCACACTGCTGACTCATGTTCAGCTTGTGGTCTATTAAAACTCCTAGATCCCTTTCACACGTACTGCTATCCAGCCTTTCAAAAGAAAGAGCTGCTGAGGATATTCCATGTCTGTGGCACCACCACCGAGGAAACCATGTGTTTCAGACCCACTTACCTCATAGGCCTGGATGAAAACACAAAGACCAGAGTCTCTGAATCAGGTACCAAAGCATAGGCCAATGTATGTGGACAGAAAGTCTCTTTGTTAATCAGGAGTACAGTCATTCAAGTCTCAATTTCTCTAAAGTGGGAAGCGGGTGGGAGTAGACATCACACATGACTCCATATTGTGTTTCTCTCCCACGCAAGCGGGGAGTAAAAAGTTTCTTCCTCTTTTTTGTTTCTCTCATTAACATGCAACAGAAGTGAGAAAAAATGCCAGACAGTTCTCCAAGTGCAATATTTAATATATTAATAGTTATCACAGTGTCATAATGAGCCAACAGTTCTAAAACAAGGTAATGTGAAATATAAACAGAGGAGCACATTCCTAGCAATACCAGAATCTTGCTATTGTCTAGTTTTGTAAACTGCTGATAAAATAGCTTTGGCAATAACTACCTATGGGTCTTGGTTTCCTGTGGTTAGTGGTATAGCCACTGAGAAGCATCCAGTTATGTTCCTTCAGCCAAACACACAATCCTAAAGAATGACATTAATTCCTTGGTGTTTAAGGTGTTGTATATGGTAAACACCACTGGCTTGGTGGCGTCCCTCCAGGGGATGAGCTGCAAAGGAACTATCCAAGGTGCTGAACCTATTTGAGGGATAGAGCAGTCTGGGTAGGTCCTTGAAAGTTCAGGCTAAAACTCAAAGTGGATTCACTGCCCAACTGACAGAGAAGCCACCAGAGTCACTGCGTGGAGGAAATAAAAGCTGTAAATGTAACTACTAAATAAGCAGAAATGTAACTACTGTCATCCAACAATGCCACTCTGTTCACTGCATGTAGGAAGCATTTTGCTTACCAGGGGTGGGCATCTTTCGTGTATTCCTGAATGGAATTCCCAGAGCTGGCTTGGTTAAAGGATCTCCTGGTTTGGTTAAATTATCTCCTCCTCCTCTTCCTCCTCCTCCTCCTCCTTTCACTTTTTCCTAAGTAAGGGACTCAAAAAGACTTGTTGTTGTGTGCCTTCAACTTTTTTTTGCTGACTTATGGCGACCCTAAGGCAGAAGCTGTGGAAGTGCAATGGTGATGCTTCCTTCTGTAGCACAGCAATGGAAAGTGCCCGGCAGTGCTGCAGAAGAGGTGGCAGCATTGTGCTCCCTTCCACATGGTGAGAACAGGCGTGGAGGTGAGTGTTGCTGACAACCTCCCTTCTGGAGCTGGGATTGCAGCACGACAACGCGGAGGAGCATCGTCGTGCAGAAATGGCCATTGATTAGCTAGGACTTATATGGTCAGTACTTAAAGGCCTGTGAAACAGCAAGGTGTTTACCTGCCTGTGGAAAGAGAGCAGGGAGGATGCCAGTCTAACCTCTCTAGGAGGCGAGTTCCAAAGCCTGGGGCATTTCACTGGGAAGATCTTCTCCTGTGTTCCAACCAGATGTAGCTGTGAAAGTGGATGGGCAAAGAGAAAGCCTTCTTTAGCAGATCTCAAAGCAACAGCAATATAGAAGATATGGCCCAGTAATGTTGGAAGGGCCACAACTTTTGCAGCTCCGCTGTAGCAAATGAATGTAATGAATGGTTTTGCACTCAGCCATTCCATCTAGGCAGAGTACAGCAGAAGAAAATGTCAAGAAAGCCACAGAATATGGGCTTTCTGTTTTAGGATAAACGGCTATATCCCTGTGCCTCCTCTGCTCAAGCTAGCTGTTTTCAGTTTCACATTAGATGTACAATATAGGTCGTAAGCCATTCTGGTAATAGGTCCAGTGTTATAACATCTTCTTCCCTCCTAGGTTGTAGCTAATAATTAACACCAAATGTCTTATAGAAATATGTCACACTTTGGTCTTTTGGAGGGATATTTCCCCCCAGTTTCATTCTTCCATTGCATTTGCAAACTGTCACACACTAGAAATAAGGCTATGAAATTTGAGGACTGGAAGAGCAGAACTTTCTGGAAAAAAGTATGCTTTCATCATTTAGAACAAGATTGGCTTTGCTTTCTAATCCTTGATTCCTTTTTTTCTCCCACCTTGCTATATCCCTCCCAAGTCACAAAGCTTACTTAAAAGACTTAATAATGGAAATTAAATGAATGCAGTGTGGATGACAACCACTAGATTAAAAAGTAAGGATAAAAAGGTATTTCTAATTATCATTATTGGTACACTTTTACCCCATGTTTCCTCCAATGAGGTTAAGGCAGCTTAACACGACCCTTTTCCTCTCTGTGTTATCCTCACAACGATCTTGCAAGGTAGGTCAGACTAAAAGCGAGCAACTGGCCCAAGGTCACCCATCAGGTTTCATGGCTCAGAAATTTTCCAGGCTCTGTTTTAGACACAGGTAATGTCAGCTAATGGCTTCTGTCTCAGCAGGGCAGTGAATCCACCCTGGACTTCAGTCCAAACTTTAAAGGATCTATCCAAGATGCTGAATCTGATTAGGGAGAGTAAAATTCAAAACATCCTCTGAGGTTCAGACTAAAACTCAGAGTGGATTTATAGGCATCTAAGCATCTAAGTAAGGTCTAAGGTAATAGTGGAGGAGTCTGTAGTTCATATGCTCCTGATCGTCTAACAAGGAAAAGATTGTGGCCTTTCCCAATCCCAGAAGTACTCTGCTATGCAGGTCCGTCTGCTACAAATTTTATGACACCTATTGATTTGATTTGATTTCAGGAAAGTGCACAATCACATAGCATGATTAAAACCTGAATACGACTTAATTTGAAAGACCATAGCTTCCTTCATGAGTATACCCAAGTTTTAAAATCTTCAGGAGAAGGCTTTCTCACTGTTCTACCACCATAACAGGTATGTCTGATGGGAGAGAGCCTTCTCAGAGGATGCTCCCAGGCCTGGTAATTCTCTTCCAAGAGAGGCTGCATTGTCCACCTTTAAAAAAAAAAAATTTATATTACATATTGTTTAAGCCATATTGTTTTAACAGGTTGTTTTAACCTTTTAAAATGTAAACTGCTTTGGGTCTCACACAAGAGAGATGCAGGATATAAATTTAATAAATAAATAACCACATCAGATAAAAGAAAATTTACCGGCTTTCTTTCCATTAACAGGTATTTATTTATTTATTTAAGCAGACATTTGGCCATTTTAGGTTGCTTGGTACTCTGGATGGATATAATTTTAGGTTGCTTTGGTATTTTAGTACGATCAAACTGTCTGAAGGTGGATCCAAGCCAATATAGAGATAGGTAGTAGCTTGTCTTGAGAGCCGGCATGGTGTAGAGGTCTGAATGTTGGATTATGACATTCTTCCATTCTTCCAAGGAAACCCACTGCATGGCCTTGGGCAAGTCACACTCTCTCAGCCTCAGAGGAAGGCAAAGACAAACCTCCTCTGAACACATCGTGCCAAGAAAACCCTGTGATAGGGTTGCCATAAATCAGAAACATCTTGAAGACACAACGGCAGCAACAACTACAACCACCTATCTGAGCCCTGTTGGGCAGAATTACAGTGAGTATGTGTGTGTGTGTGTAGACAAAGTACGGTGAAAGATAGTTTGATGCAAACAAAGTGATCTCTTGGAGAATGCATTTAAAAAAAAATTCCAAGCCTACAGAATCTTCTTTTTTGGGGGGACCGGAGAAGAGAGGTTTCACCATATTCAATGGACCACCATGGCATGAATTGCCATTAATATGCCATTTCCTTTTCCTGCTATCACAATATAAAAGACCTTTGCTCTGACCTTTCTATGAAAACATCCTTTGTTTGGAATGAAAGCGACTCACTGTTAGACCCTTATCTATAGAGCTTAGCCAGCAGATCAAATCCAAAAGGGCAGAATTCATTTACTTTGTATTAAATGAGCTCAGTTAAGAAGTTTCAATTTTGGCAGAAAGGTGTATTAATCACAAGGAAAAGAACCAATCTCACTTTTCACAGCTTCTGGTTTGCTTTCAATACAGTTGCACAGTGAAGCTTTTGTTCCTCGTTTTTTTTAAAAAAAAAGAAAGAGAGAGAGAGAAAGAGAGAGGAAAGCACTGTATTTAAATACAGTAAATATAACAAAATGAACCTTCTTAAAATTACACCGAAGTTTCTACAGTACAGGATGTCTATAATGACCTCAGTGTTGCATGACAAACTTTACGGCTTCAGGGGGGAGGAATCCCCCTCCCCCAAAGGGATCTAAATTAGTTTGGACAGATGGGTTTTATCCCCAGGAAATCAATGAGTTTTTTGTGAGGTGGCTTAATTTTTATGCAGCCAGCACTTTTGAGATGAAATTAAAATATGGATGAAAAACATATTAAAGTTTCCCTTGGCCTCAGAGATGTTTGTATGTTTACAAGGTGTTAAAGGGATGATTTAAAAACTAACTCTGCGAAAGATCAATTGCAGGCATGGGTCTGATTTATGGACCATCAAGATATTTTGCAAAAGTGCTGGCCCTAATGCCTTATGTGTTTTGAACCGCTAATTATCTTTCAATTCATATGGGCTTAGTAGGATTTTATAAGTGTAATATAATATACATGGAACTGTGTCACATGGTTTTAAAAAGCATGCTTTACAAGTTGCTCTGAAGAAGTAAGACTTAATGAATAAAGATATGCCGTCCTATTAAACCACCACGTATGCATAGGAATACAACACCCTCAGTTGGAGTCAACCAGCCTGGCATCCAGTATTCAACTAACAGTGAAGTGTATACAAAGCTTGATATCTGGGTAGAATTTGTTTCAAGCAAGCAGCACTTGCAAGATGTAAGAGTAAGATGCTCAATATAAAACAAGGAAGAGACTTGCATAGATCATCCTGTTGGATGATGCATGGAGCAATGCACAGTGCAATTCTTTGCTTGTTTACTTAGATATAGGCCATTTCCGCACTACACTGGTATAGTGCTATTATTCCACTTTCAACATCCTATGGAATTCTGGGGTTTGTAGTTTACAGAGGCCAAAAAGCTCACTGGCTGAGGATTCTAAATGCCTCTCCCTAAACTTCAGATTCCAGGACTCAGTAGGATGCTGAAAGTGGAATAATAGCACTACAACAGTGTGGTGTGGAAATGGCCATAAGTTATATTGATTTCAATGGAATGCATTGCCAGGTATAGACGCATAGAATTGCAAGGTCAGCTGTGTTGACCATAACAGCAAATCCAAAGTCCACCTTATGCTGATAGCTCAATAAAAAGGTGCAAAATACATTACACCAGATTTTGAAGCTCACAGAAGTATCCATCAGGCAACGGTGATTAAAAAAAAAAAAAAGGCCGGTAGGGGAAGGAAGCTGGTCCAGCTGGAATCAAACCGTCTACATGTTTGTTTTTAGAAGTCATGGAGGAAGTATCTTGGTAGATAAAACAAACAAACAGAAGCCCACAATAGGCCTAAGCCTTGGATGTTTTCACACTACCCAGTTAAACACTTTACCCACTTTAATGGCATTATATGAGATCCTGGAGCACATAGTTTAGGAAGGAACTAGCAGTAGCACTTTTGAGTGTTCTTTGCCTAAGAAAAGCCTATGAAATTCATGGGGACTCCATGGCCATTTCCAAATTACGCTGTTATAGTGGTATTATTCCACTTTCAACCTCCTGTGGAATTCTGAGGTTTGTAGTTTACTGAGGACCAATTTCCACAATTCCTGCCTTATCAAAGGCTTAATTGGTTGGTGGGGTAAAACTAAATACAGATCTTCCCCCTTGCTTTGTTTCAGAGGAAAATTATATCCCTTGGATGTTTCTGGAGTTGTGCTTCTCTTGGTTTTTTTGGCAAAAACAAAATAAATATAAATAATAAAATACAGGGGCACATTCCCACTACATATTTATAGTGCTATTATTCCACTCTAGCTGCTACTGCTTCTGTCCTGTGGAATCCTGGGATTTGTGGATTAGAAATGAAAACTGTTTTTGCGACCTGTTTTGGCAGGGAAGAAAGGGGAAACAGTTAAAAGATTTCTGCAGTGTATTTTTTAAAATATCCCAGTCTGAAGAGATGAAATCCTAACCATATCAGTATGAAAAAATCCACCTTTCTTGGCATCCCCCATCTTTAGGAGCAAACCACAGAGGAAAACTTTAGTATCTCTAATGAATTGCATACCTGACTGTGTAGCTTGGTTACCATCCAAGAAAATGAATCCTATTAGTGTTTAAGAGTATCTGCAGAGACCACGGTGGAGTTTATATGCATCTCTCTGTGTGCATATGTATGGGCAGATACAGATACAACAAAAGCAGATAGTGTACTCTGTCTTCAGAATTAAAAAAAAATCAAAAACCTCTGATGATCATCAGTATCATCTTAAAATTTTGCATAACAGTGTGAAAAGTCAATCCCAATTGCACTGCTCTTGTTGAAGCACTAGACCTTCCAATGTTAATAGATTCA
Source organism: Cyclura pinguis (assembly GCA_030412105.1). Lineage (NCBI taxonomy): Eukaryota > Metazoa > Chordata > Lepidosauria > Squamata > Iguanidae > Cyclura > Cyclura pinguis. Next base: position 25,789,277 of record CM059607.1, read on the forward strand.
TAGAATCATAAAATGGTAGAGTTGGAAAAGACCTCAATGGCCATCGAGTCCAACTGCCTGCTATGCAGGAATACACCACCAAAGCAATCCCGACAGACGGCCATCCAGCCTCTGTTTAAAAACCTCCAAAGAAGGAGACTCTTCCACACTCAGAGGCAGCAAGTTCCATTGTTGAACTGCTTTTACCATCAGGAAGTTCTTCCTCATGTTTAGATGGAATCTCCTTCCATGAAGTTTGAAGCCATTGTTCCATGTCCTAATCTCTGGAGCAGCAGAAAAGAGGCTTACTCCATCCCCCATATGAAATCTCTGCATTCGTAACTGACTGGCCCCTGACCATTTGCTACACAGAAAAAAAAAAAGGTCCCGAATGTACAAACGACAAACATGGTTGGTACCTGCTCTTCCTTCTTTCAGTTCTCCAGACTAAAATGACTGGGCCAAGTGGTACATGAGATAGACCTACATAAGAAATATCTCAAGTCTCATGAGAACAGGGTACCGCCCAAGAGTTCTGGGCTCCCATGGGACCTCTAATCTTCCAGAAGCCCAAAATTCTTCTGAGAGGTTCTCCCCTCCTAAGACTTGAGGCAGGCCTTGTATATAACTGCTTCATAGGTTCCAAAAACTCTTGAGCTAGCCTGAGAATGGAAAGAACTATCTCACATTACCATTTGGAAAACTTAGGAACCTTAATCCTACAAATACCTGTTTCCTATATTTCATTAAATTTTATTAAATTAAGCCTGTTAAATCCATTACATCTATTTCATTTCAGCTTCTGTCAGAAAACAGTGCCTTTATTGTATAATTTTTGTTTCTCTATATTTATATCCAGCTTTAGATATGTGTTGCTATGGAGTGGGCTACCCCCCACGGGCAAGTGTTCCAGTGTATCCTCCAATATTTCACAGATGAAAACTTGGATACATGTGTCCAAGGCATTAGCACGTGATCAAAATGATGTTTCCAGGCAACAAGAGGCGAAGGTTATTACTGAGGAATAACACACAAAACTAAGGCCATTTCTGCACTACACTGTTATAGCGCTATTATTCCACTTTTAACATCCTGTGGAATTCCAAAGAGGCTGAGAATTCTAAATGCCCCTCCCTAAACTGCAAACCCTAAGATTCCATAGGATGTTGAAAGTGGAATAATAGCACTGTAACAGTGTAGTGCAGAAATGACCTAACATTTTAAGCGGAAAAACACTGAAATTTTTGTTCTGACATCAGATAAGGCGAGACTTCCTCTTCTCACCTTCCGGCTGAGTTAACTGTTTGCAAACAACTTGTGTACTTTGAACTCAGTTTGCAGCAGTTGAACTGTGGCCATTTCTGCCCTATACTGTTATAGTGCTATTATTCTACTTTCAACATCCTGTGGCATTCTCGGATTTGTAGTTTATTGAGGTCAAAGAGCTCTCTGGCCAAGAATTCTAAGCGCTCCTCCCTAAATTTAGCAAACCTGTCTGAGGGCCACCGCTGACTGTCACTAGAGTAGATAGCAATGGGCTAGATGGGCAAGTACCTTGAGCTAGAAGTTTTGTACATGCCAAACAATTTTCATGTAATTTTTGAGTGAAACAGAATTGTTGTCGTGTGCCTTCAACTTGTTTCCAACTTATGACAACCCTCAGGGAAACCTATCCTGGAGTTTTCTGGGGCTGAGAGTGTGTGATCTGCCCAAGGTCACCAAGTGGGCTTCCATGGCCGAGTGGGGAATCGAACCCTGGTCTCCAGCGTTGAAGTCTTAACATTTAATCTGCTACACAGTGCTGGCTCTCGAAATAGGACTGGTCATCTCAATTTGTTGCTGGGAGAAGGACAATAATCACATCCTATTTTTCAAATACAATCAAGTCACTGATATCACTCCTTGGAAAGCCGCAGGAAAAAGAAAAGGTGCACTGTCACATTTTGGCACTCAGAATACATTACCAGAGGCTCACGCCTAAGGTAAACTCATCTGACCTTGTAGATCTGGTAATGGTTCATAATTCAAAACACCAGCTATGGTTTTTGACATTGTGAAATCCAGCTCGGAAACCTAAATGGTGAGCAGACCAACCATGATAAATTAGATGTTAACCTCAGTCATAACTGTTCAATGAGGGCTACATTTCTGATGAGGTTGTAGACATTCTGAATTATTCCAGTGAACTGAAACCAAGCAATCCATCATAAATGTGATTTAAAAAAAAAAAGAAATGCTATAAAATAGAGATAAATGCAGCACCATTAGTTGTGGTTCAAGCATCAGGCCTTTTACTTCAGAAATATCTGAGTGAAGGAAAATGTTCTAAACAGTGGCTTAGCTCTCTAGAATATGCTTTTGAGTATGCGTATTTTCAGTTCCCTTGGTCAGCGGCAAAGCAAGCAAAGGTAATCTCTGATGTTTCGATTTTGATGGCTTTTGGTAGGAAGCAAAACTTGAGCTATTTGCCATTTAAAATAAAATGTTATGAGCAGCTGTATATCTGTCTAGTGAACAAATTATCTATTAAGAATGAAAGGGAAAAGGCAAACTGTTAATTTATTTGTTGCTAGCTGAAGGGTACCCAATACTGCCTGCGTCCTACCTAAAGGGGATCCATAGGGACTCCAGTTTTCTTGCCTCCCCCCCCTTTTTTTTTCCACTTTGGGAATTTTATCAGAAACATGTAAGAAAGTCTCCTCCCTTTTTCTCACTTTTTTGAGAATCTCAGGAAATTTATCAGCTGTGCCTTTGTTCCCTCCTGTTCTTCTGCTTTTAAGTTCTTCAAAACCTGGTCTCCAGAGTCATAGTCCCCAGTGCTCAAGCCCCTACACTATAACTGGCTCTCCTATTTTCTAATACACGTGAAAAATTACTTCCTAATGAGTCCTGGTTCCTGTTTTCACTTCTAAGAAGCCACCGACCCTAATTTGATTTTTAAAATAATAATTAGTGTATATGACCAGTGCTGCCTGGGATTTTATTTTCTTATATGTAATACTTGCTAGAAATATTTGAGATTCTGTGTCTCTAATTCCCCAAATTGTCTTGTCCAATACCTGTAACTTTCCCCCATATTCCCCAATACAATCTGTATTCAGAGTTATTAACATACAGAGGTTGGGTTCCTGAAGGAATACACTGTCCTCCTCTTCCTTGCTGCTAGGCCTCATCTCCATGGCAACCAGCCTATTCAAGACGGACACAGAGCTCTCTGGCTGAGAATTCTAAAGGACCCTCCCAAAACTGCAAACCCAAGGATTCCATAGAGTCTTCTTAGGCAGTCAATCATATGAGGTCTTCGCCTGACATGGCCAATCATCATCATCATCATCATCATCATCATCATCATCATCATCATCATGTCTTTTGACTTGAAACTGAAACTGAAACTCAGACAAGGGTTAGGAAGAAGGTAGAGAAGGATACACTAACGCATAATGGCTCGAATGTTAGACTGTGACTTGGGAGATCCAGGTTCTAATCCTGACTGAGCCATGAAAATAATGGGTGAGATTGGGACAGTCACTCCTTCTCAGTCTGACCTTAGAGGATTCTTGTGATGATAAAACGTGGAGGAGAAAAGCCACATACACCATTTTGAACTCACTGGGAGCAAGGCAAGATGAAAATTAATTAATTAATTAGTTAAATACAGAAACAAATTTACAAAATTAAGAAAGAAAACGTGTAAGAAATGGGCTTGAAGATTTCTTTTCTCCCTCTTTCTTTCTTCCCTTGTGAAGAGGAGGCAAAGAGGTGAGCTAGCTCAGCTGTTTAGCACAAGTTGCTATGTAAGCCTCACTAATTTAGCCTTTGTGGTAACCTATGGATAGAGGAGATCAGGAGACAAAAAAAAAAAAAAGGAAAATTGATCAAAGCATTTTCTTATAAAAGTATAAAACTTAAATACCCAAGCAAAACCAAACAGTGCTTGAATTCCTCATCTTGACACATAATCATTCTGGGAGAATAGAAGAGAATTAGGGTATATTTTTGTGGGTTTTTTTGTATATTTGTTGCAAAGAGGTTTAATTTGCAAGTTTGGACCATTAATAAAATTTTAAAGGGCTCAAATGCACAAGCTGCTTACACTTAAGGCTTCATTTTGAGGCTAAGAATGGACAGATAAACCTATTTCTGGGCCACGTCAGTTTCAAACACGTCAATGTGAAAATCATTTCCCTCTCAGATTTTTCATCAAAATGCGTTTTTAAAAATGCTTACAAATTTGTATTATTGCAATGCATTTTCTTCTGGGACAAATCATTTTTGTATAGGTATAATATTAGAAAATTCAGGGAGGGAGCAACTGCATTCTGATGGATCTATTCAGTTCTGAAATACGGAAACAGTTTGCTTTCAAAGCCTACCCAACAAAAATATTAATATTCCTACCTGAAGCTTATGTTTGGTTAAGGTTGCATGTAAATTCACCACTACCAAAAAGAAAATATTTGAGCTGATAGATTTTGAGGATGGTAGCTTCTCATAGAATCCTAGAGTTGGGGGCAACTTCAAGCAGAGGAGGGCAGCTGCCCTTAACAATTAGGCTAGCAGCTACGTTGGTTAGAATCATACAATTGTAGACTCATAGAGCTGGAAGGACGACAAGGACCATCTCGTCCAGTGTTTCCCAAACTTTGGTCCTCCAGGTGTTTTGGACTTCAGCTCCCAGAATTCCTGACTATTAGACAAGCTAGCAGGGTTTCTGAGAGATGAAGTCGAAAACACCTGGAAGACCAAGGGTTGGGAATTACTGAACTAGTCCAACTCCCTGCAATTCAGGAATATATCACTGAAGCACCCCCAAAGATGGCCATCCAACCTCTGTTTAAAGACCTTCAAAGAAGGAGAGTCCACGATCCACTGACACAGTCTATCCCACTCTCTAAGAGCTCTTACCATCAGAAAGTTCTCCCCAATGTTTAGGTGGAATTTTTTTTCCATGTAATTTTAGTTCCACTTTATCTTCTACATGGCAGATGTTCAGTTATTTAAAGATGGCTATCATGTCACCCTTCAGTCTTCTCTTCTGCATATTAAACATAGTAGCTTCCTCTATTGTTTTTCATAGGACCTTGTTTCCAGACCAATCTTGGTCCTTCTCTTCAGGACACATTCCAGCTCATCAACATCCTTCTTGAACTGTCATGCCCAAAACTGGCACAGTATTCCAAGTGAGGTTTGAGTGAAGTAGATTATATTGGTCCTACAAATTCCCTTAGCAGGCCTAAATACTCTAAAGGTACCCAGTCTTATCTGATCTTGGAAGCTAAGTAGGGTCAATCCTTGTGGGTCCTTGGATGGGAGACTGCCAATGAATACCAGGTTCTGTAGCCTATATATCAGGGGAGGGAATTCGATAAACCACCACTGAGAATTCCTTGCTTAAGAAAACCCTATGAAATTCATGGGGTCATCATAAGTCAACAGATTATTTGAAGGCGCGCGCACGCACGCACACACACACACACCTTCCCTTGATCTGGATACTACACTCATGTGGATGTAGCCTAAAATTGCATTTTGGGGGGAGGGTTACCACAACATACTATTCATTCATGTTCAGTCATGAGTGAATTCATATACTACAGTCATATGTACACTCATGTTCACTAATATACTATACTCATGTTAATGTAGCCCAAAATTGCATTGTTTTTTTTGGTTGCCACATCACACTGTTCTCTCATGTTGATTTTAAGGGATCATATTCTGTTCCTGGTTTCTTCAAAAGTCTCTATTTGTCCTTCTAAAGTTGCCTTCCTCCAACCACAAATTCTTCCCTACATGAAACCTACATGAACACGAACTGAACTTTAGGAAGCCCATAATAGGCTATAATCAATTGGTTCCTGGTCTCCTCTTTGGGTTTACAGAAACCAGGCTTGATACATCTTCTGCCTGACATCCTTCAAATATTTATGGTATCTTTCAATTTCGCCTTCTCCACGCTAAACATACCCAGCTCCTTCATAGGTCTTGGTTTCCAGACCTTTTACCATCTTGGTCACTCTCCTCTGGACGCCTTCCGGCAACCGATGATGCCCTTGTTTCCCTGAAAAATTAAACACAACTGTCTTCAGTCTTAGATACAATGGGAATATTATATAAGTGGACACTGCAGTAAAGTCTGAGGTTTCTGATGAAAATTAAATGCACGTTGGAGAAAGGAAAGGCGGGCTTGTAAACGGGTGGAGAGACTGGGTAACATTAAGCTACCATAATTACTAGTCAGCAGGATATCTTCACTTTGATGTAAAGTATCTCCTGTGTCACAGAGGAAGAAACTTCAAAAGCTTTAATTTCAAGACAATAAAGCCCTGCTTGAATGTATCTAAAGGCAAAACTGCTTTTCAAATGCTTTAGCCCAGTAAGACATAAAAAGGAGGGGGTGTTGCTGAGACTGTCTCTCTGTGTGTGTGGAGATGAGAGCATTTCACATAAATGTTAAATGTTGAAGAGCCTGTCTGAGGAACCCAAATTCGGGACCAAGGAAATTCAAATGGCACTCCCCAAATCAGTTCTGAAAAGCGATAATGTCGATCTTCTTCTGCATAGATAAATGATGAATGTGCATGGTTTAGGGAGTTTGCATTTTTTGAAAAAGTTGGGAGGATTTCTGTAATGTGACATAGGTAAAGAGACAGGTTGCGGAATAATTTGTGCAGAAAGAAAAAGAAATATTTGTGCATTTGATATGCAGAACTATAATGGTGTAGTGATTCAACTGTTGGACTAGGACTTCGAAATCCAAGTTCTAGTCCCCGGTGAGTGGTGAAACATATTGGGAGGTCTTCTTGGACCAGTTACTGTCTCTCACTCCCCATAACCATACTTCTCCTAGGTCCTCTTTCACAAGTCCTTCACAAGGAGGTCCCCATACCAATCTCTTTCTGTCTGGTGGCTTGGAGGAATTGACCCCTCATATCTGAAACCTAATACGTGTGTTCAGATTGTGGCATGTGTTTAGGTTTACAGTCTGCCCATTAAATAGAAAAAAAGAGAAAGAGAAAGGAGGAGGAGATGGCTGCTTATTGTGGGCGTGCGAGGGAAAGGGATGGCAACTTTTGGAAACCCTTTTTTATTCATGGCTTCCTGTTTTATATTCCTCCTTCTGCCATCTGCTGTTTCAAAGCTGTAGGTGGAAGACAAGAAGATCAGGATGACTACTTCATTCTCTCTTCTCTGCTTTCTGCCTTTCTTCCCTCTGTGAGAGCAAACACTAACCACTGCCCTGGCAATTGGACCACCTGCAATGTGTTAGTCATTACAGAGGTCACTGTTACTGAGCATTTTAAAACGCTGAATAGCTTTGGATTAAATTAGGTGTAAAAAAAGTCATTTCCTCTCTGTGATAAACTAAAAACACCTGCAGGGCAGCTCAGGTTTTTACTAGGAGATGCACAAAGGCTCTCCCAAACATCTGCCAACTGGAGGAGGCATAAAAAAGGACTGGTTTGACCTAACAAGACCACTCTGTCAACTGTCTTGTTAAATGAAGTCACCAACTTCTCCCACCCGCCCAACTTTGGCAAGGGCTAATATGTCCTTTCAGCACCTGCGTGAAAAGCAGAAAATCCGTAGATGGAAGTCCTTCGGTCCATATGGTTGCTTTACACAGGATATTTCTTGCAAAGATTTTAAGGCTGCAGCATCTCTGGAACTCACTGCCACAAGTTAATATGTTAGAACACTGAAGGCCAATGTTGTTAACAAATAGAGTAAAGATTAGAAAATCTTTCTCTTCCCCTTTCACCTGCATTCAGTTCTTTTAGATCTCAACTATAGGGGAAAAATGAACATAGGTAAATTATCTTAAAAGAATGTGGAATGCATTTCTCCTTCACCTGTACCAGCCAAACTTAATAGACACAGCCATTCCCAGCATGGGAAAGATCTTATTGTACCTGAAGGTGTCATGTAGCTGTTAAAGAGATGAGCAACCACTCAGAAAAGAAAAGTTGGTAACACTAGTTCAGCATTAATGTCACAGAATGTGCAGAGATGGGAGACTGTCAATTTCAGTTTCTTGCACTTTTTCACCTTAAAGTATACCTCTCCTTCTCTCTATTCTGAATAGGAAGACATTTGCCCTTTTTTTTTTTTACGTTCTCTTCTAAAATTGCTGCTCTGTAGCTGTTAAAAGAGGGGAAGCCCATCAGAAAAAGAAGCAGCAATAATCCTAACACAGCTCTAACATAGCTAAATGTACAGGAATTCAAACTGAGACTTTGGAGAGTTAATTAGGGTTGCCAACCTGAAAACTGGTGAAGGCGCGTTGTTATATAGGAGAAGAAATTTCAGAAGGTGTTGTTTCTCACACAAGCAGGTAGCAAACAACACTAGCTGAAATTCCCTTTTCTACATAACCATTACAAATGCAAAAGCTATCCCCAGTTTTCACTTAGGCACCTCCAGTGTTAACTCCTCTAAGCACTGTGCCTAAATAGATAAATTTCTCAGTTTTGTTGCTCCTAAATTCATTTAAAAAAAATCCTTAAGTTGTTTTAACCCTGAATACGAAACTGGATGAAGTTTGATATATTTTGGTAGAAAAACAAATTGAAATGAAATTCGTACCCATCACCCGGGTAGATCTGCATGGTTGCTAAAACTCAGTGGCAACACACATGTTTTGCATATAAAGGTTTCAGAGCCTAGAAAAAAGTTATCAAACTATTGGCCATTCCAGTTGAGGAGTCCTGAGAACAATAATCCAAAAAATCTTCTCAATCTCTTAAAAAGTCCCAGGTTAATTCATCAGGCAGGGTCCCAGACCCTTGTCTGAAACTCTGGAACCAGAAATGGGCAATTGTGGTTCTCTAGATGTTTTTGACTTATGTCATCTATCAGCCAACATAGCCAATGGTGAGACATTATGGGAACAGCTGCCCAATACATACATACATACATACATACATACATACATACATAAATGGGCTACAGGTTGCCCATCACAGATCTAGATAGACCAAATTTCTGATTTATTATATTCCAGATTCTTAACATAAATTGCCTGAATATTTTGTGAGAATCTGGCACACTTTTAGTAAATCCACTCTAGGCTTTAGTTTGAACTTTTAAAGGAGCTATCCAAGGTGCTGAACTCTATCTATGGACATTGGTCTCACCAGCTGCCTCTGTCACAGGCTGTTGTTTATCCATCGGTTTCCTCAACGCAAACTGCAGCATGTACCTTCCACGAGAAAAGAGCCTTTCAGTGCATTATAGAAACTAAAAGACCAGACTTGCTAAAAGAAATGCCTGTATTAATGTGGGAACCACAGAAACTGTCCAGCTCATGTCACACAGATTATAAACAGAAAGATCTCTTTAACTGCCTCAGACAAACTTGAAACCCTGGACTGCAAGAACTTTTTGCTGCTTGGGACTCAGAACGGTGCCAGGAAACTCTTTGGATAAAATCCAGAAAATGTACATGATGTCAGCTGAACTCCTTTGTTCTCTTGTTTATTAAAAATACATCCTACATTTCTTCCCCCACATTTGTAACAGTACTGGCAAACTAATGTTTCTCAAAATAGAATTGTTGTTGTTGTCAATCGTTCTTCTTCTCCTTCTTATTCTTATTATCATCAACAATAACTTTGGGAATAATATTCAGATTTTTAAAAAATCTACAATTAAAAATACATTCAGAAAAAGGAACAGCAGCACCCAGACACTTAAAAGCCTTTCAGCAGCAATCCTGTATTTACTTGTTTATTAAATGTACATCAGACATTAAATGTACATAGACTCCAAATTGATAACAATATTTGCAAACTCGTATTCCTCAGAATAGGATCATCATCATCATCATCATCAATGATCAAAACATTGCAAAAAGATGAAAACCACAATTAATACAAAATGTTTAAAAACGGAACAACAGCAAGCAAGCACTTGAAAGCAGATCTGATTGCAGCAAGGGATTACATTTAATCCTTTTATCTGAGGTTAATTGTGCTTGCTCAGAATTTAGGTGGTAAACGGCATTTCTGGAAGCACATAGTTAAAAGCCTTTCAGCTGCTATCCAGCTTAAATGCTGAAAGCTCATCTAAACCAAAAGTGTTTTTCACCAAACAGCAAAAGGACAGCAGAAAGTAGGGCAAGCTAGCGTCCAGTGATAAGGAATTCCACAGCCTGAAACAGCCATCAAGAAGACTCTGGTCCTTTCCGCATGTGTGTGTGGGGGGGAGAACGGGCGAAAACGCCCGAAAACGGAGCTTACCTGAAGCCGGGTAAGTCCGTTGTCACGTGGAGCAGCGCGAGCTCACTGCTCCGCAGTCCTCCGGCATCTCAAATGGTGGCTTCAGGTTGGTGGAGGCTCTCCACCAACCGGAGAAGCTCGCCAGCTGGAAGCCCACCCCCGGCAGATCTGCAGGCACGCACTTGCGCGTGCCTGCAAATCCGCGTCAGAGCCGGGCGACGGAGCGGCACGGGGCTGCGCGCTCCGTGCTTTTTAAAAACCTCTCAAAAGAGGTTTTTAAAAAACACGCCGCACGGCTAGTTCCGGCCGCTCCTGAGTGGATTCTGGTGTGGAACTACAAAAAGTAGTCCACGCCTGTCCACTTTACGATGCAGAAGACCTCCGTCAGAGGTCGCTCTGCACCATTTCAGAAGCCCGGTGCAGAAATGGCCTCTTTCTTGCATCTCCATCAGAAATAATTCCAATAGCCACAGATAGGGAGAAGGATTTTCCCTTAAAATCTTAAAGCCCAGGTATTGGAGAATATGTCTTTCAGATATACACGTTTACCTAGAAGTAAATCCCACTGAACCCAGTGGAATTTACTGCTATGCTTAGGATCCAACTGTGAATTAAAGGGGCATGATACGGAGCATAGAAGGCAGCGTCGTCTGATTTCCGTTGGACTTATTCCTATGAAAGTTTTCATAGGACTGAAGCCATTTCCAGATCCTGTTTGATCTTGGAAGCTAAATAGGGTCAGTTCTGGTTAGGTATTTGGACTGGGAACTGCTAAGGAATTCTTGGTGCTGTGGGCTATATTTCAGAGGAAGGAAATGTCAAACCACCTCTAAGAATTCCTTGCTTAAGAAAACCCTGTGAAATGCATAAGGTTGCCTTAAGCTGACAGGCCTTTTGAAGGCAAATGCACACAAATATGTGAAACTTCATTGATTGCAGTAGTACTACTTGTAAACAGTTTTGCGGAGAGGGAGGGAATAAAATGAGGGAATTTCCTACATACATTCTGCCCACTCTAATGAAATTTTCCTCCAATCTTTTAGCATGTCAGAGAGTGAAACACTGAAAATCATTCACATATAGAATTCTTATATCTTCTGTGTTCTCATTCGTTTGGGTAGCTTGCCTGCCCCTTTTCTTTGGACACATTAACTGTATTTCTAAATGCTCAGTTGAAGTTTTAAAGTTACTTCACTTTCAGAAATTTGAGGACTGTTGGAAAGTTTAAAGGGGAGGGAGAATTCCATAGCTATACCCCTGCTCATAGGTACATCCCATTTAATTCAATGGAACTTATATTTATGTTTCAGGCATAAGAGGCAGCTGCAATACATGATATTTTTATTGTTTTCCTCTTCCTTGTGTGCTTAGGGCTGTAGTATTCCAGAAGATGCTCTCTCTCTCTCTCTCTCTCCCTCTCTCTTTTCTTGGTGCAAAGAGGGGAAGGCATGAGCACAGTGTAATACGCAGGGACCATTTCCACGCTACACTGTTATAGCGCTATTATTGCACTTTAAACGTCCTGTGGAATTCTTGGATTTGTAGTTTACTGAAGCCAAAGAGCTCTCTGGCCCAGAATTCTAAATGTCCCAGGATTCCTCAGGATGTTGAAAGTGGAATAATAGCACTATAACAGTTCAGTGAGGAAATGGCCTTAGTTAGCCTAATGTTTGAGTAAAGTGAAATCAGAAAAGGGTTTGAATTAGACTAGAACTGGGGCCATTTCCTCACTAGCCTGTTATAGTGTTATTATTGCACTTTCAATAACCTATGGAATCCTGGGGTTTGCAGTTTAGGGAGAGGCCAGCTGGTCCCTCCCTAAACTGCAAACCCCAGGATTCCATAGGATGTTGAAAGTGCAATAATAGTGCTATAACAGGCTAGTGCAGAAACAGCCTGGATTGAGAGAAGGGGGTTTGAGTTGGTAAATGTAATAAATAATCTGGTGTGTTACGTTTAACTTACGTTAACTTTATGTTTAACTGCTGTGCAAATAAAGATTTAACTGCTGTGCAAATAAAGATTTGTTTTGTTTTTATTTTTGTATACTTTTGGCCTTCAGAAACACTATCGGTCTGACAGCTTGGATTCGGATGGGGTGTCTGCGGTGGAAGCATTTATAAAGAGATAGTATCCACCGAGGACAGAAGTTGCATAAATGCTCAGAAAGACAAAGACAGTGGCCAAAGTTGATGTCACAGATGTGGGGATCAGGCAAAGTCCTCACTCTTGGTAATTGCTATGAGTACCATAAAAGCCTTCCTATTGGGTAGGTTGAAGCGTTGGAAATCTCCCTTATTTGGTGAGGACAGCAGTGAAAGAAAGGGTGGAACCCTCATATAAAGGGTGGAAAACTCACATGGGACTCCAAGGAAAACAGCTTTGCTGCTTCCCACCTTGGTTTGGCAGGGTTCTTATCACTCTGGAGAGCTGCCATTGCTAAACACTAGGTATGGAATGGGTATTGGACAATTTCCCAAATGTGGCAGAAATTTGGTGCTCCTGACCACTTGCACAGCACTGACAGGAAGAGAGCTTGGAAAGTTCCTGCAACTTGTGGGAACTTTTTTTTTTCTCGCCATAGCAAAACAGTGCATCTTTGATGCTGGTCAATACATTCTTTTAATGGTTTTCCTCAGCCTTGACATAATGCTCCCTACAACCACCTTCAAAAATGTTAATTAAGATGATTTGCACATTCTCATAAAACAAGGCACTGGACTGGCTTCCATGGGCTAATTTTGCCCTTTACAGAAATTACACTTCTTCTCTTTATTTTCTCTCTTCCATAGTTAAGCTTTTAACTTGCTCCCTCCCCATTAAGGAACGCTATCAGCATTTCATTTTCTAACGTACAGCAGTTATGGCTTACACAGCTTCCTACTACAACTCCTGATTTTTGAAATGTGACAAAATAAAGTGGGCTTACATATCTTGCTGATGAAAATGCATGCCGATCAAAAGAATGCGTAAATATCCAGTGATGGCTGGCACTTCCTCGTTCATTAATATTACTGGGCTTTCCCTGTGATAAATGGATCACTTTTTTCCCAAGCTTTTCTACCATCCAGCATTCCTTTCCCTATTTGCATGGCCACAACTGCACTCTAGGAAAATTGCAAAAGCCTTGGAGACATAATATGAGCAATTCTGGGGTATATCTGATGCTGATGGGTGCTTGGATTTTTTTCCCCTCCCTCAGCCTCATTGCTCATCACCAGGGTAGATATCACCATTATACATCAGCACTCTTTTGGGGATCACATTTGTACAGTTTGCAGATTCCCCCGTCTATAAAGGAAGCAGAGATCAGATTCTCAGCTGGTATACATTAGCAGAGTTCCACAGAACTGTATCGAACTCAGGTTCTGATGTCAGCTGGGGATTTGGTTCGTGGGCTAAACCTCAATGATGTCTTACCTGGGATTTGCATTGGAGGCTTTCCTTCCCCTGTTCTCGGATTCTGCTGAGCCAGCTAGCAAAAACAGCAGGCAACCTCTTGATTCAGACAGATTGGTTGAAAGGGCTGGTTCACCTCCAGTGTGAACACTGTGATGCTCTGAACACAGTGGAGAGGCCATACCTTTGCAGAGAGATGGCTGAGCATTTCCTTTCCTTGTGGGAAGGAAACAGATTATACAGTGGCCTTCCACATTCACTAAGGTTAGGGTCGCAGGACCCCTGCAAAAGTGGGAAAACTGCAAACATCAAAGTGTGTGTGTGTGTGAGAGAGAGAGACTCTGTGAAAAGGGGGCCAAGGAATAGCGGTGGGAGTGGGCAGCTAGGGTCCAAACCAGGTCAGGGAAAGGAGAGGGAAGGGGCTCTCTTGCCCATCTCCTTTCTTGTGTATGGGGAGGTATTGGGAGAGGGTTTGTGATGCTGAGAAATTGGGGTGCAAGCCATCTTTATCTGGCCAGGTAGCAACTGATGGAGGAGGAGAAGGAGGACCAGAGGAGGATTATTAAAGGGCTGCTTGGCCTGATTGGAGCGACTGAGAGTGAAGGTTCCCCCAGAAAAGAAGTGCTTCAGGTCCCCACCTGGAGAAATTTGCAGATACTCAAATCTGTGAAAGTGGATGTGGAGGGATGACTGTACTGTGCATGTTCTGGGGTTTAAGAAGGGAAGGAGAGAGATGTGGGAGGAGGAGGCGGAGGAGAAGGAGGAAGAGTAAGGAGAAGAAGAAGAAAAGAAAGAGGAGGAGGAAGGAAGGAGAAGGAGAAGAAGCAGAGGAGGAGGAGGAGGAACCAGTAGTGGCAGTAGTGGTAAATCATGGAGAACACCCAAAATGAGAGTTTGTTTCTAAATAAATAAATAAAATAAAAACCACCTACGAGTCCTTGGAGGTGTATGTCCTTTTTTCCCCTAGGTACCAGGATTGCATTGATGTGATTTCTAAATGGTAAATTGACACCGATTAAACCCAATGGGATGTAAATGGATTAAATAGGTCAATGTAATCAATTCAGTCGATAGAATGGATTTATTTACCAGTTGGACTGAGTCCAAAGAAATGTTAGGACAAAACTAGTGGTATGTTGAGGAACAGGGAAGTCACTTAAGAATCGGAACAAAATTGCTTAAGAATCAAACACTGAGGCAAACTTTAAGGTATTTGAGTTCAGATGACATGCTTCAAAGATTTCAAAGGTTTTTTTCCCCCAAAAAGAGTTTTGATAAGCAAATTGACTAAAGAGCAGTGCCATGGGGAGGGGAGATTACATTTTCCTCCTTCTGAATATCTCATTTGTCTGACTTCTGCTGCTTTAAATGGCTTTACTTTAGCATATATATATATATAATGCGAGCTTCCCACCACAATTAACTGTAGCTCAATTATGCGCTTGCATATGTCAGGTACGCGACAGTCTAATTTAATCTTCATTACACATTGCCATATTGCAATTATATATGCTATTGGAGTGTTAACACATATTTAAACCTGTTATTCCTTTGTCACTGATTTACAAAGAGCTACCTGAAAAGAAACAGATGTCATAATTATTAGCTTATTCAGCTCAGTTTTAATACTGGAACCACTGAGTAAATTAACGGATGGATTTGTCGTGTGTCCTGAAATTAATGTAGTGATATCCTCACACTAATACTGTGATTCATTATGGATTGTCGATGTGTTCCTCCCTCCCTGTTTCAGGATTGTGTGATAAAATTATATTAATATCGCAGAGTAATGAGGTGAACACATTTCTACACAGAAGAAGAATGGTTCTCCTTTTAGGGCTGTTGAGGGTTTTTTTAAAAAAAAATCACAGGTAGGTAATTAAAAAGAATTAGTCAAACCATGCAGAATCTCATTTATATTAAATTAATTTGTCGGGCTTCATTTCTAATAATTGATCACTCTTTGCAAATTATAACGCTTTGCCTCACCCACATGAACCTCGATGACAGAGGCAGAAATCCAGAGCTATTATGAACTATTCGAGGTGGTCCCTGTGGGTTCATATTAATTAAGGTTTAACAGTTTGGAAAATTGTGGCAATATTTTATGATTCATGTAATTAAACTCTAACAAAAATGTCACAACTGCTAGTTATGTCTACGGTGATAATTTATATCACATCCTTACTTCAAAGGAACCTAGAGTAATGAAATATTCTTAAGCACACAGACAATCAAAGAACGGACAAATCTTCATGTTGCTTTCAGTGATCGAAAGTGATTCTGTTACCATTCAACTTTTTTCCTCCTTAATCATGAAAGAATGCCATAGGGCAATGTGGATAGAAGTAAAACTAATGAGTTAACTCAAGAAGGGGCAGGTTTGACTGGTCCAGGGGCCCATTTGTCTACCCCAGAAACCTCTGCGTGTGTGTCGTATGGATAGCCAAAAAAGCCATCCCAAAAAACAAAGCCAGAAATATCCAGATGTCTACTTCTGGTGGTAACAACAACAGTAATAGTAATAATCATCATTTTAGTAAGTAGCAGATATAATTTCTTTTATTTCTGCCCCACGTTTTTCCCAGCCCTGGGACTCAAGGTGACTTACAAGGCTAAACCATTTACAGGTCAATGTCCACTTCACAGAAAGTTTAAGAATCATGAAACTGTGTATAGAATTAACAGCAATTTTTTAAAAAATGGATCAATTAAAACAAAACACAAGTCAATATAGTGTATTGTGTGGTGTTTCAGTTTGAGCATTGGACTATGACCCTATGGCCCAGGGTTCAATGTCTCAGGTGGTCATGGAAATCCAAAGGGTGACCTTGGGCAAGTCACATACTGTCCACCCCAGAAAATGTTATGATAGGTTTGTCTTAGGGTTACCATAAGTTAGAAACAGCTTGTAGACACACAACAACAACAACGACAACAACAACAACAACTCTATGAGCAGCTAGTTCCCAAAGTCCTGCTGAAAACAAGAAAAGGCTTTGGCTGCCACCCTGGTAGCTGCCATTTTAATCTTTCTAAGATGAAGCCATTCATTTATTTGATTACTGTATGTCAAATAGCGGAAGAGAAGACTGTAACTTCTCTAGAAGGTGACTTGGGGGCCAGGAGTGGCTATTGTGTGGCTTGCAAGCGGCATGCCCAAGAAGCAGTAGTGATGACCCCCTCTGCCAATACCCCCACTGAAAAAAAGTCAATCCCCTCCAAAAGTTTCCAGGAGACATTATACACCATTTTAATGTTATCTGGAGACTTCTTCATCTCAAAATGGCTCCAAGGAACAGAAGAAGAAGATAGAGGAGGAAGGGGGGAGGGGAGGGGGAGGGGGAGGAGGAGAGGTAGTGGCGGTGGCTGGTCACTTCTGGTTTCTAGGAAATAGTTGTGTATGGTCTCCAAAGGTATCTTGGATCAAAAACTGGGGTGTGTGTGCACCCACTAGACCATTTATGACTACTAGGGTTCACAGATTTCATGGCTTGGCCCTGAGTCTCAGGAACTGCTTCTTCTTCTCCAATCCTCAGGATGAAGAGGAGGAATCTCATGGTGGGAGAACTATTTTTGAAAAGTGTTTGTGACTGTACATCTCACCTTAATATAGATGACTGTGACCAAGTAGCGACCTCTACACCTGTGTGGTCTGCTGTCCAAGTACAGTCAATGGGCAACCTCAAGGTTTCTGGCCTCCTGTCTCTGGTCCTTCTTTTGAAGTTCTTCATCTTTAAAGCAAACATAAGCTAGGCAGGGTTTTAGTGAGGGGACTGTCCTTTGGAAAGCAGGGCACATGCCCCCCCTTAGGCAAAGAACTTAACTGACACGCATCTGCCATGCCTCTCTTAGATGTTCTGCTGTCTCTCCCTATTCCATTCTGCAATGCACTGTTGTTTTGAAAGTACTGGGTTACCTCTGCCAGCCCCTGTTCTCCTCTGTATTATAGATAATGATCTTGCCCTGTAGCTGGTTATGACAGTTTTAATATTAATAGGGACAAGAGAAGGGTAATGCTTCCTGACAAATGATGATAAATTGAAATTTTTAAGCAATAATAATAAAAATATACAAAAGGCCCCACACAAATATGCCGTCTCTTTCCACCGGTCGCTCACAAGTGACAAGGAGGAAGTGACTGCTGAGACAGCATCTGATCGAATGCATATCACATTTATGATTTAATTCCTTTCCTAACATCAGTCAAAGCAGATTAATAACTGCAGTCAATGAAAGATGTATTCCTTGGTGCATTTTCTTCTCAGGAGCATGTGATGATTGAAATGGAAAGGCCCAATTAAATCTTTAGGCTAGCAATATGTTTTTATACAAGGAACACCTGTAACTTGTTCCATCTTCCAAACGGGCCCCCGGTGGCTTCTCATCGTAAAGCAGGACTGACAACATGTCATGGCAGCTTCCCTGGGCTTGATTAACACAGACGTTTCCCTTCTTGCAAAGATTCCCTCAAATCAACCATTTCATTGCTTTAGTCACTAAAGTTTAGTGAATACAAAAACTCATTGGGGACCTGAGGGGTTTATTGGTAAGCAGAATATTCTTGTGGAATGGCATTTGGCCAAGCTATCTGAAAAGGCCCAGGAGCCGATCTGGGGCCCATTCACACTACACAATTATAGTGCTATTGTTCCACTTTTTAAACTGCTATGCTCCCATGCTATGGAATCCTGGGATTTGTAGTTTGTTGGGACACTGGCGCTCTCTGGCTAAGAGTTCTAAATGCCCCTCTCAAAACTGCCAATCCCAGGATTTCACAGGATGAAACTATGACAGTTAAAGTGGAATGATCACACGAGTGCATAAACCATTTTACTCTGAGTTTCAGGACAGCTCAGACCAATTAGAGGAGTGAAAGTGAAGCAAGTTCTTATCTCTGCTGTAGTTCAAAAGATACCTTCCTTTCTAGGATAGATTGATTTTAGAAAGAGGTCTTTGTGGAAAACCTTATAAAGGATTTTATTCTGCAGCACAAAGGAGGAGCATGCGTAGCCCTCCAAATGTTTTAGGAGCGCAACTCTCATGATCCCTCACCCAGTGACTAGAGGTGACAGAGGTGAAATCCGGTGCCATCTGGAGGTCCAAGGTATACATATATTGTGGGGAGGGGAACAAAATTAGAGCATTGCCCCCTCTAAATAAGAATCCTGTTCCCCAATGATGCAAACTTTTCAAGAATTTATTATATGCATTGCAGTAATTTAAAACGTCAGTCAAGCTTTTAGAAACGCAATTTAAGAATCCAAATCCAAATAAAAGGGGCAGGCAAAGTTACCAAAGGAATGCAAGCACAGCAAACACAACAGATCAAGGACTGGACAGTTTTCAGTGTCTCACTCTCTAGTGCTAGAAATTTGGAGACCGAAAGACAATTTCATGGGAAGAGGGAATTCTTCAATGTGTCACTCTCTCTGATGCTGGAAGTTTGAAGACAAGGAAAATTTCATTTAGGAAGGCAGAATTTTTATTGGGAGTAAATACTCTTGTTTTGCTCCTCCTCCCCCCTCCCTCCTGCACAGTGACACACTTGAAGAGACACACAGACACAGACACACACACCAAAGGCTCCTAATATTTCCTGTGGGAAACTAATAATTACCCACAAATTGCAAAAATTGAATGTCTTTTCCAAATTCTGTTTACTGTATATACCTGCCTCTTACATTCTGCCAAAATACAAACAAACAAACAACCTTCCAACTGAAAATATTTGCAAATATTTTCAGCTGCGAGTTGCTTCAGTTGTTCAGTCAACAGCACAAAACTCTATAGTAAGCATATACTCTGGCCATTTCTGCACTACACTGTTATAGTGCTATTATTCCACTTTCACATCCTATGGAACAGTTTCAACATCCTCTAAGGCCCCTCCCTCAACTGCAACCCCCAGGATTCCATAGGATTTTGAAAGTGGAATAATAGCACTATGAGTGTAGTGTGTAAATGGCCTCTGGCTTCATTTTGTTTTACAAGGTTGAGTTGTCATATGATCCCTTAAGATCTGAGGTTGTTATGAAGAGATTCTCCTGAATTATTCTGAGTTGACTCAAGATGTGAAAACATCTTTTTCACTGAGTTTGTATATACATACTTACACACACAAACACACACACACATCTATATCTATATATCTATATATCTACATCTATATCTATATCTATATCTATCTATATCTATATCTATATCTACTGGCAACTGCTCCAAGCTGTGAGAATTTATTTTATTTCCCATAAGCCATTTAAATATGTTCAATTTAAATTGTACAATTTAAATATATTTCCTTTATCCTTCCACATTTGTGGAACAATATTCATTATCACATTCCAAATTCTAATGTAAGTACCAGTTACACTTGGACAATGCTTGCCAGGAACATCACTTTTTTGGAGAACAACTAGAGTTGGCAGGTTGGATGGAGAAGAGGACGTCTTCTACTTTTGAGAGTTAATAGATCATGAAAAAGAAAGATGGAGCCTAAAGTTCTGTCAGACAGAAGTAAACAACATCTTGTCCCTCATCACCCCACCATCCACCTTTTCACCGTTCCATTCAGGCATATTGCAAAAAACTGGACACACAGCACAGAAAGATAACATCAGTGTTGTGTGTCCAACAATAAGAACATAGCTGGAGGCTTCTCCACGTTCCTCATTTTCCACCAGCCATGTAAAAAGTGGTGTTTTGGGTGGTGGTTTGGTGAGGAACGTGACATTGCATAGTTCCACCTCACGGAATTTTACACTACGTTTTCATGCTCTGGCATCTGTTAACTATGGAAGGTGCAGAAGCCCTATCCTATATCCACACTAATAACTCTGACTACAATTTTCAGACCATCACTTCCAGATTATTTAGCCAGCAGTCCAAAAAAGGTAACATTATCAAGCTCAGAATCTGGTCCTCCAACTAGGTTGTAGGGTCCAACTAGATGTGCTGTAGGAAATTCAGGACTGGGGTCTCCTTCATTTCTTTTAAAAGCAAAACAGTCTAATGGAACTAGATTAAAGAAGGGGAGGCAAGTGGCAATTTGGGAAAGGAGCATCAATCTTTTCTTCCCTGTCCTTTTTGACCTCATCCATGCTCGCACACACACACACACACACACACACCTGCTATTTCTTCCACTGTCCCCAACTCACCCCCACAAAGTGGTGCAGTTAAGTGGACCTTACGCAGAAGACTTCCCCAGAGGTTTGTGCCTAAATATTAAAGCTTCTTTCTAATGAGTGAAGAATGAACACACAAATAAGCTTGGGCCTAAATCCTGTTATTCTTTAGGATCTGAATCAGAGCCGCTGAAATAATTAGCTTTCTCTACATGTTAATTCACTATTCAACAATTGATTGAATGGGTCTACTCTCACTGAGACTGATAGGATTGCAGCCTTGGTGTTATGAATGAACACTTCTACCATTGTCTGTCATTTTAAAACCAAAGGAAGACTTCAGAGACAAATACTCATAAAGACAAAAAGAAATCATCAATAATCCCTCCACAGAGCCTTCCAAAATGTGCATGCATTTCAACTGGCAAAGATGCGGTTCATGTGCTGTAGCATCAATTGTTGCGCCACTGGCCTCACACTTCTGCCCAGGCAATGTTCTGAATGTCTTCACCAGTTAGGAACAGGGAATGTGATGCACACTTATCACTTCCTTATCACTTGTTGACAGATGAGTAGCTGTGAACACTCTGGTTTCCATCTCTTTTATGTGTAATACAATCCCCTGGCAAACTGGATTGCACAGAGGTATCTAGTTCAGGTTACCATAATTCACACAGCTGGAATTCTCTCCCCCATCCCCCTGCCAAACATTTTTCATGCTTCATGAAATGTTGACACAGACCTCAAGTAAATCTGTCCGCTGGGTGCAGTAATAGGAAATTATGACAGAAACGACGTGCAGCGTGCAAGAAAGAAAGTACCCGCTGCCTTTCTGTGGAGTTTGGTGGGGCTGGATTTGCCAAACAGAGAGAATTGAGAATTAAGCTCGAGAGAATCAAGAATCAAGGCCTGAATGAAAGCATCCTTGGACCATCATGTGAGAATGAGTGAAGACAAGTGAGAGTAACGGAGGGCAAGTGAGAGTGAGTGAGGGTAATGTGAATGGGGGGAAAAAGCCCAAGTATTTTCACACCAAAATGGAAAAGAAGGTGTTTTTTTCCCCTTTAATATTTGATGCTGCTGAAATAAGGGATTCAGCTGCTTAATTTCACATCATGGATATAATGGTCTTGAGGGGAGTATGTGTATTTTTTGATGACCATGTGCATATTTTGGTTGTGGAGCACATTCCAATATTTTTCTCTCTCATAGGCCGTTTCTGCCCTGCACCGTTATAGTGCTATTTTTCCACTTTCAACGTCCTATTGAATCCTGGGGTTTGCAGTTTGGGGAGGAGCCTTTAGAATTCTCAGCCGGAGGGCTCTTTGGCCTCAGTAAACTGCAAACCCCAGAATTCCACAGGATGCTGAAAGTGGAATAATAGCACTATAGCAACATAGGGTTGAAATGGCCATCCTCTTCCTGACAATCCATGTGTTGCTAATGGTTGCACGTTTCTGATACATTAGAGCAAGCCTCACAGATGATTTGCCAGTCCTGATATTAAAAAGAAAGAAAGAAAAAGAAAAAGAAACTGAATTTTTATACTAGCTTAAACCAATCATGATTATGGGGATAACATGAAGTTTTCCTCTGCTACCCAGATGCTAAAGGTATTTACATTGGGATAAGCCCATTCTCCAGTAGATACAATACAGGTACAATTTAAAAGTAGAAATGATGGCTGAGATGCTACATCACAGATTTAGTTCTGAATGTGTAAGAAGATATTGTCTCCTTGCCTGACTCCCTAAACCTATCAAAACAGGCAGCAGCCACATTGAGCAATGGAGGTTATTCTACTGGTGACTGGGGCACAATGGATATTTCGGGATCCTTCCCACTGGTGATCTGTGGTGCAACAAAGAATTGAGACAGGAGTCCTGCTTCTCTGTCACAGCAGAGAGAGAAGTGACGGGAGACATCATGCTGCCATGCTTCAATTACTAGCAGGACAAAGCTCTGTTGCTTGTTGCAGCTGCTGGTTTTTAAGGTAGGAGATGGGGGGACACAGTTGCAATAGTGCCATGATTGTTAATATGAATACTGAACAGTCACCCATTGTTAAGTGTAACTTACTTATTAACAGCTGATCAACTGGACACCAGCCAATAATAACACCAACATTCATAAGCATGCTGGAACTTGGTCAATCATCCCCAACTAGTAAAGCTTCTTTAAAAAAATAAGAAGGATGAAAGAATGCTACAGTAAAAAGAAGCAATCCAGATAGGCTCTGACATGGTCATGCCCATCCAAACGATTGCACCAGGTCTGTTTGTAAGCCGTCTCCATCATTTACTACTCTCTAGGCAGTCATTTTGAGGGAGGAGTGGATAGCAGGGCCTGGATTTCAGCCTCAAGAATCAAATCTGGGTGTAGAGGGGTCTGTGTGTGCAAAAACAGCTATCTTTTGTACAGGAAACAGCATTTTATGTGTGTGTGCGTGTGCAGGAAATGGCATTTGCTGTACATAAAATTTTCCACAAAGAACATTTTTTCATGCAAAAAAAAAAAGAAAGAAAGAAAGAAAGAAAGAGAAAAAGAAAAGAAAAAAAGTGAAAATTTTGCACAGAATAAATCCCAAACTGCAAAACTTTTGTAGGAGGTTTTTCTTCTTCTGCTGCTGCTGCTGTTGAAAGAAATCACTGAATTTGTTCATTTCTTCCCTCAAGAATGAAATTAACATGGATTGACAACCCTGGTCCATTGTGCCATTTGCCGCAAGGTAGGAAGTGGAGTACCAAAACTGATTATTGAGCCTTCTTTTTCCGTAAGCCCCGGCAGCAGTGGTGCACAGCCTAGAGTTAAAAATATATCTAGGGGAAAAAAAAAGACCTCTAGGGTTGCCAGCTGAAATAAAGGACAGGGCTCCATTCCCTTCAGTGGTTGTAAAAGGATATTTCAGCAACCTGAAATTCCTTCTTCTACACAGCCGTTGAAAGAAACTTCCATGTGTCATGTCGACTGTAGGTAAGTTTTTTGGGGACGCAGAGATGGACCAACTAGTGCATCTATCTAGATAAGAATCCCACCAGTGCCAAGCTCTGGACTGTGATTATCTGGTTAGCTGGATTTTATCCATATTCTTCTCTCCCTTACCCTTGCATGTGTTTCCATAATCAACTGATGCATAAATTGTCTCTTTTCTGACTCTTGCCTGCTCTGTAGCAGCCCTACTGCCATCTCATCTTCTGCACCAACTTATGCAAAAGCAATAGCTATATAATCTATCATCCAGTAAGTCATAAATGCTACAGTTAGACCCAAATACAATAGACGCCTTGGATCAGTGGAATTTACCTATGTGTCCTCTCACCATTGAACAATTGCTGAAAGAGGTCTACTGGAGCTCGATCTAACCATTAGGAATCATGCCTAGGTGTCCCACTTAAAGATTTTCCCAGATCTAAATTTGCAAGGAACTCTTGTCTTTGGTCCTAAGGAATGGTACAGATTTGGCGGGAGGAAGATTACAAAAACAACTGGAGTAGGATGACCAGCCTTTTCGGCTCAGATGGAAAAAATTATTTTGCATCTTTAACTGGAATGACCTTGCTGTTTTATAGACATGTGGAAACAGGGAAAATTAGCTGGGACAAACTTTTATAATCCAGGCTTTTCCAAATAAATGGGAGAGATGATGATTTGGCCTATATTCTAGAGGGAAAAAAATAATTCTGATATACACACATACGTCTAATGAGGATCAGTCGCAAGCTGCTGGCTAATGCTGTTTATGATATTTTGTATAACAGAGAATCCCCAGGGTTACTTACTGAAAGGCAGATTTAATTTGAGGGAGGAAAGCACAGCAACAAAAATGTAACTCGCTGTAAACAATAGTATTTAAAATCCAGCTGAATCTATCGATATAAAAACAGAAGTTAACCTCATCCTTCCACTACTGTAAACATATTAGACGCTATTTATTGTGATAGCATGTGTGTGGCCGAACAGGGAACATTTTCGTGACTAAGAGATCTAAACATCAGATTGCTCCATCACCATTATTCCAGCCCAAAGGATCCAAAAAGCTAAATATTAATTTGAATAGAAAGGTTAGCAAATTAACCAACGACACACATGGAAATAATTGCAATAACATCTACTGCTGGTGCAAGTGAAAGCAGTCCAAGTCAGTTACAAGGGCAGGTGGGCCTCATTCATGGTTTACAGGAAATCTTGACAGATATTACAAACAATTGTTTTACACAAAGAAGTGGGGGGGGGTGGAATACAGATTTCGAAAACCAAAGAGGAGAAGCTATCAAAATGGGACTGTTATTGGGGTAGCACGTGAGGAAGAGTTAGCAGGATCGAATGGATAGATGAAAAATGTTGAAAAGAAGCCTATAATATTTCTCTGAATGTTCTCCCTTTGATAAAAAACCCAGCACCTATTATTTAGTTGGGATGACAGAATTTTACAGAATTTTAAATGCTCTATGGAAAATTGTTGGTCGTAGAATATCAACAAACAGTGTAGGTTCTTTGAGCAACAGAGAAGATTAATTTAGTTGGGGAAAAATCTTACAGACGGTCTAGGGGCAAGATGACCATGGAATTTTGGCAAATTTGGACAGCTGAAGGCCTGGGGTTTGAGAAAGTGAATGAGAGAGGAGTCCAGAGAGATGATAAATAAAGAAATGAAGTAGACACAGCAACTTAAGAGTTAGAGAGTAAGACCTGATGGAAGGATGAATGGAAAAGGAAGATCTCTGAAAGACACATTGTGTGATTGTATTACGTATCATATCAGTGACTATGATGCGTCTGTGATTATGATCAATATTCTTTTGTGTTGATTTTGGAAGCATGAATGTGCTTCATGTTTCTATGGTCTGAGGTCAGTTTACTTCAGAACGGCATGGATGGACGCTTCAGCACACCAAAGACCAGCAAGAATGTGTGAAAGCACAGCAGGATAAAGAAGCTAAGATAAAAATCAGACCGATTCAGAAGACCACAGCACAGAAGGCTTGGAATCGAATTCAGCATGAAGGCAGCATGAGGCAATCCGTCTTGTGTTTACCTTGTATAATAATTTTTGAGCCACAGATGTTCCTAATATTCAAGTCTGAGATTAACATATGAACTCAGTAAAAACACTATACTCTCAGATTAAACTTCGGGCTGTTCACAGCCTAGGTTGATTATGTCAATGGAGTCTTAAGAACAAAGATTTATGTTTAATTCTCTGATTATTTAGAGGTAGCTAGTAATTGCTTGCACTGTCATTAGAAAATACAAATATAATAATCAGTTACCTGCATTCCCTGGTGGTAGAAGCTGTCATAAAATAGTGTGACTTTCTGCATCCAGGACATAATTAATAATTATTATGAGACTGAATGATTTACTCTGTTGTAGTGGATATGAAGAGGCCACTAAACTTAGAGTTGGCTTCTTCACGTAATGTGCATAGAGGAAATGAGCATCAGTAATCACTGTCAACAGTTTCTTGTAACTAAGAATTGAATCATTTATCTGTTTGCATGTATAAATTATCATCAATTCCCATTCTAGAAAGTGGCATAATGGCAATTTATGGCATATGCATATCTATGTAGATGATGAAGAAGGAAGATGGTGGTAGTGGTGATGATAGTGATGATGATGGGGAATGGAACGTCACAAAAAAAAAAAAAAAAACAAATTTTCTTGGCCTTTAATTTCAGAGGGGTAGTGAGAATGTCTTTGCTCCATGAGGGCAGTTGTTTTGGACTTAAAAAAAAATACATCAGCAACCTTGTTAGGTCTTAAAACATGGTCTAAAAATATTTTAAATCATTAAATGTAAGGGAGGGAATGAACAAAACTCAAATAGATGTACATGTTATTCTGTTAATTAAGTTACAGGTGTATTCTTGTAGGACTAGAATCTCATTCACTAGAACAATGGTGCCCTGGGCATTCTGGACCACTCATGACCAGGAACAGGAGAGGGAGAGAGGAGGGAAAAATTGGAATAACAAGAAAAAGAACAGCAACAGCAGCAAAAATAAGTAAGGCTCTGGCACACTTTGCATCTACCAGATTTTTCCAAAATGAAAAAGGATGCTTGAATGTCAAAGCACCTCAAAGAAATAGGAAGGGGAATTTCATCAAGTGTTTCATTGTGAGTGAGAGAATGTGGCTGTCGGGGGCCTCTTCAGCACCTCACATGTAACCAAATAAGCTACATCCCTTTTTTAGAGCCTCTACCCTTCATGAAAAGCTTGAAGAAAAGGCCAAGAAGGATTCATTCAGCACCCATATGAAGACAGGTAGAAGTTGGGAAATGAATGCTGATCAACATTTGAAATATTATGGTTTAGAGAACAAAAATGTATTTCAGTACCAGTTTATCTCATGGGCACTTCCCAAATTTCAGTGAGAATGGAAGTGCTATTATTATTCAATATTCAATCTATTCTGAATGCTGTAGTGCAACCCATCCATCACACAGAATATGTACCAGGTTTCAATACACTCCAAAAATGTGTTATATTAATGCAAATAAAGTACAAAATATTGTCTAAGCTCCATCATTGGGATTGCAGAGTTTCAGTCTCCACATGTGGAGTTAAACACTGGGGCCTAAATCCTAGTATTAGTTTTGATTTGAGTAGAACCATTGAATCAATTGAATTGACTCACCATTTAAGAATTCATTCATCGGGTTGACTCTAGTTGAAACTAACCCATAGGAACCCAACCTTATTGTGCTACTCAACCCTTATGCTCAATGGCAAAGTTGCTCAAATTAATGTACACACACATGCAACAAAACACCCAATGGAATTACATTTACATCACATGCACATCTCCATGGACAATGGCACTGTGTGCACATCCCCACTTCTGAAACTTTGATGTGAATGTGTATGCTCAGCATCAGACAAAAATTACAAATTCCTTCTGTCAGGGAACTTGCACCATCAGTAAGATGCCAAGTACAGAAAGTAGACATTGAAGAAGATAAAAATTCCCCATGTCTTAGATCACTCATAAATCAGAATGGAGACTGTAGTCAAGAAATCAAAAGACTAGGCATTGGAAGGGCAGCTAGGAAAGGACTAGAGAAGCTCCTCAAGGGTAAATATATGTCATGGAATAAGAAATCCAGGCCATGACACTGTATTTCCGATTTCTGTGTTTGTGAAAGCGGGACATGGAGAAAGCTTACAAGAAGAAAATCAACTCATTTGAAATATGGTTCTGGAGGAGAGTTCTACAAAAACCATGGACTGCCCAAAAGACAGTTGTATGGGTCTAAGAGGAAATCGAGCCTGAACTCTCCCTAGAAGCCAAGATGACTAAACTGAGACTGTCATACCTTGGAAGACAGGACTCATTAGAAAAGACAATATGGCTTGGTAAGGTATAAGACAGTAGGAAGGGAGAGACTGCATTACAGGTGAGTAGACACAATCAAAGATAACCATAGCCCTGCATTTGCAGGACTTGAGCAGGGTTGTTGATAACAGAATGGCTTGGTGGTCTTCCATTTGTGGGGTGACCATTAAATCCAAGCGGAATTGATGGCCATTTACAACAAAGACATCAACAGGAAAATCTTAATGCTTCTTATAAAAGTGCTGTATCATACCACAATATTCTGTATTCAGTGTTGTATATTCATACAATATGTTATAATTTTATATTGCACTTCTTATATAAAAATATTTTAGGAAAATATATGCATAGATTGGGGGAAGCTGTGTACAAAAATTCATACATACAAAGAATTATGCATCAAATGCATACATATCTGTATGGACTTTTAAAAAAAAATCACAAGCTGGTGCAGAAACAACCTCAAAACATGAAGATTGGGAAAACACAAGAAACTGAGCAAAACCAAAAATGACAGGCTCATTCATCCCATTTCTAACCTTCTATCTTTGCTTTAATTTGGATCACATCCTTCTCTTGTGGTGAGAATTTATTTTGTTGCCCAAAAAATTAAAAACCTACCTCTGAATTAGAACGCGCAAGATGTAGTAGTTTGGATATTAGACTAGGATGCCAGGGGACTGGAGTTCAAATCACTACTTGGCCATGGTAACCCACTGGCTGACAATGAGGAAGCCACATTCTCTCAGCCTCAGAGAAAAGGCAAAGGCTTTCACATATCATGCCAGAAAACCCTATGAGAGGGTCACCGTAAGTCAGAGTTGACATAGAGACACGTAACAACAACCACCTCTCAACGATATTCCATTGCCTTGAAAAGCTAATAGCACGCCTCCTGAGCACACCTGCTATTTCAAAGCACTCTTTGGCAGAGCTTTGGAGGAAGAGTTAAAATGTTCAGATAATTCTGGTGGGGGAAAAAAATAATGGTGAGAAAGCTGTTCGTTTTCAAGAGAGGGGAAATGTCAGTGGGAGGAATGCCTCTGTAGGTATTGATTCTGAAACAATCTTGCACATGATAAATGGGAGCGCATTTAGCAGAGGATTCAGTCATGAGAGCTCAGAGATCAATCAGCTTGTCAGAAGGAAGGCTAAATTCAATTTTTTATTTGTACTAAACTCTTATTTGGTGGTAGGCTATCATTCCCTCTGAAAGTAGTCTGTATGTGGAACAACCACTACCGCCACAGTAAAAATCTTTCAACACAGATAATCTTTCAGCAGCATATTAGAAGTATAAGGGTTGGAGTATAGCACCAAACTCATGAAAAACTGATAACTTTGTTTATTATACTGCTTTGGCCTTTGTTGTGATCTTTTTGTCTACTAAAGAATTCCCAGGGGTGATTCAAATTAAGGGTGCCTCAAAACACTTTTTAAAATTGAAACTGATATTCTGGATTACCTAGTTTTCTTTCTGAAGTTGCAATGGTGCTATTAGGAATCTTCTGCTTGTTGGTATGTTTTTAAAGTGGCCATTTTCAGTTTTGTGTAATTGCCAGGTTTGTTCTTTCATTGAAGTGCAATATTCATTTCTCCCAGGCTAGTCCAAGACATTTTGCTGTCCAGAGCTTGGGAAGTTAATTTTCTTTCTTTCTTTTTTTTAAGTACTATGTTAAGGCATTAATACCCTGAAGGTAACAGATCCCATCTGATCTTGGAAGCTAAGCAGGATCAGGCTTGGTGCATTCTGGGATGGGAGACCACCAAGGAATAGCAGGCTATATTTGAGGGGAAGACCATGATATTCCTTGACTAAGAAAACCCTATGAAGTCCTTAGAGTCCACATAGGTCCACACATGCATACAGAACATAGTCCATTATCCATTGCAGTGTTGAAGATACATACACACACAGTATGCTTTGTTACCCATTACTGTGCTAGAGAAATGCTTTTATTTGTTCCAGTCATGCATAGGAAGCCCCTGCTTTTTGACGCCCCATTATCTGACAACTTGCTCTTTTGACGTTTCCAAATAAAGGAAAGTGTCCATTAATTCAACGGGCATCCCACTCTTTGATGAGTCCTCCTTGCCTATAGAGGCTTGCTTGGAACCACTTGCATGTGTGAGATGCTTGCAAAGTGAGCTGAGAGGGTCAAAAAAGGCAACAAGCTGGCTGAGAGACTTTGCGAGCAGCACACGGATGCATTTGGGCCCAAGTGAGCCTCCAGAAGTCCTCCACATTCCCTAACTTCTGCTGCAATTCCATTTTCTGACAATGCTCCTGTTCCTAAGCTGTCAGATAATTGGGGGAAGCCTCTAATAGTTGTTCATTATGTTAATTGCTGTGTTATCAACCAAGACAGAGGACAAAGGCCAAGATGCTGGATTAGGAGATGCACTGTGAAATTCTGCACAGGTGGAACTATGATGCATCTCCAAAACCTGCCTTCTAAGCTGGCTGGTGCACAATATAATTGCCATGGTTCAGTTGGCATGTAAAATCATGCCAGTGTAGATGTCAGTACTGGTGACAGAGATGGCAAAAATGCCTTTCACTAGCTGACAGACCATTGCTCCAGTGTGTAATTCACCAAGAGAATTCTAGACATTGTTTATGTAGGAAAAAAAAAATATTTGAAATTCTCACAAAACATCCAGAAAAACAAAGAGGAATCAAAAGAAGCAGAAAAACTCCAATAACCTTTCCCAACAGAGATGAAACTACTGAAATTTGTCATTCCTGCATGCAAGAATGAAACAAGTGAAGATGAATAAGATGCAAGACCAGGCCTTCTCATTGGCTGATCCAGGCTCTGGACCTCCCTTCTTAGAGAGGTTAAGATTGTCCCCTCCTTACTGTCCTCCTCTCAGCAGGCAAGACATCTTTGTTCGAACAGCTTTGGAAAACTGAATGTGTTTAAACAAAGCACTTTTAAGAAGGTGAAGTACTGGCTTAATTGTACCATTTTAAAACTGCTTTTTAATGATGTTTAATCATAGGATTAAAAATGGTTTTTAATGTTGATGATAGTTTAATCCTATTTTAATGCTGATTTGTCAGTTTTAAACCTATTGTATTTGTTTCAGATTGCCAAGTTTAAGGCAATTGGTTTGCTCAGTCTGCTGGTGGAAATGCAACCAGCGCAAAGGGATTTATGGAGTTGCACATTGGGACATAAGGATTCCACTAAGTCAGAGTTGGGAATCATCTGGTGTCAAACCCTCCAACATTTTACAAATGAAAACTGAAATACGAGTGGCCAAGCAACATTGCAGTGTGGTTAAAATCACAAGAGTTATTAATAAGGAAGAACACATAAACTGAAAAAGGCTGGCACAGTTTGCTTTTGCCTGAGCCTAGAGGGAAGGGTGAGATTTCACTCCTCTTCTTCTCTCTCCTCTACTGAGTTACTTCAGTACAAACTACTTTTGCACTTTGAACTCAGACCATTTCCTCACTATACTGTTATAGTGCTATTATTCCACTTTCAACATCCTATGGAATCCTGTTTCTTTTTTTTTTTTTAGTTCAAGAAGGGGCATTTAGAATTCTCAGCCAGAGAGGTCTTTAGCTTCCGTAAACTATGAGCCCCAGAATTCCACAGGAGGTTGAACGTGGAATAATAGCACTATAACAGTGCAATATAGAAATGGGCTCAGTTTGCAGCAAGTGAAACAGGCTGAGGCAAGGGGCAAGTGAGAGCAGGAGAGAGAGATTGGGACATTTTAAAAGCAGCTGAAAAAGTGGGAAGATAGAGGATAAATTGGGACTACTTCTACCAAACCAGGACATTTGGAAGGTCCTCCAGAGTAAATCTTCTGTTGCATCTGTCATCAAACATGACAGTAAGAGTGCTGGACTGAGATAATGGCTTCGCTTGTAGGTTTCAGAGCTTGAATTAAATGGGATAATAATTCCTTCAGAATAAATTGGTCCAAGAGCAAATCAAGCTTGAGCTCTCCCTAGGAGCCAAGATGACTAAACAGACTGTCTTGAACATATCTTGAGAAGGCAAGACTGACTAGAAAAGACAACAGTGCTTGTTCAAGTAGAAGGCAGTAGGAAAAGAAGAAGACCTCATTACAGGTGGATAGATTTGATCAAGGAATCCATGACCTGGAGTCTGAAAGACCTGAGCAAGACTGCTATGGCAAGGTGTATTGGAGACCTCTCATTCATAGGGCCTCTGAAAGTCGAAGCTGAAGGCAATTAAGAACAACCACCCTTCATATAGCATGGACCTAAGCTTGGATTACCTGCACCAAGGAAACTTGTCTGGCACCTTCATTGATTTCTCTGATTTGCATCAGCAGGACAGTTTTTTCAGAGAGCTTTCAGGGCCAGAATAATTCATTGGTGATTATATGATTCTTTCTGATTGTTATGTGCTAATGCTTGAGTTTTTGTTCTTGAGTTCCTTCATTGGTAGTTGTCTTGGATCCACAGTCCCATAATTTGATCTTCTGGACCACAGTTGGCACAACTCATTGAAAGGTGGAAGGGCATGTGCTGATAAACGAGTGCCTGCAAAGAAAGCTTGTGGTTTCTCATGGGTAGCACCAAAGCTACTTTTGCTAAGGGCCCTTTCTACTGTAGCAAGCAGTAACAAGCTTTGGGGACATCTCAGCAGCCTTAGTCTTCATTGGTTGCCCCTGATTTATGAGAGTCTTGGAGTGGAAGGCAAACAGATCAGGTGAATGGGGAAAAGCAAGAACTGGAATATCATTAAAAGAGCAGACATAAAGCGTGCTCCATTTACTGTCCCGGCTAACCTTCGTGGAAAAGATTGTGCAATGAACTGCTATGTGACTCTGTACAAAAGCCAGATGGATTGTTTGGAAACAGAACATTGTCTGTTTATGGATACATTTTTAAAGGCATTATTGTAAGCCTAACGGGAAGACAAATTTGGAATCCCCCTGCTTTTACTTAAATCTTACTCTGTCCCTGCAGCCCTCTGGATGGCCAACAGTAAACTTGATTTTCTGCAGATGAATTATTAAAATGCTAAATACGAGGCTGTACATTACATTGGCTGACTACATTATAATTTCTTTTCCTTCCAGCAGCTCCTTAAAATGCATGGGTAACAAATTCTTCCTCTACTTTTGCACCTCTGTAGCCCCGGAAGGCTCGGACGCATCACTCATCAGAAATATTAACATTCGCTGTTTGTCAAGACATTTGCAAATTACCACTGGAATGAATATCACAAATATTATTCAGTGTCAGAAATCTCATTTTGTATGATATTTCTATATATTTGGGGGACTTGTATTTTTTTTTTCTTTTAGTCAGTATGGGTGAATTAACGTGCTTTGAGTACCCTTGAGCCACAATGAAAAAATGGACCAATGTACTTATTTAGCACCACTACCCAAATCCATTAGACAAATTTCCTTTACCGTCAACACATTGATGAATGAAATGTCCTATGCTAATGTAAGAATAATCAATTTAGAATGCTTATGACAATTAACAAAGCTGGAGATAAGTCTGGAAAGAACCATGCTTTGTCAGTCCTGATTTGGATTAAACTTGCACTAATGGGATCATTTTTCTTCCAAAAGGTATTCTTTTTGGGGGCCAATGTATCAATTAATATGAATTATGCATGTATAAAAGGACTAATGTCATTAATTAGACAAATTAATTTTATGATGCAGTGAATAGACTAACACTAGATTCTAGGAGATATCCTTCCCATAGTTCACATGTGTTTGAATTAAATGAATAGTTTTACATTTGCATAGTTATTACAGCCTCAATCAGTGTTAATCTGTCATACAGCAGTTGGCAGACTGTTTAAACTTAGTTGTACAATGTATGCAATTCACACTTCTAGGTACTGATATATTCATTGTCGTGTATGCATTTTAGATTTTCATAGGTACTGTAATAAATGCCAGAGAGATACACACACACACACACACACACACACACACACACATCCTATTATTATTATTATTATTATTATTATTATTATTATTATTCTACCTATCTCTCAATAAAGGGAGTAAAGGTGGCTAACAACATTTTTAAAACAATAGAGATTTAAAAATTTTCTTAAAATTTTGATAAAAATATGAATATAGAAACTAAATAAAAAGTAAACAATGTATATAGTTAAAACTTTATACATTAAAAACGTTAACGTTCATTAAAAGGTGATACAAACCATACAAGTGCACAGCATATCATTAAAAGTCCATCCCATTCCATTTCTATGAGCCTGGTGGCAAAAGAATGTTGTTGCCAACAGAAGGCGAACAAGGAGGGAGCCTCCCTAGTGAAGGAGTTCCAAATTCTGGGAGCAGACACTGAGAAGGCCCTCTCCCTCGTTGTGACCAAACAAGGCTGAGAGGTTGGTGGGACAGAGAGAAGGGCATCCCCAGATGATCTAAGTGGATGGAAAACTGTGCTCAAAATGTCTTCATCAATACCTGTGCTTCAAACTGGAAGGAGGTCTTGAGTGGATTGCCTTATAAGGCCGGTACTGATCAATATTTTCATCAGTGATTTAGACAACAAGGTAGAGGGAATCCTTATCAAGTTGGCAGATGATGCAAAACTGGAAGGAGTGACTGACACATTGGATGATAGGAACAGAATTCAAAAGGAGCAGGGGGTTGGACTTGATGGCCCATAGCGCTCCTTCCAACTCTATGATTCTATGAGGTCTTATGCTTTGAGACAGCCTTCCCCAACCTGGCAGTTCCCACAGGAGATGGATTACCACTATTTCCAGGTGACAACCCTATTATGAGTTCGTAGTCCATATGGAGAAAAATTGGAGATGGGAGGAAGGCAACTTTAAATGGACAAAACAAGACCTTTTGAAGGACGCAGTAGCAAAATGTCCTACATGACTCAACAGTGTGATGCAGCAGCCAAAAAAAGAGAAAGACTATGATTTTTAGGCAACATAAAAAGGGATATAGTATCCAGAATAAGGGAAGTGATTGTACCCCTCTAACTTGTTTTATTCAGACCTCAGTTGGAATAATGTGTCCAATTGTGGGCATCACAGTTCAAGAAGGATATTGACAAACTGGA
The DNA here is from genome assembly GCA_030412105.1 of Cyclura pinguis. Lineage (NCBI taxonomy): Eukaryota > Metazoa > Chordata > Lepidosauria > Squamata > Iguanidae > Cyclura > Cyclura pinguis. The sequence continues at coordinate 25,824,406 of CM059607.1, forward strand.
ATATGTCTACAGGATAGTGACCATGGTGATCAAAGGTCTGGAAACCAAGCTGTGTGAGAAACAGGTGAGGGAGGTGGGTATGTTTAGCCTGGAAAAGAGAAGACTGAGTGATTATGCTATACCCATTTTTAAGTATCTGAAGGTACATCATGGAGAAGATGGAGTGAGCTTGTTTTGTGATGTTCTGGAGAATAGAATTTGAACTAATATCTTCAAATTAAAAGAAAAGAGACTCTGCCTAAACATTAGGAAGAACTTTTCATTGGCCCTTGCCATCTCTCAGGAGCGTTTTTCCACAGAAGAGGGTTGTATTAGATGGCCCTTGCAATCTCTTCTAGCTCCATGATTCTAATAGTGACCTCTGCAGAGTTCACTGGCTCAAAGTTCACTGTTCCAAAACTTAAAGTTCAAAGTTCTCCACCTGGTCCAATATGAACATTTCAATCGGCAAGTTAAATAACACACCAGATTAAGTAAATTCAACAAATGTGTTTATCTGAGCAAATTAATTTTTCCATTTCTGTGGGTTAACCCTACTGAATTAGTTTTCAAACTTAACATTCCAAGCTGTGGGGAAGTATGGGAGATGCAGTTCCCGCAAGTGTATCAGCAAATTTTTAACAGAGTGGGAGCCGGAGTTGTTCCTAAGCAGTGTTCTCCCCATTCAAAAACTCCCTTTCTTTCTTATCCCTCATTGCATCTGGTAATATTTCTTGCTGAACCTGTAGTAATAGATGTGGTGTCCATGTGTGAATTATTATTTCTTTTTCTTTTTTTCTTTTTTAAACTTCAGCCTGTAAAATACTTTCAGGAAACATCACACTGTTTATTTTCTCTGAATACACACAGTATAACTTGCTTTTCCTTTGAAAAACATACAGGAGAGTACACAAGACAGAAGCACCTTGTTCTTAGCATAAGTCCCTTCCAAGTAATTAATAACTCAATCTCTGCTAGCTTCCTTCACTCTGTATGTGCATGTGTGCATGGTGCATACACACACACACATATAAGTGTGGATAAGGATGAACAGATGTCAAGAACAAATGAGAATATCAGCTCCATCCAGAGCATGTTATACAAATCTGAGTTTTCAAGGAGCAACTGGCTACATATGATTATTAGAGGGGAGATTAGATAGATAGATAGATAGATAGATAGATAGATAGATAGATAGATAGACAGACAGACAGACAGACAGACAGACAGACAGACAGACAGACACTACTTAGATCTAGATGTTGGCCAAGGAGAAGGAGGAGGAGATGATATCAATACACTTTACATCCTTGGTGAATAACATGCTGGACTAGACAGTTTTTGGACTGACTCAGTGTGGCTTTTCTTGTATTCTCATGAGCTTCCTTTCCATATTCCATTGCATGTTTACACACTTTTATCTTTTCACCCAGAGCTTCCCCATCCACAACAGCCCAGGTATCCAAGTCTCTTTTCCACCTGACCCTGTCCCAAGACCAACATCAGGTATCAACTGTGCACCTGCTTGGTTTTCAGCTGCGTCCTGCTACTTCCTCTGATAATGGGATATTTGGTGGTGGTGTGGATGGAAGTCTTTTCTTTACTGTCTTCCGCAGACCACATCCTTGGTGCAACACTGGCATCTGGACATTTATGGCAGGAAAGCACTGAGCAATAATTTCTCATTTTGAAGGTTTCATTTAGGCCATACCATCCTACCATTTGCAGAGAATTAAATCTTCAGAGAATATATTTCTCCTCAAACCACCTCACGTGACTTCCCGCATTTGTAGGGAATTAATATTTTTCAGGACTTTGCCAAGGTATCAAATTATATGGTTGTATTAGGTTAATGGATATATAAAACATTATAAAGCATGCATGAACTTTCTGGCTTAGGCTGTTTTGTTTTCTTATGGGTTTAGTCAAATTAATATTTTGTTTCACAGACTTTTTTTTTTTAGAAAAGCACAACTGAAAGAAAACATAATCGTCGTCAACCTTTTATCACCTGTTTAATATCTCTAGGGTGTCTCTACTGCTGTAGAATGAGGGAATTCAGAAGGTTAAAAGTTATATGGATTTTTTTTTAATGTAAAGTAGTATGATAAGGGGGGAAAAGAAATTAGTTTAAAGGTTCCTTGTCAATGAGTTATAAGAGGTAATAAGGGACCTAAATATTCTATAGCAATGTACAAATAGCCTCATAAATAATTTGTACACTCTTTACGCCATGATATGTAAAAACCACTTTAAAAGCCCTTGGTCTGCCATTTCCATCCCATTACAAATAGTTTTGGTAGGGCTTATAAAATCAAATACTAATCCCTTTCTAATGAAAAAGGGTAAGCTTTTTATTTTTTCTTTTTGGGAAAAAAAGGGGGAAAAATTAAAAATGACTTGTACCAAGTTTTAAAAGTAAAAGCAACAATCTCAACAATCCACTTTAAAATACAGCGAATATCCCTTTAAGCTTTATATAATATTGCTCTTTAGCTTGGATGATTTATAATGAATCCCCCACCCAAAAATATAGCTTCCCTTGTAAAGAGGATGGCTTGCCTTTCACTTGGCTGAGTGTTTTCCTTACAAGTGCTGAGTCTGGGCCAGATATTTCAACCTCCTTTTTTCTTTCTTTCTTTCAAAATCATTTGTATACCCTCCAGCTATAACTTGTTAGTCACCTCTCTCTCCCCAAGGCTCGAGGCGTGGTTTCTCAAATATGAGTAAAACCATTGCTGAAGAGGAAAATAAATAGCAATGCATATATAGCCATCATAGCACTACCTTTCTCTTTCCATTAGATTCTCTCTCAAAATGGCAGCTGGAGACAATGTTACATCCAATTCCCTGTCATGCAGGAACACAGAACTAAAGTGCTCTGAAAGATGGCCATCCAACCTCTGTTTAGAGACCTCTGAAGAAGGAGTGCCTACTGCCTTTCAAGGCAGTCTATTCCACTGTCAAGTAGTTCTTACTATCAGGAAGTTCTTCCTCATTTAGACGGAATCTCTTTTCTTATAATTTGAATCTATTCTAGCCTCTGGAGAAGGTGAAAACCAGCTTGCTCCATCTTCAGCTATTTAAATATGGCTGTCATATCTCCCCACCATAGCACTGTCTTTCCATGCTGGTGAGATTGCGCTCCTTGGAGCAAGAGGCTATACTGATGGTAGCACTGCTGCTGGTAGGCTGTCCTACATTAGACAGGCTTTGGCTGAAGAGCCAAAGTAAATAGGCCAAACGGCTACTCTGCATCACTATTAGTGGGGGGTGACATTGGCAGATGATCTCTCAAACAATGGCAGTGACACCACAGCTAACACTTGTTAGTCCTGTGTGGAAGGAAGCACCAATAAACCATTTCTGAATGTCTTTTACCATGAAAACTCTGCAATGAGACAATCCAAAATAAAAGAGATATTGCCAGAAGATGAGACTTCCAGGTCAAAAGAGTCAATCAAGGAAACCAATGCCCTGAGTCTTCAAGACCTGACTAGGGTTGTTGATAACAGGAAGACATGGAAGTTTCCCATTCATAAGGTCACTAAAAGTCAAAATCAACTTGATGACTGTTATCAATGAATATACATTCCATCCCTACTTGAGACAGAATGATATACAGTGAAGAAAAGGTCAGTATGACTTGACTTGGAGGTCAAAGGCAAAAAAGAGATGGAGCAATGCTCTAGATTCTTCCAAAGCTTTGCTTCCATCTTTATTTATAGAAAGAACCTACTTTGGAAGAGAATATACAGAGCTTGGAGAAGATATTTTTTGGACTACAACTTCCAAAGTCACCCAGCCAATATAACCAATAAATGTGTTTGAAAGGCATGAACAGAGCTGGAGTTCTTTGACTATCTAGGAAGGAGTCTCCCAAACTTCAATTTCCCAACAGGGTTATCTGGGCACCATTTTGGATGGAAAACATAAGGTGTAGCACAGCACTTAAGGAAACATGAAGCCAGCGGAAAGACATAACAAGGCCAGTATTTCTCCATTAAGAATAAGTTTATTTCAGGTCAACATTTCTTCAGTTGCAGATTTACTGTATATTACATGCTGATGTTTATATAATATACAGTAATTGCCAAGAGACGCGCTGAAAAAAGATGTTATTAGTATTATTTACTTCCCAGAATCCAGCTAGAGAAATCAAAATATAGCATGCATTTTTAATATTTTTTCACAGGACAATGAGTCTCTTATTAAATCACTTCTAGAGATTGGGAAAAAGAAGGGCATTTAACTCAAAACAGTAGAAGCAGTTATAGGACTTGCATTTCATGGGCCAACCTCAGATTGACTTATGGTGTCTTAAAATACCTTTCTCAAAGCAGCACAGCAAGTCTAACTACTCCTTAAGAGTCTGTAGTAGAAGGGGAACACCAGGCCATCGAAGCATTTTTGATGGGCAGCATAGCCCTGAGTCTGAATGGATTCATTTGTCATTTTCAGTTTTTCTCACATGTGACTTTGAAAAACAAAATCATGGGCTCTTTCTTACTGCAGGTATACTTCAGTTAGCAAAGTTGGTGTGTTCCTGGGCTTTCCTTCTTTAACAGCAACTTTGGTACCAGAGAAGGAAATAACATGGGATGAATAGGGATACATTCCTATGCCGTAAAACAGAACAGGAGTTCAACATGTTTCAGCAAACTTGTTATTCAACACTAGCATTATGCACATGTGAAATGAAACAACCAGGCTGGATAAGCCTTGCATAAGTAAATAAAAAACCTCTTCAACCTTTTAGAGACCACTTGAAACTTTCTTCCAAAATGCATCCCTGGATGATTTTCCTTTTCCCTTTCAGCAGCCTCCAGTTTTCTTATAATTTCCATTTTGATGGCAAAGCTTATAGATCCATGTTTTTCAACATGCTGACATAGCTGGTAAGGCAGGCTAAGCTGGTCTCCCCTTTTCTTTCTGTTTTGCTCTTCATACATGCTCAGAAGTGATCCTGGAGGCACCTGTTTACCTTGCCTGTTGTGCATACGCACACACAGCTACAATAAGATCACCTAGGCAGAAACCCATTCACTCCTAGGTCAAACTTTATTGCACTTTTTACTGCAGACACACTGCTGCAACCCAGCAATGAAAATCTTTCTTTCTCCAGCCTTCCTTCACCACCCTCCCACTGCCAATTACAGGGGCAGAAGGAACCTTACGGTTAGCCAGAAGATAAGATAAGTGACGGCTGGGCTGGTCTCCTATGAAAAGATTTTATAAAAAGTAGGGAAAACAAGCTACTTTGTCAGATGCTTTGTTGACTGAGATATGCCTGTAGTTAATAGTGTGCTAGACGGGTCACAGGTATGACTCAATTTAATGTGGCATCCTTTCTTAACACAGTTTTTTTATTCAGAATCATGCAGATGAGAAACGTACTCTGGGGAGATTTGGGAATGGCTGGAACTCTTGGGTGGAACCAATGCTTTGCATGAAAAAAAAACCCTGTGTTTGGTCCATGGCTTTAGCAAGTAAGACTGAGGCCATTTCTGCACTTCACTGTTATAGTGCTATTATTCCACCTTCAACATCCTATGGAATCCTGTGGTTTGCAGTTTGAGCCACTGAGTCTGGTTCTCTTTCCTGTAGCTATTGTGCCCACACTTCATTCTTTCCATTTAAGAAAGGTCCATTTTGATCTTTTCCCCAGCCACTTCCAGTAAAAATCCTGTAGCCCTCCCCTATACTGGATTCCTTGGATCCTTGGATTCCTCACCCCACAAAATGCTGGTATATGTATTCCATCTGAGCATAACCATGTGCTCATTTTATGGATCAGTTATTTTTTACTGTAGACCTCTTGATATCTTCTGAACATATTAGAAGGTAAATGGTTCTGGGTTCAAACAAACAAACAAACAAAAATAAATCACACTTAGCATTCTCATCGGCTTTTTGTCGAATGTGCCTTTATATAGATTTCAGCACCTCTGGAAAACACACAGGCATTAAATATTCAGTGCATATGTGCTGCAAATCTTCTGCGTATCGCAAAACTGCTGCATAAACAATAATTAAGCAATTCACAAGATTTTGGTAGATTGGGCTGGTTGGTGCTATCATTTAGTTAACTTTAATGCATTTGGCAATCTTGCCTGAGTGCTTTTAAATCTAATGGGTAAGACTGCAGCAAAGTGGAGTAATAGCTTTAAATGATGGAATGGTGACCCTGGTGGGTATGTCTCACTGACTTATGGGACAAAGACCCTGAAACATTCAAGACATGATATGATGGAAATTATTCCTTTGATTGGGGTTCTTTGCAAAATTATTGTGCCCTGGAATTATACAAATTGTTTCAGAAAACAAGATAAATGATGTAGCCACCTTCTTCTTCCCTCCCTTAATATGGAGAACACGTTAAAGGGCACATGAGACAAAGCATCTTAATAATGTTGCATTGTTAGAAAAAAAATACCAGGGTAATGGGAATGCATTGAAAAGAACTGGAAAAATGGAATCCAAAAGGATTCACGTAACATTATATCAACTGAAAATGAGCAAGATAACATCAGACAGGGGGAAACTCACAATTAACATTCTTGGGTAGCTGGAACCCATGCTGATCTCATGGTAGAAATACATGTAAGATCATACTATCCGCTCAGGATTCTAAGATCTTCATGGCTAGTGCCTTCATATTTGGAGAACAGGGGTGTAAAATTCAAAAGCAATTCTTAAACTTATCTCCTTGGCTGTGACAACAATGCTAGACAGGTGTAGGAATCATGTGGCCCTCAAGATCTTGTCAGTGGACTGCAAATCTCAGCTTTCCTCACCATCGGAAATACTTACTAGAGCTGCTGAATGTGGCAGTGTAGTAATAGACTGATTCCTGTTGGTTACTCCTAGCAAGAATAGACCTATTAAATTGAAAGCCTTTCTGCACTAAACTGTTACAGTGCTATTGTTCCACCTTCAACATCTTGTGGAATTCTGCGGTTTGTAGTTTACTGAGGCCAAAGAGCTCTCTGGCTGAGAATTCTAAATGCATCTCCATAAACTGCAAACCCCAGTACTCCACAGGATGTTGAAAGCTGAATAATAACACTATAACAGTGTAGTGCAGAAGGACCTTGGGTAACAAGCAACATCTTCTGAGACGTCATCTTCTTCGTAATGCTTAAATTATAGGAATTCTGCCCTGTATTTCACCTGGCAACGTTAGGAAGGGTACATGATTTCAACCACTGATATAACAACATTGAAAATATTCTAGTGGGAAGAATGGTGGAGGAACTTCTAAGTTTCTCACCATAACATTCTAAAAATCAGCTCGCACTACCAAAGTAGATGACATTGTACCCACAACTTCCCATAGGACTATGAACTTACATTAATCGCTTTTTAAAATTTAAAGTATGACCTACGCTATTCAATTCCAGCAACATTTTACCTATGAGGAAATGTTATGGATTGGATCTAGATGGAGTCACACTAAGAGCAGACTGTGGAAGACCTACCAGTAGCACTACCTTGGCTATTCCCAGCACTTTCATCTCAAGAGGAAAGGAGAACCCCCAACCGCTGACCTCAACTAAAGCCTGGGATAGGGCTGATGAGGAGGCTGATAAAAGAACTCTGGAGGAGAGGAAAAAACAGAAGCTGCATGCTAGGACAAGGGTTGTAAGAGTCTCCTTTAGACCTGAGCAGTGGGGATGTGAAGAAGTTCAAGGAAAGGTATACGTACCCAGTGTGCTGAGGCTTTCTTTAATGCCTGGCTGGGAGGACCTTGGAGAGAGCTGGGAGTCCAGAAAGCCCTACTACCCATGAGAAGGACACACCGAAAGAGCCAGTGGCTAGTAGGCTGAGGGTAGCTGAAGCGAAGCATCCTTTGTGCAGAGACATTCTTCGTGTTGAATTGCAGATGATTCTGCTGCCTCCTTGAGACTCTAGCAATACCAGACTTTCCCAGCTTAGACTCCTCATCCTACAGCCCCTTAGGAGGGTCTCACCAAGGCCTATATCCAGAAGTTACTTACAGGGACCTGTGCTACACTCTCTTTACTTCACCCAGGATGTGTTGAACTGAAAACAAAGTCCTTTACTCCTACTTGAGAGGCTCTGGGTGTGTTTGTGGGGTCATGTAGGTGATGTTGTTTAGTGTACCTCTTCCCACGAAGGGCCTAGACCCCGCAACACCGACCCCCTGAAAACAAAGGGATAAGGTATGCATGGAAAACTTCTGGCCTATTGACTTGAGTGGATCTACTTCATATGCTATTTATTTCATTCATTAAAATATTTATATCCTTTAATCATGAGATCTCAGGATGGGTACACAAACAACACACACAATCCCAACCAGTTCCCAAATGAAACCATAAAACATGTTTAAATGGGGTAAAAATGTGCCAAACAACTCATCAGGTGAAGAGCAGCTTAAAAAGCTGCAGCATTTCAAAACCATGTACATTTAAAAGTAACTTAGGCCCTAAAAGATTTTTTAAAAAAGAAGCTACATTTGGACAGCAGAAAGAAACCAACGCTGTCATCAACCTAACCTCAAAGGGGAGGACATTCCACAATGATTCATCTATACCACCAGCAATACTAATCCCCCCACCATAGGATCCAACCTTACACACACACAGAGAGAGAGACAGAGACAGAGAGAGAGACAGACAGAGAGACATAGCAGACTAAGCTAAATACTTTCCATCATTGTATAAATCAAGCAGATCTCTGTCATTCAGATTCAGTTCCAAATGAAAATTTCAGCTGCTGGGTTCTGTTATCATTGTCAATAATTCCATTTGGCACACGATGGCTAATTCTCTTCATGTACTAATGATTAATCAGGGAAGCCTATTTACTAATGTATCAGAATGTGTTAGAAACACAAGCTAATGGGGGACAGATCATCAATTCAGATATAAATGAACTATACTCGCATTGGATATCTATTGACTCATGTCAGGGAATGAAGAGAAGAATGCAATCAGCTTGTAAAAATCATTACAGTGAATGAAAATAGAATTTCAAACCCCACCTTAATACATAATTTTTATCGATTTTCCTGTATGCCTAAAGGAACAAAGTTAGAGCAAAAATACCACAAGTCTCTCTCTTTCTCTCTCCCTTTCTTTCTATCTCTCTCACACACAGGGAGCAGGATCCTACATTGGCCTTCCATCAACGGAAAATTGGAATCCAAGGTCAGCGTATATTGTAGTTCCTCTTTGCACCAAAAAAAATTCTTCCAGAAGATTGTGGAATCTTCTAGAATCATGTCTGAGGCAACAGCCAAGTAACTCTAGATTGGAGAAGCGAGGAGAAGGAAGTTCCATCACTTTGATATTATAACATCAGTAATCCACACTGGATTTTTTTTTTAAAAAAAGAAACCCTAGGAGTGAAATTATGGCCCTTTCCACAAAAGAGTGGAGGAGCGTTTCACTGCATTTTATGAGTGGTGTTTTTTACTCTGACTTACCCCAATTCCTATCTGCATACCCTCCAGTTTCTGTTGAAGGAAGTGGAGAAAATCATTTGTAGCTTCCGCATCGTCAATTCTCCTGGAACTCCTATTCCCCTCCCTCCTCTACTCTGCCCCTGCTCATTGGTCAATTTAACGCCCACCTCTGTGGTGTGAATCAATGTAACACTTCCATATGTAGGAAAAAATGCAGCGGTACCATTGTGGTTGGTTTGCGTTGGAGTTTTTCTGTTTTTATATTACACTGGTTTTACAACAATGTGAACCGTGCTAAGAGCTGAATACGTGCAGAACAAATGACGACAGAACAACGTCAAACTGGTTTGACGTGCAGATGTATTCGTGATGCAATGATGCTACAGTGATGTATCTCTTGTGCAGAAAGGGCCTATCTTGCAAGTAATTTGAATTAGAAAAGAGGAGTTGTAGCATTCTCTGGAAGCTAATAAAATCTTGTTGCTGTTTTACAACATGGACAATAAGAGACTGTCTTTTTCTTTGAAAAAATCTTTGCATTCCACATTCTGATGGGGATAACACAGTGGTTCTCAAACTGTTGTGGGACCCCTAGGGGGGTAGGATAGTTGCTCAAGGGGGGCACAAGAAATTTTGTGGACATTGTTACAGTTGGCCCTTGCTAATTCACTTTGAGGGCAGAAGGAGATAGAACAGGAAGCAGGAAGAAGGAAAGTTAGGGGAAGGGAAGGGGTAGCATAAGAAAGAAGGCTCATGCATTGATTGTTCCATTAGCTCCAGATCTCTAATGACAGCTCTGAAATCATGAGGGGGCCAAAACCTGGGGGTTGACCTGGGGGTTGACCTTTGGAGCTCATTTTTCCCAAGTAATTTTTGCCAAGGGTGAAAGCTTTTAACATGGGATAGTGTTGTGTGACTAGTGGACTTGCGAGACTAGTGGAAATCAGCAAGAAGAAGAAAATGAACCATCCATTCCAATGTAAAGTATATCTAAAATAATGGCATAGCACATCCTGTGGCTGAATTATGGTAAGATGTATCCAGTGCATGTTTACTTGCAAACAAATATTTTGAATTCAGTGGAACTTACTTACTTCATTGTAGCCTTAAGCACTTTCAGTCAAATGGTGTCCCTGTGGACATTAAATGATGTTTAAAGAAGATTCCAGTATTGGTGGTGTACTGAAATTGAACACAACAAATTATTCTACGGACATAATGTCCAACTTACATTGTATTTTTTGGTATTTAAAAAGTTACAGAGAAAAGGCTTGAATTAATAATGTAAAAAATGGAAGTGTAGTTTTAATCCTCAGACTGGGGGTGGGGGAAATAAGAATTTGACAACCTTTTCTCCATTCCCACTGGCAAATGCTCTTCATCCCAAATGCCTAATGCTATTTCTTAGTTGGTGTTCAATAGAGGCTGGTCTATAATGCAGCGCCTTGCCTTTATGTGATGTTTAGATATGAGATTGATCTCAGAGGACACCCTGCAGTTCTGAAAGTAGGATTATTGGATTTTGTGGCTTTCTCAGATGTCAAAGATCTTTAAACAGTGTCTTGCAAAGTTGCTACATCCCGCCAGTCTGTGAAGAGCTTATGAACTCATCAGAGAAGATAGGCTCCATGCTAATTAGAGGAATGGAGGAGGGGGAAAAATAGCTTCCCACACCATTACATTCATCAAAATTCAACATCATTAAGGCCTTTAAGAATATTTAGATAAGTTGAATTGTGGGTGACTTCATTTCAATTTCAAGGATTTTTTTCTCCCAGTTCCTAAACAGCTTGAGCATTGGACAAGGGAGTTCATGCTATATGGTCCCCATTGCATTTATATTGATGTATGCTTTCCTTCCCATTGTGAGAACATCTCTTCCTGCAACTGCTCTCTTTTAAAAAAAAATAAAACATATAAAAACTTAAAAGATTGTTAAGATGGTTCTTTAAATCAAGTGAAGTGACATGAATTCCGAACACATTTTGAATCACTTTAGGTTTAGGACTAACAAACCATCCTCTGGGGAAACAAAATACACAACAGAGCTTAATTTAATTTGAAATTTGTTTTAGAAAATTAAGAATGGAGGCAAGATTTATTCATTTTTTATCTGTTCATTTTTAAAAATTTTGTTCATCTGTATCCCACCTTTCTCCCAATAATGAGACTCAAAATGGCTAAGACCATGTTTTAAAACAACAGAGATTAAAACTATGCAAAACCTCCATTAAAAGCATATTTATAAAAGTTATGTTAACACAGTTTTAACAACAGATAAAACAATTTATGAAGTTAAAAACAATACCATGCATTTTAAAAATAACTATATACAGACCATAAAGCAGCAGCCTATATTAACAATTCATATCCGTTAAGATAATTCATACCTGTAAGGCTGATCAAAGGTATGACGGTGATGTTGAATGTTGGTCATGATCAAATCTTGTGCCCTGTTTATGATCTGCAGAGATACATGCAGGTTAGGGGATCTAGACCAGGCCCTTTATTTTATCGTGCTGATTTTTCACCCATTTGTTGTTGTTGTTGTTGTTGTGTGCCTTCAAATTGTCTCTGACTTATAGTGATCATAAAGCAAATCTATCATGGGGGTTTTCTGGGGCTGAGAGTGTGTGATGTTCTCAAGGTCACCCAATGGGTTTCCATGGCCAAGTGGAGAGTGAACCGTGATCTTTAGGTTTGTAGTCCAATGTTCAAACCACTACACCATGCTGGGTTACTCTCCCTCCAAATCTGAGTTTTAATGCTTGAGCATACTTCTGGATTCCACCTCAGGTTCACTGATACCAGGAGTGCATTAGCAGTTAAAGCTGGTGCGCCAACCACAGCTGTTCCTCAAGATGTTTGATCTGGCCATGGTACTATCTCACCTGAGTACATCCCATCTGGATTACTGTATCATGATGTTAAGTGTCTTTAAATACTTTGAAATGTGCTTGGGAACTCCAGTTGGTCCAAAATATTGCAGGCAAACTGTTCACTGAAGACAGTTATAGGTATGAATTCCTTGTTATGATGATTTCATTGGGTACTGATCTATTTTTGGCACCAATAAAAGTGTTGGTTATGACCAATAAAGTACCATATGGTTGGAGCCCAGCCCATTTGAAAGACTTGATCCTGTTCCAGCAAAGAGTTATTTGAATGAAACTCTCTTGTCAATCCTGCCATCCTCAGAGGTCTGTTCCAGGGACAGGGGGTAGAGATGAGACAGGGTTTTTCCCCATGGTTGCTCCCAGGCTCTGGAACTCCCTGCCAAGAGAGGGTAGACCATTTCCCTCCCCGCTATTATTCCACGGACAAGTAAAGATATTTTTCCCTCTTTACATAGGCAGTTGACTGGTTGCTGAAAACAGAACTTGTTATGAGCTGAGTGTTCTACTATTCTCAGGGGCATGTTTCTAAGTTATGTTTTTGATTTGTTTTAATTGGGCTTTTAGAGTAATTCTCTTTTAATAGCTGATCTTGTTAATTGCATTTTTAAATTTCATTTAATATTAGTGTGAGCTGCTTTGAATTGTATCACTGGAGAAAAGTTGGATACACATCTGTTAAAAAATAAGTAATCTGTTATTTTCACCATCGTATATGCAATTTTGTGTGCTGCTTCTCCTGCTGTATATATTTATGTACTTTTTAAAACTGGAAAACATTTTTGCAAAACTTGGAAAGGGCAAACTTTGAAGAACTGCCAAGTTTCAGTACAGCTATTGGTTCCCAAGCATGAAATTAGGTATGTCTGAGTTAAAATACAAGCTGAAAAATACTTGTCCCCAATTTCTAGTATGAAAAACAGATGATGAGGACAGAGACTGCAAATTTGGCAAAAAGCTGTTGTGTAAACCAGGAATTCATGAGTCTCTGTATTGATGCTCTTTGTGGAGAATCCAAGAGAACTACACACTGGAGTATTTCCTGGGGAACAGGAAGTTCCTGAACTCTGTAGTTTCACCTACTCCTGCTGACTGTTGATTCTACCTGACCTGAAAGGACTACAAAGGCTTTCAGCTGGGACCACATTTTTGACAGTGTTACAATGCTATGAATGGCATATCTTCCAACATTTCACAGATGAAAACTGGGACGTGCATAGCCAAGCATCACTGTTGTATGGTCAAGATGGCAAAAGCTTTTAAAAATATATAAACTAGGAGAGATCGCAGCAATTTGCTCTTGCTCAAGTCTACTGGGAAGGGCAAGATTCTGCCACCTCCTCTTTCCCCCCCATCCCTGAGCTCATTAACTGAGAGTCAACAAGTTTTGCACTTTGAATTCAGTTTGCAATGACTGAGGTAAGCTGATGACAAAGAAAGTGGGAAGAGGAGGTGTGAAAAACTTGGACATTTTAGAAGCAGCTGAAAAAGTGGGATAATAGTGCATTAACTGGGACAAATCTGGACAGCTGGAGGGTACGGACTGAAGCTTACTTTCAGTTTTATAACCCTTACTTTTACTAGTGCAAATTTTAACACATACGATGGATTTGTTATGGTAAATCTCACAGTGCAAACGTTTCAAGAATGAGTTGTAAAACCAAATTTATGAGAATGCTGTAAGTTCCTTCTACTTTTGAAGAAAAAGTTAAGAGACTATTTTAATTTAAATTTTCTACGAATTCAAACTGATGAATCTGTATTGGGAAATTCTTCTGGGGGTGTGGATTAAATTCTCAGCCAGTTCTATCCACAAGCCACTTCTCCGCTTTTATTAACAGTTTTGAGGCTTCTGAGCAGGGTCTTTCCTTTTGACATCCCCCCCCCGCCCCCAGCAGTGTGGGAAGATAGGAAAATATTTGTCTGAAGTGAGGTCAAAGTTCATTCAGGAAACACTGCCCTCACTCTGAATGGGCTTCATGTCATTGTCACCACTACTACTGTCATCATCACATTTCTTCCAAGTTTCTTAAGCAGAAAATATCCTATGTCCAAGGGGGGAAAAAAGATGGTGGTAACGGTATAGTGATGCAATAAGAAGGAGGGATATCATGTGGTACGAAAGGAACAACTGCGGCAGAAAAAGCAAACAAACAAGAGAACAGATTCAGAATGCCTTCCCATTGCTCTCAAAATGAAATGAAAAAATATTTGGCATGCCTCTGTTCTAGAGGTTGCATAGACAGCTGTTTTGTGCATGCGTCCTCAGCACTTCTGGCATTTTCGCTTACTCCCCTATTAAAATCTATAAAGCTGAGGCTAGACTCCTGCAATCTTCCCAAACCTCCCGTGATGGATGCCGTCCGTTTCTAGCCCATGGACCCAGGGCAAAAGAAAAAAGTAGTTAAGCAATGTTCCTGTCTATCTCTGTGGCCACCACACCATCTCACAAGAAAACCCCCCAAAGTGCAATTCAGCATGACTGGCAACCATCCATCAAACAGGTCGAAAATTGAATGAACTCAGAAGGCAATTATTCCCCCGTCGAAAGCGCTCAGCATTCCTACAGCTTGCGGTAAGACAATTCTGCCTGGTGCCTGACTAGCAGAGCACTGGAGCCGCCTGACCTTCAGTCCGGCTTCTTTGACTCCCCGAGCTTTCATAAACACTTAACATTTCATAAAAGTTACAGCTTTGCACAGGATTTCGACGCAGCCAAAAAAATGTACAGAGTGAATCAACCTCTCTGCTTCCAGCATGTTTTATAAACATAGCAAGCTGTAACACCGACCCAGATGTTCTCCACTGCCTTGTTCCCCTCCCCTTTCTCCTTCATAATTTTAAATCTGTTTGGCTTCATGGGCTACAGTTATTCTTTCTGTTTCTTTTTCTTGACTCTATGCAAGTTTTCAGCCTTCCAGAAAAGAGAAAGAGTGAGAGAAGAAAGAGATATTGCATCCACCAACACACCCACTCCCCCCCCAAAAAAAAATCCAAAAGGAAACTGAAAGATATTCACGGGATATTATGCTGTTTCACTTAATTTCTTCTTGAGATCACACTAAACTGAAATGTCTCTTGGAAGCATGGTGTTTTGTGCGTGTGTGTGTCTAAGGCAGTAGGGGAGAAAAGTCAGGGGAAAATGTCAGTATCCTGTAAATAAACAGCTGGCGTGCAACATATGCATTTTTTCCCCCAAAGTCTATATTTTTCAGGTGCCGCATTCTCCGATCCATATCTGCCAGCCCTTGTAGTGTGCAGCATAATTTAACTGTTATTGATAATGTAAGGGCAGATGGAAAGAAGTGTGAGCTCCTGCTCACGTCCTCTGGGGATGCTGGAGAAATCAAAGCAGATGGCCCAATTGCTTCTTATTTATGTGTTGCTTCTAGCTCCTCGGCTTGTGGGATAATGGATCATTATTGCCTGCTGTGAGCAAGCACCAATATGCTTTTAAATCTGGTTCCCAAAGCTTATGAAAAAGCGCCACGCTTCATATTAGATTGTGGGTCTGCACTTAACAAGCCCTGCTAATGTGCAGTTAGGGTTTCTAGAAAAGCAAATGGTTCCTTATTTATTACTAAATGAAGAATTATTATTATTATTATTATTATCATCATCATCATCATCATCATCATCATCATCATCATCATCAACAACAGTAGCAGCAGCAGCAGATTTATCCATCCATTCATCCACCCATGTATTTATTTATATCCTACCTAAATACCCTAAAGGCACCAGGTCCTGCCTAATCTTGGAAGCTAAGCTGGGAGACTACCAACGAAGCCCAGGTGCTATAGGCTATCTTTCAGAAGTGGCAAAACCACTTCTGCATATTCCTTGCCTAAGAAAATCCTGTGAGATTCATGGGGTCTTTATTAGTTGACAGGTATCCTGAAGGCAGGCGCACACGCACGCACACACACACTCGCACAGACACCATAAATAAAGCTATTTCATATGTTTTTACTAAAGAAGATTAAGACTGCTTTATTTCTTTACTAGACCTCGAGGGTGTGGTGTGGTAGAGTGGGACTGACCGTTGCTCACCTTCTGCCTGGACTTTGCATTCTTTGTTATTAGTTGCTAGGGAAAGTCCGTCTGTATTGATAGATGTTGAAAGTAAGGAGGAAAGACTATGTATCGCAAGGATCGTGATTCAGATGTTCTATTTCTGTGTGTGTAAGCAACAGGGATGGAACGAACATTCAAAAATATTTGAAAAACAGTTGAAGAACATGTTTTATGAATCTCTAGAAACCCTGGTGAGAATCTTTGCAGTTCAGACTAGAGCCATGGCAGTTCAAGTGGATATCAAACTGCACGCTGATTTAGGTTTCCTGTGCAATTGAGAACAATCAAAAACAAGGATCAACATCACACGGGGAGCCTACATGAACAGGAGGGCCTCCTATTGGTGACTGGTTCCAGTTCTTGCTGCATGACACAGGTGGTAATGGCACCATCTTAAAGCTACTGTGGTGCTTACCAAAGGTGGAGATGTGAAAACGGTGTTGAGGGATTGGAAGAGATGAATCCGTCTATTTTTGGCCCGTGGTAGGTTTGCCCTTATTCAATCCAAAGTCCATTTGACTCATTTTCAAGAAAAGAGTTTAAATTGGCAAAAGTGACTGCTACAGAAATTAGGTGTTGTAGTGAGTCAATTATGAGATGAGCCAAAGTTTGCTTTGGCACACAGCAGGGTGCTTTTCCACACAGGGTAAATTCATTTCTCTAACTCCCCCAGCATCTGAAAATGTTACTCCCCCTCTAATTTTATGTTTTACTTCTTGGTCATGTTGGAATATGAAAAAAAACTGGGAACCGGCTTCTATATATCTTGGCTCGGTGACCAGGTGAAATGTACAAGGAGGCCTGAATTTTGCTTGACTTTTGTGAACATACAGCCCTGAGACTTCTTAAGAAATGCGACAGTGTGATGCTGCAACTTGATAGAAAAGCTGTGAAGTTTGCATTCTTTTCAGAAAACTAGCAGTTGTGGCTAGATTGCAGCAAAGCACACAGCACCACAAACCTGCATTTCTGTTTCAGTATTTATATCTTTCCCTCTTGTTAAATCAGGAGCAATTCTAGATTGTGCAACCAATTCATTTATAGCCCTATTTGACTAAAATTTTAATAGCACTGCATTGCTGTTATGCACAGCTTCCCCCACAAAACAAGCATTAATTTAACTCTGCAAAGTGTCACACCTGTAAATGACCTGATGCCAAGTTGCTTGAAGGACTGTTTACAATGGAATCATTTGCCCAACATTTCTATCAGATACCCTGAATTCTGGTACATCCTAAGTTAAGATCAGATTGATGGGTAATGTAAAGAGGGACTTTTTTAAACCTTTAACAATTCTGGAATATTCCTCTTAGGAAAATCCACCATGTTTCCAAACTTGATTTCTTTAGATGCATTAGTAGGGTCTTTGTTCTCAGCAAGGTGTTTTCTAAGCTGTGATAGTCTGTTTAATCATTCCCAGCATTTTTGATCTCAGTATGGTGAATATCACACTCTGAATAGCCAACATGACCCAAAGAGGGATGGTTGGGGGTGCAAGGTACATTGATAGCTGAAGAAGTTAGTGTAAAAAAGACCTACAGGCTGATAAGGCTCCAAAGGCAGCAGAAATTAGATTTATTCCTTCACAAACACTACCATGAGTATCATGGACAAGGCTTGTGAAAACACAAGAATCTCAGTCCATTAAATACTCTACAGCTGTAGTCAAAGGAGATTGGCTTTAAAGAAACATCACATCACAGGAGGGAATCCTGATGTTCCCAGAAATACTTTAAATAATTGGCAAATGGAGGGGGGGAGTCTACTGAACCAATGTGGCCATTGTAATTGATCACGTCCACAAGCCACAGAATTTTGGTTCACTATTGGGTTAAAAAACAAAAAACAGATCAAGAGAATTGAATGGTGTGGCTGGAACCTAAAACAGAGAATCTTCTACACTGTGATATTTTATTGCTGGTCACATTTCCTTTTTCCACTGGTCTTATTTCATTCCTTACATGTGTGTCCATCTTGAGAAGATTTTTATCTTGAAAGGAGGGGGATAAGTGAACAACATCAGCCTAGGTAAAAATAAAATCTTTCCTCCTCTTCCAGAATATATGAAACCTGGTTCAGTTATTTGGGAAGCTTGTCAGGAGCCACTAGGGGTGGAAATAGCATGTTTGAAAAATGGTCAAAAATGTGTTTTGAGAGTGTTAGGAAATCCTAAGGAGGAGAAACTTTGACTGACAAAAATCTTCAGTATGGGACTTAATTCACACACAGCGCACACATTAGGGGTGCAGAAAGCACAATCTTTTGCAAAGAAAACATATTTCTATGCAAAGAACACTAAGTCTGCTATATTTCTTTCTTCTAGACCCTGTGGGGGTGGGGTGGGACTGCTTGTTACCCACTTTCTGCCTGTATACTATACAGGCTATAGTATAGCCTGTCCTAGGATCTAGATCTCACGCTGTGGCAGTGATGGATAACTGTGTGGAGACCAGGGGTCAATTTTCCCTAGACCTCCCACACAGGCTTCATTCCCCACAAGAAGCTTTAACACCTCTGTTTTCTTCTGCAATTGTTCTCAAAATAGTGGCAGGAACTGATGTTGTGTCATTTCTTGCTGCCATTTTAAGAGGGACTGCAAAGCCAAGTGGAGGTCTTTGGGGGACATTGAGAATTCTGGAGTACTTGGAGGGAGTGATGGGGGTATTTTCCCTTGCTTTCAGGCGTTCAGGGGGACTTTCTGCCTGAAAATAGTATTGGGGGACTTGGAGGGGACTGGGCTTCAGAGGCCACAAAAATGGGTCCAGGACCCATACTATGCCCACAATTGCCCTATGGATTGCCACTGGCCCAAAGAGCTGTGACAAGCAACCACAAAATTTTTTCCCCCATAACTGACAATGGAAGAAGCACACATGTATTCATGCTCAGGAGAATTACTCTTTCTTTTCTTGTACAGCATTAGCTGGTATATCCCAGCTTTTAGGAGGGCAAGCACAGACCCTAGTCTTGCCTGGGTTGCCATTTGCAGCCCACAAGGAAGGCACAGATTTTTCAGCTCCAGCAAGGTATCTCTGTGTCTTAATGTTTTATTTTCCCATGCCTTCTGCCCTCCCTTTCACCACTGAGTCCACAAGCCCAGGATTAAGCGCAGACCAGTTGGCATGGTCATATTGAAAACAATTGCTCTTGACTCTTTATCACAAGAGCGATCAGTTTCAGTGGCCTCATGTCACTTGTTCCTAACATTTCCCCTCCATAGGACTTAAGGCAGTGCTCTCGTGCTCTGTGAAGCTCCTGCTATGAACTAATGCCCGGAGAGTTAACATGGTGTGATCACTTGCCATCAGTCAAACTCCTGACAGTTTCTCTTCCTTGACAAATTTGTAGAGGTAATCACAGACAGTTCTCTCAAAGCGTCACCCAAATTCTTCTCACCTGAGTCATTTTAATATGATTAGTGGTAAACAACACATTGAGTTAATAGGCATTAGAGGGAGTTGTGAAAGTTATATTCAACTTCGGCTGTTATCCAAGATGGCTTCCAAAATGGCATGGACCTACAAGGCTTTAATAAAGATCTGAGCTTTGAGGGTGGGTTTGCTGCTCAATCTATGACCTGGTTACATGATGCAACCAGTACTGGTATTTGTATTTCTAATATTTCTGTTTGTAATAACTGCAGGAGGGGCGATCTGTTGTTTTTCATTGGATGGACCATTGGGGTATGTAAACCATTGCTGTCAAATGGCTTCTGAAGTCTAGCATATATAAGCTGCCACAGAACGGTGTCCAAGTAGAGAAGGAACCCATGGCATTACCAGTCAGAGATTTTGTAGACTGGGAGTGGGCAACTCTGGCCCTCCAGACGTTGTTAGACTACAGCTTCTAGCAGCTTTAGCTAGTGGTAAAGGATGATGGGAGCTGAAGTCCAAAAACACTGGGAGGGTTAGAACTCTCCAACCCTGCTGGAGATGACAGAATCTGTAGGAAGCTATACTACCAAGGAACAGAAGGAGTGACTTTGTATTGGTTCCTTTAGCCCAGTGCTGTAGCTTTCAATGATTTCAGACAAAATTCAGTACTGGCCTTACCAGGAGATTACTGATATCTCCTGGCTTTCTCCAAGTAGTGACCAGAACTGATTTAGCTTCCAAAATCAGATACAATCAGGCATCTTCAGTGTAATATGGTGGTCATGGCCAGCTTTCAAATGGCATGCACATTCCAACGATAGCACATGTATCTATACTTTACTAAATACAGGTGTTTATGAATGATAACCAGGTGAATAGATTACCCTGAAGGCACTCTAGAAGCAATGAGTAAAAAAAAAAGCAGACAAGTGATAAAGAAGCAAGCCAACAGAACTTCTCCCACGTTTCTCCTGGATTTGTCCCCATTTTGTACTGAGGTTGAGAGCCAGTGTGATATAGTGGTTTGACTATGGGATCCTAAAGACCAAGATTTGGCTCCCCGCTTCACCATGGAAATCTAATAGGTGACCTTGGGTGCATCACACACTCTCAGCCCCAGCACACCCCATGATAGCTTCACCTTGGGATCATCAGAAGTTGGAAACAACTTGAAGGCAAGCAACCAGCACCATGACAACAACAGCAATAGTATTGAGGTGCCATGCTCTTCAGGCATTGTGAATGAAAAGGAGATTTTTCTGGATTCATGGACTTCAAGTCCTAACACCAGATGGCCTCAGCTTAGAGGATAACACCATCATCCACTGAAGAGTGCTTGGAAACAAAGCGTTTTAAAGTGCCACCTTAGACGTAGCTCAATTTCATTTTTAGTAACTGAAGTAAGGCGTGTTTTGCTTATTATATATTTTTAGTTCTGCCTGTTCATCATAAATGAACAAAGAGAACTAAAAAAATGAACAAACTCTTTCATTCATATATATATGTGGGGGGGGGGGGCTACAGTTAGATGTAAGAACAGAAGAAAAGATTTCCTTTCCTCTGCTTTCCGTTCATTTGGTATTACCGTCGTCCACCTTTATTTTATAGCTTTATTTCAATTACTACTTGTGTTAATAATACAGAGCATTTGCCTGAAACATCCCAGGCACCTTTTTGTTTTGCTTTCCCATAACAAAATAATCTGCACTGGGGAAGCTGTACTTTATTTCACTGTTTTGGAGGACCTTTTTTTTAATGATATCGGCAGCTAGACGAAAGGAAATCATTTGCATACTTGGCTCCATACACCTGGAATTCCTTAATTTTCAGGATTAGCAAAATGAGTCTAATAAAATGCATAGGGTCTCGTTAATCAGCTTTGTAAAGCCCCTTCATTAGCTATTACTTGTTGCTAACATAAGGGCATGCTTCAGGAAATTTACATTGTGCAAGTCAGTTATTACTCTTTTATGAACTGATTTCTAATTTTATGTGACACAATTTGTGTTTTTAGTGTTCCTACATGTTGAACAACTTTGTGTTTTCTTTGGACTTTCAGCAGTTGCCATTAGGTTGCTGGGCCTTACACCTCCACAACTACAAGTCCCCCAATAATGTTCTGTACTTTAACC
This sequence comes from Cyclura pinguis, assembly GCA_030412105.1. Lineage (NCBI taxonomy): Eukaryota > Metazoa > Chordata > Lepidosauria > Squamata > Iguanidae > Cyclura > Cyclura pinguis. The sequence continues at coordinate 25,846,295 of CM059607.1, forward strand.
AAAATTCTTTGCTTTAGGGTGGGGCTGTTATAATGAACAAAGATGAATTGGGGATCTATTCTGAATTTGATATTTAATGATATACCTTAACTCTTGAAGATCTATCAAATATTTGTGCCTTCAAGTATGGCAGCCTGATCATGGGGCTGTCCTGGAAAAATTTGTTCAGAGGGGGTTTGTCATGGCCTTCCTCTGAGACGAAGTGGCTCCAAGAGAGTGTGACTTGCTTGAGGTCACCCAGTGGGTATCCCTTGCTGAGCAGGGATCTAACTCTGGCCTTCTAGACTCCTAGTCCAACATTCAAACCATTATCCCATATACAAAGTATATCTACTCATTCAAACATATTAGTCCTGAATTAAGTTTGCCACCTCTTTTTTTGCCGAAAGGATTTTCATCTTTAACACAAATATAGCTGCCAGGAGGAATATAGCCCTCTCCACACTGAGAACAGATTATTGAATTTGACCAAAAGAGATGACCGAAATTTTAATTTTAGTTTATTTTTAATGGTGTATTGAAGTTTGCAAATCATATGCTTGAGAATATGTTTTTTAAAAAATATGTATTTCTTGTTTATGGATTGCCTGGATGAAAGCATGCCTTTGAGCATGTTTTGAATGTTGTCTACCAGTGAGTAAGGAAAGATAGATCTTGCTCATCTGAGCTTAAAGCCAAAGGCCAGGATCCTGTTGGTGCCTTCTACTGACAAGATCCCTGCTTAGAGTCAGTGTAAGTAATTTCTAAAGCATTGCGTAAGGAGATATCTTGTATCTCCTTGAGCATCATGTTCACCTTGGATGTGTAAGGGTGGCCCAAGATCTCCTGGTTGGCCATGTGGTGTGACGTTTCATGCTAAGGAAGAAAAAGTAGACTTATGGAGAAGTGTGATGACACTCTCTCTTCCACTGGTTGTCATCTGGCACATCCCTGCGGTCAATCAGTAGCTAAGGGTGGAGTTGTTCCTGGGAGCTGTCTGAGTGCCTTTGTGTCCCAAGGAAAGAAGTACTTCTGTGGTGAAGAAGTACTTCAGACTTGCAACACAGATACACTGGAAAAAAATTTACAGTTTACCAGCATGCGCATGAGATCTTGGCTAAAGCCTTCAGCCATAACTTCTCACCCTTTGTGCAAATCAATAATTAATAAACAGCTTGAGTTCAGTATCCAGTGAGATACAATGGGAGACTAGTTTTCAATCCATCTCTGGTTTATTTCAAGTTGTCTTCCATTTGAACAATTGTTTCATAGAACTGCCAGAAGCATCTGTGACAATTTCTCGATTCAAATTATTCATTGTGAATTATTCACCCTATTTTAACCACCATCCTTACCTAACTCGCAGGGGTGTCATGAGGATTAATTAGCATTTATAAAGTACTCCAAAGATGAAAAGTGCTATGGAGATGATAAATATTATTACAGTGCACACAAAAAATAAGCGTGTCTCAGCATGCTTGCCCATTCAGAGCAAAATGTATATTTGCACATGAGGAAAACTCATGCAGCTCAGGCACGCAATGGGCTCATATCAGTTTCAAAACTGCCTCTTCAGTTATTTGGCCTTTTCTTCCTGCAACATGTAAAACCATACCCATATTTCAGTCACGCACAGTTAGAAACAAAACTCACATTCATCTCGTTCTTTTTTTTTTTAATCCAAATCTAAAATGGAACTATAACCACATTTCTGTGCACAGAAATGCCTTTTGCTGAGTTTTTTTGGAATTAATTTGCTGCATTAAACTAAAGGCCCCAGTACCCCGTCTTCAACAATGGTCAGCCGGATGTCTCTAGAAGTCTTAAAGTCAGGACATAAGTGGGTGAAATACTATTTGCTCTGACTATTACACAATTGGGGTGGTGGTACACTACTCATAAACACGGAGGCACTAAATTGCTAAAATTTCATTTAGAGATCTGTTTTCTACAAATTGGATTATTCAGTATTTGCTTCCAAATCATAGTTTGTATCCAAAGACACAGAGTTGTAATTATTAAGTGAAGTTTTTCCACCCCCCTGTCCCCATTATATTACTCTTGTTGTTGTTCTTGTGGCTGTTGTTGTTGTCGTCATGTGACTTCAAGCCATTTCCAGCTTATGACAACCTTAAGCTGATCCTGTCACAGGGTTTACTTTGCAAGATTTGTTCATAAGGGGTTTGCCATTGCCTTCCTCTGAGGTTAAAAGAATGTGACTTACTCTAGATCTCCCAGCAGTTTTCAAAGCCTAGCAGGGATTCAAATCCTGGTCTCCAGAGTCCTAGACCAATACCCAAACTACTTATGCCATGCTTCCTTGGACCAGCCCTCCCCAAAACTGGAAGAAAGATATCAAAGCTTGAAAAAATTCCCTTTTTGAACTATAATTGTCAGTTCCAAAAGCCATACCGACTGGGCAGTTCTGGGAATTCTAACTGTGTATATTTCCCTCACAATAGCCCTGTGAAGTAGGATTATCCTGAGGGAATCAGTACTTTTCAATCAGTACAGAGGAGTACCTCTGGCAAGACAAAGTAGAGGATGCCCGACAGCAATGCAAAATGTGCAATGCACAAGTGCAATGCATAATGTGCAGCAACAACGCAAATATAGGATGCACAGCCAGAACAGGCAATGCACAGTCTCAAGAAGTAATGCACAAATGCAAACGTGCAAAGACAAGTCCTGTAGGAACATGCTGACTGAGCAACTCTGCTTCTGCTGTTATCAACAGACTACATCTGTTACACACTGGTGACTTTTTGGCTTTGTATGTGTATGTGCCTAACGGAATTCCAGCCACTGAGTCACGTGAACATTAACAAACTATTTAGGGTTAATTAATTATACAATGAAATATGCCTAAAAATTAACTTTTTTTCAGGCTGTGGCCCTAATACAGCGATTCAGCTGTTTTGCCACTATTTATGATTATTTGTTTATTCTTTGGTTAATTTTCTTTCTTTTTAAAAAAAAAAGAGAGAGAAATTTGGAAAAGGATGAGAGCAAAAACTACCCAGGTGAAATGCAAGCAAAATTGCATTAAAGGCAGCTGGTACTTTCTACTTCACTGGGGCAATGAACATTTAGTCTGAACATTAAAAGTACTGTCTAAGGTGCTGATGGGGCTCAGCACCTTAGCAAGGTCATGCAATGTTCAGACTCAAACCTGGAACAGACGCATCCCCCCATTGACATGAGAGCTATCCACTTCCACTATATTTTGCGGGCAGTTACATTTGGCAATAGATAGAAATAACTGCCCCCTCTGCGCACATTTTCTTTTCTCTTGAAAGAAACTCCATTTTGCCGTTGCTGCTCCTTGTAGATCCCGATTAAAAAACAAAACAAAACTATGGTGTTACTAATGAAATCAAGAAAGGCTTGTGTTTCCAAAAAGGAAATTTATTAGAAGGAAACAGTAATAGTGTCATTTTTCAAGTGTGTTTTTCAGGGGCAATCTCAGATGTTAGCTCACTCATTGCGAACAAGATTCCAAAGTGCCTACACTAGAATAAACATCGGAGAGAAGAAACGTCTCTTAGAAATCCCCAGCAACTGAAGACCTTCTGTGCCTTGATTAACTGACCCTGAGAAATAGCAACAGACTAGTTATCTGAAACTTTTTGTAAATGTAACCAAATTAATGGGCTGAGCATTTAGAGTGACCCTTTAAGATGAATAAGTTGCTTTATGTCACAAAAATTCAACTGGATGGTCTTTCGCTTCAGATTCAAATGGAAGAAATATAGTGATATTTCTTTTTTTTCTTTTTTTCTTTTTTTTTAAATGATGATAAATGAGTGGGCCGTGTTTGGCTGATCTCTTCAACCTGTGCACTTATTTTTAATGAGTGCAGCCAACACCAACATCTGTTGGAACAAAGGAGGGTTTATTGCATGGAAAACTCACCGGTTGTACATATTGTTTGGCATAAGCTTTCTTTGCTCCTATTGGATTTTCCTCAGCTGAAGGGCAGGTCTGGTACCTATAAATAGGTGGAATCTTGGCTAAGGGTGGGGTCACTGGGCTCAATTTAAAAAATGAGCTAGGCCTGCCAAAACTATCGCAGTATGGGTTGCATGTCAGTGGGATGGTGAATCTACTCTAGGTTTCTTTTTCACAGTGATAGAGCTTACTGAGATTCTGAGCCTCTTTTTGAGCCAGGATTCAGCACTTTGGAGAGTTCCTGAAAAGTTCATAAACCCAGTTTTTCAAGTTACCAGCTATGCCCATTTCGGGATACCCCATTCCATTCCTACTTCCACCCAGAGATTCTAAGCATTTCGTAGTCAATGCTCAGCCCAATAGGTTGTGGTGGTTCTCTCCTTAGGTCCAAAGTGGACAGAATGTGGCCTGTTAGCTACATCCACCCAACTACAATCCCATCTTTTTTCTACGTAAAGAACAGCAATGTTGCACAACAATAATGGCTTTGGGTTTAATGGGTCATGCTCACTGGGAGGGGTTCATTGGCACTTTCATAACTTGCCAACTATGTTATTTTCTAGGAAACTCCACCCCATTAACCCACTTTCCCCCTTATTCTAAGAGAGAGATAGCATTTGGTGATCAACCCTCAATTCTTATTGGGGAACAAGGATTATTTCAGTTTTTGCAAAATTTAGTTAGCTTGCAATGATGCATCAAGGACCCAACTGTTCACTCTGCTGAAAGGCACTCTGAACTTCTGTCTTCAAGGCCTCCTTGGATGGCACCATTTCTATCCAGCAAAAAAAGGAGATGAGGCTCCACATGCTTATAGACGGAGAAAAATTTCATTTCTTTTTTAAAAAGCTCATAAATCCCACAGAAATTTCTGGAATTGCTGCTGCACTCTCCTTAAGACCTGGACAGGAGAGTGCAGCAGCAGCTCCAGAAATTTCTGTGGAATTTATGCCCTTGAAGTAGGCCAAGTAATTCATAAAGGCCAAAATGTGTTGGGTTTTTTTTAAAAAAAAGGAATAAAATTTTTCTCCATCTACAACCACATGAAGTCTAGTCTCCTTTTTTTGCAGAATCATTGTACATGCTTCCCAGTATTTGTTCCTGCTTCTACCATTTCTGTCCAGCCATGGGCTCCAATATTGGCATTGATGGTATTTTTTTTCTTGTCTAAAGCAAACCTGATAAGAAGCAGGAACATGGCAGAGCAAAGACTTCAATCTGCCTAGCAGAGGTAAGACTCAAATAGTCCTGTAAATGTTGTTCCACTGCTGCTCCCAGTTAGGAATGTGATTCTTCACTAATCTCATTCTAAAAGCAAGCAATGAGTAAATGTCAGCAATTGTCTTATTGCTGCAAGAAAATCTTTGGGCAAAATAAAAAAAAAAGACTGCAAAGTTTTGAAAGGCAATTCACAGTTCTGGTCTTACTCTGTGCAAAAATTCCATGTTCTCTTTTTCTGGAAGCAGCACTCTGCACAAATGTACGCTGGTTTCTGCCCCTCCAAAAAAGTGAAAAATTTTGCGCAACATAAATCCTGAACTGTGAAAATTCATGTCAATTCAGGATTCTCCTCGTTAGGGTTTCCCAGCACATAAGAAACATTTTATTCCCCACCATTTGGAATATGCTCTCCATTCCCGCTCCCAGCAGCCTTAGCCCACAGCAATACGCTGGGAATTATTTAGTTAGTTCTTTAGTGCTATCAGTGTACACGGCACTTTACATGAATGGGTTGCATTGTTAATTTGACAGGTTTTTGCCCTCTGGTCTACAACCTAAAAAGACACAACACACAAGGAAAAAGGGGATGGCACTGAGGAAAGGAATTACAATCTACCACCATTTGCAAGTCCACATGCTTCCCACCCTTGCCATTTTGCTTTATTTTATTTTTATTCATAAATATACTGCCTTTTCCCCAATACAGGAATTCGAAGCAGTTTATAACTTTTTAAAAACAGTACAGTCCTCCCTCCACATTCAGGGGTTTGACCTTTGCAAATTTGATGATTTGAAAGGTGTGCATGTGTCTCCACCACCCCTTGCATCCCCTTGCCTTTAGCTTGGGAGTGCTGTGTCTTCCTTCTCCATGCCCAGGCAAAAGGCAAGGGAGCAGGAGGAGCACTGCACACCAAAAAGGAAGTTGTGTGTGTTCCTCCCCCCCCCATTCCCTTGCCTTTCGCTAGACACGAAGAAGACAGGTGTGCCTGAGCAAAAGGCAAGAGAATGGGAGGAGGGAACCCCAGAAGGGAATGGGAGGGGAATCACAGAAGAAAAGGTGCATGAAAACCTGGGGATTATGATACTTAGAATTCTCTATTAGGCAACTCTAACACTATCATTCAGATTATTGGACTAGAACTCTCCAGCACACAGATTTCTTAAACCTGTGAAACTTGAAAATCCCAAGATTCCATAGGAGGGTGCCACAACAATGACAGTAGTATCCAACTGGTATAATTCTGCTGTGTGGACAAACTACAGTCGTGACTGGAATCTAAAATAATGAAGGTTTTTTGGGGTTTTTTTGCATTGACTGCATATTCTCCAACTGGGCTGATTTCATGGGGACAGTCCCAATTAATCTTTGTCATCCCACTTCTTTAGCTGATTATAAAATGTCCCAATTTATCTCCCCTCTTCCCATTTTCCCTCTTTGCCTGCCGCTTACTTCAGTGGCTGCAAACTGAGCTCAGAATGCAAATGTAGTTTACACTTAATTAACAGTGGAAAAAGAGTAGAGGCAGTGGACTCTTTCTTTTTCTGAATAGACCCAGGTAAAACCAAATGGTTGCAGTCTTTCCTAGCCTGCGTGTTCTTCCTCATGAATAACTTTCATCATCTTCACCACACTCTGATGTTGCTTGGCCCCATGTGTCCCTGTTTTCACCTGTGAAATATTGGAGAGTATGCGACTGAAATGTCGGTCCAGTTAGCTTTTATACAGACAACAGGAGAAGACTCCGTCTTGTTCTTTGCCTTAGGTAGCAAGATGGCTTAGGATGCTTGTCTTGCCTACCTGAAATAGGAAATATAAATACCATTTGGAGGGAAAGAAGATGTTTCTGCCAACAGTCTCCTTTCTAGCAGACTTCCACTATTGCTGCTCTAGAAGGCTTTTATCACTGGATAGTTGCCCATCCCTACGGAAAATCACAAAGGCCTGCTAGGAAGTAGCATTGCTGTCTGTACTGACTGGCAACTTTAAAAACCGGTAATAATTGCAAACAGCACAGAATGTCCATTATCAGGTCTTTTTCCCCCGAAGAGCCCATTAAAAACAGCTGTGAAGATAAAAGGCAGCATGAAGAATGAAGCACAGAGAGATTGTATACGGGGCTATTGGGAGCGGTACAAGGCCCCCACACTGCTTGGTATCAATGAAAGGAAAACGCACCAGTTGACAGGGACCCTCAGTTATGAATGAGAAGAGAAGCTTGTCTGCCTGGCTTCAGTAAAAAGAGCATGCATGCATTTCTGGGGCAAGGAGGAAGTGAAAGGAAGGATTAAATTGCACTGTCTTTTGGTTCTGATTCAGCACAATTCAGTGGTACATCAATGGATAGTGCTTTCTTTCTTTTTTTAACTGCTTCCAGTTAATTTGTCATTGCTACATTTTTATCTTGCTGCTGTTATTTGCTAACAAATCAACTTTGACTTATGATGACCCTTTAAGTGAGAGGCTCTCAGGAACCCTTGGGCAACAGTAACTCTGTCCAGGTCCTACAAACCCGTCTGTGGCTTCCTTAACTGGATCAATCCACCTTCTTCTTCCTTTTTCCCTACTGATTTCTATCCTACCAAGCATTATTATCTTTTCCAATGAGTCAAATTGTTTAATGCTGTGTCCAAAGTGGGATAGCCTCAGTTTAGTCACTTTGGCTTCTAGAGAGAGTTCAGACTTGATTTCCTCCAAGATCTTTTTCTTTGTCTTTTTAGCAGTCCAGAGTATTCGTTGAACTCTTCTCCAGCACTGCATTTCAAATAAGCTGGTCTTCTTCCTATCAGCTTTCTTCATTGCCCACTTTTCACAATCATGCAGAGAAAACAAAATAGTATGGCATGGATTATTCTGATTTTGATATTTATATCTTGAGGATCTTAAGTAGTTTCCTCATGGTTGCCTTTCCAAGTCTTTTGTCTTCAGAACTCTTGACTATGGCCTCTATTTTAATCAATGACTAGGCCGAAGGATAGGAAAAAAAAGTTATCATTATCCACTTTCTTTTTTTGGACAACAGTGCCCAGAATCCCCTAAAGTTCAAACGATAATGTCTGAGTGTGTACATGTTACTGCTTGGGCTGGGAAGAGGTTCTCTATATACCCTGTCTGACATGGCGATTCCTGCAGCAGGAAATGAAGAGAGGACACCTCTACCCATTGCATGGGGGTTACATTACTCTAAAACAGGAGCTGGGCATTTGTGGAGCCCCACACGTTTCTTTATTACAATTCCCAGAATCCATCACCATCAGTTATGCTGACTTGGCTATTGGGAGTTGTGGGTCAAAACATCTAGGGGGGGAACAGGTGCAAAAAGTCTACGATGGGGTGTGATTTCTGCAACCTACAGAGGTTGCTGGACTTCATCTCCCTGCAGTCCTAGCCAGCACAGCCTGCAGTGAGGAATATGGGCATATCCTATCCAACAGTTTGGAGGGCTACACAATCCTTATCTAGCAGGTTAAGGTTTCCAGCTTCAGCTCCCAATCTGGGCATGAAACTCATTGGGTGAACCAAACCAGTTTGTCTTAGTCTCAGGTGGTGTTCATTGTTCTTGTGTGCCTTCAAGTCATTTCCATCTTATGGCAACTGTAAGGTGAGCTTGTCATTGGGTTTTCTTGGCAAGAATTATTCATAGAAGATTTGCATTTGCCTTCGTGTTAGGCTGAGAGAGTGTGGCCATTTCTGCACTAGACTGGCCCCTCCCTAAACTGCAAACCCCAGGATTCCAGAGGATGTTGAAAGTGGAATAATAGCACTATAACAGTCTAGTGCAGAAGGCCAATGCGACTTGTCCAAGGTCAACCACCAGGTTTCCATGACCAAGCAGGGTTCCAAACTGGCTCTCCCAGAATCCCAATCTTAGCACTCAGACACAATAGTGGCTCTCTGCATTAGAAGTGGGTAACTTCTGAACACCGAGGAGCCATTTTCATCCTACCCTCAAATTTCAAGAGCTGCCTGGTCATTTTCAGTTCCTTTTAAAATGGAATCTTTGGGTCCAAAAAAAAAACAAAAACAAAAACAAAAAAAGTACAGGATTGAAGGGAGAATATGATTGCAAGGTAAATTGTGCCACCCTCATCAGACCAATCTTCTGAGGATGTGATTTGCCATTTTGGAAACTATCCCGCCCCCCGCCAGGTTTGGGGGTCCATCACAGTTAAACAGGTCCCTGAGGCCTTGAGGGACACCCATATTGAGGGACATCCATATTGCTGACCTCAGGGCAGACACAATCAAAAGGCATTGTAAAGCTAGTCCACCTTTCCCCCCAACTTCTTTAACGGATTGTCTCTGATAACTGAGGAAAAACACTAACTGAAGATAACATCATCCAGATCCTGCACAAATCTCTGCCAATGAGGCCTTCCGACAATATAATACAATGTTATTTTGGGAAGACCTTTAATTTACTCCCTCTCCACCATTTTTAAGGATAAAACAGGGGCAGGAGGTATATGTTGGCCTGAGCAGTAGGAGCAAGGAAAGAATAAAAAAAAGATTCTATTTTTTTTTCCTACATTCAGTAATATGGCTGTTCTGTCTTGGCCAGGAAGTGGCCATCTCCTGGTTATATGATTTTGGATGTTTTTCTTTACATCCCCAAATATGTCAGTTTTTCATTCCCAATTCCTAATTAGCAGCATCTGAGGATTTAGCGTACGCAAGGACTCACATTTGGAAAGTGAGGAAAAATGCTTGATCGTTTAAGTAGGGTTTCTTTACAGATTGCTTTATTCCACCTCTGTAAATTTTACGCTGAATTTTATCAGTTTATAAATTTGCACTTGAGCTTGGCAAAGAGATGCGAAGGTGGGGAAAGAAAGGACTGGGTTTTTTAAAAAAAAAAAAATCAAACCTGAAGCACTTTACCACAAAGACACTGAAAAATAAAGACCATTAACAACAAAAAGTATAATTAAATTAAAATGCCAGCATGGCAAAGGAAGGCAGCGAATGGGAAATATATCAAACGGTGATAATACAAATGGGCTATTTCTCAAGGTGTGAGAAAGTCAATGAAATAAACTCGGATAATTTGCTGACTTTTTATGCACAGAAGGTAGAGTAATGACTTAAACGGGAATTGCTACGGTGACAATATATTATGAATGCAACTGCTATTCATATTAGCAACCTCAGTATTGTTAAGTGCTGTGGAACTCCTGAAGCCGATACAAACATTTAATTAAAAAATACTTCATGCATAAGGGAAAGTCTAATGAGGGATCTCTAAACAAAGCTTGTTTGCACGTCTCTTCTATTACTTTGTACATGCACTTCCATTCTGCTGTTTAGACTTTTTTAAAAAAAATTGCATATACACATGCAGATGGTAGTTTAAATTAAACTTAACCCCCCCGTCCCGCCTAAACATGTCTAACCTAACACTGAATAGAGTAACAGTCACTGTAGAATATTCAAAATTACTTTTGGCATGGAAGGATATTTTGCTAATTCCCTTTTTAGTGTGTAAATAACCTTTGAAAACCCGGCTCAAGGTGTTTATGTGTCAGGACAATCTCAAAATGTATCCAGTTGCCAAGTTACATGTCAATGCCCCAGTGAGGAGAAAACCTACGCCAATCTTTGTTACGTTGCTGCCCCCTGCTGATAAAAATAGGAGAATTTGAATTCATTTCCAGAAGTGTCACAGATAATGCAAACAAAATGAAGAAACTCCAGCAGAGATGCAGCAATTTATTTTAAGAGTCTACCAACCTTCACTTCATAGATATGATCTATCTCATCCTTAAATCAGCCCTGTAGGCCGATCAGTGTTATCATCACCATATCGAAAATAGCCTTAGACTGCTTAGTGAGCTCATGGCTGAGATGAGATTAGAACTGAGGGTTCCTGGGTCATAGTTAGGATCGACGGTGGTCAACCTGTTTCAGTCTGCAGGTAACAACCAGTTCCAGATGTTCTTGACAGCTGCATTCTAGTGGTGGGCAGGGCTAAAAGCCAATGAGTAGGGCTAGAAATACCAGCAGATTATAGTTTTGATCTCTTATTGCAAGTAATAAGCTTTAAGAAAGGTATCCCGGTATTTCAAAATGGGAACCTTTACCTGCGTCAGAAATAAGATGCTACCCTAGACACTAGTGATGGGGTAAATTAGGACTACAGCGTTATTTAAAATTCACCAAGTGAATGCACGGGCTCTTCCTTAGTACTGAATACTAGGCAGAGATGAGGGTCGCCTCCTGATCACCTCTTCTGCTCGTTGCAGGGCAAAAATACCCTACTCCAACTGTATATCTACAGCAAGAGTGGGCAAAGTGAAGCCTGTGGGATGCAAGCAGCACCCCAAGGGCTATTTTTTTGGCCCTCAGAGTCCCAAAAATGAAAAAAAAAAGTTAAAAACCCAGTTTTCCCTCAAATGAACCCAATGAACATAGTGGACATGGTGGGTAATTTTGCTATGTTTTTAACATTGCAGCCCAATTTAGGCCTAGGATTGGGGCTAGAGTTAGGGATCGGTGCCTCTTGTCTAACAAAAAGTAAACTAATTCTTGTTGGAAAAAGGGGCTTTTATGCGCCTAAAACAGCCTGGGAGGAGAGGACTAGAAACAAGGCCAATCTGCCCCCTATGTCTTTGGGAAAATAACAACTGAATTTTTTGCAGCAATTAATCCTGGGGAAGTCAGCCCGTCACATGACTTCCCCCAAGGAGGTACAATGAAGGACAACCCCAAACACAGCTCTGTAGTCCAGCCCCTGGCTCCTGTGAGCCAAGAAGCCATCCTGAAGACCCACTCTTCACAAAATTCATGCCCCATGGGTACTAACCATATCTGTGATCCTATTCTGGATTTTCTGCTTCCCATGTGACACCCACTTCGAGCACTTCATCCCAAACTAATTTTAAGGGTATCGGTATTTCTCAAGTTCATAATTACTTACTAACTTATTCTAGATTACTTCATACTAATGATCATTTATCTTAAAATAACAGCCTATATAAAAACAACATTTTGAAGCAACAAAAATAATACACCTTCTAAATCTAATTTTACACCTCTCAGTTAATGATATTGATTTTAATTATCGAAACCTCCTGTGTCATCAAATCACCTTCATTATTTATAAAGAAATCAATCACCCACTTCCAGACAAAAATTCATTTTGTGTTCTGCCCTTCAGCCTGTGCGTCAGCTTATCCATTTTGGCAGTTCTCATCAGTCTGCTTAGCCATTCATCCATTGTTGTAATTCTGATTTTTTTCCAGTGTTTTGCATACACTAGTCTTGCTGCTAACAATGTATGTTGTACCAGTTTATACTGCTCCTTATCTACTGTTGTATCTTCTTCCCAGATTCCTAGTAGATACAATTCAGGCTTTTTAGGCAACTGAGATTTTTGTATCTTCATCCAGAACTATTTAGCTTTATCGCATGTCCACTTCGTATGATAGAAAGTGCCAACGTAATCCTGACTTTTCCAACATTTGGCCTTTGTCTCTGTATACATCTTTCCCAGTCTCTGCAGTGTAAGGTACCAACAGTGCATCATCTTATAATAGTTTTCTTGGAGATTATAACACAGTACATTTTTTATATCTTTTGTCTGTAACTTTTTCCATTGATTCATGTGCCTATTGTATCCAAAATTCTTTGCCCGTTCATATATTCTTTTACTTGTTCATCGTCCATGTCACATTTCAGAGAAGATAGAAATAATGTTTGGCTTATAATATTGCCAAATATTAAGAGCTGGATAAATGTGTATTTTGAAGCAGGACATTATGAACTTCAAGAGCATCTTATTATTAGGGCCCAGCGCTGCTCTCAGCCACCTCTCAGGCTTGAATTTGATATTAGTGCCAATTAAAGTGTGTTGCCAATTAAATATGGTGCCAATTAGATATGGTGCCCATCCAAACCATACTGATATCGAGGACCAAACCAGGGCCTTACAAGCCCTCCCTTTTCCCTTGGCCATTCTGTGGCCGGGGGAGAGTGGGGGAATCAGACGAGAATCCGGCTATGTCCCCATAGCCAATGCACAATGGGAACATCATTTGCTGCCACCTCCAAAGCGTCCCAGTGGATCTCAGGAGATGAAGTCGTTATTCTGCCTTTGGCTACTGGGACACAGCCAGACAGTCGTCTGATGAGTCCACTACATGTAACACTTATTTAGGTGTGCCTTAAGCCTTTCTTACTATTATTTTTTAAAATGCTTCCTTCTTCATAGCTCCTTATCAGTTTCTTTTGCTGCCAGAGAAGGTAAGAGTCATACTCCAAAGGCAACCAAAACAAAGATACAACCCTCAAAATGTTTACCTCCATAAATTAGAAGGAATCTAAAAGACAGTCAACACCTTTTTTAATCTTTTCACCCTGAGCAGATGTTTTGTACTGAATGGGTTTTAGGTGATGACAGGAGAACCTGGGGCCATCAGTTGACAACTAACAGCTGTTTCTCAGATTTAGTGCAGTTTTCCTATAAATTTAAATCTCTCACACACAGAGAGACACACACACATACACAGAGACACATTTTAGTAACAGATTTGTTGAGTACCTTTGGAAAAGGCTTAAAGAAAAGAGCTGTATTTCCAAACAACCAAAATATCTGCGGCAAAATGTTGCAGCATGGAGTGCCCTGCTCAGAATTCCAGCCAGCCCATATAACATGCCCCATTCTATTTCCCCTCTCTCATCAACAGTCAGGACACTGGAGCACGGAGCACACTCGGTTCTTTGGGGGCAGTTTTTGCAGTGGTTCCTCACCTTTGTTCAGTTTTCCTGATGATTTTAATCCCAATTCTGCAAACTGTATGATTTCTCCCAGTCTACGGATAGTATCAAAGCTCCTTCATTTTTGTCCATATCAGAATCAGTACCTGAAGAATGAACTTGGGGTTAGAAAGCAGGGTGACGACTAAGGGCCTTTCCTCACTACACTGTTATAGTGCTATTATTCCACTTTCAACATCCTGTGGGATTCTGGGGTTTGTAACTTGCAGAAGCCAAAGAACTCTCTGGCTGAGAATTCTAAATGCCCCTCCCTAAACTGCAAACCCCAGGATTCCATAGAATGTTGAAATTTCATTGGAAGAGACAGAATTCTTATTGGAGAGGCAATACCCACTTCCCCCCACTCCATCATCTTCAGCTCAGAAGGCCAAGATCCGAGAATCACTTCAGACAGGGAGAAATTAGGAAGCATTCCCAGATGGTACATTCAGGGACCAAAGTTTTGTAAAGCCTTTTTTTTTTTTTTTTTTTGGGTGGGGGGGTTACAACTCCCAGAACCCTCCAACCAGCATGGACATATTGCATGGTTAGGGTCTTCTGGGGCAACAGCCCCAAACAAGACCATTTCAAAGCTCTGGTTTGGGGTCCTGCTTTCTAGTGATACTATCCTTTGGAGCTGGCCTTGTTACAATTTCCTAGAATTTATTTCCCTCTAAAACTCCAAATGTACATTCAACTAAAGGTTGTTTTGGCTTGTCTGTTCCTTGCCATATCACCAAGATCATTTGCTTGATTTTAGGGTTGATTTGCTTTCAGAAAAGCAAACAAAAAAGAGGGGGAGGGATGATATTTAGTCTGATTTCTTGCTTTGCAAGCACAACCCAAAGTAACACCCTTTCTGAGCAATACTCTAACCCATCTATTGATATTATGCCTAGTGTTCAGAGATCCTCCATTTGGGGCTAAGGGAGTGGATTTAAGTAAACAAGCCACCTACTGTTCTTGTTCATCATGTCCCTTATCGTAAGAAATAATGAGGGTGCCAGAGGCTGACAATGAAATATTTTGAAAATAGTTTTGATGTATGGCTGGCAGAAGACCTGTTGGGCATTGATAAATTACCCTAACAGAGATGATGAGAAACCTGTAAAATATTAATGACCTGTTTTCCTGGTTAGGGATGTAGGCGCCTTACACAACGCCAGTGTACTTTAGTTGGCTAATGTATAGCTGAAGGGAAGATATCTAGCTGGCAAGCCTGGGAGGCAGTCACAAATAGACCAAGGGTAACTGGATGGTCAGGAAATACAGCATCATTTGAAAGGAAACCCTCCATTCAATTACTAGTAGACCCATTGAATCCATTGCAAAATGGTAATTGGATTCTGCAAATGCCATTGGTTCTGCGGGTCTACCCTAGTTGGGATCAGAAGTCAAAATTAGGACATGAGCTTCTGCCCAGACTCCAAGTTTCATGGGGCAGCCATGGTAGACATTCAGTAATTATGGCAACCAAAGTGGACCCTTGATGGGGAATGGGAGTCCCTGCCCTTTGGGAGTGGCCCCACCACTGCCAACATCTGTACTTATACCAGTGGTTGATATCCAGCTTATCTACTCTCCTCTTCAACACACACCACTAGTAGCACTTTCCCTCCACTGAAATCAATGAGATGCATTCATGAGACAAATTACATCATGATGAACTTGCATGCCTGCCAAGTCCCCCAAGGGCAATTTCAGGATAAACATGGAAGCAGTTATTTACCATGTTCATGTAGTATCCCAACTCTGGGACTGATGAATAGGGACAACACAGTCATGCAGAGGCAACCAGAATTCAAGAATATCATTCTTGTGTGGAGATGGCAGGCTTTATGACGTTTGAGAAAGAACACTTGGGAAAAGTAACCACAGGGAAAATATCAACTTTACATAAAAGCTTCTGCCATTTAGGACATCCTGTGTAAGTCGATCATTACTCCTCCATTTCAGGAACTGCAAACTGGAATATGCGTAGTAAATGTAGGACTGACCAGTAGCAGTTAAGGTACAACCCAAATGCAGTGGGGAGGGGACAAATACAAGTATACCTCAGTTAATGAAGTAGATGTGTTCCTAAGCATTACTTCTTTAACAGAAAATTTGGTACCAGAGGCAGAAATAACATTGAAAGAAGATGGACAGGTTTCCACACCACAAAAAAGAAGATCCGTTCACCCAGGTTTTTAAGCCTTTCTCAGCTGATCCATGGGCTCATACCACTCCTGTTGCCACTCCTCTTCTCAGTCTCCTGTCCTTCCAATAGCGCCATCCCATCACTCCTTTTCCCACCTTGACAACTCGATGCCTCAGCCAGCCTTTAAACCCTTTCTCATTGACCTTTATGCTCAGTCCTCCTCCACTCACATTTTTTTCTAGTTATTTTCATAATTTTTGAACTATTTGATACTTTGTAATGAAATCTTGTACAAATGAGGTCTATCTCCAGCAAAAGGCTCCTGCTCTTTGAAATCAGTGTATGACTATCTGCTTGTCTTTTCTCCCTCCCTCCCTCCCTCCCTCCCTTCCTTCCTTCAATTCATTCATCCATTCATTCATTTTATTCTAACTGTAAAAGCTCAAACCATTTCTTCAAGCCTTCATGGACTTCCTTTGGGGACCATCGAGGCCCCCCAGAAATCTGTGGACTACAGGTAAAGAACCACTATTTTAGTGCGTTTACGTTAAACACATTGCATTTATTTCCTAAAATTAATTTTTCTAAGGAAAGAAATCTGCAGATTCAGACTAAAGATCTACTTAATCCACAATCCTTTTTCCAATTGTAGGCAGGCAAATACTTCTGGGAAGTTTCCAAGGAAGGCATGAAGACAGCAATCTATCCATGCTGTTGCTCACCCCTGCTCCTCAAAACCGGTATTCAATGGCATGCTACCTCCAGACATGATGCTTCCATGTGACCATTGTGGCTAATAGCCACTGATAGAGCTATCCTACCCAAAACTTTGACTGCAAACCAAACCACTGGACATAGTTTGTATCCTTCTCCATGTGAATTGATGGTGTTGATACTAGCAGTGCATTGGGTGGAGCTGAGCTTCTGATCTTTAGCTGTTTTATTTTAGTTGCTCAGTTGCATCCGCAGCAGACGAGGGGGAAAAGGCACAGGGGCTTTTTTTCCTAATGATGGATGGAACCCTGACTAAAGCAACGATGTATACTATATCTCAGCTGCTGCAGGGGTTAGATCACATTAAAAGAGGAATGTGCAGTTGCGCTGACAGAGCGTGAATGATTAGCCCTGGCCATCCGTCATTTCTTTCAGGCCTCTATAATATAGTTTTGGGTAGACAACTGTAAGCTCGTCAGGATATTAGCATGCAATTTTTCCCCACCCCACATTTTCTTGAGGATGCCTTGGGTTGCATAGGTACCTCTCTCCAATGCCTCATATTTGATATTGTTCACTGTTTCCTCATGTGACTGTTGCAGTTCTTCCAGACTGGTCTAAAGAAGTATGAACTCTTGCAATATGAGCCTCTGACTTTTCCTGGGATTTGCTTGTTCCTTGTTGCTTCCAAATCCACTCATTCCATTGGTAGGGGCAGTTTGAATAGATTTCTTCAATCCTCACTAGGGGTGTTCCAAAAGTTTAAAAAGAAATCAGTTTGCTGAGATGATCCTATGGTTTGAGAAGAATAGGAATTCTCAAAACTTGGAAAAACTCTGTCTTAGCGACCACATGTCCAAAATCTTTATTTATCTATTTGTACTCCATCTTTCTCCCTGGATGGGATCCAGGCAGTACAGGTGCTAGCCATGGATTCTAGAAGTTGCAGTCCCCAAAAGTAAGTTTTCACAGTTTTGGGAATTCTGATATTTCTGCTTGTATTTCAGACGAACATGCCAAGATGGATAATAGAGAGAGCACAGGCATTGGGGTCTGGGATCAGCAAGTAGAATCATGGTGCTCCCTCTGCATTATCAATGAATACATGCTCATGAAGATAGGGTCTAAAATATGTTGAAAATGGCTGCTGAAATATCTTGCTAATAAAAGGATGCATACCAGAGAGTTCTATATGCCATGTGTCACCTGATAACGGCGGAGATTTCACTAGTATTATACCAAGTTTTTTTTTAAAAAAAAAAAGGTTATGCAAAATTATGCAAAATAAATTATGCAAACAAAGTATGCAGAATAAAAGAAATCATGCACAAGAACCCATTTGAAAATTTTCCTTAGCATGTTCTGTCACGTGCAGGTCTCCACACTTTTGCAATTCCTCAAGTGAACTGAGATCTTAACTTCCCTTAATGTTCTCCTGTCTTATCCACAGTATTCTTGGGTATGACACCAAATGATTCTTTTCTTTCCTCAGTGTTAACACCCTTTCTAGACTTGTAGATGGTTATCAAGGGACCACTTTATCACTGCTTAGCCAACACTTGGAGCTCTTTTTTTATCTGTCATCCTAAAGTCAATACCTCCAGTCTCCTGACTTTGTAGAATTATTTAGGTTAAAGGAGAAAAAAACTCTTCTTTTCCCTCTTCCTCTGCCCCTAGACTACTGGCATAATTTAGCAATGTGCTGGAATTGTTCACTGAGTTACTTTCTAAGTCTTTATCTTTCCACCAATTAAAGCTGATTGTATAATTAACAGGCAATTATTCTTCATCATTGCCTGACCCTGTCATTTTTGTTAATATTATGGATTACATTTTTTTCAATGCTAACTTTGATCCAAGGAACTTGAACCATTATAAACTGTTCAGAATACAACAACCCTGTGGGGAATGCTTGGCTGATCCAGTGACAGGTTAAGGTCACCCAATGAGTTTCACGGATGAGGGAAGGTTTCAATGTGGGTTTCCTCAGTAATATTCTGATACAATGGCTTGGCTTAGCCCCTAACTAAGTAGACCAAGTAAATTGGCTGTTGAATTATGAGGCAGCACTAGAGGTGGAATGGAAATTCTTCAATTTCCTAACCAAATACTAATATGGGAAATGCGATTCAGCACCTTGAATAATATCTGCAAAGTTCTGGACCCTGTCTGATATGGGAACTATGTGGGACTCATCTGTCACCCATATTCTTACACTCAAATATCTCTAGTCACATGCTCCTGAACTGTCACAAATCCTATAGAATTATTTGGGGACTTGAATAGCCTAACTATAGATTGAAAGACCCATATTGAAACTCCATGACTTTCCACACAGGGAATGGAATGAGTTTGTTAATCGGCAGGTCAGGTAGAACGAAAGGTAGAAGCTTTGAAAACCACTGGCTTAGGCTGTGCTGAGATACTCTGGAGCAGAGGTGGGCAATTTGTAGTCCTACAAATGGTGTCCGAATAAATCTTCCACTAGGCCCAGAAAATTTAGCCAATGGTTAGGGATGATACAAAGTACAATCCAACCACACCTGGCGGGCCATAGGTTGCCAACTTATGGAAAGCCATTAGTTGTCTTACCACTTAATTTCCAGTAAATATAATAACATCCATTGAAATTCAGTTTTGGCCTCTGTTGGAACACACCCAAGACAGTATCGTCTTTCTGATGTACGCTTGTACACACTCAAGATTTTAAAATGTGGCTGCCATTTCCTGCTAAGTAGATATTATATGTGATTCAAAAAGAATAGTCTGTGCTACAGTGGAGTCAGTTTGGAGAGATCATTACAAAATCCCATTATCACTTCTACAAGTTGGGACTATTTGTCATCACAGAAGAGATGACAAGCCCAGAAATACTACATTTGTTATTATCAGATGATAAATGATATTCCATTAAAGCTGTAATACATCATCTGAAAAGCTCCAAAGAAGATATCGGACCTATCAGCACTTGACTTATAATTTAATTTTCAAAAGCTGTCAACTAAAATTCCAAAGGCTAAGCATTTTCATTTTTGAAGTTCATCTTATTTATTTTCCTCGTCTGTTAGTCTAATTTTTTTTTTTGATATGGCAAACGTAACTGATTACGTACAATGCATAATTCTCTGCCTCTTGATTAGGTAATACATCAGATGTCACTTGTGTATTAAAAAAATAAATGACAGTTAATAAAAGCCAAAGGGTAGTAAAGGACACACCTTATTTTAATTTGCTTCTAAAATGTAGGAATGTGACACTAAAGAATCAATCAATGATACACACACACACACACACACACACAAACTTATCAAGGGACAAATGAGCAATCTTGATGAGGGAAGCCAACAACAGAATATCTAATAGTTTTTTTTAAAATTATTGAATATTTAAAAGTATAACTAAAAGGAATTAAAAATAAACAAAAAAGAGGAAAAAAGGAGAAAGAAAGGAAGAATCCATGATATGTGCATAAGCTAGATATATCCACTGATAAAAGCTGACCATATTTCCAAAAACACATTGACTTCTGTAACTATATCTCCCTCTTTTTGCAATGTTGTAGACTTGAGTTGACTGACTCGGACTCAAGTTGGACTTAAGTCACTTCAATGACTTGATTCAGACTCGACTTGGCAATAAATGATGCACTGACTTGACTTCAGATTTGTAAGACTTGAATATTTTTAGTGACTGACTTGCTTGCCCTTGGTTTGGTAATGAAACATATTCATCCAGAATCCCTATAACTTTGAAAAATGCTTCCATCCCTTTCTGCTTGCTGGTCACATGGCAATCTGTCTCAAGCCCAAAGTGTGGGCGCATTTCTCAGAGAGGAAGAGCAAATGGGCTAGGCAATGGGCTTGAGGCAGGTTTGAGGTCTGCTCAGTACTCTCCCTGCTGCATATCAGAGGAGTCTTCTAAAATGCTTCCTAAGAGCAAAAGACAAGACTCACTACCCAGAGTGCAGAGTACATTTCTCAGAGGGGAACAGCAAACGTGTTAGGCAACGGGCTTGAGGAGGAAAGATCTTTCCTTCTAAAGCTTCTGAAACTTCAGGATGGGGTAGTAAGAAGAATCCCATTCTTCACTTCCGAAAAATCCTCTAGCTTTGGAAATGGGAAGTAAGTAGAATCCTATTCCCCACCTCCAGAGCTGCAGACTCTTTTATGTCCATTGGCACAAAAGCCTCCAGCTTCAAGAAGGGGGGGTAAGAAGGATCCTATTCCCCACTTCTGAAGCTGCAGGTGGCAAAATCGAAAATGTGGAGGGCCGACTCTGTTTAAACTGTTAAAACTGACTTAATTCAGATCTGTCCAGAAATTCTGGCGTATAGGTTGGGGTATAAAGTTGGCTCCCAGACTTAAGATTTGACTTGAGACTTGACTTGACAGCATGTTGCAAGGACTTGAGACTTGACTTGAGACTTGGAGTGAAAAACTTAAATACATCACTGTCTTTTTGTAAACAGTGCACCCTCATGCCCCTCCACACATATGTCCATTTCTGTCTTGTTAGAAAGCAGGATATGTCCTGCTATTCTTCCACAGAACCATCCAAATGACATATTTGCAACATCTCCAGCTACAGAGAAACAGCTGGATATATCCCCAATGATCACTCATACTCTCTGTCAATGTGATGGTTGAAGCTTCTGGCGAAGCTGCTGATGACGAGCAACAGCTGTTGGTCCCTGTTGCTCAGACTGGAGATGAGTCCTGCAGCTCAAGAACTCCCCCTTCTGCCATGGACCAAGCAGGCTCAGACATTCCTCTGCCGGCTCCTGTAGAGGAACAGGGATCCAACAGTGATCCTGAAGAGACTTTTGAGCCTGCTCCAATCAGCCCACAATTAAGGCGGAGACTTAAGAGAGCTGAGCAAAGGGAGGCTTCCTTGATTAAGTTTAAGATGCGGTGACTGGCCACACCCGTGCCTTGGGCTATATTACCTGTCTGTTTAGAAGCTTTCCTTTGCTTGTGGCAAACTTCCTACAAGCCCTCTCCTTGCCCGTTCCTTGCTTCCAGCACCTGGCTCCTGATACCTTGGATTGAACTCTCGGTTCCTGACCCCCTCAATTCTGGACTCTGACTTTGGCTGTGCTTGTCGTTCTGGCTTTGGTAAACGGACTTTCTACAGTCAATTCCCTGCCTTGACATCTTCCTGTTTGACTCAGCTATCTCTCTCACTCCCTTCTCCGGGCTGGCTCACTGCCCGGGGCCCTGACCTTGATAGTCAATATGGAAATGGCCATGCCAAGGGTTGCATGGCTTTCAAGGTGGGTTTGGGGGAGATGTTAGTTGTTGCATTGTTAGAACAGAATTTTGACCTCTGCAACAACCAGAAAAGTGAGTTGCGATAGCGTCTTACTTAAGCTATCATAATTTCCCAGCTGGATGCCAGCCATTTTCTTGTATAGAAGATATCACATTCATGAGCAACTAAAGCAAAGAGATTGTCTGACCACTGAACAATTGATGATGAATGTGTATTTTTCCAACCTTAGTATATAAGCCTTTTAGCAAGAGCAGGCAGGATCCAACCATGTTGACCATCAGCTAAATTCTAGCTTGCAGCAATATAATTTAAAAGAACACACTTGTCTACAAATGCAAAGATTTTTTTACTATGCAATATTAATATGCTGTAATACATCCAACACCATTATCTAATGTTACTCATTTTCCCACTTAAATACAGCTCAGAATTAAGGCTTAATATTATTTTTCTATTGACTGTGAAGATGGGATTAAGACTCATATACATATCTGAGTGCCTTATGTTTCGAAGTATCACCTCAGCTTCTAAAAAAAGACCACCAAATCCCCATTTTTGTCATGTGTTTTGTATATTTAGACTTCCATATTTGTTTGAACTCTCTTTTCAATCCTGCCACCTACAAGGTAGAACAAAATTTCCCGAACAGAAATTTCACTGGAGTGCATTGCCGTTGGCAGCGTATTGTACTCCTGCCACATTTATCTCCGTCCTTTTTTTCAAATTTGATTTTAAATATTTACAGCATCATACATCTTTCCCCGCCCGGAATTACTAATGAACTGTTATTGTCTGTAAAACCTACTGCATGACTGATGACCAACTTAAAGGAGAACATCAATGTTTTATTTGTGAAACATCAGATGTGAAAGTTATAGATGGATCACTTTTTTAAAAAAAAAATTGTGTGCCTCAGTTCCAGAAGCAGATTTTACAGACTCAGCAAATGAAGATATTGTCTATCATAAAAATATGTGAAGGAATGTGATCAGCAAGACCTTAACTAAACTGAATGATGCAGTTAAATGGATCTTTTGATACACTTCTTATAATCTAAGGGATCTATAAAATCATCTGATATAGGGTAGGATGTAACCGTATGAATGAAAAAACAAGCAAATACATTCTATATAACTGACTGTAGCTTGTCTACAATGGTTCTTGATACTCTACTACCAAAACAAAATGTTGGTTGAAATTCTAGATATAGATTGTATGATGTAAATCTCTACCTGTGAAGTTATGCATGGATTGCGCTACACAATCCTTGTGTTAAATGCCAGTGTTGCACAACCAAATGTGCAACTGAATGCAGAACTGAATACACAACCAAATGTTCAATGGCACTGCATGTGCAACTCCACTTCCACAGTCTTGAACTGAATATGGATGTTCGTTATCAGACCAAAAGTGCAGGAAGACTTCTATGAGGAAAGTTACATGTGTGCGAGTCACCAACAAGCTTCCGTCCAATGTGTTTCAGCAGCATATTTTCATCCTTTAGAACTGACTAGAACATCAGTCAGATTTATAATAGTGTGGAGATATTCTAAGAATTCCAGAGCTTCTTTTAAAATCTATACACAAACAAAATCAAACATTCATGAGAGGTCAACCTTTCCATTAACTCTGATCATCTCCAAATACACAGTGTGTATGATTTGTCATGATCTTGGATCTGCACTTGTGAAAGAGAAGCTTCTAACTGAGTCTTTCAACTAATCTACCTTCCACCAATTGTTAGGTGGTTAAATTATGTCATCTTGGCCTCTTGGAGGACAGATGGAATTGAGAACAACAGATAAGTGAACCAGCTCAAGGTTTAACACAGAGTAATCAAAAATGAAAAAGATAGGATAGCTCTCAAAATTGAATGTGGATGGAAGAGTGGTTGAATGGCTAGATGATAAGATAAGAAGAATGATAAATTAGAAGAGTATCACTACCAAATCTACCACAATGCCTGAGAAAGGCAGAAAACATGTTAAAGATATTCCTTTTATTTTATATATTACCTTTATGTCATTAAAAAACCCAAAAATTTGACACTGCTAATTTGTTGGTGAGGTGGGGTGGGAGAGAGAAATCAAAAGTGAAACTTGTCATATGCAGAACTGAACACAACACAGTTTAATGGGATTAAGTGAAGCCTCTTTTAAGAACATTGACTGGGACTCAATGTAAACTTGGTAGATGCTGCCATAAGTGAAACGTTCTGTTTTAAAAAGTGCTGGAACAAAGGTGCAAGCTGAAATACTGAAGATGAAATAAATTTATAACAAATAAAAAAATCTGTTTCTTTTAGTTCTAAAGGCTAATTTAATAAATTAAATAAAGGTCCTTCACATTGTCTTCATTTTATTCTTTCTCCTCTTCTGTCTTCTTCTTCTTTTTCTTCTTCCCTATGTTCAAGAAGAAAAGTCACAAAAATCCTGAAAGTTCACCACTGTAATTTTATAATGTCACTATCCCAGTCTTTAAGAGGTGATCTGGTGTTGCTGTTCAAAGAGATAATTGAAGTGTAATTTTTCAAGTCTTCCCACCAACTGTAGATCATTGACTCATCCCTGTAACAAACTATGTGCATCCCTATGAAGACCTCATCACATTCAACATTACTTTGGTTGTCTGCAACATCTAATTTTCATCTCTGGAGTATACAGGCAGCAACAGAGAAACAATACCTTTACTCACAGATTATGAATCATTCGCCAAGAGGGTCATTATTATCTTCTTGTGATATGCCATGTCACAAATGAGCACAGGTGGTCTCTTTTTAATGAAACTGTGTAGAATTTTAAGAATCTTTCCAAACGTTTCTAATAACACCTCACTACACTGCTATGAAAATGGATGGGGCGAAAGGATTTCTTCTTGTCTTTATAAGATTATATGGTGTCGCTCTGTCTTATTTGAATGTCTCTCCTTGAATTTATCTTCTTAAATGTTTTCTAGATAAACCTAAGGCAGGGACTAATCTGTCCATTTCAATTTCTCTCAGGTCCAGTTTTTTTTCCCCAATCTTGAATTAATTTTTCTCCCAGTGTCACAACAGATGGTTGGCAGTTTTTTTAAAATTTCTCAGGAAAATGTGTGCACATGTTACACACAGTTCTGCAAACATGTTCTCCTAATATAAGACATTTTGGTATGTGTGTACACTTATGTATGAACTACTGTGTACATATATACAAATTTTGCAGTACTTTTAGTTGAAGAATTGCACCAAAGAATTCGAAGGAGTGTGAACGTAAGAAGATAACTCCAGTGTTGTTCAAGTTATTGGCTCATGTAGCACAAGACAATGTGAGATCCACCATTCTTAGTTGTGCTAGTAAAGCTCAACCCAAACATTTCCTGGAGGTTCTGCATTTCCACTATATGTATGGAGCTCTCTTAATGTAAAGGGGTAGAGCAAGAATAGTAACAGATTTCAGGCCCACCAACCTCACAGGTACATCTGGTGGGAACATGGAAGAGGGCCTTCTCGGTCATTGCTCACAGGCTCTGGAACTCTCTTTCTAGATAGATTAGACTGGTGGTATCCTGTTAACCTTTAGTAGGCATGTGAAACCTTTCTGTTTCAGTGGGCCTTTCATGACTGACCACTGAGGGAGGGGGCAGGGCCTTTCAGAATGTTTGTTTTCTAAAAATGCTGCATTTAACTGCTTTTAAATCTATTACTAAATTAATTTCATATTAATTAATTAATTAATTAATTATTTTTTTGAGTGATACAGTTCATATAGCAGTATTGGTTTTAACCTTTGTAAGCCAGCTTGAGTCACAGACTGGAAAAAAATGAGAGAGGATGTATCTTATACTAATTCAAACTTATTCAAAGTGTAGCCTTCTAGGGCTACAAGATGGAGAAGGTTATGATGCCACATTCAAGCTTTACCTACATCATGCCCCCTCCCAACAAGCTCTAGCTTATTGCTCATTTGATAAAACTGTAAAAAGGGAACTAGCTACATTTTCATAGGTTTTCTTTGTGGAATGGAAATCCTGATTGTCTAAGGAACCTGCATGCATACAGGATGTGCATGAATTAGCTCCTCCTTCAGACCTTCACTGAAAGCACAGTGGTCACTGTCTACCAGTATGTTTCCATGCACAGTTCGGAGTGCTGGTTATGGCCTACAAAAGCCTGTAAGGCCTTGGTCAAGGCTGTCTAAAGGACTTTACATTCAGAAATATGAGAGAAGGTCTTCTCCACAGCCCTAGGACTCCCTTCCCAGAGAGTCTGGATCCCCCCCCCCCCGCCAATGTTGTCCTTTATTTGGTGTGTAGAAACCATTTTATTCCAACAGACTTTTAGGAGCTGACTGTCTTTCAGGAAAAGTGCTTCCTTAGTTTGTTGTATTATTTTTTTCATCTGTTCTTTTAATTCAAAGCTTTCAATTATTTTAATTCTATAGACAGTCTAATATTATTTTAACCAAAGCGGCTACATGTGTCGTCTTCTTCTTCCTCCTCCTCCTCCTCCTCTTTTTTCTTCTTTCTCTTTCTCTTCCTCCTTCTGTTCTTCTTCTTCTTCCTCCTCCCCTTAGTTTGAATCTCTTAAAATCCAAGACATCACACATTTTTGAGGTCAATGCTCATATGAGATGCAAGAAGGTTAAGGTAATTTCACTGTCTCCTCCTCCCCTTTCTCCTCCTCTTCATGTTGGCATTGATCTAAAGGACCTTTGACCTCTCACTAAAATTATCAGGTCTGGTTACAGGTTCTACTCTGACATCTGAATAATCTTTGATTCTGATTTGACTAATCCCCGCTACGACTATAAACTGCAGCTTCTTAAAAGATTTTCTCCTCCATTACGACAAAGAAGCATTCCACGACAGGAAAAACTGATCAAAGACACTTCAGGATAGAAAAGACTGAGATGACATGATTGACTTCCTGGAAAGTTTTCAGAAGAGAAACAAATGAGAGAAATATTAACCATGTTACCTCAATACTTACATGCCTGAAACATAATATGAATTCATACGGTTAAGAATGGCCCTCTAGGTGTTTAGACATCAGCTTCCAGAAACCCTGGCCGGGATGATCATTGCAAAGGATCATGGGAGGTTTTATCCAACTTATCTGAAAGGTACCAAGATGTCTCCCCAAGGTACCAAGATATCTCCCCAACCCCCCAAAAAAATTACAATGAAAGCTAATAACAGTTTGGATGTAACAACATGCATTTCCAGTTCTGGTTTAAAATATAAAAGTGTGTCATATTGAGTAAGATTGGGGTCTTCCAGACTAATCTAAAGAGACATGAGTACTTCAGTATATCTCCTTAGGTTTTGCTGGCTTTGTTGGTTATTGTCTTCTCTGCATCTTCTTCTTCCCTTTTTCTTTTCTTTCTTTCTTTTTTTGGAAGGGGGATCTATTTGATCTGTTTGTAGTGAGATTGTAGAGATTTATTGATTTTCCTTTTTTTTTTTTTAAGAATTGGGGTGCAGTCTGCAGGGGGAATCATATAGTTTGAGGGCAATGCTTCTCCCTGGTTCTTCATTTTTTCTCTCTCTTAGTGTTATAGTGTTATGGTGCAAAAGTGCCATTTCACTGGATTTATTTTTAGAAAAAGAAAAAAGAAGGTGAAGAGAAGGAGATTTTTTTGTTCTGATGTGTCTCAGAATGAAAAAGAAACTCTGTTGGGAATAAATGTTGCAGCTAGCGCTAGGAATTACAGGAACATAATCCAAGAGAACATAAATTTGATTTAGATTTTAAAAATAACATAAGACCCACAGCAACAAACACTGCAATCTCACAAGACATTTTTTTCCATTTGGAGAAGCCTTCCAACCCCACTTTTGATCAATATAGTCCAGAATTATCTACTGTGGCTGACATAAGCTTCCCACCATTTTATCCAGTAGTCTTTCCCACCATCCTTTTCCAAGAAGTTGACTGGGATTGAAACTGGAATGTTTTACTTGCAAAGTATATGACTTCCTTGTTATTTGCATATTTTGCAAGGTGACATTATCAATCTTCTATCTAGATGGCGCATATACTAAATCCTTTTTATCACATGTCACAGTTTATGAAATCTTTCCGTCACACATCTGCATCTAAGCCAAAACCCTTTGCTGTATCTTAGGGCCTTTTTGCATTACACTGTTACAGTGCTATTATTCTACTTCCAACATCCTGTGGAATTCTGGGGTTTGTAGTTGACTGAGGCCAAAGATCTCTCTGGTTGAGAATTCCAAAGGCCCCTCCCTAAACTGCAAACCCCAGGATTCCATAGGATCTTGAAAGTGGAATAATAGCACTATAACAGTGTAAGGCGGAAAGGCCCTTAGAAGTGGACATCTAACTTTGCAGGCAAGCCCAACAGTCCAAAGAGGATGGGCCATGAACAGACCAAAGAACTGTATTGTTGATTACAATTAATGTGTGAGCACCCAATATTCTGAGTGCCAGAAGAAGAACTAGGCATACCTGGGTGCTGACAGAACTAGGAATATGGGCCAGTGTTCTGTATCAGCTATTTAGTTAAGTTTAGTTAACCTCTCTTGGCCTAATCCCTCCTACCCTGAATGAAACATCATTCACCCATGTACCAATCACTGGAAGAATGGGCCTCCTTCTCCCGTGAATCTGACATCTGGTAAAGTAGATTGGAGGGAGATTATGACCATGGCACTAGCGTCACATTGTGACTAAGTAGAAACCATAACTAACAAGAGTCACCTAGATTTATGCATCCATAACTGTTAAGTAGACTTAGCTACATAGCTAGTACAGAGTACTGGTCACTATTCTTTGCTAATTTTTGTTCTTAAAGGAAGCAATGAGTATTTCTGTATTTTTCTTTCTGCTGAAAGAAAATCTTGGAAAACTTTACAGTTTTTCAAGGCTATTTTCCCAGTGCATGACTGATCCAGAGCAAAACTCACAGGTTGTGTTTTGGAAAAGAAAACAGGATTCAATTTTTTTTTATATTTGTTAAATTTTTTTGCAATGAAAACAATATATCTGCACAGAAAATAAAGGCTGGCAATCCTAGTCTGTAATTACAGTGCTGTAAACCCAGTTTATGACATTGTGATGACACGAAATCCTTTTTACAGTAATTGCAACATTGCAACAAACAATAGTACCCCCAACTCTACTGTTTCATCCATACAGGTCCCCTCACCAACAGAGAAATCTCTAAGGTGCCGGAGAACAGGGTGTTAACTGACTATGCCTCCATCCTTTCCCAGTAGTGGGGCATGCTGCAACAGCAGCTATGACAAGACCCCACAGGGATGCTTCCTGCTGTCACAATACACTCCACTAGAGGAGAGGGCTGGAAGCATTGTTCTTCAGTCCCTCAAAGGTTCCTCTGTCAGAGGTCTACGTGGGTAAAAAGGTAGATTTGGAAGGGATAATACCAGGAGATGTTTCTATAGCATCATAGCTACATTGTCATAGAAACATCTCCAGATGAAGGTTCTCAGCCAATACTTCTAGTAATACCTGTATTAGTAAGGCAGGAAAGTGAAGGTCAAAGGAAATTTAAAGGTGCTATTCAAGATACTAAACCTGTTTTGGGCATAGGGACCATGGTAGGCAGGTACTTTCAAGTCCAGTGTAAAATGCAGAGCATGTTTCACTGGCTTCAAAGCCACTTGCCTCCACCCCATGAAGGTATTTGGTCAAAGAGGCCTGGCCTACAGGAGAACAGTGTTACCCGGTGGCTCTAGTGTCTTTGGGGCTGCTGAATCCACTTTGGGTTTTAGCCTGAAATTTGAGAGTGGTATCCAACAATCTGAATCCAAACAATTAAAACTAAATTTTGCAGTGGATTCCCCAGCCCACTGACATTGGAGAGAACAGCTGCCCCAGCAGGAGAAAATAAAGTGGCTGGAAGTATGGCCAGTATGGATGTGACCATACTGGAAGCTGTCAATGTGGCTAGGGACTCTTTCACGTTGCACAACTATAGCACTAAGATTGCACTTTAACTGCCATGGCTGTATCCTGTTTCCTATTGGAGCACAGGGAAGACAACGTTTCTGCCCCCCCACTCCCATCAGTGAGCGAGCCTGCAACAAGGACCTGTGACAGAAGTCCTTCTTCTGATTGTTGCAGATCTGCTTGCCAGTAGGAGATGGGAAACATTGTCCCCCTTGCAACCTGATAGAAAGCTGATCATGCCTCCTTCACCCAATTCAGAAGCTGTTTCTTAAGGTGAACAAGGGTGGTATTTATGTAGCTTCCCAGTAAGCCTACATGGACTTACTGAATATAGACCAATTATGGATCTCCAACTTTAGGTTATGAATCCATAACTGCATTACTCAATCCTTCCCATTTTTATTTCAGAGCAGACAACATGCATTCTGGACCAAATAACTATCTGTGTTTCTGCACAGAAAAACCATGTGTACTGTTGTATGGAAAGCATTTTTCTGAACAGAAAATTTCGATTTGTGCAGGAAAAAAACCATGCATTTCAAAGATGAAAAATATGAAGAGGTACATGTCTAGTAAATACTGGTATTTATCCATCTAAGGTTGCTCAGCATTTAACTCTCTCTGAACACCAGATGTCAGTGTTGCATTAAATAGATTTCTTCAACAACTTACATTGCTTTCATAAGCCTGAGGGAAGTTTCTTTAAAAAAAGAAAAAGAAAAAAAGATATGAGTCATATAGATGCATTAGAAGCTGGAAAAACAAATGTAAGTACTGGAGATAATTTAGAATCCTGATTTATTTATAATTTCTGGGAAAAATACAAGAAGTACTTAGGCACATATGGAATCCATTGCTTTATAACTTGAATCTTACTATTAAACTAAACCCATTGAATCAATAGTGTCTACTTATGTATAAATCTACTCTGGTTGGGACTAACCATTAGGATTCAGACTTCTACTGGAATTTTTCCCTTTTTCAGTGGATATATGGGATGATGATGATGATGATGATGATGATGTTGTTGTTGTTGTAGGATGTGGTCTTTCTCTCAACAATAAATTGTGGATTAGACATGTTGTTTCAATAGGAAGTACTAGTACCTGAAGTGTCAGGATGGAAGTGGTTTCATAGAGGGAAAAGGAATTGGAGCAGGCAGTAGCTATGGGACAAATTGGGGTTATCGCCCCCCCAAATAAGAATTTGCACCTCAAATTTCTAGCACTGCAGAGAGTGAGACTCTGAAAAATCATTGAGTCCTTGGACACTCCCGTTTGTTGTGCTCTCTTTCTCTTGGTAACTTTGCCTGCTCCATTTCAAGGGATGCCCAAACTGTTTTTCTAAACGCTCCACTGGAATTTTTAGTTCCTGCAGTGCTTGAAATGCAGGGAGTGGAGCAAAATTTCTTTGGTGGGGCAGAAATTTTATTTGGGAAGAGTAATGTTCTCATTTTGCCAAACAGAACCCAGAGGTATATCCCTGCATGTAGATGGGTCCAGCTTGATGCCATCTACCTGAAAGGTTACAGAAGGAAGGGTGTTCTACTCCATCAGTTGTCATTGAAAACATTAGGATGTGCAATTAAATACACATTCACCCAATCTCCCAAGCAGCTTGCATAAAAGTTTGGACACTTAATAACTAACATTTTATAGAAGTAACATTATGGAAAGTATATTGGATAGGGGTGGACAGAAGATGTGTTGAGGGTCATTGTCTCACCAGGGCTTGCCTTTTTGCTGCCTGAGGCACAAAAGCAAATAAGCCCCATGCCCAGCCAAGTTCTCGGGGCACCTGAGGCAGAAAATCCCACACTCATCTTTCTCCTTTTCTTACAGTAAAAATGCAAGGATAACAAAATATGTCATCTTTTCTCAGCACGTCAGACCTGCTGCTTGGTGATAAAGCTGACCCTATTCCTCATGAATTCAGCACAGGATTGCAATATTCCCATCAGAAATCAACTCTGTACCTATCCCTAGATATATTGGCTTTGTTCTATCAGGAAGGAAGAGGAGAGATTTTCCTGACTGATAATTCCTTAAGTGACACTGTGGTGGTCTATACATCCTTAAGTAATATTTCAGTTTATGAACAACTCTTTAAACATAACATCATATGTCCATTTAGAATTTCTCTAGCTGGCTTCTCCCAGTAGATGTCACTGTTACAAAAATGATGGAGAGACCATAGCCGGTTTCATAATTGAGTTTGGCCTACAAAATTGAGGGCTTTTTGCCTGAAAACCCACTTTTCCAGTGAAATCTGACATGGCTAGCTCATGGCATTATCATGCATTGTAATGCTCTCTCTGATGCCCTCTGAGCTATTGTGCACATTGCACTCTCTTCTCAAACAAATGGGGCTGGGTTGAAACAATAAGCAAGAGGAAGATGTATTTTTCACTGCCAGGAGATGAATGATGGATATTAGTTAGCAGGATTTAGATAATAGATGGGGCAGAGTGGTCTCACCCACTTCAGCAGAGTGATGAATCCATTCTGTGGATTCCAGATTTTAGTCCAGATTTTAAAGGAGCTATTCATTCCCTAAAACACACTCAGTTCTTTGGATAGCCCTGGTAAAGTTTCACTCCGGAGCCATCAGCCTTCACTTGATAGAGGTAACTATTATTAATATAAAACATTTCTATCCTGCTCTCTTTCTAAATATCTCAGGCCGGTATACAATAAAAGCAATCTCAACAATGTAAAAGAGCATAAAAATGGAAATGATTTTAGAAAGCTAAAAACATATTCAACATTTTCACAGATTTAAGAGGACAGACTGAAACTGGCTAAACTGATTCTGAGAAATTTAAAACCAGGTACGTGTTAGGGTTGTTTTAAAACCATTGAGGACAGCCAACATGGTAAAGTGATTTGAGCACTGGAATATGACTCCAGAAACCAGGGTTCAAATCCTCATTCACCAATGGAAACCCACTGGGTGAAATTCAGATAGTCACACTCTCTCAGCCTCATCAGAAGGCAAAAGCAATGTCATTTTGAACAAATCTTGTCAAGAAAATCCAGTGGTAGGTTTGCCTTAGGATTACCATAAGTGGAAAATGGCAGCACCAAGAACAAGAAACCAGTGAAACTCCCAAAGCCTTAGGGAACAGGTATATTTCCATTTGATACTGAAATGAAAATAATGTTGATGCCAATCAGCCTTTCAGAGGGAGGGGGTTGCATAGTTGCAGTGCCACAGCTATGAAGGCCCTTTCATTCATCCTCCCACAGTATGTTGCCCTGACTGATGGAACACACGAGAAGGCCCCTTATGTAGATCTCTCGTCTTGGGCAGGCATATATGAACTAGCATATCTTGTCTAGAATGTTATAGCAATAGCAGTTACATTTCTATACTGCTTATCAGCAAAAGGACTCCCTAAGCCGTTTACAATGTATTTAGCTAATTGCCCTCAACAAGGTAGGTACTTATTTTACCGACTTATGGAAGGATGGAAGGCTGAGTCAACCTGGAGCCCTGCAGGATCGAACTCACAACATTGTGGCTGCGGTACCAGCACTTAACCACTGCGCCACCAGGGCTCAATTGTTGTGCCCGCAAAGGCCAACTAGATGTCTACAGGTAGCTACAAAGCAGGAAGTGATGCAATAATACCCTTCCCACCCAGGTCGTTCCCCCAACAATGGATACTGAGAAGCACAGCACCTCCCATATTCAAAATAACATACAACCATCATGACTTATAAGCCATGATTTACAGGTCACTTTGACTATGCAGTGTGCTTGATTCAGACACCAATAGCATGGAAAGGAAGTGTTGCTGTTTCTTTCTTTCCTCCCATCTGACCACAAGATGGAGCAATGGCATTTTTCTTCCCCTGGAAACATGTCTCAGCCATTTGGTAACTGGATTTCTTTCTGTGCTAGCTAGAACTGATTCAGACATTTAAACCGATAAGAATGTTTCGTTAAGATCCTTATGTAACCCCAGTGGAAACGGCAATCACTGGAGACATTATTAACCTACAAGTGCATTTTTGCCCAGTCTTCCCTAGGCAGACCAGGCAATATGGAGACAGCTACTATCCATCTTCAGCACATAGGATTGATGGTGACACAACCACTGAGGACTTTTTTTTTCCCTAGCACAAGACTGTATGAAAGGTGACTTACTAGGCTGGGTGGGGGTAGTAAACTAATCACACATGGGTGAGCCATGTGTGATTTATTTCACAATGAGGAAAGAACCCACAGTGTTATTGTGCTAGGATTTGGGAACATGAAAGTGTCTGAACCTATACTTTGCTTTAAGACAGGAGGCGGACAACTGTGTCAGCAGTAGAAGTCAATCTCCCTGCCCCGGATGCCACAGGCCGCCTCCTACATCAAAATTTCTCCATTTTCTCCAAAATGTTTCCATTTTCATCCATTTCCTTCTGAAAATGGTGACCAGACTTGAAATCACATATGTCAGAGCGCTATCACACTGCACTGTTATAGTGCTATTATTCTACTTTAACTGCCATGGCAACATCCTGTGGAATTTTGGGGTTTGTAGTTTATGGAAGCCAAAGAGCTCTCTAGCTGGGAATTCTCAATGCTCCTCCCTAAACTGCAAATCCCAGGGTTTTTAGATGGAGCAGGAGGCCAAGAGAATAGCCCATCCCGAAAGGAACTTCCACATGCATCAGCTTCACTTACATGTGTTGCAATTCCACAAAGGCACATGTTTAAAAGGAAACTGTTCATTTAAAACATGCCACATAGCTCTTGTCCTGCTTAATTAATTATTTAATTAATTAATCTTGTACTAGGAAAAAGGCAGAGAGATGAATTAATTAATTAATTTCCTGATACGAGAGCCAAGGCAGCTTGCGACTGCATTAAAACAAAAAATGCAGCTAGAAACTTGATATTACAATTTTTTATTAGTTGTCCAAAAAACAAACAAACTGCCATGTTGAAACAACCACTAATTTAAAACTGTGTAAATTTGCTTAAAAACACAAAAACAAGAAGCAAAAGCATAGCATAACCCTTCCATTGACAGATCCCTAGTCACCAAATAACTGCTTGCAGGAACGAGAGCAGAAGAGACCCACCTCTTTGAGAGAGAGTTCCAGAGCTTGAGAGTAACTACTGAAAAGACCCTCACCTGTGTCTTGTGACAGTGGGGGTATCGAGGCAAAGTCCTTCCTTGAGCATCTTAAGATTCATTTGGGCTGATACAGGGAGATAAGTTGTTTTAGATAGCCTCAACCTAAGCTCCCTGATATCTCATTCATTTCCCATCATTTGTCCAAATAGTTCTGTGTGACGATCACGAGACTATACATTTTTTTTCACACCAACCCTGTGAAGTATGCTAGACTGGGAGATGGAGAACTGTTTGAAGTTTGTAACATCTTTTTCTTTCCCCAGTATCTTGCTCACTTTTATAGCAGGCAGGTTCAAGATGGTGCCTCTCTCCCCAGTGCTTGGAAAGGCTGTATGAACCTACTGAATTTGAACAACGAGGATAAGGGAGAATTCCATTCAGTTAATAGTATTGTAAGACCTTATCAAAATTTGCCAGTTCCTCCATAGGTGGGATGGAAAAATGATTGAAAACATGAATGCAGGAATGAGGGAACCTAGAAGATGTCTCTGTTGCTAAACCAGGGAAGAGAAGAGAACCAGTGTGATGTGGTGATTTCAGCATTGGACTGAAACACTGGGAAACTAGGCTTTAAACTAGGATTTAAATCCCCATCTGGCCATCAAAACTCACTGGGTGACCTTTGGCACATTGTACTCTCTCTCAGCCTTAGAGGAAGCCAATGACAAACTTGCAAAGAAAAAGAAAAGGGTATTGGTAAGTCAGAGTCAGACTGAAGACACATAACAACAAGTCAGACAAAGAAGCCCAGTGAAGATCTCAGCTCCTGGGTGCATTCATGACACAGGTATGAGGATTATCATAAGGTCAGTTTTTGAAGGTCATTGTTTTAAAGCTGGGGTGGGAAAAGTGCAGGTAGAGGGCCAGATATAGTGCTCCCAAGATGGTTCTTCAGGTCTCAGAGGGCCTGCACATTTTAAAGAATTGCCATACAGCATATGGGAGCAATATCCCCCTTCCATTCTCCAGTCAGACTGAGGAAACCTTTTTCAGAAATGATTTCCAGTTTACGCCCCAATTTTAGAACGACCGCTTTCACGGTTTAAAAGACAAACCTAGGGAAAGGGGACCTGACAAAGCATGGTATCCAGTGGCCAACATTTTAAATATGGTTTAGAATAAACAATTAAATTTTTTAAAAAAATAGTTTCAGAAAGTGGGCAGGATGGCATCAGAGTACAGCTCTCCAAGTCCAATGAAGGGTTTGTATGGTTCCCTGACCTCAGGTAGTTCCCCCCCTCCCCATTTTGAGCATTTATGATATCACATTTTTTTAAAAATATTCTTTCTAAATACTATTATGATTAATTTTGTTCTGAGGCTTGCTGGTCAATATATTTTGGATTTTGCTAGTATCTTTGCCCATATTCCAAGGATCTCTGCAATGATTGCATTGGATAAATTGTCAAATGAAAACATTTGCTAAAGTGCATGGTTATTTATGGCTTTTAGTGCAAACTTAGCTGAGACAGCAAACTCGTGTTATTGGAGCTTAATTCATTCTCAGACTAGCAGAGGTGAGAGACCAGTCAATTATTTCAGCATGACACGAAGACTTTATTTATGTTTCCATTGATTCACAAGTTGTAATATTATTTACTTAGGATATTGCCTCAACTTCCTGATGTAAAAATGCATTCTTTGTCCAACAGTGAATTATTTTTTTTCTCCTGTTGTGCAAGTTATTTCCCTCACCTAGTACTAGTAGCGAGAGAGTCATCACTTTTACTCTCCGATTCTAATTAGCTAAGCTCTTGGGAGGTTTGCTGAAAAGCAGATGTTTACTCATTTGTTGTCTTAATTATTTATTTGACGTCTAGAAGATAAAACGCACATCTACACACACACACACACACACAGTTAGCCTTGGAGCAAGAAAATATGCCCTCTGTAAAAATATTGTTGCTTGCTAACTTTCCTTGTACATGAAGTAATTGTTCATATAGCTGTAGGCAGCTCAAAATCCATAAT
The DNA here is from genome assembly GCA_030412105.1 of Cyclura pinguis. Lineage (NCBI taxonomy): Eukaryota > Metazoa > Chordata > Lepidosauria > Squamata > Iguanidae > Cyclura > Cyclura pinguis. The sequence goes on from CM059607.1 coordinate 25,883,346, forward strand.
CATATGGAAAATTACGAGCATCTCCAGTTTGTGATTGCCATCATCTTTCTCCTTCTCTAAGTGACATCCAATAATTAAAAAAAAAATAAAATCTGGCAATGCAAAATATAAGTGACACAATTTTAAAAACCTGCATGAACATCCAACTTCAGCCAAGATAAAATAATACCAGTGGTATTAAATCAACCAATTGCATGAAGAGAACTACAAACATTCCCCTAGGCCAAAACAGCTACAGTAGCCAAACATTTTCAAAGTAGAGGCTAAGATTATCAACATAAAATGTTAACAGATAATTAAAAGCTTTACATGATGTCTGGGAAAAAAGGGAATAACTTTTTTTATTCTGAAACTAATATAATGAACAGGGTAATGCTGAAAGTGAATAGAACAGAATTATGAGTAAAAATATGTTGTGATGACAGAAAGGAGAAAGATTTCCTCACCTCTAGCTGTTCCAGGGATTCTTGGGACACTATAATTGGGCTGGAGAGGGGAGAGATTCTTCTCTCTGCAGAGTTCAGATGTCTGGAAAAGGGGCTGGAGAAGGGAATCGTCTGGCTTGATATAGGGCACATTTGTCACAATCCTTTTGGGGACTTATTTCATCATACTTAGGACTGTAGGAATTAGAATTGGACAGTTCTGCAATGTTTGTGTCCAGTAAGGCAGTGGTTATCAGACTTTTTACCCAGTGACCCCCTCTACATCTATCTGAGGACACTGTGCCCCATGTGCTCCATGCCATGCCCAAGCATGTCCTATTCTATGCATCTCTCTCCATCTCTCTCTCACACACACAGGCAGTTATCCTGCCCCCCTTGGAGTTCACCCCACAGTTTAAGAACCACTGTGATAAGAGACTGCTGTTACATTACTGTGTTATGGGAGCTAGCAAAATGACCAATGAGAATTGGGACCATGCTTCATTGGTCCTGGTGTCAATTGGTCCCCTTGTGCATTGGGACATCAGGTAATGAGCATCAGGATACTCTTGCAAGAGGCCTGTTTTGCATCTTCACAATTCACCAACAAGGTTTCTTAGCACCTCTGCTATGTAGGTGAGTACACATAAAGGTACATAATATACACTGTGATAGAGGATTATGTCCATGTTTTCTAACCAGCACTTTAGATGGAGACCCAGATGTTATGCCCTTTTTCCTTTTCAGCCATGAATAAAAGTAAAGTGGAATGAAGCATTCTTAGATGGTACCTTCAGTAGCTCCCAGAAGGGCCATCGGACTTGTGGCTCCCATATCAATAGAACAGTGAATAAGCTCAAAGTTTCAGCCTAAGCTTTAAAGGCACTATCCGAGGTTCTGGATCTGTTTTGGGGATCTAGTTCAGCACATTAGATAGCTCCTTTAAAGTTTATTTATTTATTTTTTATTTTCTGCCTTTCTTCTTAATGGAATTCAGACTAGTTGAGATTAAAGTTCAGACTAAAACCAAAAGCAGATGCAGAGAAGACACCAGCTGACATTGCTGGGAAGCAGTCAGGTTCATTCCTTTCTTCCTTCTTCCTTCAGGAAAGGGGCAAGAAGAGGATTCTCAGAGAGCACTTCCAGGAGCTCCAGTTGGAAGTTCATTTTCTAGGTAACTGGGCTTGCTTCTTCTCCTACTTTCCTTCACAGGGAAAGGAGAGGAGGAGTGAAGTGTCATCTGGAACTAGGAAATGGAATCCACTCTACTATTTCCAATCTTTGGAGATAACAATAGGGATCCGTCTTCTTCTCACCAAAAGCCAGAAATGACAACAGTCTAGAATTGGGGTTCAGAGCCCTCAGCAGGCTGGATTCTGACAACCAGCAGATTGGATTGGAAATCCATTTCTTACACAAAAAATAGAGTTTTGTGGGAGGAAAAACACACTTTTTCCCTTGCAGAATATTTCTTCCACAATAGTTTGGGATCTTTGATTGTCAGGAGAAAATTGTGGCAGTTGTCTCTAGTGTAACCATCTTCCCAAGAAGGTTTCCCAACTGTTGGGAGAGCCATTTTTCACCCTGGAAACAAACAGTTGCCAAGATTTTTCCATCCCTATGCAACGTCCAAAATCTCCCTCCAGAAGCTATGAAGCATGTGGAGAGGAGGCTGTTGTGGCTATTTATTGGCCAGGGAAGGAGGAAAGGCTACTCAGGCAATGAAGAAGTAAGCCACCTTGGCTATCATTGCAGTCAAAGAGAGGAAAATTGTCATTGCTCTCCATCTGAAAGATGCACCACTTCTTCATTGCCTGAGAACCTCTTCCTCTCCCCACCACAACTAGTAAATGGCCATAGTTGTGTCCCCCAACAAAGTCTTTGAGGTGGGCAAAAGCACAGAATTGTGTGATAGCAATTATTGGCCCATTTCTTCTATTCTCTCCAGCCAATATGTTAAAAAAGCCTTGTTCTGCCATGCCATTCCTGCCTCGATATATCCAACCCTCCCTTCATTGTGCCACCTGAAGCAGACCGTTTCATCCTGATGCACGGCGAGGCTGGCCCAGAAAGACATGGTGAATAATTGATATGTTGACGTCAGTCTCTAAACCCTAGTGAGCCATAAAAAGAGCTTGGGTTTATGGTGGCATCTGGATTTGGGACTGCTTTTCTCATGCAAAGTCCTACTTCAGGTATCAAAACAGTTTTTCTAAGCAATCAACACAAGAAGAGAAAGTGTGTCTTGAACAAAATAGTGCTGTTGCTAAGGCTAGCCAGCATGCTTCTGCTGCTCTCAGTCCCATGATCAAACCTTCCTCTCAGGTACAAAGGTTAAATACAAAAACTAATATGCACCCACTTGCTAAAGGTCAGTAAATACGCCAGTAGTCATCTCCTGGGGCACTTTATCAAAACTAGGTATTAAGTTTTATGAGGAAAAAAGATGGTGTTTCTTCTGTATGTTTGCAACTCTCAGGGGTGGTTTAGGGCTCTGAATTTCAATAAAGATCCAGACACATCTGGTATGGAGCAAAACTGACCAAAGCTTTTATTAATTCCAGTTGCAACAATTAGCTTGGCATGGAACATAGATGCATTGATCAGAAGACTTGTCTGTTGGCCAATAAAACATCCCCACACTGGCCTGAATGCTGAAGGAAACCTGGGGTGACAGAACTGGAATGCCACATGGGCAAAATCCACTATGTGGTTCCTTTGCCTCCTGAAGTCAGATGCACCCTTGAGCTGGGTGTGTCACTTAGTATCTCAATCAAGGTCCCATAAGGAGCTCCTCTAGTTCCATGTACAATGGGTACACAGCCCATCTCCCTGCAGTTTATCCAGCCACATGCCCAACCCACCCAAAGTTGTGACAGCGCAAATATACTAAGAGTATAAAACACAAGATAACACAGTCAAGGGGAAAGGATGGGTGGGGACGCCACTTTCAGAAGGACAGAGAGACAGCCTGTTTTGCCAGGCAGATGGTTTTGTGTTCCGTAGGTGGACCTGATGGAAGCCTTTGACAGTCAGGTCAGCCTGGAAAACCCCAGCCAGTCAATCAGCCTCCTGCTTGGCCAGCCCTGAAGCTAGCAAAACCACTAGGGTTTCCAGGAAGGAAAAGGCTTGGCATCTGGTGCCATGTTGCTTCCCTTGCTGCTTTGTCTCCCTGTCACTCATCTGCAAACTGAGTCTCAGGTAAGTCTGGGTTCTTTTGCTTTTTACTTCCCCCAGCCATTGGCTGTACCGCTAGAGTGATGTGGTAGCATAGAAAATATGGCTGCTACATCTTTGCTGGAAGAAGATGGATATAAGTACAGTTCTTCATTTATTTGTTTAGAGTATTTATATATTTTCTAGTTGTCAACTTGAAACCAGTTCTGTTTGAGGCAAAAAGTTTCCTCGATCCAATATTTTCTCTAAGCAAAACAGTATCTACAGGCTATGCAGTTGCATATATTCATCCATCCATTCATAAGAGTTCCAGGAATACAAAGCATTTTCCCCCTTCCACTTTCATTTTATGTTGACTCAAACAGCTGGAAGGGAGGCCAAAGACTAGTGCTAAGCCAGTGTTGCTGTTAAGGAATCTACAGCTAAGTATTAAATATGTATTGTATAGCAAAACTATAAAAGGTTTGCAGAGCATGATATGTGTAGGCAAACTAGACAAAGTTCTGGACAGAAGTTAGTTTGATGGGAGTGACAAACAGGAATGTAGTTGTTTTTTAAGAGAAAGCTATATACTTCTCTTTGAATGTCAAACGCCTTGTCTGACATTGGTGTCATGTTTTCCTATTTATTTATTAAAATATTTATATCCTATCATATATGACAAGATCTCAGGAAGCCCCACAGAATTACAAATGAAAGCTAGACTGTGACTATGAGAATCCAGAAGTGTCATAAAGGGTGTTTTGTTTTGTTTTTTGTTACGACTGATGGAAATTCCTGAATGAACAAATAAATTTTCATCTAGTACTCAGAGGACTTGAGCACAGGCATCAGGCTAGCTTCTTTAAGAATGCTGAATAAGAGAAGAGCCATTCACAAGAGAAATGTCTTCATTATTGAATAACATCGGAACGTAGGAGAAATTCTTCAAGTCCAAACTTTTGTGCAAAGTTATCAAACTTGGAGCTACTGAGCCTTTATGAGAACAAGACAAAGCATGGGCAATGAAATCCTCAGTTTTCAAACTTGTCCTATCCAATTTGTATGTCTGAAGGAAAAAAAATTAGCTACACTAGGGGAACACAGGCCTTCAAAGCATTCTATTTAAGTAGCAAATGGTTGTTTCAAAACGTGTGCTCAGTAGCAGAAGGACATACAAAAACATAAAGGGAAAACATAGATAAAAAAAATGCACGTGGATTTTTGTGCAGACTTTTTTTTTCAATGGATTTGGCCCATTAGCAAATGGATGTGAATTTAAGCCAAACTGAACATGCAGTTGGGAAAATGGGACCATGAATGAAAGAATAACGGATAGATTTGCCAGTCGGTAAAGAGGTGAAGGCAATACTTTGGAGAAGAGACTCACCAGAAGACCATATAGCACTGGGAGATGGAAATAAGAGGCAGTCCATCATATGCTTGGGTTCCATGCTGTTCACAGCTTTAAGTACTGTATCATCAACATGAACTGGATCTGGAAGCAAATCAACAGCTACCTTAATTTCTTTTAATCTGGTTATGACGTAGTCTATAGTTTAATCTGGTTATGACATAGTCTAGTTTCTACTGAAACTACAGTCCAAAACTACAGTATACTATAGTCTTTTCTGATTTTTTTTAAAAAAGGAAAATCTATGTATTTACCACAAAAATACTAAGAAATATATGAACTTGTACTTGGAGATCTTGCAAAGGACCAAGAAAGCTATATTCAAGCACCTTCAGTGAATGATGTACAACCAATCATGTAGATTTATATACCTCACTCTTTCTCTATTTATAAGTTAATTCAATTAATTTGTAAGGGTTGACAAATCTGTCAGTTTTGTTTTTAATGATGTTCTAAGTTTGTTTTTGTTTTTTTAAGAATGAGTTCATTCAGTCTTCTGCCTGCAAAAGTTAGAGATGCTAAAGTAAAAGAAGTGCATGCGTAGCACACATGTGAAATTTCTTACACAGGGTTTGTGATAAAGCATTATGAGAGGAATCAACTTCGCATGTTGTGTGAGACACATCGGAGCTCCATACTGGAAGAAAGGCTGAATATCCAGATAGATAGATAGATAGATAGATAGATAGATAGATAGATAGATAGATAGATAGATAGATTCAGCTACAAAAGCAAACACGGAGAGACACTTTCAAAGGATCTTGTTTGCCCTTTCTTAATTTTGTTAATTGGGGAATTTGTGAAAGCAGATATCTTCCACTAATGGTGGTTTGTGGAATACCCCTTAAGCTGAACATTATCTCTGAAGAACCCTAGACAAAGTAATAATAAATGAAATGAATCATCCAATCAGTTTTGGCTAAAGGATGTAAGCTAGTACTCTCTATCAGTTTCTTAGTTAAGTATCTGGTCTGGTGTCTCCCAACCTCTTGGAAATATCATTCACTTGTGCTCCAACTGAGGGCAGAATAGGTGTCCTTCTTCATCTGCAGTTGATATCTGGTAAAGTAGGCTGGAGAGGATGTGATTTTGGCAATAGTGTCAGAATCATGACTAAGTAGCAATCATGAATACAGAGCACTTATGGAAAGTTAGTTGTTATTGCATCTTCAAGTAATTTCCAACTTATGACTACTCTAAGGCAAACCTATCATGGAGTTTTCTTGGCAAGATTTGTTCAGAAAAGGGTTTGTCCATGCCTCTCTTTGAGGCTGAGAGAGTGTTACTTACCTGAGGTCACCTAATGGGCTTCCATGGCTGAGTGGGGATTCAAACCCAAGTCTCTAGATACAGATGTGTAAATCTAGTGTACCTAACTAAAGCCATTTCTGCACTATACTCTTATAGCATGATTATTCCACTTTCAACATCCTATGCAATCCTGGGGTTTGCAGTTTTGGGAGGGGCCAGCTGGCCCCTCCCAAAACTTCAAACCCCAGGATTCCATAGGATGTTGAAAGTGGAATAATCGTGCTATAAGAGTGTAGTGTGGAAATGGCCTAAGTCATTGATCAAGAATACAGGCCAACAACATCCAAAGCTCCCCCAGAACTTTATTTGGGTCCTTTATTGTAATGATTTCTATTTTAAATTGTTAATATATTCTGAATGTTGGTTGCCATATGGATTTTCTTAAAAAATGTCTCACATATTTGTCTTAATATGAACATATTTGCATAAAAACATCTCATATATGCCTTTTAAAAAGTAGTGTTTACTACACTGTACACACTTTGAATGAAAGAACCACATTGCAAAATGTGGAAAGTATAATAATTGAATGACAATTACATTCCTGTTTGTGTTATTAATGCAGTGAAGTGCATACTAGTTGAGTTTGTTTTAAAAATGCCAACCAAATAGATCCCTATTTATTTGTTGCAGTTACAGATTTTGGTCCAGGTCTGTTCATTTTGGTAACAAGGAGCCTTGCAGATTTTAACTTCATCCTGTTTGCTCTCAAAAAAAAAAAAAAAAAAACACTAAACAAGGCAAATGAAGGTACTTTTCTTTTAGCAATTGCCTTTGTTGGTAAACTGTAGCAACGTTCTCTTTGTCTTAGCCATGTGGCAAAAGAAGCTAAACATGTTAACAGCAACAGGGAAGAAAAGAAACTCTCCAGTTTGCAATTTCTTTTTTTTTTTCCTATAGTCTTCTTTCTTCTTTCACTGAAAGTGTCTATAAAATTTTTAAAGGAAAGTAGGTTGCTAAAACGTACTTAATTTGCCATGATAGATTGAGTCCATGCTTCAGTGACTGTAATTGAATCTGTGACCTATTTCTTTAGTAAAGTAGAAAGAGTCTCTTGGGTTTTTGTCACTACCATCTTTTAATGAAATTCAAAAAGAGAGAGAGAAAGACTGTCAAAATGTCTACACTTTTCCTAGTCATTGTTAATGTTATTACTTTACAATTTGTTACTTTTTAATTAATCTTAATAAATGTGTACACAGTGTACCTTAGCAACTAGAAATGCCTATATATCAATTCAACACTGACACGCTGTAATGGAAAATTAACAGGATTGAAAGGGCATGAAAAGTGGAGAATATCTAGACACATATTGGTTCTACTTACAGCCTGCTTTATATCTCTAATTTACAGGGGCCATAATATTACTACTGCCACAAGTCCCCTAGCTAAAGTTAAGGATCTGTCAGCATTTTATTCATATTATCCACTACTATTTTCCCAAAGCTTTTTAACCTAGCAATGAAAAAAAAGAGCAGAAGAAGAAGAGGAGGAGAAAACCTCAACATCCAGATTTTTTTTTTAAAGGAGCCTGAGAGAGTTTGTTTTCAAATCTTCATACTAGACACACACACACACTATAGGCAAGTTAAATCTTTGCTTATTTAATCCTGGCAGAAAAGGACAAGGAATTTCTAAGGTTTTCTCCCCACTAGACTGCAAGACTTAGACCATTTCCACACGGGCTTAAAGAAACTGTGCGGAGCATCCTCCAGGGAGGACGTCTGCACCTGGGAGCGGACTGGGTCAGACCTACTTAGTGTAGTTCCACACCTCAGCCCGCTCCCGAACATCCCGAAGCGGTCATCCAGCGTGCTTTTGAAAGACCACTTGAAACAGGTCTTTCAAAAGCACGGAGCGTGTCACTCCGTGCCTGTGCTCCAGTGCAGATTTGCAGGCTCGCACCAGTGCGAGCCTATGATCTGCCGGGGGCGGGCTTTAGGCTGGCAAGCTTCAGCAGTTGGTGGAGAGCCTTGACCAACCGGAAGCCGCCATTTTCATCCCCGGAGCAGTGTGGAGCGGCGGCCACACACTGCTCTGGACCAGCCTGGACCCGAGCGTGGAGCCAAGAAGTCCGATAAGTACCGGCACAGGGCTATTCCCTCACTCCGTGCGGAAATGGCCTTAGTGTGCACTTTCTGATTTGTTTGTTTCAAATTTGGGACTTTTTTGCAAAATTAAAATTGTGCAGAAACCTAGTGGTCTGAATCCTGCTGATAGTCTCAACCAGAATAGATTTGATAGTTTCAGCCAGAGTAGATTCAACTGGCATACTAATATATAGACCACCATTCAATAATTGGTTCAGTGAGCCTACTGTAACTGGGACAGTGAGGGACCCCACCACTACCACCACTCAGGTTGGCCATGAAGTTCCAACCTTTGGGGTCCCATCACTCCCCTCGCCCTTTAACCCTTAAGACCCCTCCCTGGGTGGTATGAAAAGAAAACTGAACCCTCCATCTCACATTTCCCAGGAAATGATACACAGATGCACATTGCCTGGTATACTGATGGTGATATGTGACTTTTCTGACTAAGATAGAACACCTTTTTTAGACAGGGTCACCTGTATCCAGCGTTATAGGCCATTTCCACCCTACACTGTTATAGTGCTGTGATTCCACTTTCAACATCCTGTGGAATTCTGGGGTTTGCAGTTTCCTTAAGCCAAAGAGCTCCCAGGCTGAGAATTCTAAATGCTCCTCCCTAAACTGCAAATTCCAGGATTCTATAGGATGTTGAAAGTAGAATAATTCCAATATAACAGTTTAGTGTGGAAATGACCATAATCTTTTGAGTGTGGGATTTTTATTTTTTATTTTTTTAAAAAAGATCTGTTCACCTGAGCTTTGCTTGTTCGTTGCATTTATATGCTGCTTTTCTCCCAGAGTGGGACCCAAGGTGGCTTCCAGAACCGTTAAAAACATTTACAATAAAAATTAAAAACAATTAAAATCAACCATTTAAAAAAAGTCTAAACATACAAAAGTTTTTTTTTTTAAAAAAAGTTTTAAAAATAAATAATGCATCCTAATAAAAATACAAAGCTCTCCTGCTCATACATTAAACATTAAAAACACTGAACATTTATTTTACCTGTTCGTAGTTTTAGTGTTTTAGGGGTTTTATTGGTGCCTATTTCATTATATTGGGACTGCCTGTGCATCTAGCTTCCTAAATGTGATGAATGGTGGTATGTAAGTGTTTTGAACAAATAAAATACAATGCAGTCAGGGCAAGATTCTCCCTCATACGCATATACATACACCAACTTGAGGGGTTTTTTATAGCACCATCTGAGTCTGGCAAATATTCTCAGTTAAGGATATTCAGTGCATGAATTGGCTAAATTGATGGACTATAATGGCTCAAAAGTGGCAATTCTCCTCCATTAGGCTACCCAAACAAAAAGATTCCCTCAGCTGACTATGTTATGCTTCACCGCCTTTATCTTTTAAAACAGCACCCCCTTCCAAAATCCGCTATTTAATAACTCCCACTGTGTTCATGTTTAACACGACCTAATGGATTATTACCCACCTGACCTTTCCAGTGGTCATTCACAACAAGTGGGAAAGAGACTTTAAAAAATCAGAGTAATAAAACATCTTTAATAACTAAAAGTTAAACATTTTAATTAAGATTTTGGAAAAGATCATTTAATTTCATAAGGAATCATTTGTTAAACATACACAAACCATCACCACACAGAAGCTAAGAGAAGTATTCACAATGAAGACAGAAATGAGACTACTCATTACATGATGAGTAGGTGTAATCATGTCATTTCATGCTTACATTATCTTAATTTGTACTAGTAATCACACTTGCAATTTTGCACCAGAAATTAAATAAATCGTATAACTTGACAAGTGTCCTTACCAAATGTGCTCTGGAGAGGTGATGGAGAAAGTTCAGGAGAAAGATCCTTGATCTTGATATCGGATTCTGGATTTGTGGATTCAAGAAATCATCAGACTTCTTCAGACAACCCATCTGTGGAGACACCATCTCTTAGGCCATTTCCACACTACACGGTTCTAGTCCTATTATTCCACTTTCAACCTCTCATGGAATCCTGCGGTCTGCAGTTTGTGGGGGTGCATTTAGAATTCTCAGCCAGAGAGCTCTTGGGCCTCAACAAACTATAAACTCCAGAATTCCACAGGATGTTGAAAGTGGAGTAATAGCACTATAACAGTGTAATGCAGAAATGGCCTTAGTGGTGTGGGGATTTTTTTTGGGGGGGAGGGTAAATAATTATATCTTGTCCTTTAGCTAGAAATCTCAGGTTAGGCTCACCAGGTAAAAGAAGAGGCCGAGCTCCTGTCCATAAAATGTCTGTTTAGAAGAGGGAGCCAGTGAGCCAGCCAACATGATATAGGGGTATGAGTGTTGGACTATGACTCTGGAAACCAGGGTTTGATTCTCCACTCAGCCATGGAGACTCACTGGGTGACCTTGGGTACATCACACACTTTCAGCCCCAGGAAAACCCAAGGTAGGTTTGCCTTAGGCTTGCCATAAACCAGAAATGACTTGAAGGCACACAACAACAACAATAAGAACAACAACAACAACAACAGTGGGAATTTCTGCTTATCCCACAAGGAACACCTGCTGAAATTCCTTCTTCTGTACAACCACCAAAGGGACAGGAGCAGTTTGTTTTATTTTACCTGGTAATGCCATCTCAGGTCAGCGTACAGACCATGAGTACAAAACCAGTGTGGGCCAAGATGTTACAGCATGCTGAAAGATGTTGTTGTTGTGTACCTTCAAGTCATTTCCAAATTATGGTGACTGTAAAGTGAACCTATCATGGGGTTTTCTGGGGCTAAGAACATATGATGTGACCAAAGTCACCCGGTGGGATTCTGTGGTTGAGGAGGAAATTAAACCTTGGTCTCCGGGGTCACAGTCCAATGCTACAAACCACTAGCCTATGCTAGCTCTCATCTTATGACTGCTCAAAGACTTCAGTACGGGTATCCCAACCATTCTAGGGAATTTTCAAGACATTGCAATACATTACTTTATCTTCCCTCACCTTTTCCTTCAAGCATTCATAAGGTTGCTCAAACTTCTCAAAATCCTCCACACAAATCAAAAGAAACTGTGCTTCTTCATTCCAATGGGTCTCCAATTGGTGGTGCTATTTCTTCCCACTGTAGTTCATGCAACACGAAGGTATCACTTTATAGTAGAATTAGAAACTCAGTTTTCCAAGGGCAAGAAGGAGGGTCACCTTGACATGGGAACGTTCCCATTTGAAACCACATAAAGAATGCAATATTCTCAAAGAACAGACAAGTAAAGAATAGACTTGAGGTGAATAATGCCATGTTACATAATGATGGCTAAGCTCCACATGTAAATAACGTAGAAGTGAAGTGGAGGAACGCGTTTAGAATTCATTAGCCTCTTTGACTTAAATATCTCCCTCCCTCTTTTTTTTTCCAGAAGTTTGCAAGTCAAGCTACACTCCAAAGAATAAGGATTTCAATGGAAGAATGAAATATCTCTCTTCTGTAGCAATGATGAGGGGACCATTTGGCAGATGGTCAAAAGTCTAGGGAAAGACCCATAAAGCACAACAAAATGAATAGGAAAAGAAGGGAAGGCTTTAAAGCATTAAAACAGAGCACAGGTTGGAAAAAGAACCCTTACAATAGTCAAGCTATTGAAGATTTTCATCACAGGCTACTGGTTGACGGCTCTGAGAGATTCAATTTGCTCTGCATCATAATTTATGGGATCGAGGCACAAAATGGTTTCTGCTGACGGTTTGTATTCAGAATTAATAGCATTTTACATCCACTTCTTTCTTTTTCATTCTGTATTTCTGCAAATGCCTTGCTGAAGTTCTGAGAAGACAGAAGGCACGTTATTTGGCTGGTGGAGAAAAGGATCTTTGAGGCTGACAAACTCTGGACTTAAATCTTTCCCAAATGCAGGCTTCTTCAGCTTTGTTAAACTTCAGAGAGTCAACAAAGAACATCTTCGCAGGTGTTCAACTCAATTTACTTTAATGTAACTTAACTTAATTTGACCTGCAACTCAAGTTAAACATTTATTTTGCAACAAGTTTTCAGTACAACTGCCTATGAATTGCAAAATATGGAATTCTGCTTTTTGTTGGCAATTCACAGCTAGAAAAAGAAAATATTTCAAATATACCACAACATTAGCAGACATGGAAAGCAACATTCACAGAAGCTCAAGAAACCATGGCTGTCATCCTGTTGAGCAGTCGTGTACTCTCCTAAATTTTGCATTTCCACAACAATTCCACGGAGCGTTTGAGGGATCATTCAGGTTGCTTTCAGAACTATAGTTCAAGGGAAGTGCATTAACGCTGTCTAGCAAAGACTAAGGACCTCACTAAACTGCAAAATCTCATTATTTCTTAGGATGCAACCATGATAGTTAAAAGAATGTCATAATAATTAACATTGTGGTACAGATGCACTTAGGCCTTTTGTGCACAACAACGCTCTCCCGCGTCATCCCATAGCAATCCCGACAGCACCTCTAGCAGGGTGGGAGCATGTCCCCAACACTCCCCTCCACACGCGACCTGCTGTCTGCAGAAGGGAGCACAAGAGACATACTCCTTCCTTCTGCACCGTGGCCGGCCTTCTTCCCATGCTGCGGTGGGGAAGGAAGCATGTGATCACACTTTTGACCCTTCTGCATGGCCAGCTGCAATGGAAGGTTCATGCCATTGGGGGCTATTGATAGAGTTTTTCTGTCAATGATATACTCTGCGATTGCACGGGCTGGTGACACAAGAAGGGTGGGACCATGAAAATGTCATGCAGAAGCATCATCATGGTCCCATTGCTCTTGCATCCCCATGCTGAGAGGACCCCATCCTGTAGAAAGGGGTGGAGCGGTACGGTATGAATGTGATTCCACACCCTTCTTCAACCCGGGGCCCGTTCATATTATATCGTTGTAACACTATGATTCCACAAAATTGGAAAAATGTTATGGCATTCTGTGATTAGCAGTTTAGGGAGTTTAGAGCCAGAGACCTCTAGTGCCTCACCAAACTGCAAACTCTGGGTTTCCATAGGATAATGCCATGGCAGTCAAGGTGAAATCAAAGTGCTGTAATTGTGTAATGTGAAAGGACCCCTGGTCTCATCCCAGCTCCCTTAGTGATCACACAGTCCTACAGACCAACAGGAAAGAAGACCTTGGAATGCAAGAGACGGAGTACAAGCAAGATATTATGTACCCAGTCTTCATACATCTATGGATTCTACAGGAAGCCCAGGTTTGAGTCTGAGTTGAGAGAACAAGTCCTAGCACATTCAGAACTGTGACAAATGCTGAAAGAAATGGTTGGAGGAGGAAACAGAGAAATACAAACAGTACAGAGAAAACTATTCTTAAACTAACAAGCTGTTTTTTTATACTGTGCTGCAATAACATTATTTCCATGAACTAAATTTTGGAATTAAAGGGGAGGAGTGACACATGTCAAACAAAGTAAGCAATACCTGATCAGGATAGGGGAATACCTACCAAGACAAGAATTATAAGTAACGTATGGGAATGCATCTGACAGTAAAGAGTTAATATGAATGAAAATATGGTTATCTTAAGGGTTGTATATCTGTGGATATGCTTTGGAAATAAACACCTAAGTTAAAAAAAATTGAAAACATTGGAAGTAAGAACAAATAAATTCACACTAGAAAAAAAAAAAGAGGTTCTTTTTTTTTACCTTCATAACAGAAAACGAACACAGCATACTCCTGGTTAAACCAAAGCTTTTAATGAAAAATAATCTATATCTGTGGCTGAGGATCTAATAATGAATGTATGGATTTGCACAAAATGCTTTCAGTATAGCCCTTGGCACCTCATTTAGATCAGACAATATCTATGTGTGCCCACCCTTGCCCCGAGCTGTGTTGTATGAGAGATCACCAGGAAATGAATGTCATGCCATCCCAGTTCACTTTGGCTGCACAAAAAGAAGGTTGCTTTTATACAATAGGATAGCAAGCAAAACATCTCCAAATGCCACCCTTTCTGCCCCAAGAATATAAATGAGGCAAACAGCATCAAAGGAGAGAAATTAAATGTTGATTTAACAGAGCTTGGAAAAGCATACTGATGGTAGCAGATATCAAGATAAAAATGGTCCTGTTACAATTAAACCATCAATAAGTTTTGTACTTTCCCCCTAGTACCTCTGCACATGCAAGAATGAGGAAAAAAAACTATCAGTCTTGGTGTTTGTTTGCAATTCTCAGAATCCTGTTGACACTCCCAATCCATCCAATTTGTGTTATCAACTTGCAAGATTAAAAAAAAAAAGCCTGCATGAAAATTTGCACACAGTTTTGTGCACACACCTTCCCCACGTGCATATTTTGTATAGAGGTTAAATAAGGGTTACATTCTTATGCATTTGTGCCATGTTTTGTGTGCACACACACACAATCATTTTTCAATCTACTTGTTCTTAGTCTTGCACAATTTTCAAATGTACACATGGTTTTCTACATCATTTTTTTCCCCAAGCTAAAATATATCACAAGGCTAAGAAATGAAGAGGCCTCTGAGACATTTCACATTCTATACTGAGTCTTGGAATGTGTAAAACTGATACTTTGTAGGGAAACATCAACCTGGCAAATTTATCTTCCAGTGCTATGGGGATGGATTTTTTTTTCTTGACTATGTACATAGTTAGCCTGAGTCCTGCGTGTTAGTCCCAAGTAGATGAGACACATTGAATGAACTTGATGAATGATGAATCAAAATGTAGTTAAGTTCCATTGATTCAGTAAATCTATTCCTGTTAGGATGAACAATAAGAATGAGTCCACTGTGTACATTTGTCTGTCTGAACTTTTCTTGATTATATACTCTTGACTATGTTGTCTTGACTGTTTCACTTGTGGTTTTTGCTTTGCATGATGTGTTCCCTGTTTATTAACTGGACAAAACAGGCATTGTCTTGCTTTGCATTGTTTGATCCTAGTCATATCCATGGTGTAGGTTTTTTTTGTTTAAAAACAAAAACAAAACTGTAGTCCAAACCCTTACCAGGGGCCCTTCTATACTACATAATTAAGATACTATGATTCCACTTTTACTTCCATCGCTGCATCTTATGGAATTTTGTGATTTGCACATTCAGGAGGGACAGTTAGAATTCTCAGCCAGATTGTTTTGGTACCTCATCAAACTATGAAGACTAGGATTCCATACAATGCAACCACGACCATTAAGGAAGAATCGTTGTGCTGTGCAGTTGGTCCCTCACTTTTGCAGGTTTGACTTTCATGGATTTGATTATTTGCAAGTTTTCCCAAGCCCTCCCCCCCACCACCTCAAGAGGCAACTTCCCTCTTAGCAGCTCTGATTAGGCCGTGTAGACCTTTAAAAACCTGCCTCTGGTCGTCCTCATCATCCACCCGCTGCTGCCTGATGATCTAAGAGTGGATCACAGTACAATTTCTCAGTCCCAAAAACCTACTCCCAATGCCCCCCCCCATACACCCAAGGAAGGAGATGAATGAGAGAGGAAGTATAGGGTCATCATGCCAATCCAACCCTTCTTCTCTCTGCTTTCCCTGACAGATGCCTGTTCTCCCCACCATGCCTTGCCTCTCTTCCTACAGACACATTTTGATATTTGCAATTTTTCCACTTTTGTGAAGCTCTTGTACTTCTATCCCTATTGAATGTGGAGGGTCAGCTGTAATTCTGTAGCATGCAAGGGGTTCAGGACAGTCTCTATAACAACATGTCCACATCAAGTCCAAACGTTTGGGTAACTTGGTTAAACTAAAATAAATTTTTAACAGTTTTCATTTCTAACACATCTTTTTTTTAATTACCCCCGAATGCTTCATATTACAACAGGCATCACATGTTATTACTAGGAAAATCTATTTCTCTTCAGAGGAGATAAATCCAAAGGTGGGGACAGATGATGTCACAGTCCCTGCTATTTCAAAAGTCCCAAGTCTTCAACATTATGAGCTCTGAATGCACTACAGTTCTGGATGAAGCTTGACTGAAGCAGATACATGGGCTGAACATAGGGGGAAAAAATCAGCTCAGTTAATAATATCCAGCACCTTTTATCAGACAGGCCATGATCACACATAGAACACCTGTCGGATTAAAAATGTCTTTGCTTCACTGCAGAAAGAAGGTAGGGAGGGTGCCAGTTTGACTTGTCTGGGAAGGGAGTTCCAGAGCCTGGGAGCAGCCACTAAGAAGTTCCTCTCTTGTGTTCCCACCAGATGTACCTGTGAGGGTGGGAGGTAAGAGGGAAGGTCCTCTCCAGCAGATGTCAAAGCCCAAGAATAAGGGAGAATACTGTCCTTCAAATAACCTGGACCTGAGCCATGCAGGACTTTAAGGACTTTGAATTATGCCCAGAAACAGACTAGCAGAGGAGCTGTTGCAACAGCAACGTTGTGTGAAAAGCTTCCAGCCCTCAAATAGGAGATATCCTTTATAATGGGATCTATAAGGGGCAACCTTTCTGGTCTCCAAATAAAGGACATCCCTTATAATAAGGGCCACTGGGCCACTCTGCTTTCATCTGTTGGCTGTTGCTCCTTCTCACCCACCTCCTGTGTATTTATACATATTCACTTAGCCATTCAAGAACTTGATTCTAAGTTTCTGTATTTATTTTGCTTTCTTGGTGCTTTAATAAAAGGCCTTTTTTATAGAAAAATACATCAGATGATGCCAGATAATTAAACACTTTTAAAAGGTTGTCTGTAATCCAACTTGTACAGATGGCTCATCCCTCCATTTTTTTTCTTATTTCAAACCCAAAGCCAAGGTTCATGAATATTAAAAACTGATGAAATGCCAAGATGTAGATTTTGTCCATGCAATTTTCTTTCAAATCAGTTGCACATATTAGTTTTATAATATATATGTATATTAAAGCACATTTTAATGAAAAAAAAGGTTGTTTCTTCTGTGCACAATCAGATTCTATTGAAATGAAATGACTTCAAGTAATGCATTGATGTGAGAGAATATACTTTAGAATGTACAGAATATTAAGCAAATGTTTATATTAAAGCTAGCTGCTTTCAGGTAAAAGTGCAAGCAGTGGAGCAAAGCCGCCACAAGTATGTTGCCGAATATTAAAACTGTTTCACAGATCACAAGAAGACGAGACGGCAACAAGTACCTCTGTGTTGAAAGCAGAGGTAGGATGAAAGGTAAATCTCAGATGAAAGGCATCAACAAAAGGAATGCACCCATGGGCTGTGAAAGAATGAATGAATGAATTCAATTTATTGTTTAGCCAGAAGGACATACAAAGTGAAATGCTGTTCACATGGAAATGAGACTTGAAAGATGCACCACAGAGTCAGAAGGGCTTTGCAGGACAGGAATACCAGCTTGTTTTAACATCACCAGGTCCTGGAGGTCATAGTATCCAGAGATTGATACATTCAGAACTCTGAGCTGATATACCGTGATAGTGTTAAGACACTGAATGGCTTCAATAATCCA
This sequence comes from Cyclura pinguis, assembly GCA_030412105.1. Lineage (NCBI taxonomy): Eukaryota > Metazoa > Chordata > Lepidosauria > Squamata > Iguanidae > Cyclura > Cyclura pinguis. The sequence goes on from CM059607.1 coordinate 25,901,178, forward strand.
CAAGATTGTATGCTGGGAGATATAGTTGTTTAGGGCCATTTCCACCCTACACTGTTGCAGTGCCATTATTCCACTTTCACATCCTATGGAATCCTGGGCTTTGCAGTTTAGAAAGAGGAATTTAGAATTCTCAGCCAGAGAGTTCTTGGGCCTCAGCCAACTACAAAGCCCAGAATTCCACAGGATGTTCAAAGTGGAATAATAACACTGCAACAGTGTAGGGTGGAAATGGCCTAGAACAACAGGACGAAGGAACTGGAATGGAACAGAGCTTCCTTAACCTAGACAGACGGCCTTTTCCTAGTATTTTCACTTAGCTTGAAAGTGGTGTCACAGGGATGGAAAAGAAATGTCCACCAATTCCCCCCTCCCCACACAGATTGATCCAGTTCATGATCTGCAAAATTATCAGTGAAAGTGCACATGTATCTTTTCAGTGGAAAGAAGCAACAAATATGAGTCTTTCCCCCCACCCTACCTTTTCAAATTACACACATTGAACGGTGCATGTCTAAAAATGTATATATTTGAAAAATGCTGGCATGTGGTTAAAATGCTGCTGTTAAAAATGCATACAAATGTGTACGTTAGGAAATGTCCCCAACGAATTATGCAACCTGATGCAGAATTTGGATGAGAATGCTGTTAATAGTTGGAGATATCCAACAGGAAATGAGACTGGCACATTTTCACATTTTCACTTTTTCTCTGATCATAGTCTTGTATGTATATTCCGAGCATCTTGATTTGTCAGAGAGAATCTTGACTAATCTTCTCTCATCACATTTTCAGCTGCTTTTAGAATGTCCCACTTTCTCTCTCCTCATTTCACCTTCCCCCCTTTGTCCTCAATGCACTTCAACCAATGCCAACTGTGTTTAAAGCACCATTGATTTTGCACTCAATTCAGTGGGGAGGAGAAGGGAGAAGGAAGAGGAAGAATCTTGCCCTTCCCAGTAGGATCAGGCAAAAGCAATCTGCTGCAGGTTCTCCTCGCTAATGTGACTTTCCTCATTAATCACTTTTGCCATCTTGACTGCACTTCGATGTTGCCTGGCCACATGCGTCCTGATTTTCATCTGTGAAATGTTGGAAGATATGGTCTTGTGGTAGCAGTTTCCACCCTGGTAGATTGATGCAGATTTCTATCGAGAGTCCCTGAAAGTATGGCTGTGAACGTGGGTATGTTCTTCCTTATGATCAGGTTGAGGAGACCTTGAAAAAACAGGGTGTCCATCTGTGCAGGGAGAACTGTACTGTATGTGCCATGTCTATCACAACAATGCCACGTCACACATCCATGTATTAAATTCGTAAAGAACATCTGTAAAGAGGATGCTGTACTGGCAGCACATACATCTTACGAAAATATATACTGGAGACTATAAACATGAAGGATCCTGCAGAATTATCTGACTTATGAGGAAAGAGACTTGCATAAGAGGATCTTGGGTAAAGCACCCTCTGGTGAGCCTGCTTTTTAGCCGCTGGCCTTGTTTGGCATATCTGGTGGCAGTGTACCAGGTTCTTCTGCTCTTATCTACATTTATTTGTGCCTCACTCTCCCTTAACATGCCATATGGAAGACCTACCTCAAGTATGACTTGGGATATAATTGTTCATTAAATTGAAGAATTTCTTTCTTGAAGAAAGAAGAAGGAATTTTACCAATTTTTATCCCACTACAAGAAAGTCATCCAAAAAGGTATGTGCACAGAAAAGAAGCATTTTCTCACAGAAAATGGAATATTTCTGCACAGAAATACGTTCCTCACAGAGAATGCTGTTTTCTATTAAAAAAAAAAGGTGTGCACATTTTATGCAGAAGAAGGCCTAAACTGCAAAGATTCCTTTGTGTCTAGGATTCTCCTAACCAGGGTTTCCCAACACCCAAGAAACAAATCTGTGGATCATTTTCTAATATTTTCAACTGTTCTTTTATCACTCTAAAAAAGACCTCTGAGGTTTTTGTTTGTTTGTTCATTTTCTGACACGATCTCAATTGTGGGACTCTCTTCCCAAGGAAGTCAGGCTGGTTCTATCACTGCTGAGTTTCTGGTAGGAGGATCAAATAATATTACATTTCACCTGACCTTTGGTTTTTAAAAATTAGTTTTAAATTGAGCTTTTAATGTTTTGAAATTTGTTTTGAAAGCTTTCTGTATCTTGATATACACGACGGGGTTCCAAGTGGACAGGGAAGTGATTAAGAAATACTTTTAATAAACCTTAAACAAGACCTGGTTTCACCTGAAATTGTCCATGACCTAGAAATAAGAGTAATTACTTTTTTTATGAGCCAGTAATCTCTTTTTCTTAATTAAAAAAAGGTTTTTTTGTGTGTTCCTATAAAGATAAAGGGAAATCAGGTGGGTTTTTATTTAAAGGTGAATTTCTAACATGTAGTAAGGAATATTTGGAACACTGTGAGAGGGTGAAAATGTCTCGTGTAGTGGTTAATATCTCACTGGCATTAGATGAGATGTGATCCTGCCTTTGTTTGCTTTCTTGACAGCCACCTCTTGAAAGAATACAGGAAAGCTTCCATGGATGGGACAACTACTTTCAGCATTTCAAACACTGCTTTTCATCCAGAACCACTGACCCTGCTTCTTAAGCTGAGAGTAGTACTTTAACATTATTTACTTGTTTAACGTTATGCATTTATGCATGCCTATAGGTTTATTCTCCAACTTTCCCATTTTGACAGAGACAGTCCCAATTAATCCTATCTCATCCCATCAGTTGCTTTTAAAATGTCCCAGGCCATTTCCGCACCATACCTGGATCCCGCGACGCCCTGTCGTGATCCAAATGCTCCCCTCCTCGCCTGGCCAGCTGCTGGCAGATGGGTAGCATTCAGGACAGGCTCCTTTCTTCCACAGTGCAGCCAGCCTCTTCCTATGTTGCACTGAGGAAGGAAGCACTTGATAGAGCTTCCATCCTTCCTGCACAGCTGCCAGCAATGTGATCATTGTGTGAAGGGAGGCCATTACCAGATTTTTTTTAGCAATGGTATACTGCGTGACCGCGATGGCTGGGGATGCAACAGGAGTGGGACCACAACGATATCAGGAGATGACACACATCACAGACTGGCTTCAACACTTAGCCAAGCCAGGATGGCACCGTCGTGCAGAAACGGCCCCAGTATCTTTCTTCTCTTCCTACTTTCCCCCTTTGTCCTCAGCATACTTAAGTGCAAAAGCAGTTTGTATTCAGTTAAGTCAGCAGGGGAAGGAGGGGACAGACTCCTGCCCTTCCCAGTAGGCTCAGGCAAAATCAAACTGTGGCATCCTCTTCAAGCTTGTGTATTCTTACTCATTATAACTCTGATGTTTCTTGGCTACATGTGCTTTGGTTTTCATTTGTGAAATATTCGAGGTTATGGGCCTATAAGTGGGGATATCAGATTATGAATGGGAGGGACACAGTTTTGCCTAATTCTAAAATTGGATACTTGCATGTTCAGGTTTACTTGATGGAATCCTGCTTCATTTATCTTACTCAGATTTATTAGCTCTCACTTTCTAGAGTGTATATCGGCAGAAGCAGTGAAAGAGACCTTAAAACATTTAAAACAACACAGAGCCTAACATATATATAATTTTTAAAAGAATCATACTCAATCTACCTTGATTGATAATTGATTTTTGTGTGTGTGATTCATGGAGCTATTCATAGCATTCAATTACTTCTGACAAGAGTTTTATATCAGTCTCTCTGTGCATCAGAGATGGGACAAGATAGCCCTCTAGGCTTTGTTGAATTGTAACCAGCAACCATTTCCCCCCACCAACATATGTGTGATGAGGAATGCTGAGAGTTGCAATCCAACATTATCTGTAGGGCTGCAGTTGCTCCATTTCTCATCTGTATCACACCTATAGGGTGGTCAGAATCCTATAGATGTCTTATCGCACTGTGGTTCCACTTTAACTGTCAGGTTCCCTTCCTACAGAATGCTGGGATTTGTTATTTAGGGAGAGAAATTTAGAATTCTCAACCAGAAAGCTCTAGAGGATCACCAAACTACAAATCTCAAAATTCCAAAGGAAGCATCCATGGCAGTTAAAGTGGAATCATAGTGTTATAATTAGTATGAAAGGGCATCTGGAGGCCTCCAAGACTGGTAATTCTTTTTTCAGGGAGGTTGCAGGTATCAACCATGCCCTTCAATGGTCCCAGTTTGGCAAGGATAGTCCTAAATAATCTATCATCCCACTTTTTTCCAGCTGCTTTTAAAATGTCCTAGCTTCTTTCCCCTCACTCCACTTTCTCCCTTTGTGCTTGACTTAAGTCAGAGTCAACTTAAGGTACATTACAACATACCAAATTACGTTTACCCTGCCCTTCCTGCAAGGAACACAAAATAATGTCTTCTCTCCTCAGCCACAACCTCCCATTTTGTCCTTGCACCAACCACTGAGGTAAGATGATGGTGAAAGATACTATTTGTTCATGGTACCAACCTTCATAGCTACATGGGGATTTGAAATTCAATTTCCCCTAAAAAAAAATCTGATGCATCATGCATAACATTGCACTACCTTTCCATTGTGGAACATACACCCCCACTGGTGCATTAACATGTCATTCATAACAACATAATTCACCTCAAGAAGCCTTTTCTTTTTCTTGGACATCTAATTCAAGATCAAGACATTTTAGCTCCTTTTTGCCAGTTCATTTACAGCATAGCATTGCTGTAAAAGCATTCAAACAGCTTTTCCATTGCTCTCTCATCACCAATTCCCATTACGAATGTGACCAGATACTTTCTAATTGATGCCTTCAATTCATCGTAATTAACTGGGACTCAAGTTCTTTTCATCTGCTAGAATATATACATATATATATATATATCTCACATAATACTCACAATGGCTAAGGAACACATTAAGAGCTATTGATATTACTGCTAAATAATTGTATTGAGTGGCTTTTATCTTGGCTTCACATGCCTTTCATTTGCTTTTAAAAATATTAGAACTCATTTAATACGGCTTTTAAAAAAAAATGAATAAGGCAGCTGAAAAGAGCCATAATGGCTGTTCATGCAACTATATAATTTCAGTCAGATTGTTTGGTGTACTGTAAATCAAATTAAGTACAAATATTAGTACAGGCAATGTGTTTATAATTAGTTTTTAATCTTCATTGCCTGACTATATTATCAAGTTATGTATCTATATACATGCTGCATGTATAGATAGATAGATTCCCTAGTCAACCGTATTCAGGTGTTATTTACTGCATGTAGAAGGAGCTGGGGGTATGTTCCATCTCTGTCCCTTCCATTCCAACCTCCCTTTTGCAAGAAAAGGCCTAAAAAGGAACTGTAACTATTTTGCTTCACTTTAATGGAGCTCTGTAACTTGGGTAGTCATATCTTTTCCTCACACCTTCCCCAGATACACAGGAAAGCCAGGACTGGAGGGGTAGGACTGGCTCCCTCAACACATTGACAATACAGAACACTTGAACAGAGCTCCAGAAACTCCATAGTGAGCTACAAAGGGAGATGTAATCCACCAACAACAGCAGAAGAGACATAGGTTGTCTACCCATGGTTCAATAGGGAATGGTTTAAAGGAAGCAAGCTTATCCCAAGTCAGTTGAAGCTATCCAATTTATTCCCCCTTTTTGCAGTCTTAGGTAGAAATCAATTCTGAATGTTATGGTGCATTAAGAACCTGAAGGATTTATTAGAGTATTGTTTCATCTGGTTTTTTTTATCCTTCCAAAGTGTGTTTTAAATTGTTTTAAGATAGCTCATTCTATTTTAATGTTGACTTTTTCTTTATTTTTAATCATATTGGAATTATTTTAATTTGTAAGCTCCCTTGAGTCTCAGTCTTAGGAAGAAAAGTGGAATATAAATGAAGAAGAGGAAAAGGACATAAAAGTCCTTTTACATAAGGTAAATCTCTGCACGCAGAGTTACACATTGATTGGACTTCACAACCCTTGTGTTGGATGGCAGTGTTGCCCAACTGAACACATATCCAAAGGTACAACCAAATGCACAGCTGATTGTGGATTTACATCCACATATGCCTTTCCATCTGCATGCATTTTCATATGCAAATATATACACATGGTACACACATGTGCATCATATGCACATCACACAGAGAGGGTGAGTGACACCATGTGAGTAACTTTACTTCCACAACCTTGAATTGAACCTGGCTCTTCTGCATTGGAGAAAATGCCCAACTACTTTCATATGGAAACTTACACTTGTATAAAATGCTGACAAGGTTCCAGTTTTTGTGTTGCCTTTATATGAACCAATGTGTGCTGGGAGGGGGCCACACATATCATTTGTACACACACTCACTCACTCATTTAATATATTCCATTATCTGGATAGATATTTCATTATCTAGAAGAAAGATGTATCTTTGTCTGCATCTGAAAGGATATCAGTCTTGCAAGTTAGGCGCTCTCTTTTTATAAACATCATTCAGGCATTGTAAGACATATAACAACCATATAAGCAATGACCTTTAAGTGTATCTCCTTCTCCATTATCTGCATCCCGAGAAACAGAAACAAGTTGGGTCTACAATCTTGGTAATATCAGCAAAGAAGCTATTTATTCTAAAATTATTTCTCCTGCAGTAATCCAAGCATAATTTTTGTATTAACAATAGCAAAAAAATGAAACGATACAGTATTCAAAAGGCATAATAACAGCTTGCTCACCTAAGCTTCTTCTGACAAAGAATCTCATATATCATTTGTATTTTTGCCAAAAGGGAAAAAAATGGGGGGAGGGGGAGGCACTATGAACATTTAATTCTTTATTAAAGTTTTCCAATTAAATCCTTCAAACCTTATCACCAGCATCGCCTATGAGCCCAACTTTCAGAGGAGCAGGAATACCACTGAAGCTCTGAAATGTTTAAAATGACTCAGTCAGTATGATTAATTTACCCTTTATTTATATCTATATATCTAAAGGGCAAATGTGAGTGTCAGAATTATTATTTTCGGCAGATAATTTTATGCTGGCTTTTACTTCAGATGTCAGGCCCATCATCCTTTATGAGCAACTGTGATATCTGAGTCACACTCTACTCAGTTGTGAATTTCTTCTAGTTGCAGCAAAATGGTGATGAAGGAGGGAATCTTTTGCAGAGAGGTTGTTGTAAATGGAACACTGTGGGGAAAATAAGACACCAACATGCCACTGTCAGGGATTCCAGGCAGGGAACCCTGGGAAAATGATCAGCCCACTGCAAAGATGTTGTATCATGCCCCAGCTGTGGGTAATTGCAAGGTTGCATAAGAAACTGGGGTCGTGTGCAGATGGTAGAGGGAGGTGTGCAAACCTCTACCTGATTGGTTGTAGATATGTATATAACAAAGCCATGCCGGTATGTATTTGTCTGTTGACCAAACCTGGTGCCTGGCGCAAGCTTTTGTCCGGCTGTCCTATGTTTTGTATATAACGGAGTTTTGCTGCAAGACAAAGTCCCTCCTGTTTTGGAAGAAACTCCTCTGTGTGTGAGTATCCTTACTGGGGAATAAGGCTGCTGCTGTTGGCTCGCTGAACTCTGGCTTTTCCGCTGCGTTTCTGTGGGGCCGAAACTCCTATCATCCGCATCATGTGGCAAAAGTCTGCTGGGAAGTCATTACATACTCTCCAACCATCCTGATTCGGCAGAGACAGTCCTGGTTAATCCTGTGTCATCCTGCTTTTTCTGCTGCTTTTAAAACATGCTAGTTTCTCTTTCCTCCTCCCACTTTCTCCCTTTCTCTTTAGCTTCCTTCAGTTGCTATAAATTGAGTTCAAGGGGCAAAAGTTGTTTGCACTCAATCAGCTCAGTAGAAGGAGGCAAGAGGAAGGGCTGGAGTCTTGCCCTTCCCAGTAGGCTCAGGTGAAAGCAAATTACTTCAACCTTGCCTATCTTGTCTGTTTTTCCTCATCAACTACCTTAGCCATCTTGATCACCCTTTGAAGTTGGTTGGACACACACGTTCCAGTTTTCATCCTTGAATTATTGGAGGGTATGTTCTCAATCTGTAGAGCTTCCAGGTCTTCTAAACAGTAATACAGGACATTTGAAATTTTTTTATGCAGTGTGAGAGGAGAGAGGAGGCCTAGTCCTCAGGCCTTGTTTAATGATGTTCTTCTCACTGAGCTGCCTGCTCAAAACTGGGCAGGGATACTTGATGCAGGCCTATATAAGGATTGCCTCCAGTCTCACAAAAGGAAAGTGTCTCAGAAGCTCTCAGACTCCCATGAGGTCTCATATCTCTCAGGGCCTCCCCAACCTGAGAAACTGCTGGGATGGTGGGCCAGCAGCTATCAAGTTCCATCAGGTCTTGCATCCTGATTCCCAGAAGATGTTGGTCAGATGCCTCCAGGTCTAAGTCACCTATAAGCAGGTTAAGAAGGGTGTAGGCCTATGCCTTAGTTTCTACCTGCTAGGTACTGGGACTTGGGACCACACTGCTTTTGAACTTGGAGATTCCAGTTAGCTACCATGCATGATAGAATCAACATTTAGCAATGAGCTCTGCAAGAGGTGGACTGTGAGGACATTAAACTATGGCTGGGCAGACTTAGGCTTATGGGATCTAGCACGCAAAGGTCTACCAATCAGAGCCAGATAGAAATAGTGGATCAAGAAGACAGACGTGTGCCTTACAGATGAAGAACTTCTTCTACAAAGCTATTTGGACATTTATGTCTGATGTGTAACTTCCACATTCAGCTCCAGATCTCAAGAGAGCATGTTGTAGATGTGGATCTGTCTGCTTCCACTGAAATTGGCAGTAGTTCATTCAGTTGCACATTCAGTTGGACAAAGTCACTGTTTAACACAAGGGTCATGCAGTACAATCAAAGCATAATTCTGCACGCAGAGAGGTATGCTGTGGAAACCTGATGTACTATTTCAGCCATAGGATTGCAGCACAAGGTGCCAACACACACACGCTTAGGGCAGGAATTTAGTTTAAGAAACAAAATGGATTTTTTAAAAAAATAGGCAAGTAAGCTAACTGGAGCTCACTCCCAAATCCTTACATACACAGGTTTACTTCTATCCTCTCCCCCCCACCCAAAAAAACTTTGCGTTTTCAGCAGCCTTATTTAAGAGAGGGGAATGCTATTCATTTATGCCTTCTTCTTCTATTTGAGGGAAATCTCTCCCTCCCTCCCTCCCTCCCTCCCTCCCTCCCTCCCTCCCTCCCTCCCTCCCTCTCTCTCGCTCTCTCTCTCTCTTTCTTTCTCTCACACACAAACACACTCACAAAAAACACCTACCTTTCAGGCTACCCATAAAGCAGGGCTGTTTTTCACTACCCATCCCATTCTTCAACAAAACTAATGAGAAACAAGCTCCCTGTTAGTGCCAAATAATAAAAAAGATGGCTAGCAGATGGTGGAGTCTACAGAGAGAAATGGGAAAGATCCATGGAAATATTTGATTCTTCTTCATTCCTCTATTATCTTTCTTAGGCTAAATTCATGAAAGTTGGGAGTGGGGATGGTTACTTGCATAAAGAATTAGGGTTCACCTGCAGAGACCCAAAATGAAATACCACTGTGGGAGGGAAAACAACAATAACCTTATAGCTTCCTGGATCTTTCTTTCTTTTTTATTTTCCTACAAACCATCTGTTCCAGTGCAATGTATATTTTCTTATTTTAAGGAAATAAAATCCTGGGCACTGAAAAACAGAAAGCCATTAGCAAATGAGAAGTGATCATGATGTGGGGGTGGGTAGTGTCATTTGTAGCATTTGTCCACACAGTGATAACAGTTTTACTACACATCTGCAACTAATCAGAAATCCAGGGAAATTAGGGAGTAGTAAAATTCTCCCGACCACATGGCCAGACATTCCAAACAGCCAGCTCTCAACAGGACTAGATGAGCTCCATGATAAATCACTATTTTCTGAATGATAGCTCATCATAACACATAGCCATTTATCACCCATGTGGTTCTTTTTTTTCTCCTTTCCCCACATGTCTAGGCTAGAATCCATTTCAGTGGTGGGGCTGTACCAGCAGGTGAGGTGAACAAAATTGGACCCACCTCTTATATAAGTCATCAGTCATGGATGGATTCTTACTTTGGGGCTTTAGGGCACAGACTTAAAGACTGACCCATTGCATTGTTGTACAAAATCATGCATCTCCTTGGGTCCAGGTACCTTGTAGAACAAATATATGAAGGTGCCTTCTACTGACATAGACCTTATACTAACTTCATCTAGCCAGTGTTGTCTACTTTGGCAATGACTGTTCGGAGTTGGTAGTGGGAAAGCCATCCCATCATCTGTCGCCTGATATTTTTCTTCATACCAGCCATAAATTGTGCTTTGGATCTTCTGCATGCAAAACATTTGCTCTGCCACTGAGCTATGGTCCATTCTCCTAGCTTGAACATTTGCTTAAACTGCTCAGGAGGTTTGCCAATCTTTCAAGTCAACTTCTTGCTCTTTTGACTAGTAGACATTTATCTTTCACTGAGTGATCAGTGCAGTGTAGCTAATAACACCTTAAACTTGGAACAGGTAAAACATGAAGTTGAACATGAGTCAGGGTGAATCTTCCAACCCAAGCAATAGGGAAGGAAAGACAGCAAACTGGACATGGCTCACCACCACTGGAAGAGCCCCTCCACTGTCTACATTTCACTGTATCAAAAAGGCACCATAACTGTGAATAGGGAGAGGTGTCTCCAACCTCAGAGCAAATTTCAGCACTCCCTTTGGTGGCTTTGATCTTGTTATTCTTTTTCAACCTTACTTATCACATAGGGCTGTTCAAGGATAAGGTTAGACACCCCCATCTGTGCTATACTGAGTTCTTTAATGTAAAGTGGGAGTTAAGCACTCAGAGTTCCTTTGACTAACGTAAAACAAATGTGGACCAGAATACAGTTGGTGTCTTACACATATGTAGGCTCCCCAATGGAAGCAGTTGGAGACCTTTGTCTTATACAGAACAGCCGTGTTGAGTTCAGGTTAGTGGAAGTGAAGTTCATCACAAAAGCACATTGCACATGGATGCACATGTGTGTGCATGTGCACATGTGCATGCACATTGATTGAGCATTTTGGCTCCCTATCAGTTGAAGGATGGTAAGAGATTTCTTTGCTGTAAAATACCTGCTGTGTCCATTAATCACCAAGTGAATCTTCTTTTCTTTGATGCTTTGATCATCCTCAGATCTGTTGTGGCCTAGTGTCATGGATATGGCCTTAGTTCACAATGTCAGATTGAAATATGTGTGTACACTGTTTCATAGGCTGAAGACTGTACATTCAGCTGTAGATTCTGCTGTTTGCTACCTAAGAAACCTGTGTGTTTCACTTAAGGTAAGAGGCAGATATCTAAGCAGCTGTCAGTTTTCTTATATTCCCTGAAATGGAAACCCTCAATTCTTTCTTCTCCCCAGAAGTCATCATCTTGAGTCATCTGACAGCAGCACACCTACCTGTGATTCATTGAGCCTGTTCTCTCTCTCTGTCCTATGGGTCAGTTTTGTTGTTTTTGTTGCTGTTGTTGTGTGCCTTCAAGTCATTTCCAACTTACGGCTACTCTAAGGCAGACCTATCATGAAGTTTTCTGGGGCTGAGAGGTTGTGATGCACCCAAGGTAACCCAGTAGGTTTTCATGCCCAATGTGGGAATCGAAGTCTGGTCTCCAGGGATGGAGTCCAAAGCTCAAACCACTACATCACATTGGCCTTCACTTAGTTTTAGATAGAGATATATAAGGTAAGACTGCACTCACCATTCTTTCCCTTTGTACATCTGAAGCAGAGGACTGAAAGAGAAGCTTTGCCAAGACTACTTCAGCAAAACCTATCTCTGGTAACAATGCCAATAGTATCTGTGGTACCAACTCTCTTTGAGTATGATTTGCTCAAGGTCGCCCAGTGGGTTTCTATGGCTGAGCAGAGATTCAAACCCTTGTCTAGTCCAACATTCAAACCAATAGTCCAAGGTAGTCCAATGTTCAAACCACTACACTAAACCATGTTGGCTCTACATGAACAAACTTACTGTTTGTAAAAACCATTAGCAATTTTAACTGTAGGCTGGGGAATCAGACACAAATCAGTACGTAAACTTAATTTAAGCAACATTTTCAGATTTCAGGTGTACCACTCATATAGCAACTTTCAAAATTGCTAGTCCATTTTCCTTTAAAAAAATAGTTTGCAAAAACTGAGTCCAAATCCTTAACTGATCATATTTCTCTATAAACTAGATTGTGTCACTGGAGGTCCATACTGTATTCTGGTTGAAATCTATTCATATTACTTTGCTTATTTCAATTTCATATGAAATTGCCATTTTTATCAATAGGAACTCAATATCTGGGTCAAAGGCATTAGCCAGGCTTAATTCTTGCTATGTTGCACACTGGTGCATTTGTTAAAATTATCTGGAACACAGTAAGAATTTGATAAGTGAAGCAGACCAGAGCCCAAACACAATGCATCCTTTATGTTGATTCCCTCATTATGGATGAAGTTGGGGAAATGCAAAGTTTCCCTTTGTTAAAAAGAAATAATAAGTATGCTGGGGGGAAACACACACACATGCAGCAGAGGGGGAGAGAAAGAGGGAGAGAGAGAACTTTCTGGACCACTGTTACCAATGGCACCAAAACCAGAAGATAACAATAAAAGTACTACATCTGGAAAACAAAACACGTGTGTGTCATAGTGACCTTAGGAAGCAGAGTGGGTTTTCCTTTGCTACCAGCAATCCTTCACAGTATTTCAATGCAAAAAACGGTCTCACTCATACATATACAGTGGTCTCTCCACTTTTGCAAGGGTTTGGAGCGCGGAACTCTTGCAAAAGTGGAAAAGCAAAATTAATCCACCTCCCACATGCTCCCTCTCCCATTCTTTTGCCTTTTGCTTCGGCATGGAGAAGGAAGGCACATGCACCTGGGCAAAAGGCAAAGGAAGAGGAGGAAGAGATTGGGGACAGACATGTGCACACTTTGTGAATAATCTAATTTGTGAAGGTCAAACCCACAAATGTGGAGGAAGGACTGTATGCCTTTTTATCAATACAGATCAGACTGGGTAACTGTGGCAAGTATAAGGAATGGTTACCTGCCCCAGGACCCTCCATGGCTACACAGACTGGGGAAAAAATGCCAAATAAATGGAGGTAGTTGGAAAACCACTTCTGGTTTAGAGCAATGGCTATTTTTATAAAATGAACCATAGATTAGGAAGCCCTTTGCAAATTGGCCATTTCTGCCCTACACTGTTCTAGTGCTATTATTCCCCTTTCAACATCCTATGGAATCCTGGGGTTTACAGTGTAGGGAGGGGCCTTTAGAATTCCCAGCCAGAGAGCTCTTGGGCCCCAGGAGAATTCCACAGGATGTGGAAAGTGGAATAATAGCACTAGAACAGTGCAGTGTGGCAATAGGCCACTGTTTGAAAGGAGAAATGCCACTCCTTGAGCCTTCTTGGAGAAGCCATTCTCATCGCCTCCATCATCATCTCTTTTTCATTAGAAAAAGTTACAGTCTAGGGCATCGGGAGGGGCCACAAAAACAGCTGTGAGGTACAGGCAGCACAGGGCTGCACTTTGTGACCCTTAATGTTCATATACAAAGAGATTGCAGAGAAAACAGAGTTACACCTGGCTCTACTATAATGAATGTGTTTTTCTTGTGTCTACCATGACAGCCAGGACTGTACAGCAGTTTAAGTGTTGAACTAGGACTCTAAGAGATCAAGGTTCAGTTCACCACTAAGCCAAGGAAACTCACTGAGATACACATTGTCTCAGCCTCAGAAGAATCATAGAATCATACAGCTGGAAGAGACCACAAGGGCCTTCACGTCCAACCCTATTCTGTCATTCAGGAATACACCATCAAAGCTTTCCTGACAGATGGCCATCCAGTCTCTGTTTAAATAGCTCCAATGAAGGAGACTCTACCACACTCCAAGGAAGCATATTCCACTGTCAAACTGTTCTTATATATGCACAAAGACATAGTCTCTTCATCTTCATTTGCAGGACAAAGCCTTAACCACTGTTATTCTTTGTGGATTTCTCACCAAAGGATCAGTTCATCAAAACAGTCTTGTTGTTTTCAAAGCTCTGGGATGGCTGCAGACAGCAACAAAAATGCAGTCTGCACAGAATGGCCATAATGAAGGCATTATATATCTACAGCTGGCTTAGCTATGTGTTTACTGCCAAATTAGCTATCTCAATTATTTCTAGGCAACTCAGTGCATACTGTGATTTCACCAAGAAACAGCATCACTGCTAATTGAAACTGTGCTTGTAATCTCAAATACTTCATACCAGGTAATTGTCAGTTTGCTGCTGCTGAATTGATAGCATAATGTAGTGGCAAACAGTTTGCCCAAATAGGAAGGGAAAACGTGATGTATGAACTCTTTTTATGAATATTGTTTTCCTCCTTTCACCATATGTTTCCAAATACATAAAGCCATACCCATAAGGAGAGAGAAGTTTTTGGTACTCCTGTGGGGTTTATCTGTTTACTAGAAAAGAAAAGCTTATTTCAGGAGTGGCACCTACATCTTACCTGTGGAGATCATCCCCTGACTTTCTTAACTGCACTAAATACTGTGTTCCGTAATATCATATGGGAATATTCAAATTTCTAAATAGGGGGACTTCTTTCCTTTGTTTATTCATAATCTGCCTTTTGGACCTAAATGTCATGAGGTGGCTAGCAGAACAATATATAAAAATGAACTGGTACTATTTAGCTTCCAAAAATCGAAAAGGAAAGAAAGAAAGAGTAGAAAATCAACATGCTCACACACTCACAGTGTTGAAGACCAATTATAATACGGAAAAAAATTACCCTAAACAAGACTAAAGAAAACAGCCAAAACAAAACCCAAACTTGAGAGAGTGGCCAAAACTTTCAGAAATAAGTTTGTCTTACTCCAAGATACGGTGGAAGATTATTCCTGACAGTTCCTTTACAGTGCCGGCACCAATACTTTGGAGTTCTCTCCTGTGCAAAAGCATCTGTTCCCTTCATGCTGGTTTCTGACATGTGGATAAAGTGGACTTTTTTTTTCAGAGAACTTTGCTGCTTTAAGGCTACTTCACTGAGGCCGTTTCCACACTACACTGTTATAGTGCTGTTATTCCACTTTCGACATCCTGTGGAATTCTGGGGTTTGTAGTTTACTGAGGCCAAGGTAGCTCTCTGGCTGGGAATTCTAAAGGCCCCTCCCTAAACTGGCTTGCTGTTCCCCTCTGAGAAATGCACCCTCCACCCTGGGGGTGAGTCTTGTTCTGCTCTTAGGTAAAGTTTTAGAAGTTTCCTTCAATATGCAGCAGGGACAGACTCCTGAGCAGACCTCAACTCTGCCTCAAGCCCATTGCCTAACTCATTTGCTGTTCTCCTCTGAGAAATGCACCCACACTTTTTGCTTGAGACAGACTGCCTCGTGACCAGTAGGCAAAAAGAGACGGAGGCATTGTTCAAAGTCATAGGGTTTCTCGATGAATGTGTTGTTACTGAACCAAGGGCAACAAGTCAGTCATTAAAAATATACAAGTCTCAAGTCAAGTCGAGTCGGTGCATCATTTATGGCCGAGTCGAGTCCGAGTTGAGCCACTGCAGTGACTTAAGTCCGACTTGAGTCCAAGTCTATCTACTCGAGTTTACATCACTGTCTTCTCCAGCATTACGTTTCAAATGAGTTAATCCTGACAGTTTTCTTCCCTGTTCAGCTTTCACAATCATACCTAGAAATCAGAAATACAGTGGCAGTGTAGAATGGGATGTATATAAGCATATAAATTATACACCAGTTTATTCTACTTCTCCTCAAGAAATACAAAGTAGCTTACAAGATAATGCTATGGATTATATTATACTAGAATATTAGAATACGACACAAAATGTGTCTCTGTCAACAGATAGAGAAAGACTCCCTATGTGTATGTGGATAAGATTTTTCCATCTCCTTCAGTACTTGAGAGACCTTGAGATGACAAAAGTGTCAGACTTTAACAAGTATTAACCTTTTAATTCCAGCCTCTTTTTTATTTTTTTGTAAATGGTTAGATGAGAACGATAAAGTTATGGTGAAGGGTTATCCATCACACACAGCCTTCTACCCAGGGGTCACTGCACAGCCTTAGAAAACCAGAAAAAAAACCCAAAGATAAATCTTTTGATGAAATACTTTCGCTAGTCTTTGGAGACATTTGGAGCTAATGCTAGTGTTTATCCCAGAGAGCTTTCACCACAGTCAGCAGAAGCAAGGAGTGTTTGTAATGCAGTTTCCATCAAGATGCCTTTGTCACACAGCGCATTTGGGCTGGATCCAGACACATTCACCTGGAGACTTTCTTTTTATCTGCATTATGCTGAGTGCAAGATGGAAGAATCAATTGCTGTGTCACCCACACAATGTTTGCCTAAAAACACATTAAGATGCATTTACCTTTTATTTATGTATTTTTGGTGGAGACTTCAAATTAACAGAAGATATTGCATTCGTCTGGCCAACCAGAGGCATTTGTATTTTCTCCTTTACCAAAGGGGATCACTCTAAGTAGCAGGCTTGGGGCTCTGCAGAATTACAGAGCAGGGGCCATCTTTACAGCAATGAAAATGTGATTATACAGGCTATTAAGGATGAAACTCTGAGAACAGTATCTGAGATTTCCACCAAGCATTTCCTCAGCTTACAAAGAAAAGAGTATTGATGGAAGGAAATATCCAGTAAAGTCATTTGTGGCCTAGGAAAAAAAGCAAGGAGCAAGGGAGATTGTATCACAAGCTACTTAACAGCAGACAGAGTGTCTTAATGGTAAAGGCCCATAAGAGCTGGATGGTGCAGTGGAGCAGAGTATTTCTATCAGACAAGCTTAAAGAAATTGAACATTGTCTTTATTAAGATGAAATGTGTTCTCCTGTTTGTTCAGAGGGGGAACTGGTGATTGCTCATCCTTCTTTTCTTCCAGATAAGCTAAGACCACATCTTATAGGGAACACCTCTCTGCCACTTTCAGACATTGCCTCTTACAGTTTGGTATGACTATCATCATAAATGAACAAAACTGGTACTCCAAAATGAAAGGTATATGGGCTATCACGTAATGTTGTAAGTAATTGTGGTCAGACCGAGCTATCTGTCAAAGAAGTTGGACATCAGAACAGTAGTCCTCAAGCAAATAAACTTCATAGGCAGATTGGAAAGAGAAACAGCTGAATTGGGACATAACTACTCACTCCAGTCCATTGACAGTGACGAGAGGCAATGGTTTCCTGGCACACTACACATATTAGAAGGCTGGTTAACATCCCAGCCACAACCAGATGCTCACACTCAATTTATCCCATCTCTTTACTGGTCCCAAGTCACTATCAAACAATATTCCTAGAACTCCTTCAACTGTTCATATGTTTATTCATTTTGGCTTTAGGCAAAGTCCTCTTTCCAACTTTGTACGCTAACTGCCCTTTATGACCATTGTTGAACTGAACTTGTCACCCCATCACCGTACCCACAGGTTTCTCTGTTCTATTGCTATTCACACCCACCCACACCATTCATTCATTGGCATAAATATCTGTCTGTAGGTACTTCACTCCATGCATCTGATAAAGCAGATCAGTCTGTGAAAGGATATAAATCAAATCAAGTCAGTGGCATTTGATATATATGTTGGTGCACCGTTCAACAATTGATTCAATAGGTCTTCTCTTCTTGAGACTACAAATCGGACACAAGTCTAAGTATTTGTTAGCACCATGGTTTTCTGGCATCCAGCTAATATAAGCAGAGCATCCCATCTGGTTTCTAAATGCACCGTATTGTTGGTGGTATGGTATCTGCCCATGAAGTAGCAGCTAGAAAAGCTCAAAAGTGCTGCAAGGATCTACCCTAAGGCAAATGCTAAATGAAAAGACATACACCATTTGTGGTCCAAAATTCACAATCAGTTTTATATACCTCACCATGTGAATTTATTATATAGCACAATGGATATTGCTGGATGTCTTTTTTTTTTTTTTTTTAGCTTTGTAGCTTGCTGTGGAAACTTCAAATCTTCAAAAGCCTTGAATTTGGGAAACTTTTCTGGAAAATAAATCCTTCAACTTTTTCTTTGGTGCCCTCATTTGAGATATCAGACATTCCTCCCCAGTAACTAGTATTTGACAGTTAAATATATTACTTGCAGAATCTTTGGACTATGAAACCAAGGCCCTTACTTTATCAAGAATGCTGTTATTGACTGGGGAGCAAAACCCCCTAAGATACAAAATCTTCAGACCATGAAGGGAAATTGAATGATTTTCTAATGGAGTATATCGGATCGCTGCTGGCTTTCAGGTCCTTTCTTTAAAGTCTGCTCACTGGGGCATGCATGACCACTCCGTCACAGACAGATTTGCTACTCTTGGCTTTCAAGATGGCCATCTGTAAGTCCAGAGAATGCATTTGATAGGACTTTAGTGAGTATTCCTTACTTTGCAATTCATGATGAACCTGAATTGGATTCAATTTCATGCCAGATTTGGCACTCTCAATGGGACATCAAGTCAAGAATGTTTTCTTTAAAAATGCTCAGGTAAGCTATCAGCATTTGTAAGGAAACATATACTCCTGCCCCTCCTAATGGAGATCAAGATTACATATATGGATCATGAAGATGAGGATCCAAAAATCACTGTGCAAGAAAAAGAACTGTCTCCATGGGTGCTTAGTGGGGGTTATAGTTCAATTACATTATATGACATTCCAGAACTCCTACTGATCTTTAAGAATACAGGTTGGGCTTGAGGAGAGCACATGGGGCTACAGTTTGAAAGAAGACTGGGAAAGCCTTGAAACACTCATAGAAACCCATGTATAGTGATGTCAATCATGGTCAACATGGGTGGTGCAAGTGATACATCTATCTCATCTTTCTTCATAGCATCAAACTCTTCATCCTCACAACAACCCTAGGTTGTGTTGGTTAGACTGACAATTGAGGTCATCCTATGAGATATATAGCTGATTTGCACGTGGTTCTCTCCTGTCTTAGATTGACATTGGGTCAGATTGGCTCTCACCCAAAGGATCATGGAAACAAGTAATAATGATTCCTGTATTTATTTCATAGCATCCAGGTCTACCCAGATGCAAGGATCAAAGATCATCTGGAGTCCCACACATTTGATTTTATACCTGCTGTTCCAGGTAAACATATTGTAGAAATTGGCTAGAAGCTTGTTGGTTGGTCTCAGCTAGAGCTGGTCCATTGAGCTGATTGTCGAATGGCGAGTCAACCCATACATAAATTAAATGCGTTCAATCAGTCTCCTGTAGTTGGGACTACCAGTACAATTTAAACCATTGTTTCCCAAAAGGTAACTTTGAGAAGGGAAAAGACAGATGGAGAGACAAAGCTTTGACCCTGAGTTCCCAAGATACTTCACGTGGAGAGATATACCACTTCTTTAACAGTTACCTATCGTACCTGCTTTGACAATTGGGTAGAGAAAAAGGCTATGCAATATTGTTCAGGGCATGTATCCATGCTGAGTTCTAGCCACTTACCCTATTGTAGGTTTAAGCATCAGTAATGAATAATTATTTTGTTCCCTTTGCCATTCTTTAGATGTTTCACCTGAGAAGGAACAAACTCAAATACCAACTATCATAGGTAGATTGTAGATATATTTTTGTATAATGCCCATAGATGTGAATGTTATTAATCCTAAACCATGTATACCATACTCATGCATGTGCATACACATCCATATACATATATACATACATTAATGTATGCATGAATGAATGTATGAATGTGTGTATATCCTGTTCTTTTCCAAGCACAGGACTCGAGGCAGATTACAGTAAATTCAAACAAATTACAGCTAAAAAACCCTGTTAGTGTGAAAGTTTAAAAACCAGTGAAACAACAATTCTATTAATAACACAGTTTAAAACACATTTAAAACATAATTTAAAAAATTACATTCATGTAAATTATATATATTAATAGGAAGCCCCACGCATCATGTGCCAATATTTACGTAGCCAAAATAACACCATTCATGCCCAGGAGTGAAAAATTCAGTAAGCTTCAAAGAATACCAAAATGTGCAGATAAAAAGGAAGAGAGAGAGAGAGAGAGATTGGCCAAGGTTTATGTAAATACACATTTTGGGGGCCCAGTGCCCCCAAACTGAATGGGAAATAAGTACAACAAGCCCAAAATGCTGATTTTAGGGGAGGAAAAATAGAATTGTCTAGCCTGAGTGAGTCAAACACTAAATATGAGCACTCAGTGTGGCATCCCCCAATTTCTGGATGAACCACTTGTGGAATGTTAGACCATAGTTTCCCATGACACTCAACTAATAAATGGTAATTTCATTCCATAAATAAGTTATGATAGCAAGACTTCATATTTATCAGTAAGTTGTGAAAGAAATGGAAACAGAAAGTAGAAGCAAATGGATGGGATTCACAGTGGAAAGAAATACATACCAAGGATCTAAATGAGATCCTGGGCTGTTTAACTCTTTCATAGGTAGATTTTAAAAATTGCAATGAGTAAAATATGGGGTATTTTATGACTCCACAGGAATTCTAATATATTGAAGGTTAACAGTAGGGCTAGGGTTTGTAGAAAGAAATAGTTGACCTTTCCCAGATCTAGCAAGATTCCAATGTTTGCCAGGTGCAATAGGAAACAGGATTTTGTGCTGTAGGATAATGAAATATTCAGTAGGAATTACAATTTTGTGCATTTGGCAATATGGGTTTTAACAAGGCATTTCTTAAAGCAAATAGATGAGAGAAAGAGAGAAATAGGAAATTAAACTGACAACTGTCACCCTTCAGTCTTCATAACCTTATACTAATAGTATGTGGCTGGGACGAGCTACTTGACTAGTCAGGAACATTCATTTCAACTCATATTGAACCCTGCAGGTAAAAAGTTTATGTGTTATGTAGTTGCACAGTACAAACACAGCTAATGTGGTCTAGTGATTTGAGTCTTAGACTGAGACTCCAGGAAACCAGGATTTAAACATCTGTTCAACTATGGAAACCCACCTTGAGCAAGTGTCCCTCTCTCCACCTCAGAGAAACAACCCTCTCTGAACAAATCTTGCTGAAAAAACACCTCTCTAGGTTCATCTTAGAGTTTCCATAAGTTGCGAATGATCTGAAGCACACAACAACAACAAACACAGAACGGCAAACTATGTAATCATGCCATGTGTCATACACTACACTGATCACGTCAAAATTGGCTAAGACTCTGGAGATCTGGGTTTGAATCCCCACTCAGCCATGGAAACCCACTGGGTGGCCTTGGGCCAGTCACACTCTCTAGGTCTCAGAGGAAGGCAATGGCAAATCCTCTCTAAACAAATCTTGCCAAGAAAAAACCCATGATAGGTCATCATAAGACAAAAATAACAACAACAGCAACAACCTTCCTCTAAATTGCCTCAACCAATCACCATCCATATGAAAATTCATTCTCTATCACGCAGTCCACATGTCATTCAATCTTCATACATGCCCCGGCTTTACTTACTTTCTGGACTTTGTACCAGATGCCTCAAAAATGAGGGGGAGCTGGAAAACAGAAAGCCCCATGGACCCCTTGGGATGTATTAGATACAGAGTCAGGCAGTGCCAGCTGCACTTCAGTTGGTGTCTTTGTTCAAAGTGACCTATTTTGCTTTCCTTCAAGACGTACAAATGTTCTCTAGTATTCATGGGGCTCAAATTGGTTTGGATTTGTGAAATGTAGGAACAAAATAAACTCCCTCTGTCATCTTCTGCTGCAGGTGGTAACGCTCCACCTAATAAAATCACTGGGCTGAAACACTGTTGATCATTGAACACTTGCAAACAAGAAAGCAGTCCTTTTACTTCTCCTCCTCTTCCTCCTTTTCCTGAAATAACTGTTGATTGTCTAACATCTGGGATGAATACGGA
The DNA here is from genome assembly GCA_030412105.1 of Cyclura pinguis. NCBI lineage: Eukaryota > Metazoa > Chordata > Lepidosauria > Squamata > Iguanidae > Cyclura > Cyclura pinguis. The sequence goes on from CM059607.1 coordinate 25,923,158, forward strand.
TCCCCACTGTCTGTCTGCGAAAAGCAAAAAAATCACTGTGAGCAGCACAGCAAATGCCACTTAAATCACTTGCATCAGAGAACATATTATTGGTCTGGGTGCTCTATTAAACCAGACTGGAGACACTAGGATATCAAGACACAGAAGAAAATATTGTTTTGGTCAATGACAAGTCCAAATGCAGGCAAAAAGCAAAGTCGATGTCTCAGGAGAACTTCATTCTTCCCTTGAGATCCCCAGTTCCAGATTCTGTCCTGGTCATAATACAAACTTTAGAAGGTAAACTAATTGTCCACATAACCACGGGTCTCCAATAGTGGTTATCTACAGTGCTAAAGGGGTTGAAGAGGAATATCATAGTGGAACCCTAGCAACTTATTCTGAATTTCCTGCAAAGAAAATTTTAGGGGTTGTAGCTCATTGATTCAGCAAGAGTTTTTCTTGAAGATGAGACCAGGTTCAATCCCTGGCAATCCGAGAAAGCCAGAGATGATGCTTCCAAGAAATGTTGGCCTTTGTATTGTTCTAGGATTTTGGATTTTGTATTGACATGTTTTTTGGTTTTTGGTTTTTTTAAGTATTTTTTGTTTGTTTAACGTACACCTAGAAAACCCAGTCTATAGGTCTTTCATGGATTGAAGAGCACCTAGGAAATCTTGTTTTTAGGTGATGTATGAATTAAAAAAAAAAGAAAGACAGATTAAAGGAAGGAGGGGAGAAGAGGAAGGGAATGATGGCAGGGAAAAAAGGGAAGGAAAGAAAGCAAAAGGGAAAAAAAGAAGGAATGATTCTTTGGAAGCACAGATAAGGACTCATGATTTGCACTTTGTCTTTGAACACTGTCCAGTAATGACCAAAGTGAGAGGGGGACAGAGAGACCCAGGACAGATTTTTCAACACCAAACACGTGCCTTCCAACTGCCCCAGCTTGGCTGCGACAGTCTCGATTAATCCTCTGTTGTCTCACTTTTTCCAACTGCTTTTTTAAATGTCCCAGTTTCTTTCTCCTCCTCCCTATTTCCCCCTTTCATCCTGGGCTTACTTCAATTGTTTCAAACTGAATTCAAAGTGCAAGAGTAGTTGGCACTCAATGAACTCAGTTAGGGAGGGACAAGAGGGGTTTTTAATCCTTTCTCATAGGCTCAGGCAGAAGCAAACTGCTGTGTGTGTCAGTGGCGGAGCTTGGAGGGGGTGGAGGGGAGTGGGACGGGAGCGGGACTATGGCATGAGGGGCGTGGCCACTGTGCACGGGAGCATGGCCAGGGTGCACAGGGACATGGCTAGGGGCCAGGATGCCCCAGAAACATTGCTGCCCAGGGGGAATTTCCCCCCTCCGCCACCATGTCCCTACACGACTGCTGTGTGTTCTTCCACATTAATAACTTCTGCCACCTTGACCACACTTTGATGTCACCTGGACACAAATCTCCCAGTTTTTATCTGCAAAATGCTGGAATACTAACATGTTTTGAGGCTTGGTTCAAATCCAAGTGGTCATGCTACTTCTGCAAAAAAAAAAAAAAAAAAAAAAAAAGTTAACTGCTGAAACTCTTGTTTCACCTCAACATCTCACTTGTAGTCAAATGGAGTTGCAACCTTCAGATCAATCCTGTGGAAATTCAACGTTCAGACCCTGTGATCTATATTATGTCCCCCTTTCCTCAACATCCATGTAATCTTGTCTGGGATTGATCCATGAGTCGTGACTCCATTCCCAAACCAAATGATCATTTGGGTCTATGTTGAGTTTAAAGAACCTAAATCCCCTAGAGGTACAGGATCCTGTCAGATCTTAGAAGCTAAGCATAGCCAGCCCTGGTTAGTACTTGGATGGGAAACCACCAACCAATACCAGGTGCTGTAGGCTATATTTCCAAGGAAGATACTAGCAAAATATTCCTTGCCTAAGAAAACTCCATAAAATTAATGGGGTTGCCATAAGTAGACAGGTGATTTGAAGGCACTTGGGGTTTCTCACCACCATTTTGGAGCTCACTGGAAAAAGTGTCCTTTTTAAACTGGGTCTTCTCATTAGTCACTGGAATTTAGTCTTACTCTTTTTCTGCAGAACGGCTTGATTTCTACAGGAACAGCAAGTTAATGTCCAAGCTTGATATCAGAAAAAAGTGTTTTGCTGAAATAAAAATCAATAATGAACCATACTGATGCCAAACGTACGTTGAAAATAAAATGGCTTTCCACTGTAGATGTAATTTAAAAATCCAACATATTCAATGCGTTTGCTATTGATTATTTCAGCAAGAGTTTCTGAAGGCTAATGGAGACAGCCTGTACCAGTTCCAGTACACATACTGATTTTGTTGTCCTAGCAACAGCTGAAAGGGAACAGGGGGTGGAGGGAGAGAGAAGCCAGATCTCAGCAAGCAAATGCAATGGAAATGCAGCAACATGCAGAAAGAGATTAACTGAATGAAAGCTTTAAGGAGCCTGAACGTGACTCCATCCATTTCTATCCTACCCTGCACAAATGCAATTAGATCAGTATTCATTTGGGATTACAGGGTGCAGTTGAGGAAAACTGACCAAGTTAACAAGCTGTTATTGGTCTGCATCCACATACAACAGATCACTTTTTCAGCTGCAGGCTGCCGTTGCTCCTACGAATTAATGTTTATGCAATGTCAATCAACTGTAGAATGTTTCATTATAGTGTCTACCTGATAGACCTTTGCGAGTGTCTTTCTAGCACTTCTACTGGAATGTTCTTCATTCTCCTTCTCTGTCAAAAAATAACCCCAGGTCTCTTCTAAGGCCATTTCTGCACTAGACTGTTATAGTGCTATTATTCCACTTTCAACATCCTATGGAATCCTGAGGCCTTGAGGCCCCTTCCTAAACTGCAAACCCCAAGGTTCTGTAGAGACTGCAGCATTTGAGCCATTTGAAACAAAGGGGGAGCGACCAGTAGATCTTGGCTCCACTGGGAAGGTTTATTGAGCCAGCATGGTGTAGTATTTTGAGTGTTGAACTAGGACACTGGGAGGCCAGAGTTTGAATCCATGCCCCTCCATGGAAATCTGCTGGGTGACCTTGGGCAAATGACACTCTCTCAGCCAGAGAGGAAAGCAAGGGAAAACCCCTTCTGAACAAATTCTGCCAAGAAAACCCCACGATAGGTTCACCTTAGGGTTGCCAGAAGTCAGAAATGACTTGAAGACACACAACAACAAGTGAAGGTTTATGGCTTATTGACAGAGCGCAGCATGAAGACAGTCTTCACTTCTAGCCACTGTAACTCCAGCTGGCGTTTGGAAACCTTGGAGAACAAACATCCATCGCTGAGCAAGGGGATAGGCAAACAGGGTTTCTTGGTGCCTCTGCTACTTAGCTCAGCATAAAGTCACATTAAGTAAAAGGAGATATAAGATTCTGGCAAATGGTCTTGAGGGACAAACTTGCTTGACCTGGGGTCCATTCACACCACACAGTTATAGCACTAAGATTCCATTTTAACTGCCATGCCAACATCCTATGGAATACTGGGATATGCAGTGTATAGTGGCACTAGAACTCTCTGGCTGGGGAGTCTCCAGAGGATAGAACCACAGCAAAGCGGATTCACAGAGCTGTATCTGTGAAATATGAAATGGACGGTTGTGTTCACAGGCCAAGCAACCAGGTCCATGGTGGATTGTTTCAATTATAGCTCTTGATTCCTTTCTCGCGGATATGCTGACTGGAATTGATGTCACCGCCTGGCTCCCAAGATAGGTTTTTGAGGGGCCCTGTTTGCTTGTTAACAACCATAAATGTGAATCCTCAAAGTCACAAGATCGTAAATATGGCTTACAATCCCGTAACTACCAAATAGGATCCCATCTGGGGAGGGGGGTTCCACGAAATAAACCCCAAACTGTAACTAGTGCTTAAAGACTGCAAAGTTTTTGAGGACTTAACTTGCAACTGGGGAAAAAATTGATCCAGTTATTTGTTCTTTTCTACAAGAATGAAATTAATGAAGATTTACATCCCTACTTTTTGATGGTTCAAACTTTCTCCCGTGGGCACAGTTTACTAGTTCCCACTGGGTTGTTGTCCATACTATATGCACCAACCATGTTTTCCCCTTTCGTTCCTAAGTGACACCAGGTTTTTACAAGGTGTTCAGTGAGAAGCAAGTTTGCAAATATGCCTTGACTACAGCGGCATATTAGTTAAGTACTAAATGAACACAGAATTTTATCAGCATCACTGTGACATTCACTTCGCTTTCTGATATGAATTCATTATGAGCAATGAAATTACAAGGAATATCAGTATATCAACACCTAGCATCCTGTCAGATTGATGCCCTTTGGAGATCTGTTTTTGCCTGCTGTGATTCTGAATAGCAATGATAAGTAGACAAGGCAGAGCTGATACACACATACGCACACACACTATATATATCAGGCACTGCTCTCTCTCTATATATATATAAGTATGTGTGTGTGTGAGTGTGTGTGTGTGTGTATAATATATATACACCTCATAGAAGGACAAATATGATTTTATTACCAATGCAAATTTCTTCCTCCATTGAGTCTTGCATTATTCAGCAGGAAAAACAAGTTAAAATAGATTTTTTTAAAAACACACATGCATGCAACTCATTGGCTAGAGGTACTCAATGAGGAAGTGTGGTGTAACTTTTCTCTTTAACCTCCCTCTCTCCCCACAACTTGTCTGTTCCCAGTCATTATCTAGATTTTTGACTCTATTCTCTCTGCAGAATGGGTCACAGAATCCATTTTTCCAGAAGAATAAATCATGATTGACAAAACGAAATTTGTTAATACAATCGTTTGTGACAGTTGACAGGAATTTTTGGCAACAGAATAGATTAAAGGCTTCGTTTTTCTAAAAAAAAAAAAAAACCCTGAAATTTGCAGATGGAATGGCTTTGATGTTTACGATGAAAAGTATTTTGTTGACGGAATGGATCACAGTTGGGGAAAAACGCGTTTTCTCAACGCAAGGGGTTTAGCTCTTTGACAAAATGCATTTCATCCCCAGATGTTTTGGCTGAGCTGTCAAGTATTCTCCAGGCTTGACATTAACCAATCACACTGTCATCAGCTAAAAAAGCTCTCTTTAGTTAGCAACTCTGGAGCAGCAGCTGAAGATATTACAAGGGTGCTGTGACTGTGATTGGTCCCACTGAATCATTAGCTATGATAATGTAGCTCGGCTAATGCTTGTTAAGTGGCAGCAGAGACAAGCAAGGCTGTGGGAGAAAGATGGATACTTTTCCCCTGTTATGCTCATTCTTCAGCTTTTGCTTCAAGTCAGTATTAAATATTGTCATTATACTCATACAAAATAAACATGGACTCAATTTCTCCCCTATCTTATGTGGGTTCCTGTTTGAGGTGCAGACTAAGGTCTTTTCCACACTACACTGTTATAGTGCTATTATTCCACTTTCAACATCCTGTGGAATTCTGGAGCCTGTAGTTTCCTGAGGCCAAAGAGCTCTCTGGCTGAGAAGTCTAAATGCCCCTCCCTAAAATGCAAACACCAGGATTCCATGGGATGTTGAAAGTGGAATAATAGCACTATAACAGTTTAGTGAGGAAAGGCCCTAAGACAGTGGAGCCGAGGCAGCTGCCATCTCCTCACAGTGGATCTTGGCACACCAACCTTTTCTCAGAAGCCTTTGTGGTGTTCACAGGCTGCTATGGGCCTCCCACCTGGCTGGTCAATCAAAGCACTGGCCAAGCAAGCACAGAGGACAGGTCCTTGCATAGACATTGGAGAGGGAATCCTCTCACCAGATTACCTGGAAAATATATAACTGGTCCCGTGGCACGCCACCTCTATGTGGCTTCTGCTGCATCCTCTTACCCACCTTTATACTTTTGAAAGTTCCCCCCCCCCCCGCTTATGTGGTGTCGCTTCCTTTTTATTCATGGGTGGTTTATGGGTGGTTTGACAGGGGCCAAGATCCCATTGAAGGAAGAAATTCCCATTCCAGAGGGGTGGACAAAGTGTATCCCACAGGTCACATGCAACCCCCAAGGCCATTTTATGCAGTGTGTGGCTATTTTTGAAAAAAGGCATTCAAAAATAATTTGCTTCCAAATGCACCCAAAGCTTTCTGAGAGTAAGGGCAAATGTTTCCACATGTGTCCACCCCAGGCACCCCTAGGCCTGGAGATACCATTTTTTGAAACAGAAACTGAATAGGAAGTGACTTTTGCATCACTTCCTGTTTTACAAAAGGCCTCTCAAGGGACCGAAAGTGTATTGAATCTTTTTTTGCAGGCAGGGGCAGCCCTCCTAGGTCTCCTGGGGAGCAGTGAGGCCCCCTAACCTCTGACAGTTGCCTGCCGCTATTTTAAAGTAAAGGGTGAGAGAGCTGAAGGATCCACTTTGACCTAGGCAGACTGGGCCTGCGTCACCTGCAAGTCAGAGAAGAATCACTGGGATCCTACTTCCTCCCATTTCATCCTACTTCTTCCAATCTCACATCCCATCTCTTCCACCCTCTGGACTAGGGTTTAAGGTTTTCTTCAGTCAGCTTGTCAAATGCCTACACCATGCACCATGCCAATTCCAAGCCTCTATAGCTATAGCCAGTGAAGTTGTGCCCATTAATAGTCGAGTGAGATTCAGTTTCCTTTATTTCTCAGACCCATGCTTTGTACATCATTTGCTACTTAGAGTAACAAATGCAAGCCTAAAAACAATCACGGACATTGTTGTTGTGTGCCTTCAAGTTATTTCTGATTTATAGCAACCTCAAGGCATGACCTAAATACCCTAAAGGCACCAGATCCCATTTGATCTTGGAAGCTAAGCCCAGGTTCGTAGTTGGATAGGAAACCATCAAGGAATATCAGGTGCTGTAGGCTATATTTCAAAGGGAGGAAATGGCAAAACCGCCCCTGAGTGTTTTTTGCCAAAGAAAACCCTAAGAAATTCTTGGAGTCACCACAAGTTGACAAACAGCCTGAAGGTACACCTACACCCCCACACATTTCAGAAAGAAATTTGTGAAGATTTATACCCCTAGTAAATACTCCAGAGGCACCAGATCCTGTCTGATCTTGGAAGCTAAGCATGGTCAGCCCTGGGTAGTACTTGGGTAGGATACCACCAATAAATACCAGGGGCTGTAGTATTTCAGAGGCAGGAAGTGGCAAAAGCCCCTCTGAGTATTCCTTGCCTAAGAAAACCCTATGAAATTGATGGGGCTGACAGGTGACTAGAAGATGCGTATGCACACACACGTATTGGGTTTTACACCACCATTTTGGAGCTTCAGTGGTTCTGCTCTGTTGTAGAGACTCACGGTAGAATCCTAGCCAATAATAGGCGAAAAACATTAAACTAATATGGACTCAGAAGAAGGCAAAATACCTATGACAGTGGCTCTTCTTCTTCTTCTTCCTCCTCTACTTTTGTTTAAAAAGAGGCCATTCTATCATGTTTCTTAGGGAAAGTTTTTTATCAGGGTACTGGGAGTACTCCTGTGTTTCAGCCCAAATGTTTTGTACAGTTTATTATGTTCTGTTTTCTAAATAAAACTGTCAGCTTTATTGCTGCTTTCATTAAAGTGTTTCATTGTATTCACAGTGACTTCAGGGTAAAAAGAAAGATTGCTCTGTGCTGAGGACGGCTGAGCCACTGAAACAGAACTTTCCTTTGTATAATACCTACATAAATCTGTTTATCTGAAAACCTAACCTCTCGCCACAAGCTTGATTCTTATTAACCTCTGGTGCTGCTTTCTGTCCAAGATACTATTATTGTGAGAAAATCATGATCCTCCCCTTAGGAGGGGTGCTTAAGGATTTCATTCAATATGCATTTTTAAGTGTATTTAATCCCTGATTGGATGAACATATAGACTGGAACGTGGTTAATCTTCTATTTTTATACTTTTCTGAATTTTGAGTTACCATTCTTGGGTCGAAAGACATATACAAATACATATAAAATGCCTATTTGAGGCTAAAATGCCTACTGTGGTTGGAATTCAGCATGGAATTATGTCTTTCTAAGTGGATTTACATGTGCATAGAATAGTTTCAAGCAGTCCATATTCACCTTGGGGACCACCGGGATATTACTATGGATGGGTGTCTGTGGTATCACGGTTGACAGTCGAGTGACTGGTGTGCCCTGGCCTCAATGTGCATTGGATATCAATTCTTAGAATCATAGGCCATTTCTGCACTAGATTGTTACAGTGCTATTATTGCACTTTCAATATCCAGTGGAATCCTGGGGTTTGCAGTTTAGGGAGGGGCCTCAAAGCATGTCTCGTACACTGTGCTCGGCTCTTTAATAGAGTAAAAAGTTTTCTTCATATCTTTCCTCCATTTCCTTTTCTCTTGGCTTCTCTTCCCCATCCCATCTTCACATTCCTTTTCCCCATTTATTTCCTCCTCTACCTTCTTCTTGCCTACCGGGTAAGGTTGGAGCTTGGAGCAAAAAAAATAAAGTTAACAAAATTCATATCCAACTAAACCTTTTTGTGTCTTTTGGAAAAAAACACTTAACTTCAGTTGTAACACTTAATTTTAGATAAGTAGGATTGCTCCATCTACTTCTAATAACCCAGATCCTTCAAGAGACAAATGTTTAGGTTTCTAAGATCTGTTATGTCTTCTTCCTTTGCATACTTCAGCTAGTCCAGTTTTTACAGCCTAATTTGTTCAAAATAAATTAATGCAAATATCAGTTTCTTTCATTAATTCCACAATAGAACATTAGAATATTTAACCATTTTAAGTATTAAGGTAAGATGAGTGCAAAGAAAAATGGGTTTGTTAGATGTATCTTTTGAGCTAGAGATGCCATGAACTGAATTTGGGATCTCTGGCGTCTTCATGTAAAACATACAGCTAGCACTGATCTCTGCAGACTACACTTCTTGATTGGGAATAGGGAGGCCTAAAAGAGAAAAATGGAGAAAAAATGGAGAAAAATGTTCTGTATATGTTCAGAGACTCTCAACCTATTTCTGATTCAAAATTGTCCACCTTATTAAGAATCCCCTGCCCTTGATTCCATGACTGATCTTTGCAGCTAGCCACTTACTGCTGTACTTGCAGTGTATCAGTGTTCTCTGAAATAAATCATTCATTATTACCTTTTAACAAACAAGGCATTTGAAAAGTCAGTGAGGTGTACATGTTGATGAAGCTGGAAAGAAAAGAGAGATGCAAGACGGGTGACTAATTGAACTTAAGCGGTTGTAAGATGAGATCCTGTGCTTTGGGGCAGCTTCTCCCAACATGACAGTTCCCAGACATGTAGGACTCCCACCATTCTCAAGCAGCAATCAAATTATGGGCTTTGTCGTTCATGTAGGGAAAAAATTCTAGGTTGGAGGCAGACCCAAAAGGCAAAAAGGGGTCCTTTGAAGCAACCAATAACAGAATATGTTCCTTTAAGGTCAATGGCCACATGTAAATTCCAACCTCTGATGCCACACTGATTTTTTTATCATTAACTCACTGAGTTAATCAGTTATAACACAATTACTTCAATGATTTCAAATACTAGCGTTTATGGTCGTGAATTGATTTTCCAGTTTTTTAACATCCAAATCTCATCTGATCTTAGAGGCCAAACAGGGTCAGCCCTTTATTTCCCAGCTCCATGTTTTTGTACATCATCGGCCACTTAGAGTAACAAATGCAAACACAAAAACAATCACAGACATTATTGTTGCTCCGTGTCTTCAAATCATTTCTGACTTATGGTAACTCCATGGCATGACCTAAATAGCCTAAATGTACCAGATCCCACCTGATCTTGGAAGCTAAACAGGGTCAGCCCAGGTTAGTAATTGGATGGGAGACCACCGACTAATACCACATGCTGTAGGCTATATTTCAGAGGACAGAACAAACAAAATGACCTCTGACTATTCCTTGCCAAAGAAAACCCTATGAAATCCATGGGGTCACCATAGGTCAACAGTAACTTGAAGGTACATACACACATAATGTTATCAAATTAATGTTTGATGATTACCAAATCAAATTAATTTCCCAGCCATTACTTCTCCTCTAACTATGCATTCATCCAGCAGGAGCAATGACTCTCTATGTGTACCAGTAGTAGTGTTTGGATTCCCTGTCACTGGGGTAAATGCCCTTTGTCATTGTTCCCCCCTCCCCGCCTTTGTCATTGGTTTAATCACGTAACTGATGCCCATCTTGTTCCTGTTATTATTGTTGGCTTAGCAGATTTGTGATAACTGTTGGGAAACCTACTGCTTTGTTTGGAACACTTATCAGAAACTGTGAAAAAAATATGATTCCCACTCCAGGAAATGAAATCATAGATATTCACCATGTCCTCATTATTTGAAAAATGTTCTGCATACAAATTTGTTTCTGCAGTGTTGAGATTACAATGGTTAGATAGTGTTCGTTTCATCTTTGCTTTGACCTCCTTCCTACTCCTCTAGCTAGCAAAGCCTGAGGAAGGCCGACAGTTCTCACTAGCAAAACAGCCAGCATGGCAGACTTAAGCTGTTCAGTGGAGGATTTTTATCAGTGTGTGTGTATGTATCAGTAACATGAAGGGAAGACGAAACAAATCAATTACAGCATCTGAAGACTCAGAGTAAACATATCTGAATCCTGGAACAAATTTAAAAATTTAGTTAGGTATAGATTTGGGAAGAATGTATCACAGGACAGACTGAACTCCTACCTAAAGAAATAAAATGGGAAGCGACTGTTCACCCCTAAAAAGGTGCCAAAACTGTCAAGACCGGTTTGTTCTAATTTGAAAGTTTGATTTAGGGCTATGCAAGCCACTGCCCCATTCAGTTCAGATTTGGTGATTCAGACGGGGTCTCATTTCAGTCCATTTCAGAGAGATCCAGAACCAATCTGAGCAAATTAGGGTTTCAAATGCAAATCAGGGTATGGAAATCCAACTGTTTGGGTCTGCCATTAAGTTGCATCGAGAAATCCAAAATGGTAACCTTGTTCCGCTGCCTCTCTCTAGTGGACTGCAGGGGGAACGAGAGGCAGCCCCTGCTGCCTAGTCACCTTCCTCTTTCTCCTTTCACATTTTATGACTGTAGCAGTGGCTTGGAAGAGATAACGTAGGAGAGGCCTCAATTTACAAAGTGGTTGCTGATGAGCCTGAATCTTTCACAAAGAACATGACTACCACAAGGAAATAGAATCTGAGCAAAATCAATAAATCTCTCTCATCACTGGATAGGTCAGAGCCGGCAAGATAGGAGACATGAGAGCAAGAGAAAGGGAAAAAGGGAAGCATGCGTAAAAGTTAACTTATATCCCCAGAGGTTGGAATATTTAATTTCACGGTTTGGAATCCTGTTGGTGATTTACACAGATGTGAGTAGCATTTACACAAGTAGCTGCATAAACAAAGGTGGTTTCCAGTTCTGGGTTGCACAGGTTGTACAATGGTAGCTGGGCCTTGTAGGAGGTTTGGTAAGAGCAGCCCTTAGTAATGAATGGGAGTTGGAGTGACTATTGTACTATGGGAAAGTGCACACCAAGGCCACCCTTTACACAACAGCACAATCTAATAATGTCACATAGCTCCACTTTGTAATTTTATGGTACACAACTGGTGAATAGGATTTACAACTCCTAGGGGGTGCTGACTAGGAAATTCTCTTACAGTCCTAGAAAGCAACTTTTCCAAGCTTTGGGTGCCCCTCAAAGGCATGCCCTCCTCTGTATCCATAGAAAGGACAACAAAGGAGTTATTTTGTTGAATCCAGCTATGGGTCAATCTTCAAAATCAACTTTTTTTTTTTGATATGCAGCAAATGTTTATTGCCAGGAAAACACCAACAAAGATATAGAGCTGAGTTACTTTTCAGAAGTTATTCTTATTATTTACCATAGTGATCAAAAAGTGATTCATTGTCATTATTCATTGCAATGTTTTAAAAAATTACAGGTGCTTCTCATTCCCTTGCTCATAACTTTTTGGGGGAGTAGAGGCTTAATTTCAAGGTCTTTGCATGCCGGTGGAAGGAGTTCCACAGTGTGGAAGCAGGTACAGGCCCTCATTAGCAGTTATCGCTTTATTTCTTTGTTATTTAAGGTACGTCTATATCACCTCTCAGGCCACAGGGGCTACTGAGGGAATGAATAAGTAAAAACAATTAAAGCAGTACATTTAAACAAAAATTAAGATGTTTTTTAAACACATGTTAAAACAGTTGAAAAACAATCCTAAAAGGCAGATTTGAAACAATTAAAACAGAACCATTTTGAGCACTAAGGGTCATACGGAACAGTGCTGCTTTATCTGCCAGGTGGCAGATTAACTTCCTTTGGCAGGGAGTCCCATAATCAGAGGGCTGCTACAGAGAAAGCCCTGTTAAATATGCATACCAGCCTAACTTCATGAAATGTTAGGACATGCAACAGCTATAGCAGTAGAGTGATTTCATTCCTACTCTTTGTGTTTTGAGATCTAATTTTGTTAGCTCCTCATTAACGCACAGTCCAGGTAACTCATTAGAGGAAAGTGTGACCTGTTAGCCCTAAATTTTGCAATATGAGCTATCTCCCATGGGCCATTTCCACACTATACTGTTACAGTGCTATTATTCCGCTTTCAACATCCTGTGGAATTTTTGAGTTTATAGTTTACTGAGGCAAAAGAGCTCTCTGGCTGAGAAGTCTAAATGCCCCTCCTTCAAATGCAAACCCCGGAGTTCCATAGGATGTTGAAGGTGGAATAATAGCACTGTAAACGTGTAGTGTGGAAATGGCCATAGCCTAAGGTCAGAACCTTGTTAGTGCCTTGTTGTGAAGTGAATATCATTATGCAAGTGTTCGTGCTTCCTGGCACATTGTGCAAGAATAGTATCCTAATCAAGCTTCTGCAAGCAGTATCATACTGATTTATCCACTGCAGAAGCAGTTGGGTTTTCTGGGAGATTCAGGTTTCTCTATTTCACTTGTTGGTTTGGGAATACTGAGCAATAGGCACTGGCCCTGCCTATTGCTTTGGTGGTGCAAAGGTGCAGTCCTGGACTGTTCTGATACACTCTTCTCTACCAGTAAATTTATACCACCAGGGAACACAAGATCTCAGTTTGAAGTGGCAGACTCCATTTTTGCTACCTCATGCTCATCGAGATCTGTAACAGGCCTCCATCTAACAAGGTTACAGGACTAAAATGAGATAAGAGTTGGAGAACACTTTGCGCTACTGTGAAACATGCACAGGCTTCTTTATCACTGTCAACCCTCCGTATTTCAAAGTACAGATTTAACTATGTGACGTATTCCGAGAAGCTTCTTGAAACAACTTCATAACATGCTATGGTACTTGCTTTTGATTTTCTTTTTGCTCCATTAGATTTCTTTTCATTCCTTCCCATTTTTAAGAAAGAAAAAAAAACAAAACAAAACAAAACAAAACCCCTTTGTTCTAGGAATGAATAACAGATGAGTTATAGGCTGACTGTCTTGTTTTGTTGGAATGTTCCATGCATGAAGAGGACACTCTCCAGGAACAAAGTGTGTGTTCAAGAATTTCATTATTCACAACAAGGCCACAATTAGAATCCCTGTGACCTTTGGAGAGGGCTCTTAACTTCAAAGATTAAATTACTGCTGTAAATAAAAACAAAACATGAGAACAACCTGAGGTTTGCTAAATAAAACTGGATGAGCTCCTCATCTCCTCTTGAAGAAGAGTTTATTTCTCAGAGGTGACAGAATGCCCCATTTCATATGCTCCATTTCATAGAACCTGCGTCAAATCTCTCTTTGATGTAACTAAGGGGTAGGGGATGGCTGCCAATTCAGTTACTGTTGGACTAAGACTGGAATCCTGTTGGTGATATATGTATCATAACTCAGACTTTCATGCACACATGTCTTTTTTTGGGTGGCACAAGAGGAGTTATTCACTAGCCCCCTAGCACTGTCCCAAACCTCCTGCCCCTAGGTAGCTATCAAGCCCTGGGTGAGCACTTCTATAACTGATCACTGGACAGGGACAGGGAAAGAGTGACTTAGAGGACCAAAATGTGGCTCTCTTTGGCTACAACTGCAGCCTTGGTGCTACCTTAAGAGCTGGGGGATATTGGGGTTCACCCACAATTCTAGTGTCTCCCTGGAATATGGGGAAATTATAGGTCAAAGTATACCTGCAAGTGGAGGGTAATGGTAGGATCTTTTCATCTATGCATACCAGTACTAACTGGAGAGAGGACTCCAGTTTAAAGTATTTCATTTGAATTGACAAATGTACAGGAAATCCGACACTCTCAGAGATCATACAAGGCTATTGGAAAGTGAGATGAGAAAGGTTGAATAGAGAGAGATTGGGTGAGAAGGGTGATAGTCACCAGTCCTGAAGAAGGGGCCTCAGCAGAGGGACTCAGAGAATCTGAAGGTAGCATGGAGGAATGTCAGTCTGGGACAATACATACTATGTGCTTTGTCCAATGTACTTCAATTGGCTGGGGTTAAAGCTAGGGTTTTTATACCCTATTTCACACTCTGAAGGGGGTGTGTTGACAAAACCATAATGGCTTTCTCATGGAACTGACAGAACAGTCCAGAATGGGCTGAATGCTTTAACTCCGGAGTGACAAAACATTAATGGGAGTTATGACAATCTCTTAATGTTTGGTCAGGTAGGGTGTGTAGGGAAGATCTCCATGGCTTAAGATTGAGGGATGGTCTCTGATTGCCCACCAATATGAGCAGTTCATCTTTCATTGTATTCAAAAATGCATAGAACCTGAAGCAGTGAAGGGATTAGCACAAACCCATCAGTGTCGGGTTTCCTGCATAATCCTGTGTGAACTTTCATGACTCTGAACACATCTCTGGAAAGCGTGACCCTGAACACCTCCTCCAGTCAGCATGACCTCAATTGTGTTCTCCAGTCATTTACAAGTCCAATTTATGAAAACTATATATCTCATAGGAGAGTTTGTAGAGTATGGTAACATTGGGAAAGAGAAAAAGGGTTACTGTCCTGGATGGAAAGCAGCCTTATTTTGTCTCCCCTTATGGCCAAGATGGACAGCTTCCTGTTTGCCTGCGTCACCCCACTCCTTCCACCACTCCTGGCCAGTAAACAGTCACAGAAGGACCCATCTGGTGCTTGGCAGCTGGAGGGTAGAGAGAGATACTGAACTACCAATGAGGAATGTTTTGTTCTACATACAATACAAAATCTCAACCACTGTCTTGGATCCCACCTGACGTACCATGAAACAAGCATGCCCACTGTCATGGATGTACCTATGGAGGTGCAAAATGGCAGAATTCCAACACACACACACATACACACACACACACACACACCATTTTTTTATTTATTCTCCAAATATTTAGCATTGCAGAGAATGAGACATTGAAAATAATTTACACTTTGAACTCATATTTGCTGGCAAAGAATCATAGAGCTGGAACAGACCACAAGGGCCACTGAGTCCAACCTCCTCAGTTGCATTCCTTAGGTAACTCTGCTTTCTCCCTTCCTTTGCATGCTTAAACTGTATTTCAAAAAGCCCAACTGGAATGTTAGGTTACTGCAGCGCTAGAACTGAAGGAAAATTTCATTAAGGGGAAAAAAAATTATTTGGAAGGGGAAATGCCTTCAATCTGCCTCCCTCCACAACTCTGTAGCTACACTCTTTCCTGGTGTTAAGGTTAATAGAGAAAACCTGGGGCAGGGGGGAGCCTATATTCAAATCCAAGGATTGAGGAGTGGAAAAACACCAATCCCTCTTGAGCAATTTGACTTTGTAATTGCTATTTCAGGTAGAAATCATTAAACAAGGAAAATAGCTGTGCCATTGCAGAGAGATAAATATCTCTTTCCATAGAATACACAAACACATATAATGATATACGCCATGTTATCAGTCATTTGCCCTTTAGCAAGGTCAAATATCTCCAAAACATCTACTCGGTAATGATCTTAAAGAAATTATCATTTGCAGTCACAAACGTGGCCACATTATTTCTGATGAGTGTCACTTCCACCCCCCACTCCACCCCCTGCAATATTACATTTTCTAATATTTAGTTTTCTGGCATTCTTTTTTCTTTTCCTTTCCCCCTTTCCCATGCCTATCTGTGTAGATTAGAAAGGTTCTTAACTGTTATCTGTAATAGATTTTGCCAGTAGCAAAATTCATGCAGGCATAATAGAGGAACAAAGTGTACTCTGATGAAATTGCAACCATAATTTCCAGTCATCTGACATTTATTGCATATTGCTATTAGAATTCAAGTGCCTATTTGTTTTGTGCTTTGCTTTTATTCTTGCATCACAAATGTATAATGGAAAAAAGATATTTTAAATGCCAAGTTAACTATCACTGATCAACATGAGGCACCGAGCATAATCAATATTACTTAAACACACTCCTAGGCAATTAATTTTTAAAGGAATCAAATTGTTGCACCTCATCAAAATTTATAACAATACAATAAAGGATGTTACATTCTTTATTGTTTAATTAAAAGCAACATTTAGCACTCGCACAGCTAAGTGCTGGAGCATTAGGACGCAACGTTTCCTGTTATCAGCGTGAGATATACAAACAGGACTCACAGAACATTTTATATTACATGAGTTAATTAGACTTTATTAAATTTCATATGCTTATCAAATTATTGAGCATGATAACTTCAGAACCCCAGAGAAATACCCCTGTAATGCATCCAACTGTAAATGAGGCATCCTTAATGGATTCAACACTTCCATTTAACACAAAATAAGTTTTATGGAAAAGTCCTCTCGTGAACCAGATGGAGAAGCTATGCATTGTTGAGGAAGGAAGAACTTGTCCAAGTGTAAGCTTGCTGATAATTTAGCAACCAGGATGAAAAAATATTAGGAATGATTTATTACTTATATTCATATCTGACCTTTTTTTTCAATGAACTCATGGTGTGTACTTGGCTCTCTTCCTTCCCATCTTGATTCTCAAAATAACTCTGCGAGGTAGGTCAGGGTGAGAGAAAATCACACAGTGGACCTTATGGTTCAGTAAAGACTTAAAGTTTGACATTTCTACCTCTCATCCAATACTCTGGCCACCACACCATTCTGTTTTCAGCATCCAACAACAGCAACTGGAGGCTGAGGGTCATGTGTAAGCTGATGTGGAAGTAGGATTTTTGGGGACAGCCCAGTTCATACTGGAGACTCTTTGCGTGTGGTAGGAGAATAGGCACTGACTTATTCCTTGATCATACTGTTTCAGCATCTTTTCTTCTGGTGAAATATACAAACCAGAGTTTATGGGAGCAGGTGAAAGGCATATCAACCCGGCTAACAAAGTTCTAATGAGAAGCTAGCAAACAGAGAGAGCAGGAGGAAGGATGATGATGACGATCATCATCATTGGTTTCACAGTCTACCAGGTAGACTGCGAGTTTTGGACCACCAATGATTTGAATTCTATCCAAGAATCTAGGGCCATTTCCACTCTGCACTATTATAGTGCTATTATTCAACTTTCAACATCCTGTGGAATTCTGGGATTTGTAGTTTACTGAGGCCAAAGATCTCTTTGGCTGAGAATTCTAAATGCTCCCCCCTGAACTGCAAACCCCAAATGTCAAATCATATTTTTGGCATAGATTCCAATGAATCACTGGTGCTACTTTATCTTCATATCTCTTATATTCAATCTGTGCAATATTGCTGCATGAAATGATAAGGTAGTCAACAGTTTCATCTTTTTTACTTGACATGGTGACATTTACTAGCTATAGATTTTTTTTCAAATATTTGCCTTGATGCAATTTCTGAGAAGCACCTATTCCTGAGCTGCAAATATAACTCCTTCAGTTCCCTTTTCAGTTTCTTAATCTGCAGCCATTACTAGATGTCCCAGATATCCCAACAACAACATAACATCATCCCACGTTCCCCAGCCCTGGAATTCAAGGTGGCATAGTTGTTGTTGTTATGTTCCTTCAGTTCAGCTCTGACCTATGATGCCCTATCTTAGACATATTTATTCAGGGGAGGGCATGGCCTTCCTATAAGACTGAGTTACTTGTCCAAGGTTACCCAAAGGGTTTCCATGGATGAGCAAGAATTCCAACCAACTCTGGTCTTTTGGAGTCTTAGAACTACACAATCTCCAAGACATCTTACAGAGGTTAAAACAGATAAAGCTAAAGCTATGCACCATTCAAAAGTGAAAATATAATTAAACTATCAATAGAACCAGAAGCAATGAAAAGAATAGAATAACAGCAAATATAGACAATACAGTGCATGATTATGGCCTTCACCCATAAACAATCAGTTTTTAAAGACCTGCCCACCCCCCAAAAGAGTCTTCAGATACTTACAACAGAATGCAAGGAGAGTGCGAGTCTAGCTTGTCCAGGAAAGGGATTCCAGAGCTTAGGAACAGCCACCAAGAAAGTCATCTTCTGTTACCAGAGGATGTACCTGTGAGAGCTGTGGAACAGAAACAAAAATCAGACATGGAGAATCAATAAAGGAGACAGCACCTTCTCCCACCTTTCTCTTCTTTACAAATATGGGGAAGTATCCTTTTGCATTATGGCAGTGGATACACTTTTTCCAGGACTGCATGGCAGTGACAAAAGAAAGCAAACAAAACATCTTATTCCCTTACTGGCCACTCTGCCCATGGTTTTTTTTTCCTCCCTCTTTCCACCACCACCAACTATGCCAGTCTAGTTATATCGGTATAGCAAAGTGACAGTGAAATTCTGGCTTTGTGGGCAGGCTCCATATACCTCCTCAACAACTTAGCAAAAATATCTAGATTCCCCTTGCTAGCTACAACAACAACAAAATTACTGTTGGCCACCGTTCTGTTAAATGACACAGCTGAAATGAGGGTTTGGATGGTGAGGAAAGGATATGCCTTGTGAACTCATTTTCCATTACAGAAGGGAATGGGAAAGATTTGCTGTTTCTTCCAAGCTGCTGGATTGAGACCTGCCGTGTTTTACAGATGGAACAGCTTTGTACTTGTTCTCTAGGGGGGAATATTCGAAGAGAAGAGTAAATCCTTTCCTCCATTATGAAGTGTTTAATATGTTACTAGTACGAAGTACGGAACGAGTGCATTATGAAAACATGTAATTTATGTAACACAATCACAAGCAAGAAGCACAAGTGTTCAAAAGCTTAATTAAAAGACATTACAGATGATTTACATTGCAAAGAGGGTTAGTGCTTACATATATGCAGTCGTATCAGAAGAAACCTATCTGTAGGTCCCACATGGAAATTTAATAACATCTTTATCCTCACATTTACGGTTGGATATAATTTGCTTCCCATCCATCCCCATGATGTATGAAGGCAAAGGATTTTTATTGCTTGCCTTACAGTTAAAGCTGAACCAGATTATTAGTAGCACAAGCTGATTTTGTTCTTCCATAGTTAGTCACATACATCAAAGGTTTTAGTAGCTTGGGCAACATCCGGTTAGCCCCACAGTTGTTTAGGGGACCTTCCAGGCCATGGAGCACAGAATCCATTCTGGGTTTTAACCTGAACTTGAAAGGGACTGTCCAAGGTACTGAGCCTGTTTGGGCAAAAGAGTTTAGCACCTTGGACAGCTACTTTAAAGATCAGACTCACTGCCCAATGACCTTGGAGCCTTCAGCCATCACTGCTGACTGGTTGCACATCACCCAAAAGAAAGGAAATCTATCACTGGAAAAGGTTTGTTTATTCATTTAGAGTACTTATACCACCCTTTACCCAATGAGGCTTCCAGGGTGGTTCACAAATTGTTAATTTGACAGACCTCTTCCCTCAGGCTTACATATCTAAACAAGACATGGTGCTTAAGGAAAAGGGAATGGCAGCAGGGAAAAGAAATAAATCCAGCAGATTCTGGCTGTTCTTCTCCCTCTCAGAGCCCAGAGCAGATGGAACATGGAGGGAGGGCCTCTCACCAGCCTGTGGGCTGAGGCATGATGTGGCTATGGCTGACTGTACTTCTCTCCCTCTAAAAGCACAACAGTGACAGTTGGGATGTGGGACGGATTCTCACCACCTGCTGGACCCAGGCATGATGGAGCTGTGCATGCCCTCTCTTCTCTCCCTCTGAGTCCAGAGCAATGACAGTTGAAACAAGGAGTGAGCAGGTCTCATGTGCTGTCTTAAGCACAATGAAGCTGGTCACCAATTTGCTAGTGTGCAGATATACAAGCAAACAATTTGGAAAGAATTCAGAAACCATTAGGTCCTGAACTTGATCTCCAACACTGGTACAGCATCTTTAACATTCAGACTAAAAAGTGGAGCAGATTCACTGCCCCATTGGCATCAGAACCTCCCACCTTCACAAAAAACAAATACTACAGTTTGACGAGAAATATGTTTCACTATAGCGGGCAAAATTTTGACCTGGTGAGCTGATTCCATGAATTTTAAAATTCTGTAAAGAGCCTCCCCAGATGATGTCCTCATCTTCAGAAATTTTCCCTCCATGACGCGGACAGGCACATGGAGAGGTGCAGAGTTAGTGTGCTCCACCATGGTGTACGATTATTCTACACAGTTTGATAATGGCTGAAGGGGGCTATCCACTTTCAACTCTGACATTAGCACATCAACAGCAATTAACACATCAACAACAATTCAGTTTCCACCCAGAATTTGGGCCAGGTCCTGAAACATTTCCAGGTTAGCAGTACACAGAGCTGCCTTAGTCAACAAAACTTCTAACAAATAAGCTGTGTTTAAATAATCTTTTTATACCCAGCCAGCTCCTGGTTTTTTTCCTTGTTCTCTATTTTGCTGGAAGTATTTTTCAGCAGTATCAGCACTGGGAAGACGGTATGGGAGATGGGTCAGATCTGCACAGGTTAGTTTCCTTCGTTAGCTTCCATCCTGTATGCCCGCAGAGATCCATCTTCCAATTCCCTTGTTTTTTGGCCCAAGTGGCCTTTTATCTAGCCACAGCGAAGGGCTAGAACTGGGTAGAATTCATTTTTTAGGGGCTCAGTTCTACTACTGGAGGAGAGAGGATATTGGAACTCATCAGCTAAAGGACTGGGATACTTTGCTGTAGTGTAGCTGCTGCATCATTTCTCTCCAAGAAAGCTTACCTTCCCGTGGCGAAGTGTGTCAGGCTTTGGTAGTAAATGAAGTCTTCAAGCCATCTGGGAGATTAGGAATTCCAAGTTGCTGACCACTGCTGCTGCTAGCTAGAATGCCTTGCAATGACCCAGAATGAACGGGCAGAGTCCACTTGCCTCTGAAATGTGAAAGAAGGGAGGTTGTTTTGCTCCTTCTTCTGCAAAACCACCCCCCACACACACTGAACCACAGGCACACAGACACCCCAATACAAGGATTCAGGTAAAAGTTCTCAGGTGAGGGCTTAAAGCAGGCCTGTGACCAGCCTGATAGGTTACGCATTTCACAGGACATTTTAAGAGCTGTTTGACCAATTTGTTTTTCTGCATCGTTTTAAAACAGATCTACCATGACTCTTTGAAATGAATGGTTAAAACAGAAATTGCTGAACTCCACATTGGTTAGTACTTTGTGCTGTTTTTTATTGATTTTCCATCTTCTTTCCTCTGTAACTTATGTAAGAACCCTTAAAGAAAACAATTCATAGAAGCTTAGAAGTAAATAAAGTCAAAAGCACAGCCTTTCTTCCAAAATTAAAAAAAAATAGGGCCAATGCACACAGAAATGCATTCAAGAGAGTATTTGGGACTGGAACGAGGAGTGACTAGCATCCAGCCTACATGTTTTTGATGGTCTCCATGTTTGGTCAACAGTGCAGGGCTACATACCCACACAAATCTCTATTTAGATATTTCATCCTCTGCAAGTTGTGGTAAGCATATAAAGACCCCTCAGTCCAGCTAGCTTTTTATGACTTGTGTAATGGCCTTATTTTTCAAGGAGAAACAAAGCATTCCTAGCCAACAGACTTTATGAAATGAGGAAAATAGTTTCTTGTATTTGTTTTAGAGCTTGGTCAAATACGTGGGGTTCACATCCAAAGTAAATTTAAAAGAGAAAGGGAGAGAGAAGGAGACTCTGAGCTAAAAAGCTGCAGATTTTGAGTAAGAGTCATTACACTTAGAGATTCTTAAAATATCTGGATTTTTTCCAAATCACTTCTGCCTGAGTCTACAGGGAAGGGTAAGATTTTGTCCCTCCCCTCCTCTTCTTCACTGACTTAACTAATTTTACACTTTGAATTCAGTTTGCAGCAAGTGAAGTAAGTTGAAGACAAAAGGGGAAAGTGGAAGGAGGAGAGAGAAATGGGACATTTTAAAAGCAGCCCTGCCGAATCGTATGCTATATATATATGAATGACCAGGCTTTGATTCAGCTTGTACGGATTGGAAGTCCTATCGTTTATTGATATGATGACAAGAATTATGTTGGCAGTATAATTATGATGATGTTCAAATGCATGTGTACATTGTAAAGCCACAGTGGGCAACTCTTAGGGATCAGGGAGCTGCTTTGCTCCCCTGCCCCAAAACCTTAAAGGTCTGCACCTTGAAGAAAAATAATAATTTTCCACCCAAATGCACCTCAATGCCCTCTAAAGGTTGTAGGGGACATATTTCCCCATGTGTTTAAACCCCTCAGACCGGAAAGCCTCCCCTTTTGTGCCAACAGGAAGTAACCTGGAAGTCAGTCTCAGTCCACTTCCTGTTTTTAAATAAGGCCTAGAATGAGCCAAGTGGGCAAAACATAGTGAAATTGTCCCCATTAGAGGACATTTTGAGAGGAAAACTGACCCTGGAAGGACCTTCAGGAGTGGCATGCTGTAACAATAACAAAACCAACAGTAATAGCAATCATAATAACAATAGCAATAGCATGTGTATTTCTATACCACTTATCAGCTAAGTTCTCTCTAAGCAGTTTACAATGTTTTTAGCTAATTGCCCCCAACAAGCTGGGTACTTATTTTACTGACCTGTGGACAGATGGAAGGCTGAGTCAACCTGGAGCCCAGCAGGATCGAACTCACAACTTTGTGGCTGCAGTACCGGCATTTAACCAGTGCGCCACCAGTAAGGCTGCCAGAGTAAAAAAAAGGTTCCTCTACCTTTAATGCTTGTGTAGAAGAGGGCATTTCAGCAGATAATGTTTCTTATACAACCCACAAAACAAAAATGAACTGTCTCCAATTTTTACTCTCACAGCCCTAGAATTCCTCACACACATGTATGTATGTGTGTATATATGCCATAGAGAACCAGCATACTTTGAGTATTGGACTATGACTCTAAAGACCAGGGTTTGATTCTCTGCTTGGTCATGGGCATGTCACACCCTCTCAGCTTCAGAAAACTCCATGATAGGTCACTTTAGGGTCACCATAAGTCAGAAACAATTTAAAGGCACACAACAACATATATGATATATTATGCTAAGGTAACATGTATTTGGACCATATAAAATCACACATCCCTGGGTCAAATGCACCAAGGACTGTCTCAATGAAATCAGAATTTCATCCTAGTGTTTCCCGTTGTTCATCAAACTAAATGTTTCAGTGTCCCAGCATGAAGGAACTGCTATATGTGTGGAAAGGAACCAAGAAATCCAATGTTATTATTCCTTAGGGTAGTGAACATGCAAGCACTCTAAATATTTCTCTCTCTTAGCAACATTCTGCTGGTCAAATATATTAGATTGCCAAACACGCTCTTTGCGTTGAACAAACGCTGAAGCAGAGATGGCACAAATGAAAGGTTGCTAGGAAAGCTTGGCTTCTTGCGACACTTTGTCCTTATACCAAATGGTGGAGACGGAGGGAGAATACTCCAACCCAAGGGTTGGGTTTAAAATGAAACACAGGCGGCTCTTTTACACTACGCAGTGAAAGCATTATGGTTCCATTTTAACTGCCCTGGCTGCATCCTATGGAATGCTGGGGTTTGTAGTTTAGGAAGATACTAGAGGTCTCGGGGTGAGAATTCTCAATACACTTCTCTAAACTGCAAACTGTAGGATGGAATCATGGCAGTTAATCTGGGATCATAATGCTGTAATTCTGCAGTGTGAAAGGGTGGTATGCCTCTTTGAATCCAATCTAAACCAACAGCTGGAGGGAAGACAAGAGCTGCTGCTGGAAGGCACTAGGGGACTTTGAGAGGAAATTGACTGCAAGACCTATGGTGCCTTCTCCCTTTACAGCTGGGGCAACTTGCAGGTAATGAGGTCTGATTATTTGTTGCTGCCCTAGATCATCACTATACCAATGGTTAACAGCCAACTACAGTCTTCAGTTGGCAAAATCATGTAACCTGAAGAGTCAATAAGGCCCCACTTGACCCTCTATAACTAATACAGACATGCTTTATGGGCTTGGACTCCAGCTCTCAACATCCCTCACCAACGGCTATGCTTGATAAAGGATAGATGATGCAGTGCAAGAACGTCTGGAGGGCCACATGTTTCTCATCCCTGAACTCATGAGTGTAGTCAGTTCCATTTAGCACTAGTGTGTACAGCTATAAGAAACAAGCAGTAAAGCAACTGTGGGAATTGTGCTGCCCTTCATATGTTGCTGAACTGTAGCTCCTAGCAGCCCTACCCAGCAAAGCTAATGGTAAGGAATGCTGGGAGATGCAATCCAACAGCTTATGGAAAGCAGCATAATTCTCACCTCTGCAGCAAAACGGAATCTATACTGTAAGCTTTCAAGTTGATGCTTATAAGATTGTGTGTTTTATAGAAAACCTTCTTCCCGCATGCAGAAATGTAGCATGTCAAGACAAAGGATTTAGTCTTAGATGTCTTCCCGATGTAATAGCTTTTTATGTATTGGTTCCTTCCTTCCTTCCTTCCTTCCTTCCTTCCTTCCTTCCTTCCTTCCCTCCCTCCCTCCCTCCCTCCCTCCCTCCCTCCCTCCCTCCTTCCTTCCTTCCTTCCTTCCTTCCTTCCTTCCTTCCTTCCTTCCTTCCTTCCTTCCTTCCTTTCTTTCTTTCTTTCTTTCATGGAGGACTATTTGAATATACAACCCCACTCAGAAGCCTGATGTGGTAGAGTCTGGGAAGAGATTTACCACTTCCTTCTGATGCTTTTACAAGTGGCTGTACATCCAGTCCTTTCATTCTCCTCCCTTAGACATCACTTTTCATTTGTGGTGACTAAATGTTAACAAAAATGATGGAGGCCAAAATATTGTATTATTATTGCTTTCAATACCTACCCTTCTCAACCATGACATATAGAAGCTACTAAAAATTAGAGCAACCAGCTGTTTTTTCAGCCTGGCTGCAATCTCACCCATGAGGATATTCAGTCTTGCAAAAAGGGGCTGAAATTTTCTCCTCTCTGATATGTCTTTATAATTGGAGGCTCAACAGCAAAATGATTTCACAGCTCATTTTTACTACCTTCCTTCTCTTACATGTAGCCATCTACGAATGATGTACATTAAATTCTATTATAGCCTGGCCAGCTTTGGCTGATAGAAACAAGCTGTGAGCACCATGCCTCATGAGCAAATAATTTTGGAACTGATGTGCAACCATTATAGACTGGAGGGATTCTAGTATTTCTTCTAGTGTCATTTCGAGGGTAAGCTTCAAACTGCAGCCACTGAAGTCAGAAGTCAGATTAGGTATAAAGTTATGTCTGAAAGGTGGAATACACAAGAGGAAAAAACATAGACATTCTTCTTTCCCTATAGCTTTCTACCTTGTTGTTGTTGTTACTGTGTGCCTTCAAATCACTTCCAATTAATGGAGACTCTAAGGTGAATCTATCGCAGTGTTTTCTGGGGCTGAAAGTATGTGACATGACCGAGGTCACCCAACAGATTTCCATGGCTGAGCAGGGAATCAAACCCTGATCTCCAGGGACATAGGCAAATTCTCAAACCACTACTGGCTTTTGTCTTCTACCTTACCAAGCATTATCGTCTTTTCTAGTGAATCATGTCTTCTCATGATATGGCCAAAGTAAAATAGTCCCGGTATAGTCAGCTTGTCTTCTAGGGAGAGTTCAGGCTTGATTTACACTAGGATCCATTCATTCATCTGTTTAGCAGTCCAGGGTATCTGTAGAACTCTCTTCCAGCACCACATTTCAAAGGAGTTGATTTTCTTCCTATTAGGTTTCATCATTGTCCAGCTTTCACACCCATATACCGAAATTGGAAATATGATGGCATGGACAATCCTAACTTTAATGTTAAGTGATATATCTTTATATTTCAGGATCTTGTCTAGTTCCTTCATAGCTGCCCTTTCAAGTCCTAATCTTCTTCTGATTTCTTTACTGCAGTCTCCATTCTGATTATTGACTGAGCCAAGGTATGGAAGATCTTGAACTATTCCAAAGTCTTCATTGTCTATTTTAAGGTTACATACATCATTTCTGGTCATGATTTTTGTTTTCTTAATGTTCAATTGTAAACCTGCCTTTGCACTTTCTGCAGTGACTTTCTTCAGTAATCATTCCAAGTCTTCACTATTTTCTACTAGTAATATGGTGTCACCTGCACATCTTAAATTGTTGATGTTCCTTCCTCCAGTTTTCACATCTCCTTCCTCTGAACCTAAACCTGCTTTATATATGATATCTTCAGCATACAAGTTAAACAGATAGGGTGATAAAATGCAGCCTTGCCTGATCCTCTTACTTACTAGAAATCATTCCATTTTTCCATATTCTCTCCTAACTGTAGCCTCTTTTATTGATGGTAGATGATACAGTAGGTGGTACACAGCAGAGAAGCATCCCAGCTCTTTCACCAATGGGTGATTGGTAGAACTCAGCCCACAAATTCTATCCAGACTTATCTCTCCAGCTGGCAATCAAATCCTGTCGTTGGACATATAGGACACCTGGATTAAGGAGTACTCTCCATTCCTGCCAGACTGAAGCAAATGGAATATAGAATCCCAAGGGTTATGAAGTGCAGAAGCAAAGAAAATCAAAGTGTGCAGTTCACCTCCCCCCATAACACTGAGAATTGTGCAAGCAGGTGAGCAACAGAGAAAAATGCACTCCCTCATGTGTTCTCAGCCTTTGTATCTTTTCCCAGCCTCCAAATGCAAAGCAAATTGAAAAAGCATCAACACAACTTACCTCTTTCAAGACACTGGACAGATGCTAATCTTTGGCCACGATGCTAACAAGGACTCCCAAACCCAGAGACTCAACTCACTAGACAACCTCACAGTGTTAAGAGGAAGGGTGAGGAAAACCACGTATGTGGCTTTCAACTCATTCTGGGAAAGGTGAGAAATGAACATAGGAAGTAAATACAGTGTTCGAATGCACTAAATCTTGGCCCAATTTCTCCTGCATTGTGGCACATTTATTGAGAGCAAACTTATGACAGAAAAATCAAACTCTACCACATCTGTTTAGGTTCTTGTACATGCTTCTTTACTAGCTTGCCATTTTTATCTAATTAACATGATGTTTCACACTACCCCAAATGGGCATTGCAGTATGTTCTTTTTATGGAGTAATTTCACTTGAACAATTTCTCCTAAAGCAATCATTGGCATTTTTGATGCATAACTGGAGACTTTAAAATGGATTGGGGAGGAATCTAAGCTGAAGAGAAACCTTCGCAGTTTTGTTTAGGAGGATTTTCCTCTGGTCAAACTGTACTTCAGATCAGACTGAATGGTTTACCTATTTCTACCATAGGTGGGAAAATATCTCCTTGGGTAATGGGATATCATAATTAATGGCAAAGGAAATATATTCCTCATTTTAAATGTAATCATTCTAATACACGTACCTTGCTCATCTATCTTTCTGAAAGATAGGAAAGTCTCTGAGAAGTGATTGGCATGCCTTCCTGTTTAATCAATGTGCTTAATGTGCTCCTGTGCATCAACAATGTTAAAGATGATTCTATAGTTCTTATACGAAGGATTGACATCATATAGGTTGTAGGTTGTATGGGTCCCAGACAGGGGTGTTTCAATGCAACCCTAAGGACCTCCACAATGGATAGCTACTTCAAAGTTCTATCTGAAACCCACAAGGCATTCATTGCCATGTTGGTGTGGAAGTCTCCATCCACCACTGAGCTAAACTTGAGAAGGGGATTGCTTGAATAGAATCTGGGTCAGGACTGAATGAACACACATGACAATGTAGAAGTAGGGGATATACGGAAATATCTAATACCAGTATACCAGTCCTATGAGGGAAGAAGAGCACAATGGGGGCGCTGGAGAGCATCTCTTCTCAAGTTAGGCCCATAGGTGACATATAGATGTCATCCCTCAGTACATTGAGGGCAACTTCAATCACACAGCTGACATTTATTGCTTCTCTATGGCCTTCCCTCTTTTCTCTCCCATTCCCACCGGTAAGTGATAGCAGCAAGTGTCCTTCTGGGAGTTGACAGCTGCCAAAATGGTGGAAGAACTGCACATGCAGAGCTACATGTGCAGACAAGATCTTGGCCATTATCTGAATGCCTATCGTCATGTTATCATGATGTCCCACACAAACGGATGGTATCTTCAGGAAGCCCCAAAAGAGCTCAATGAGAATTAAACCTATTAATTGAAAGTTGGGGCAGAAAAGAAGGGAAATGGGGGGTAGGGATGGGATAGTTCATTCTGGAAAGGACCTAACTGGTGGGCTGCAACCCTAAACAGGAAGCACACTCTGCTGCTACATTTTCTTGTGGGTTCTCTTTGCAAATAGAAGGGGATTGTTCCAGCCAACAAGAAATGGAACGGTTTTTGCAAACCAAGCCATCAGTGATAACATGTGAGCACGTTGTCCTTTGAGCAGTACATTACACAGGAGTAGTTCAGCCTTCTTGGAAAGGCCATGGGACAAAACAATGTATGCAGTTTGCAGGGTTATTGAAAAAAGATGACATAAGGGCAGTTACAAATCGGCGTGCTTGTTTCTACAGCAATTAAACACATGGCTAAGCAGTTATTACAGTCTTTGATATGCTTAATTTGCGGCTTAAGAGGCAGAGGACACCTTGTAGTACTCAGGCAAAAGGTTCTGTACAATAAGAAGCAAAGGAAAATTTTTCAAGAAATTTGCTTCCCAGAAGGATGGTCCTCAAGTTTTATGGGGTAAAAAATCATTCTAACACACGCCCCTCCTAGGGTTCTCCTCATCAGGGGTTCCTCAACAAAACATTTTTCAAGAATTTTTCAAATATTTTCAAATATTCCTATTTACCTTCATCTAAATATGAATAAGATGAATATGTGACAAGAGACAGTGTACTGACCACATCTTCATTGTAAGCATTTTTTTTCTCACCTTCATTCTATGTGTATGGTATGCCTTTTTGAGAAGGAAAATCTCTTCTGAAGAGGAAATCAGTGGAAATGTGTAGAGAAAGGGCCGGACTGCTGTGGTCACTCTCTGCATGTTGATGTGTACCTGATTCTTGCATAGGACTTTCTTTAAACTAAAATCTGGCCTCATTTACAGGTTTATCACACATGATTCTGCAGAAAGAACATTGACCATAAATACCCCTCCACCTTTCAGAAGCCCTGTCTCAACTTGTAAAGGATAAAATTTGTTACTTTTCTTAGGGGATAGGGGAAATATATAGTTTGGGCTAAAAGTCAGTGGGGATATGTCACCCTGAAAACTGTCACCCAGCTACCTCTCAGTAGGATGTGGAGATACAATAATCTGCCTTGTACCAGATCAGACTGGTTGCCTATTCAGCCTAGTATTGTCTACTCTGACTGACAGCTCTTCTCAAGGATCTCTAGCAAAGAAGCGTCTTTCCATTACCTACTACATAGATCTTTCAAAATGGAAACGCCAGGGGACGGATGTGGGATTTTCTGGACACAGAGCGCATTCTCTGGCCATTTCCGCACTGGGCTAGTAAAACGGTGCAAAGTGACCTCCAACGGAGGTCGTCTGCACCATGGAGTGGACTGGGTCGGACTACTTTTTGTAGTTCTGCACCTCAGTCCAGTTCGGAGCGACCGGAACTGGTCGCGCAGTGTGCTTTTTAAAAACCTCCCTGCGCTCTGGAGCAGATTTGCAGGCGTGCGCAAGTGCGTGCCTGCAGATCTTCCAGGGGCTGGCTTTCGGCTGGCTAGCTTCTCTGGTTGGTGGAGAGCCTCCACCAACCAGAAGCCACCATTTTGGACACCAGAGCAGTGCGGAGCGACGAGCTCGCACTGCTCCTCTTCCCGACACACTCGCCCGGACGCTCAGGAAATCCGGTGAATTCCGTTTTCTCGCGGCTCCTTCCCCAAGTCTGGAAAAGGCCTCTGTCCCAAATGATGGTGTATGTCTGAAGACAACACATGTCTTGCTTTCTTTAGACCAACAAGAGCTTCTGAGTGTATCTGTCCGTAGGCTGGTCTTCAACAAATGTTCAAGCTATCTCGGTTATCTTACATCAAAACACAGAAGCCAGAGCTTCACTTTCTGTGCTTATAAACCTTGCCGAAGCCAGACACAAACTGGCACCTGCTTCTTCTAGATACTCAACTGGATGCCAAACACAGCAGGCCAGAGAAAGGGGAGAGCATCTCTGTTTGGTTAGCATCATTGTGTCATCTTAACATCTCTAGCTTTCATGATAAAGATTTCGACTTTGCTTTGACATTAATTTCTGATAAACGTCTCACGTTTACCTTGGCATTTAACAAAACAGCAGGAGACCATTACTATGTGACAATGTTCTATTCCACTGATACTATCTCTTAATTGGAGATAATTTCTCCTCATCTGAAAAATGTTTGGCAGCGTTCCCCCCGTTTAAAGAGAAGGGGGGAAAGCACACACACACACACACAACCAGTGGAGTACCCTGAGTTGTAAGCTTTAATAAGATAGGGAATAAAATACCCAGAGCAGATGTAAATCAAATCTTTTCCATCCAGTTGGCGAAAACAAGACCATTGTTGCCGACTTCGCGGTGTGAACCCCAGCTTTTAATTATTTATACAAACTACTTCCATTATGGGATGCTCAGCGGGTTGGATGGGATGGCAGATGACATTGAGCAGAGAGGGGAGGGGTGGCAGCCAAACAATGCTGATTGGAAGAACCAAGATGGTTGCAGAAGGAAAGATGGAAACCACATTAATTACCTTTTGCAGAAAGAGGGGTTTTTTAAAAAAAAGAGAGAGAAAGAGAGAGAGAGAGAGAAAGAGAAAGGGAAGCCCAATGAAAATGAGGCTTGGGAAAAGAAATATGCTAGTCTTCTGAATTGGCTGTGAAAGGTGAGTGGGAGAAAGAGAGTCATAGAAATATAGAATATCAAAGTTGGAAGAGATCACAAGGGTCATCTAATCCAACCCCCTGCCATTCAGGAATACATAACTAGAGCACTCTTGAAAGATCTCCCTCTTGCCTAGCAAAGTTGCCTAGCAAAAGATATGGAGTCCTGGAACCCATGTTTTATCTGATGTCTCGGAACTCCTATGTCTGATAATATTTGTTGACCCAAGCAATAACTGTTCCAGTATAGGATTTGTTTTTCATTTCTGCACCATTTTTAAGGTGTTTTAGGACAGTTAGTCTGGCCTATCTGCAAAATTCTATCTGACTTGGGAGACCCTATGAGTAGCAATTCTACCTTCAGCATAGCCTCTTGCCTCATGTAAATATGAGTCCCACCACCATAGAAAGATAACGTCAATGGGTGGCACTACAAGGTAACTAACAAAACATATGAATGAAATCTCCATAGGCGGGATCACAATGGGCTAATTACAAAAAATGACACCACTTGAAATGTGTCTCAAAATGCATTGATGCTTCACTGCTTCCTAGATTCTTAGATAGCATCTGAATCAACCATCATCCAAAACTCCATTACAACATTGTTGTGAGCAGCCTTGGGTCCTGGATATAAACAAAATAAAATATGAATAAATTAAAAAATATATCAATAGGAAATGTAAATAAACAAATAGAAATGTGAAACTGGGATATGATGATGATGATGATGATGATGATGATGATGATGATGATGATGTAGCAGCAACACAAAACATCTGAATGAAGCCACCATAGACAGAATCACAATAGTACAGTTACAAACAGGGAGACTGCTTGGAACATGCCTCATTTTCCCACAACACTTCACTGATTCCTAGAGTCTTGTATAGAATCTGAATCAAAGGTTGTCCAAAAATTCAATTAGGCATACCAGGTAGACTGTGAAACTTAGGAAGGATAGATAGTGGTGATGATGATGATGATGATGATAGTGATGATGATGGCAACAGTATGCAAAACGTCAGGGTTGGATGAAGTATGGGGTTATGGCCGTCCAAGTTCCAATGGAAGGACAATACAGCCCTCCCAGCTCCTGGAGGTTGCTCATACTGGTTTATGCTGATGTACCCTCCACCATTTCAGGGATGAAAATTGACATGCCTGTGGCCAGGTAACACCAGAGTGTGGTCAAGACGGCAAAAACTATAATGAGGAAAAACAGACAAGCTAGAAGAGGCTGTGGAAGTTTGCCTTTGCCTAGGCCTACAGGGAAGGGCAGGACTCCACCTGCTTGTCTCTTCTCCCTCCTGCTGAATTGAGTACAAGTAAGCTTTTGCATTTGGAAGTGTTTGCATCAACTGAAGTAAGTGGAGGGCAAAAGGGGAAAGTAGGAGGAGAAGAGAAAAACTGAGACATTTTAAAAGTAGCTGAAAAAGTGGGATGACACAGGATTAGTCAGGACTGTCCCTGCCAAATTCAGCACACTTGGAGGGTATGCTCTGACTGATAGAGGTTCTCCAGGGCCTGAAACAGGAATCCCCCTCTCTCTCCTGAAGAGGCCAGGGACTGAACCTTGGGCCATCTGCATGCAAACCAAGTGCTCTATCATGGAGTGGCGACCCTCTGTTCCTCTTTTGTGAACCAGGACAAAGGCTTGTATCTGTGCCTATCCAGGACTCCCTCAAAACCATACCCAAAGGCGTAAGTAAACAGTATAAAGCCATGTTGCCACAGCAAACATCTAAATTGGAACAAAGGTAATGTCTCTCTCTCTCTCTCTCTCTTTTACACCTGCTTTCAAGGAAATCAAATGTCCACGCTTAAGCATGCTGTCCTTCCACATTGCAGAACATCACCTGTCTCTTGTTTATCTCCAGACCAGCATTAAAAAGAAAAATGTCAAAGGAAAGCAAAGCAAGAAAGTGAATGGAACACAGACTTAGCACCTGCCACTCCTAAAAGAAAAACTCTATAGGAGACTCTCTTGTTTATTTTGTAAGTACTTGGGGGGGGGCAGTGAAATAACTGCATTGATGCAAACAATACCAGCGATGATTAAGCAGGCTTTTCACATGAAGATTCACTAAGGCAGGGGCAGGCAAGGATGGGGGAGAATAGAAGAGAAGGGAAGACAGCGGGGTGGGGAGAATGTTTTGCAAATGTCCTTTCTAAAACTGTATGGCTAGGAACCACTCCAAGTGCTTTGGTGAACCCAAACACCTTCATTTCGCTCTCCTCACCCCACCCGCGGCTGCCGGGCCTTGGCAAATGGCCAAGTTCAGTCTTGGCTTGAAAAGAATTCTATAGCTAGAGGCAAAAGGAGAAGCTGCCATGATTTAAAAGAGAATTGGCTACAGTAGGAATGATAATGCGCCGTATCGTTAAAATGCAACGGGCATCTTACGCTCCCTTCAGCTCTTGAAAATGTGCTTACTCTTCAACTATTTACGGAGAAAAGAGGCAGAAACAAATCAAAATCACAAGATAGATGGGAGGGGGAGGTTAAAATATATATAAAAGGCACAGCCGTCGGCTGCTCTTTCAAAATTGTGGTCTGTTGTATGCGCAGTCAGGATCCAAGTAGCGAGTACGGAGATCTCTCGAGCTCATTTATCCCAATTAAAACATATACTGAATGAATTAATAATTAAGGTCAACAGACTCTAAAGTCTCAATGAGCCTCACAGATTAAACATACGGTGAACTGTCAGCAGCCCGATAACGCTCCCATTTCCATATTGTCAGCTATTTTTTGATGCTCCAAATGGTGCAAATTTAAAGACTTTCAAAGGCTTTGATATGGAGGTTTTCAAACATGGCCTCTCTCCAGAAGGCCTCTTCCTTCTTCTGAAGGAAGAAAACTATAGCCTAAGATTAAATTTAAATCAGACATATATTTTTATAGAACACAGACACTCACTGTGGTCGTGATCCAACACTCCACAAGAATCGGGCAAGGAGTTTTAGCTTCCTGTGCATCAAATTAGTGAACCAACTTAACTCTTGAGAAGCAAAAAGGAAGGGAAGAGATGGGATAGTTGAAGGCATGTTCAAGAATAGATCGCAGCTGCTTGTCACAGACAGGTTATTGGTCCATCTATTATATATTATAGAGGTGGCAGAAGAGTAGCCCATGGGCAATGTGGCTTTGGGACTATTTTTGAGGTCCCCTAGGACAACCCAACATTTTTTTAAAAAAAATAGAAGGGCCCCAAATGCTCCTGCTCCCAGTCCTGGATGTTAATTCTTCATTTGTAAAAAAAAGAGCCTCTACTGGGCCTCAAAAGACCCTGGTGGTTCTCAGAATATGGCAACATTGCCTTGTGCCCATTTAAGGGCATGGAGGACACAGTTGTTGTTGTTACTGTGTGTCTTCAAGACATTTCCAACTTATGGTCCTTAAGGTCTGGGAGCACGTGACATGCTCAAGGTCACTCAGTGGATTTCCGTAGCTGAGTGGTTAATGGAACTCTGGTCTTCTGGATTGTAGTCCAATGCTCAAACCACTACACTCTGCTGGCTATATTATGGAGAACATTAGGGACATATAATGACCAGCACACAATAATCCATCAATAATCTCTTTTCTGCTGATGTGTTTTAACCTGGTTGCCTAGCAAAAGATACAAGGTCCTGGAACCCATGTTTTGTCTGATGTGAAGGAATTCCAACATCTGAAACGAACCTTGTTGACCCAAATTAGTGAACCAATGTAACTGTTGAGAAACAGGAAGGAAGGAAAGAATGATCAAGTTCTTCCCCAATCCACCAGCTATGGCCCTGCAAACTGTAAGTCCAGAGCCTGGGAAGGTTGTTTTATTGGAACTACAGCTGCTATAGACCAATAATCTAAAACGGCAACTGTTCTGATCTTTAGTCTGCCCACCTAAACATCTGCGAATTTCTACTACCATGAACACTAGGCATGATTTTCCTCTACTCCATCTCCCTTTTCTTGGTTTATATGGGAGTCTCCCAGAGCTTGGATGTAATGAATAACCAGTACAGTAAAGTCATCCCCTGTTGCTAATTACTTTGGGGGAGGGCAGCAAGGGTGGAATGAAGTTACATCTCAAATGCAATGTAATAAATAAGAGGTAAGTTACTTTACATGCGCAATGAATTCTGTTCTCCACCTGTGCAGCAAATGGTGAAGTGCTGTGACACATTTTCAGTTCTTTCTTACCTCTCAATCCTGATTTTGTTGTTAAAATAACACAAAAACAATAACAGAGAAAGAGGAGAAAGAGGAAGAGAAGCAGGCAATGCTTACTAACTCCATAGTTGGAAAGTTTTTTTTTCTCTCTCCCTAGTATTACAGGCAATCATCTGTGAAGGAAAAATATAGCTACTTACAAAGACATTGAGGAACACATTTTCTTCTCCTTGGGCAAGTTAAAATTCATCAGGCTAAACCTACAAGGCATTCTCCTTACTCACAAGACAAACATGGTTCAGTGGACAAATAGGCCTTGTCATTTCTGTGGGAGTCCAGCCTGTATCCTTTGGATATGCCATTTTCATCATCTTTGTTGTGGGTTGCTTTCCCTGCGGATATTTAGTATCTTAGACTACAGAATGAATAGAATGGCAGAAAAGTGAGCCAAGGTTCCTTTTGACTCCTGCAAAAGGGAGATTCCAGTTAAAAATCCTTAACTTTTTGTTCTTGTTGTTGTCATTGTTAAACTAATGACTTTCTGGTCCCCATGATTAAAATTTCCAAAGCTGGATTGGCTTTGGAACATGAACCAATGGAAAGTAACCCATCACTACACCAATAGACAATGCAATAAGTGTAGACCAGGTAAGAGCAATAGGTGGCCCTCCAAATTCTGTTGGACTGCAGTTTCTACTGTCTCTCATCATTGGCTAAACTCACTGAGACTGATATGATTTACAGTAGCAAAACATCTGAAGGACAACACATACACCTTCCCTACTGATGATTTTTGGTAACAGTGGACATCCAACTTGTCTCCCGTAAAGCCATGCAAGACTAGAACTTTGCTCAGCTGCCACCTTTCTTTCTGAAATTCATCTTTTCTTCCCTCAAGTAACCTCAGGGTCTCATCACTCACTGTCCTTGATTGGCCCCACATTTTATATCTGTTAAGGGGCTGAACTCAAGAAATGGCTATGGCTTGGAGCACTGCTGTCAAAATCAGAAAGAGCCAAAAGAAGAAGAATCAGTGGAGGTTCTGCTGGAAGAAGCACAGAATGAATAAGAGCAGGCATATGTGAGAGCCAATGCCCTTTCCATAATTCTGAAGTCTTGGGTAATCTATAGCATATATATAATGAATAGTCTTTCACTCTGAAATAAACTCATCCTGGGCCAGTTCTGTTTGCAACTTGTGTTTCTACAAGTCTTTTGTACTTTTTGCAGAGAACCCTGCATTTTGTGTGATTGTTTGTTGCTTTTCCTCTAGAACTTACCTAGATTCCGTTAGTGGTTGTCTCACAAACTATTGGCTGTTGTTCTGCAATGAGTTTCCTGGACAGAGAGTACCAGTTGCAGCCCAATGGCCACAAATAGAATAGTGGTCCCTTAAAAAGATAGCTTAAGAAGTCCTACTTTAGCATACATATGACCCTCAATCCTGTTGGTGCCTTACACAGAACAGCTATATTCACATGTGCATTGTACATAGCTGTGCATGGATACATACTGCTCATGCAGAGGAACATTTGGTTGCACTTTCAGTTGTACGATGTCACAATTTACTAATGAGATAGCATTGGGCAACTGCTGCATAATTCAATGAGCATAAACTCCGTCTCCTTGATGTAAGAGCTTGGTTACCAAGATACACACATGTACTCAGTTCATTTGTCTTGTTGATAATACGGTGCCAAAGTGCTTGCCGTTGCATGCTATGTGATTTAGACAATGAAATGCTTAAGGGCTCAGGTTTTACCAGCCCTCCAAAAACGGAATACAACATCCCTTTCTGCTTTCTCTGCTGTAAGAGAGACCATTTCAGAGTGATATATGTAATGCAGAGTAGTTAATACAAGACTTAGAAAGATTGACATGACACTTATCTAAATGGATAGTGAGATTCTCAGATACTGGTTGCTCTCCAGTTGATAGGAACTTCAGAAGCTCAGAGTCAAAAACCGACTTCATAAAAAACCTCAACCACACACCTCACCTTTGCCAATAGATATTCTGTAAAGTAGTTTATAGTTCTGTGCCAAGGGCATATCATTCAGACTTTTCCATTTCAGCTGAGAGAGAGAGAGAGAACACTAACTGATAAGCTAAGATGATGAATGTTCCAGAGACTGCACAAAATAAGTAAAATACCCTAGAGTTTTGGAACAGGAAAAAAAAACTTTTCTGACTTGAGTAGAAACTCTTAAATTTTCCAAACCTTAGCTGTTCACATTTCAAATTCTATTAAGCTCTGTGTTATCTAGATTCCAGTCCTGCATGTTGCAAATGGCCAAACCTTCGGGACATAAAAACCTATTAAAGAGAGCTAGATTTATACCCCAAATTAAGTGTTGGCTAAACTATATTATTATTCCAGACTGACTGTATTAAATAAGTTATTCCAGCTCATGAAGGTAACACTAAAACAAAAAGGGAAAATGGGAAGCTAGAAAACTCTTAAAACATCCTTAAACATTCATGATTTCTAATGAAGAAGCTGGGATTTGTGAGACTAAGTCCTATGCTAGGAACTGTAACATCATCATCATCATCATCATCATCATCATCATCATCTAATATAGATATTTATTGTGAAGCACAGGCTAACTCCATGTCCAGAAAATAGTCTTAGAGATTTCAAAATCTTTATTCAGAACATTGAAGCAACAACAGCAAACCTTGGCAATTGCCAAGTCTAAGGAACTATTGGATTTGCAGTACTTTATAAGCTGTAACATTACAGATTTGCATGTGCAAACATCTATTTGACTACTAATTGAAACAATTCTTTTCCCAGACTCTCCTCCTTCCTGCCAGCTGCACAAC
Organism: Cyclura pinguis; assembly: GCA_030412105.1. NCBI lineage: Eukaryota > Metazoa > Chordata > Lepidosauria > Squamata > Iguanidae > Cyclura > Cyclura pinguis. The sequence goes on from CM059607.1 coordinate 25,961,298, forward strand.
CTTGCAACTGGGTCTGTTTCCTTTTATCAAAGTTTGTTAAAACAACATTTCCTCATCCCCAGTATAGTTTCTCACTCAGTTCCATCATCCCCTTTCCAGTTTGAAACTGAAAAAGTGGAGTTGCACAGCCAGTACCATTTTTCATGCCAAGAAACATGTGCACACAGATAAGCATGTGCATTCAGTTGCACATTAGGTTGCACATTTGATTGTGCATTCCACTGTGCATTTAGCAAGCAATGTCATCATGCACACACACACAGATTTATACTATGCAGGTCAGCTCCTAATGTTTGTTTGTTTGTTTGTTTGTTTGTTTGTTTGTTTTTAAGGAAGGTCATATTTCTCACACTTATGGTCCAGGACAAAACACACACACACACACACACACACACACACACACACACACACACACATATATACACACATACAGAGAGAAAGAGAGGAGAGAGAGGTGTAAAATATATATAGTTAAGCCTTAAAGGCTTTAATAAAAAGCCTTGTTTTAACTTGATGGTGGAATGGCATCCCCTTGGTGCCAACCAGCCACAGAAACTCACAGGGGCACCTGGAGTAAGTCACACTCACTCAGCCTAAAGGAAAGGCATTGCCAAGCCTCCTCTGAATAAATGTTGTCAAGAAAACTCTTGGATTGAAATGCCTTACACTGGAGTCAATATGAAGGCAGACAACAACAACAACAAACCTTTTAGGAGATCAAACATGTTGTAGTGATTTGGGTGTTGAACTGCTATTCCTTACCATCCAATGTTCTTACCCTCCAACATTTCACAAATGAAAACTGGGACATATGCGGCTAAGCAACAACAGAGTGTGGTCAAGATGACAAAAGTTATTGGTGAAGAACACTCAGGCTAGGAGGGGCTGCAGGGGTTTGCTTTTGCCTGAGCCTACTGGGAAGGACAAAGTTCCACCCTCCGTTTTCTTCTTTTCTCCCCTCTGCCCAGTGAAGTAAGCCGAGGATGATGGGGTGTGGGAAGAAACTGAGACATTTTAAAAGCAGCTGAGAAAGTGGGAAGATGGAGGATTAATCAAGACTCTTCCTACCAAATCAGGACAGTTGGAGGATATGGGATTCTGGGAGGTCAGGATTCAAATCTCCACTCAGCTATAGAATCCCACTGGGTGACTTTGGCCAAATTTCACTCTCTCAGCCTCAGAAGAAGTCCATGGCAAGCCTTCTCAGAATAAATTTAAGTTTACCATAAGCTAGAGCGTATTTAAAGGTAACACAACAAGAACAGCAGCAACAAAAGCTGCCGAAACTGTGGCCAGAAATCAGCAGGATTTAGCAACGGGGAACCTCTGGCCCCCAGGAAGCCTTCAATGGTAAAATCAGGCATGGCTTTACTATCTGACTCTGGTGAGTGGCTAAGCCAGCCCTTCTGTGTATCTCATTTCATTGACCAGCTGCATCTGCTACATTCCAGAAACCAACATGAATACAAAGACACAAGGTCTCCACTATTTCATTTTTCATGTTGTTCAAACACCAGCTAAAATTTATATAGAGCTGGCATAACCAGGCACACCTGTTCTTTAGGGCAGACCTTGCAATGACTAGTCTCAAACCCATTAAAACGAAAGAACAGTAGATTTTATTGGCCCCACGAGTTGTTTCCTGACTTCGTGGGCAAGAACATTCTCAAGAAAAATATAGGTGAACCTGAAACGCATTTTCAAAAAAAGAAAAGAAAAGAAAAGAAAAGAAAAGAAAAAGATGCTGGGTGCCTTTAATATATAACATTCTTTCCAGTCATTTAAAGGATGATTTCATTGTGCTTGATGTATTTATTTTAATTTAGTTTTTGTTTTATTGACAGCAAGATGGAAGCATGCCAAAAGCAGAAGCCGTTGCTTCAGAATTTATTAGCAAACATGGAACTGTGCCATTCAGTCTCCGCAAAGGTGGAAGCTTGGTACTGAAACTCAGAACAGTTAATTTGGGTCACTGTCCATGCTGACTGGGGGATTCTGGGAGTTGTAATCTGTAAAAATAAATTGCCATGTTCTGATCTCTACAAAATGATAACAGTAATACCCACCTCTCTTTAGGTATTTACTGTGGGCACCTACTACAAGGGTGGCATATTCTCTTTTCAGGAAACTGGGGCTCCTTCACGGCACACAATTATAGTGCTATTTATTCCTCTTTAACTGCCATCGTTCTGTGCTGTGGAATCCTGGGGTTTGTAGTTTACTGAAGCACTGGGAGTACTCTGGCTGGGAATCAGTGGCAGAGCAGTGGCAGATTATATAGCAGATATGTTGTTTATTTTATGTTTATAGTTACTTATTCATTCCTGAATATTTATTATGTGCCCGTGTTCTTCCTTGGCTCAGCTTTGTCCATTTTCACTCACTGCTGCATACTCTTGGAACTGCCTTCCTGAATATTTGCGGACTGCTTCTTCCCTTATTATTTTTAAATCTAAATTAAATTTTGTTTGTTTTGTTTTGTTTTCCAAAGCTTTTGGAATTGTAGTGTAAGATTGTTTTATAATCTTGCATATTCTGATTACATTTGTATTTGTATTAACTTATGTTATATTTATATTATATATTATATAATAATTATATATTATTATATTGAATCATATTATCATTTATATTATATTGTATTTTTTGTGCTTTATCTGGATAATTTGTTTTATAATTGTATGGTATAGTTTATTATTCCTTCCTTCCCCCATGAATATACATATATACCTATATTTTAGACTGTATGCCTTTGGCAGAACCTTCTGCTTCTATTGTATTACTTGTAAAGCACCATGTACATGGATGATGCCAAATAAATAAACATGTATTATTATTATTATTAATTTTTATTATCATTTTTTTGCTTCAAGAAGTTCAGAACAGCAGTCTTTCTGTGGAGCAGTTCAGTCCAAGTCATCCAATAAGCATCGTGGCTGAATGTTTTTTTTTTTTCTATCTGGGCTTTGCTCATCTTAGTCCAACATTCCAACACAGCATTGGGGCACCTCTTTTATTTTATTTCCCCCACCCTTGAGAATTTTACCTTCTTGAGGTCAACCTGTTGGGGCTGCATGCCAGCAGGGTGTCTAAACATCATCAAAATGGATGAGGTGACAGTCAAATATGGGTGGGCCCAAAGCTACTCCAAACATCCATTCTCAATACTGCACAAAAACTTGTTTTCTAAATGGAAAATGCCATATTCTGTTCCAAAAAAGGACTCCCCCCCCCCCCAAGAATAAGTCCCTAGCTGTAAAATAATCTCTGAAAACAGCACACTTTCTGATGACTTTCTTGCAATGGAAAGAAAAAATGGTAACATTATTTCTTGTTGCCCACATGACACAAATTCATGAAGATTTTTATTGTCAGTACAGTGAGCCCTTGTTATCGGCTGTGGTTTGGTTCTAGGACACCCTCCACCCACTCATGGATGTCAAAATCCATGGATGTTCAAGCCCCATTATATACAATGGCACAGTAAAAAGTCATCCCTTAGATAAAATGGCAAACAACTTAAACATGTGCCAGAGAGAGCCTGAGGAGCTGTGAAATGGTGTGAGGCTACAGCAAGGTATGCCGACGCATCAGTGTAATGCTTGGCACATGGAATAAGGTTTGCTTTCTGGATTTTTTTTCCAATAGCTAGGCCACACCGCTTCTGATCATTCTTAGCACTGGTACCCCGTCTATAAGTGCTATCAAAGTGGCTTGTTATATGCACACGAATGGAACAAAGCTCATAGCCAACGCTTGGCATCAAGTCCACTGGATTTTTTTTGCCTCAGAGTACATCTTTGCAATTTTTTGTCCCTGTAAGCTTGTAAAAAAGCATAAAGTGATGCAGAAATAACCAATTGCTTCATTCGAGTTCCACCTGACCTTCTGTGCATAACTTTACCAGGATGTTTGCAAATCTCAATTGGAGTGTCGTGTTTTATTAAAACACCCATATATCTCAATGGCTGTATCCGCGCGGCAAGCTCAGCTTTCCATTACCTTGCAATATTGGAAATATTTGGGACAGTATTTTTTTTCTTTTTTAGGCTAGTTTTAACCTGTTATTTCTCCTGCCTTTTTGAAGAAGAAAGTAATGTGATAAACCGGAAAACTCTTTGGTGGAGGTGGGAACATGTCACTGTTATTTAAACATCTTACAGAATCCAGTTTGCTCTATGAAAGCAATCCTTTACTCATACTTACATCTCTCCAGAGAGAAAGAGAAATACATATCCAGAGTAAAATATTGTGTATGGAAGAGTTCACAGAAACACATAACAATTCATGCCCCACCATATGTTTTTTTAGATTACTAAGATTTTATTAGGCAATATCCTACCACCATACTTAAGATCTGGGTGTCAAAAGGTGAAGACACCAATCTGGATGGCAGTATAAGAGAGTTTTTGTGCAGCTTATCAATGGCTATTTGGATCAGGGGAAAGAACTGCACTCAGCTGCTGTCTGGAAGTTCTTGCACAGCCTGATAAAACTACTGCATAAGAAGATCCTGGATATCTCTTTATGCAACTTCAGCAATAGTTGTTATGGTGCTGCAACTCCAAGTAGTTATGCTAGAATTGCATATTCTGAAGCCCTGAGAGGATTCTGGCCAATATAATCTAAACAAAACCCTTTCAGAAATATTGCCTGGGGTCCCATTAGTGACATGCACAGGTATAATTTCACATTATCGTTGTGTAAGTCCTTTAGTGGTCTTTGAAAAAAGAAGCATCAGCACATCTGCAGTGATCCTCCTATCTGCACTACCTATCTGTCTTCTTCCAAGGCACGCCTCATGTCTTTTGCTCAATGGAGGAAGGAGGTGGGGAAGGCAGGTAATGTCTGGCTGTGTGTCTGCATCTGAATGGATAAAGGAGAGTTATCCCACTTGGACCTCCCAGGAATCTTCTGGAAGTCTGGGTGGATGATGTCATCTTTTACAAAAAAATTTGGGGAGAAATGTTCCCCTCCCTTGTTTAATTGCTATACTTTGTGAATTTGGCTGGGGCCTATTAATAAAGACAGAAAGAATATACCCAAATTTGCAAATTTCTTCTTATTCAGAACAGAATGAACTTGAAGTTCTAAAAACTCTGAAAGCAAAAGAAAATGAAATGGGCAGGTTTTTCCAAGTCAGATCAGTATGGTAAGAACTAGTCATAACAACATTAAGACATGAAAGGGAGTGGTGAACAGTTGCTTGTGAGACACATCTGAATTATTAAATTAAGTGAGCAAATCAGTACATTACATACGATGACAAGAAATCTCCTGGGCCAATTGGACCTGAAGACATATTTTCCCCCTGTAGGAACTATGAATACATCACCAAAATAGACTGTAATCTAAAGGGAAAACTCTCCCATTGAGCCTTCTCAAAAGAGTGAGTAGAAGTGTGCCTGGTGAAACCTTGCATCCAGCTATGAATATCAAAGTCTTACTATTACTTGTTTTAATTTAATCAATCATCGTCATCATTGTCATCAATGCAACCATCATGATAACAGAAGATTGGACTGAAATATTCTCTCATAGGAAGCAGTTCTTGCCTGGAAGTGGATTCTTATCACACACTATATCTCCTGTAGTACTAGAAGCCAAATAGTCCATCTCTGAGCACCAGGAGACTTAAGAGAGAGAAAAGAAAATGGAATTAGCTATCATGAGATGTAGTAATGTACAGCCTTAAGAGGAAGTTAGATAAATTCATAGAGAATAATGCTATGAATGATCCCTGGTCATGATGACTCAGGAGATCTATGACTGGACAATAGTTACTGGAGAACCCAAATAAGAGACAGACATCTGGTTGACGAGTGTTTGAACAGCATGTTGGACTAGATTACTTTCCTTATGTTCTGAAGTGCAAAGACATATAAGAAGCAACAGGACACATCGATCAGGACACTTTGAGAAGACACTCACTGTGAGAAGATGCCCACCATATGATAGCCATATCAGCCTAGGCATGAATGACAAGAGAATGGGATGTGGGCAAAACATACATCCAGAGCATACTAAGAGTCAGACATTTTCAAGTTTCTCTGAGGGCAGATGAAAGTCTGGGATGTTCCAGTTTCCAGTCTGATCAACAACAGATAAGATACAAAGTACGAAGGAGCAGCAAATGTTGTTGTATTGTTGTGTGCCATCACATTGTTTCCATTTTATGGTGAACCTATGCAGGAGTTTTCTTGGCAAGAACTGTTCAGAGGATTTGGCTTTTGCCTTCCTCTTAGGCAGAGAGGGTATGACTTGCCCAAGGTCATTGAGTGGGTTTCCATGGCTGAACAGGGATTTGAACCTTGGTCTCTCAGTAAATATATTTCAGAATAAATTTCAGAGAATATATTTCTCTGAAACATAATGGAGAAATATATATATCACACACATATATACATTCCATATAATAGAGAATATAATAGAGAATATATTTCAGAACAAAAGACTCATGGGACTCCACATCGGGACATAGGTAAAATGACTCCACATTTTGCAACTAGTTTAGATCTTTCCTCAAATGGTCTCCAGTATCCAACGGGGCCCTTTGTATTTAGGGTCAACACTACACGTAAGACACCATGCTTCATATCACTGGCAAGACAGTTGGAAATGAAAAAAAGAATCTTCTCCCCCTTCAAACCTACCCAAGGGAGAATTATACTCATGGAATGTTTTGTGGCAAGTTATAACAGCCGAATACAAAAATAAAACACACAGTGTTGTATAGCAAAACAGAATTAAGACATTCCCCTGAGCAATTAAAGAGCAACAGCAAACAGTAACCAAGTTTGCAAGAAAAACAACATTCCATTAAATGCACACTTAGTTGTCCAAATGGTGTTTGGTAAGGTGAAACCAGATACTGTATGAAAGAGCAATGCACCATTATGGAAGTCAAGTACAAAATCAGCAGCGTTGTTTCATTTTTTTAATTTTTTTTTTCTCCAGAAGAGAAAAAGCAAAAAGACAAGAGCCACAGCAAAGTTGAAAGGCTGGGTCTTGATTATGTGCAAGATCAAATGCAAGGAAGCTGTGTATTTTAAGAGAGTCTGTGTTGCAGTCACTTGGGTTCCATGCTTCGCACCTTGGTCTGCAATGGCTCTCTTTGGCTGATTAACCCGTTAAAGAGAAACCAGACAATGGGCTGATCCAGAAGGGGAAAAAAATCTCTGAAGTATCAAGAGTGTCCAGATTTTTTTTTTCCTTTACCTGCACATCATTAGGTTTGTATCCCAACTCTTCCTTGAAATATCCCAGGTTTCCTTCGATTCCACCCCCCTTGTGGTCTTCCTCCTCCACCTCCTACTGATCACAAGTCACATCTAGACTAATGCACCAAATGTAAAGCTCAATGCGTAACTCAAGGTATAGTTCATCATTGACACGAAACGCACGACTCTACTTCTGCAATGTCGAACTGAATGCAGACATTCCATTTCAGATAAAACTGCCCAAGCATTTCCATAGGAGAACTTGTCCATGTGTGAGACATAGGATTCTGGCCATAGTCTTCTTCCTATGTATTTTCTGGCCCAGGAAATAGAAAGCCAGACGGTCGCGCCACTAGTATTAGCTGCTGTCTCAAAGTCCTTTTTTCAAAGTACACAATAATGCCTTTGACCAAAGCCACCCGACACTCAACCCTTAAAAGTGAAAGTAATGGAACCCCTCCATACTCTACAGGGAATTAGTGGTTTCACAAAAGAGAGGTGGGGTGTTTGGGCCCATATCTATACTACAGAATGCTTGTTCAGTAACAAAAATTGTCTAACTCATTTGCTATTCTGCATCTCTCAAATCCATTATATTACGTATTTGTTTTCATGAGTGAGTCACAGGCCATTTCTGCACTAGAGTGTTATAGCGCTATTATTCCTCTTTCAACATCATGTGGGATAATAGTGCTCTAACACTCTAGTGAGGAAATGGCCACCGAACTCTGTCCATCATCTTCCACTCCCATTAAAGAAATACATGTAGTAATTTGAGCATTGACACGGGAAACCATGGGTTGAATCCCCACTCAGCCAAGAAAATTTAGTGGGTGCCCTTGGCAAGTTTCACTCTCTCAGCCTCAGAGGAAGGTTTTGGGGACCTGGGGAGGATACGTGGGATCAGTGGGGAAGATTACAGTTTTAAGCAACGCTTACAGTTTGCATTATTTGTTACTGTGCATTATTAGACTTGGACAATGCAACTGAAGAGTAATGCAAGGGAGAGAATGGGAGTTAAGGAATGATCAAGCACAAGAAAGACACAAAGCCTTTCACTTTCACACATCAGGAGACAAAAAAAGGGGGGGCTCCCCACCTACTGGTAACAGCTGGGATGGAAATGACTGAGAGCAATAAAAATCCATTTTCCCATTTAGTACAGTTTGTCAGACTTGAGAAAAGGGACTGAATTTCAAAGCCATCGGCAATCTGGCAGCAATCTGTGGTTATGCAGTCGATAGGGCGTTCCCCCTTCTTCCTTCTTTCTTTTTCTCCCTCCCTCCCTCTTCTTCTTCTTTCTTTATTTACAACTCTTTTGATAAGCCTTCAGCAACTTACATAGGTTTGTCCTAGTTGTATCTCGTTTGACTGGATTAGAATACTTGATGACAGTTTGGATAAGTTTGAGGCAGATGGTTCTTGACATTTTTCATGCCATCAGTTACAAACCACGCAAGGAAGCTCTTTCATCCTTTGTTTATCCTTCACTTAGAAGCCACTATAGTCGATCGTTAAACTTTCATTTTTCACAGTGCTGATTAAGGCATACCACAAGGCAGATGTTATTCCGTGCTGGATGGTGCTTCTTTCTCTCTCTCTCTCTTTCTCTTCCCCCACCTTTTTTCCCCATCTCTTAACAATTTACATTTAGCACCCAAAAGCTGGCTTTGTACTTGTTCCAGTGGATCAATTCACATTTCTAAAGCGCCAAGGTCAACCCCTGCGCAACTAACAACTAAATGTTTCATAAAGTTTGCTTTGTGTTTTTCGTTCGTGATAACAGGGACCCGTCTACCTTGTTTACATGTTCGCAATGGCCAATGTGAATGCAAGTACTTCTTGTTACTCGCCAGCTGCAATGAGATGAGAGATACTGTGATTTAATACCCAGTGATTTTTTTTCTTCCAAAAAAAGTAAAATGAATAGAAAAGAGAGATGGAGAGAAAAAAAAATTACAGTTTTGGCATATGATGCAAGAGGAGAAGGACATTATTTTCCATATCAACATTTCAAAACAAGCAAATAATTACCATTCCTGCAGGCAGTTGGCCTTATTTGCAAGACATCAAGCACTAGCGTTGAACGCATCAAAATGTATGTTTTCTCTCTCCCAGGTCCTCTTGGGACTGTGGAAGACTCTATTTGTGATTATCTAAATTATATATTTCTCCAAAGAAACCCAGATGTAAACAAAGAATGCACAAAAGCACAGCTAAGATACTGCAAACATGGTAACGTATACAGGGAAATGAAAACCAATTTCTGTTTTGCTGTCAGGTTTGAGTTCTGATTTTTTTTTTCAGACTAGATGGTTTTTGTGTGTGTGTGGAGGGGTGAATATACATATGAGGAAAACACTCTAATTAAAAGGGAGTTCTGTATTTAAATACTCATGTTCTCTGTTGTTGTCGTTACTTCTGTTTTTTTCCTTTCTGCTCTGTTATCACAAATACCAAACTCAAGTGAAGAACCTCACCCAGCTTAGTGTCAAGATAAAGCTAATGAAAAAAAAAATCAAGAAAGACCAAGGGTCTGCTGAGCCAGTACACATAAGGATGGAAAGAATATTTACAATTATTTTCCTAGTTTGAAAAACAGATTAAAAAAACAAAAACAAAACATCAATAGACCAGCAAAAGAAAAAAAAATGCACATTTTTTTCCTGGTATTCAACACTGACATACATTTTGTATAGGAATTGTTCTATAAAGAAAAATACATAGCATTTTTGCATCAAAATGGATTTCCTGCACAAAGAACATGATTTTTGCCTAAGAAAACATGCATGTTTTTTGGTAGTTTTTCTCCGCAGAATAACTCCTGTGCAACTCTTTGGGACATTTCAATATGGAGATAATACTGCAGAGGAATATTTATTCTCTTCCGCAGCAGGAAGAAAACTACTTTTCTATTTGTCCTACCATGTGAGGATGAAATAGCTGAGATATTACATCCTTACCAGCTAAGTTTGCCAGGCAAAATAAAAATCAGGGCTCTATTGTGTTATTGCATCATTAAAGGCCAACAGGTTTAATTGGGAGAAGCTTTTTCAGACTTGAGCCTACAGGCATCTGATGCAACGCACTCAGCAAAAACTTACACCAAGCAGACTTAACTTTTAAGGTACTGTTGCTGCGAGGACTGGAATCCCCTTGATGCTTGCCCTGCAATGCACAAAGGCTTGAATCCTCTTGGTGACCTACAAAGTGTACGCAGTCACCTTATATTGAATATATCTCCTTCTGCAATGGTTTCCCCCAGGGGCTGCCAAACAGTGCCCAGGCACAGCTCCTCACCCTTGACTGAAACAGCCATGCCCTCCCAGACCTTCGATGTGAGTACATTGGCTATTAGGCAGAACTGCCTTTGTATCACTTCCTGTGTTAGACGCGGTGTGTCCCTGTGTATCCACTGCTGGGGCAGATGAGATAGAGGATTGCATTCTGTCCTACTGGCCACCTTCCCATAGGCACCTGGTTGGCTACTGTATCAATGGGATGCTGGACTAAATAGGCCTTTGGTTCAATATTTTATGACTCTTTTTATATTCTGATCTTGTTAATTATGGTCAGAGAACTCCTGGCTCATTTTCATAATTGCCTGGACATTAAATAGGTTACAATCACAGGTAAAAATTCTAGGCAACCACCTATGGTCTACCCTAGGATGCTCCAACCAGTGAGGAGCTTCAAACAAGATTTCCTATTATCCCATTGTTTTCCTCCCTTCTCCCTTTAATTGTCTTGTAACATTTTAGTGCCTGTGGCTATTCAAAGTGCTCCTTTAAGGTTTAGGGATTTTGGAAGGAAGGAAGGAAGGGAGGAAGGGAGGAAGGGAGGAAGGAAGGAAGGAGAACATTAAATGGTTGTTTTTATGTTTCTGAAAATTTGTCAGGGTTGAGTGTGCCAAACCTCTCTCTTGTTTTTTTGTTTGTTTGTTTGTTTTTGTTTTGTTTTTTTACATAAATTTCCAAAGAGATAGCTGTGTTAGGCTGAGATCTTCTTTGATCCATCACTCTTTTGGAATGAGATTCCATGTTAAATAAGGTAATTCTATACTCAGGAAATGAACTGATGCATATTTACTATTCAAACGTATAGGTTTTTCTTTTGCTCAACCCAGTTCAATATTAAGAATTGTGATTTTTTTTTTCTTTAAAGAATTCTTTCTTTTCTCTCCCCTCACCCCAAGAAACAGAGTACTGGTGACAGGAACCAAAAAGAGAAAGTGAAGCAGTTTAATTACTCTCGCAGTATCTTGCTTTGTAGAGTACATGAGATAATAGTCAACACACTGCTACAAGCTTGCTGATATGGGGAACTAGGGTTGAGATAACATGAGAAATGATGACTAGGAAGATTCCTGTGCAGCTATTCATAGTAGTTTTAAACAGTAAGGGGAGAGGAGGAAACACAACTTAGAATGTACAGTCCTATCAGATCTATAGCCACCATAATATAGTGACTCGAGCATCGGACTGTGGCCCCAGAAGCCAGGGTTTGATTCTTCGCTCGGCCATGGAAATGTACTGGGTGACCTTGGGTGTGTCACACACTCTCAGCCCCAGAAAACCCATGATCGGTTCACTCTAGGGTCATCATAAGTTGGAAATAATTTGAAGGCATGAAACAGTAACAATAGGGTCTAGTCAGAAGTATGTCTCATTAGATTCCATCAAGCTTACTTCCAGTGGATTCAAGACTGAGGTCTTCATGAATTTTTGGTATTCATGGAACCACTGAATGTCGAGACTGTGAACTTAAAAAAAACCACTTAATATTGCATCAGTCAAGCAAGTATGAGTTGGCCACAAGAATGTAAGAAAAACCCTGCTGGATCAGCCAGGATTAGGAATCAAAAAGAATTTTCTTGGATTCCACAAAAGTAGCCTTTTGACATCTCTCAAGGCTCACTGAGTTTGCATATTTGTGAAGATTGCAGGGCATTTCAGAGTAATAAAGTGTTCACAAATCAAAATAAACATTTAACAATGCAAATCGCTGAACATACAGTTGGAAAAAAAATGGCACAGTTGAAGTAGGTACCCGGTACTTCATTCGGGGGAAAATATGATTAAACTGAATTAAATACTTGAATAAATGAATGTTTTAGTGAAATGTATTAAACACATGTCCAAATGTTAAAAAAGGAGGGTCAAAGATGACATATAGAGCTCTATCACCTGGTTATACCCTGTAACGCCTTCTACAACTTAGGTCCAGTCTAACTGAAAGACTGTATCTCATTATACGAACCTACGACACTCCTAAGATCCTTCAGAGCTTTCTCTCAGTCCTTGTCCATCGTGGGCCCATCTGGTAAGGACACAGGAGACAGCTTTCTTTGTGTGCTATGGAACATGCTATTGAATTCACTTCCATGGGAAGCTCGGCTGGTCCCCTCTGCGCTCTTCTTTCTCCAGCAGAAGGGCATATAATGATTCTCCGATCTTAGATCAATGTAATATGTACTACAAAGGAAAAAAAAATTGTGCCATTACAATGGTGAAGACTGTTCTTTGGTCTATGTCAATACACACCCATTTAATTCATGGCAATAATAAGGAAATCCATATCTTTGTATGTCTCTGATTGTTGCTTAACTAGCTTTCTTGAAACAATTGCAAAATCACTGGGAAGAAAGTTATAATTCTCACAATCAGATAAGTTCTTTCCACCATAGTCATGTTCACATGTGACTATGTGACCTGATGTCACAAAGTCACATTTAGATGACCATTTAGATGTTTAGCTCAGAAAAGAGAAGAGTGAGAGGTGATGTGAGAACCATCTTTAAAAGGATGTCATGTAGAAGATGGAGCCAGCTTATTTTCTGCTGCTCCAGAGACCAGAACACGAACCAATGGGAAAAAATTGCTAGAAGAGCAATATCTCCTAAATATTAGGAAGATGTTTGGATTGTTCTTTGATGGACTCTCTGTCTTTGAAGATCTTTCAGAGGTGCTTTAGTTGCATATTCATACATGGCAGGGGATTGGACCATAATGTAAGAGCCCAGACTTGTATAATTATATGATTCTATCTACATGCGACTTGCCAGAGAAGACTTCCCCAAACTCGTATCCTTCAGATCTTTTGGGTCGCATTTCCCACCAACCCACTTCATACTGGGTGATCTGTATTCCAATATATCTGGAGAATCAGGTTGAAGAAGGCTGGCTGAAAGCATTACATCAGTCCACATTATGAACCAAGCACGGGCCAGTGTGTTTTGTCCAAGTGCCATATTGCCTGGGGAAATAACCTTGTTTCCAAAACTAGCCTTCTCAGCATTGATTCTAAAAACAAGTAAACTAAAGCTTCCCTCCTGACACTTTCTTGATAAAACCCTTTTTTTCCCATTAATTTAATCTAAGATATTGAAAAGAACTGCCAATATTCAGGTATGTGATTTCAAGCTCCAATGTCTATTGCTTTCTCTGTGAGGGATTAGATATGTTTGGAGGGGAACAAACACATCCAGATGGGGTTTCTTTTAAAGCTAAAAAATACCGTTCCAGCTTTTCTGATTCCTTTTTCCCCAAGATTATGACAAAAGCAGCAAGGAGTCAAGTTGGTCTCAGATGCTGCTGAAGATTCACACCTTCCACAAGAGATTTGGGAATCAAACGTTACAGCTGAACTCTGAAATGCATTAATCCTGCTGAGTTCTGTAAAAGGCCACTGGTTCTGTAAGCACAGCAGCCTTGCAAACTTACATGAGTTTTCAAAAAGTATATAAACATTGGGAGGGGACACCCCATACCCTTAAACATGGGGCCCAGCAATCATGCACCAGCAGAACAGAAGGGGCACATGCTTGTTATACAGCCATTCAATCCTTAAAATCACCAGGTAGAGCTGGGAAGCTCTAAAGAGCAACTGGCAGTCCCTGTTGAAGGCAATATTGAGCTGGATAGGTGAAAGATCCAACTTAGTGGTTTTCCTAAGCTTCTGTCAGTTCTGCTGAGTCACAGCTCAATTGATAGAGCATGGTATTTGTAAGCACAAGGTCCCAGGTTTGTTCCTTACATCTCCAGGTAAGATGTTCTGGTCCAGGGGTATGTGATGAAGAGATATCATATGGAGGATGGAGCAACCTGGTTTTCTGCTGCTCCAGAGACTAGGACACAGGGTGATAGATTCAAACTACAGGAAATGAGATTCCATCTAAACATTAGGAAGAACTCCTCGATGATAAGAGCAGTTTGACAGTGGAATATGCTGCCTCAGAGTGTGGTGGACCCTCCTTCTTTGGAAGTTTTTAAGCAGAGACTTGATGGCCATCAGCTGGGAGTGCTTTGGTTGTATTCCTGCATGGAAGGAGCTTTGACTCAACACAGAAAACACAACAAAGGCTTGACGGATGAAGTCAGTCTTTCCTAGGGCTTCCTGAAGCACAGAAGAGCAGAAGCACAGGCAGTATAATGCAGGAGCAAATTCTTAAGAACGAAGCTATTGTCACAACAAGGAACCTTTGGTAATTGAACACTTACGTTGCATAGTCAGCTCATATCCTTCAGGATCTCTACTTCTAGTAGTTACTAGCTCATGTTCATAAACCTTTATGGCTTATTCACTTTTACAAGCTTATTGGAGGGTCACAAAAATCTATGTGGTTGAAGAGCCTTGATAGACTTGAAAAGACCTTTAGTGGAAGTGGAATTAGCCTTGTTCATAGCCCCTAGGAATCAATAAAGTTTTGCTGATGGTGACAAAACTGATGTTTCATCTGTCTTAGAGTCTCCTTCAGAGTGAGACTGCCTATCAGAGCCTGGGTCATGAGCCAGGGCCTTTTCTGACACCCTGGAGCACCAGTGCCTGTCCGTGTAGACCTGGGTGGCAAATGTTTGTAGATGTTTCGTCTACAAGTCTTCATAATCCTTTAGCATTGGCCATACTGTCTAGCACTTCTCGACACTGAAATTCAAAAGATTTGAAGGACCTTGAGTTCTTCATTTCAGTGCAAACAATACATGGACCAACAATCTGTCTTGGTATAAAATGGCTTCCTGTGTAACTTTGTCACTTTTGCTGTACCAAAATCAATAGGGTGTTTTCTGTCATTAAATGAAAAGGCAGGGACCTAAACGTCAGCAAATCAGTAGTACGTATGAGGACCCAATGAGACGAGGCATTTTCGTTTAAAAGGTACAGGTGTTTCAAGAATGGCAAGGGTAGCACACTGAAGTCTAACTAGACCTGAGTGCTTCTTTCATCACATTTATTGCTATTCATCAGGTAGTAAAGGTAGGTGCTTTGCTTTCATGCTGACTGCCAATCCAATCTGAACCAGATCATCATATTCATGCAGAAACAATGCATGAATGCAAGCTATAACCATGGTGATAAGTTTCTTCTATAGAAAGCAAGTTAGACATTGAGCCAGGTTCCCCCAATGTCTGTGAGTAGAATTGATCTGCTATGAAATGAAATGATAACAGGGAGGGGTTGAAAAACCTTATGGTTGCAGCCTTTGCTATGTCGCCTGCAAATAAACATAAACACTGATTTGTAAGGCAGATTAAACATTATAAAGCTGCCCTTTACAAAGTCAGATCACTGGGCCATCTGCCTCAATGTTGTCTCTCCAGTGAGTTTCCACAAAAAAAAGGGACTACAGCCAGTCGTCTGCATTTGCAAGTTTCACTTTCACAGATTTGATTATTTGCAAGTTTCTCCAACTCCTGCCTTCCGCCCACCTCTAGCACTTATTTTCTAGGGGAGTCTTCTCACTTGCTGGCTCCAACCAGACTGCTCAGCCCTTTAAAAACCCACCCCTGGTCCTCCTCTTCCTCCTCCTCCACCAGCTGCTGCCTGGCCAGCTCAGGGCAGATTGCAGCCTGATTTCTCAGCACCACAAACCTTTTCCTGATGTCCCTCATACACCCAAGGAAGGAGATGGGCAAGAGGAAGGAAGTATAAGGCCACCATGTTGTCCCACCCCTTTTGTTTCTCCTTTTCCTGACCTGATTTGGACCCTGGGTGCTCTCTATCCCCACCATGCCTTGGCCCACTTTCCACAGACACAACACACACACACTTTGATATTTGAGTCTTTCCCACTTTTGTGGGGGTCCTGTGTCCCCAACTGTAGCGAATATGGAGGGCCAACTGTAGTTCCCAACTCTGTGAATCAAAACTCTAGCTGGCTTTAAGCTTGCATGGCCTGTGTTCTACCATGACAGTACTGCTCCACCCCTAAAAACTTGTAGCACTATGGTCTCTCTCTTCTGCAAGACAAGCTCCCTAAATCTATGTACCTCTACAGATTAGTTGGATCACAGATGCCATCATCTCCAGGTCAGCATGCATTTTCATTCTGCTCTAGCAGATTTTCCCATTTGGAATAAGGGTTGAAGAAAAGCAAGCAAGGCATTTAATACAGTCTCCTAAAAGCTGTTATGGAAATTTACTGACTTGAGGACAGGTTGTCCTTGCCCTTGGTGATAGTGTAACTATCTTATATTTGTCATTTTATTTGTTTGGGCCAAGAGCAGGAAAGTGTTTGTTTTCACTTACCGTTTTATATGGCGTGCAATAGATTATTTTACCTACAGAACTGTGTTTACAAAGAGTGCAAATGTTTCATCTGAATACTTGTTACATAGAGAAGGAGATCAACAATATATGATTTCTTTCCGTCTACCTCTGCAGTAAACCAAAACAGTTAAGGTGCTGGCTGGGGGATTTTTGGAAACTGTAGTGCAGAAACAAAAGATCTGGGCCAACTTGCCTTAGAGAAGGGATGCAAAACCTATGGTTTGCCAGAATACAGACTACAACTCACCTCACCCCTAAACATTGGTCCCTTTTCTGAGACAGATGGGAGTTAGAGTCTGATAACAAATGAAAAACACAGTTCTCCATTCCTGTGTTAGAATTTTGCACATTCAGTATCACCCTAATGAGTTTATCTCAGTCATCGACAATGTTCCTTTTTATTTGATTGATTTTATGTATTGATTTACTTTCAATCAAGTTTAAGGATGTACCAACACTATACAATTATAGCACTTCGATCCCATTTTAACTGCCATGATTTCAGCCTATGGACTCTTGGGATTAGTTGCTTAATGGGATACTTTGAATTCTCCCCTGCAGTTCAGGGAGGTGCACTGGAGAATCCTAAGTGCCTCAGTGAACTATAAACCCCAGAATTCCATGAGATGCAGCTATGGCAATCAAAGCAGTATCAAAGTGCTATAATTATGCAGTGTAGATCTTTGAAAGTACCCACAGCAACCACTACATCACAGGTGGATTGCCAGTTAGCTCAGTTTTTATTGTTCCTGTTAACAAATATGTTTGAAAATATGCATTGTCCCGGATAAGCATGGAGAACTGGAAATTAGATAGGACTTCCTTGAATTTGCAGTTGACTTGTTGGCTGTGGTCAACTACGGTTACTTGTGCTCATGACGGAGACTAGGTCACAAATCAATATGGTTGTCAATCAAAATGTCTCTATGTATCATTTCCACTAACTGGAGCAGTATTCCTCTCTATATCAGATCCTAAGGAACACAAAAAAGAAGAGCACAGTTGTGCTTGTGTGTCTCCCATGATTGGAAACCGTATAAGAAGAACACTGGGCTACATAGGCCTTTAGTCTGATTCAGAAAGGCTACTCTTATCTACTCAAGAGATTTCCAGAGTCATTTCTATATAATACAGAAGCCAAAGTACAGTCGGTTCAACTTAGACTTTCCTTGATTCTGTAGTTGAGGAGAGATCAGTGATGTCCCAGTTTACTTTGCAGCATCTCTGGTATGGAAGCTCTTCCTACACCCCTCCCCCTGAAGAGTTATTATTTGGCTCTTTGAAAACACAAACCAAGCCCAGCCCAGCCCAACAGTGACCAGTCTTGGCCTCAAATTGCATTACACTTGACTCACACACTCTTGTAATTTACAGGACTGTTTTGACTTAAGCTGTGCGCTGCCCAAATGGACTATTTGCAATGCACACTATCTATTATGCAGAGGCAGAGGTCAAACGCAGAGCAATTCTATACCTCTGAACAGAAGTATTGTTCTTGGCAGGGATTGGATGGGGACGGCTGGGGAGGGAAGCACAGCGCCACATCCAAATTACTGAAAGCTTTCTCAGGGCTGAAGAAAAGGCTGTCAGATTAACAGCTGAATACAGAACATTCGACCATCATATATCCTTCTTATTCAAGTAACATGAAACCCTGGAAAGGTGGGGGGGGGGCAGCGATTGGGTCGTGGGGAGGGGAGGGAAAGAAAAAATACAAGGGCTGAAGTTGGAACTGTGTCAGATTTTTCAGAGCTGCTAAAGGACTTGTCAGTTTGGAACAAAGAAAAAACGACCATTTATACTGCTTTGGCAATGCCAGGCACACAAAAAAGAAAATGGAGAGAGGGAAACAGGGGCCCCTCTCTCTCTCTCCCTATCTCTCTCTCTCTCTCTCTCTCTCACACACACACACACACACACACACAACATTTAAAAAGCTGTCCATTTTTTCCCCCAGAAATACAGAATTTCATTCACGGAAGGTGTTGAAAAGCACTTTGGCCCAGAGCAGCAAATGTCAGTAAATTACTCAATTCTGCAGTGAATCAGTTCTGCAATTCCTTTTAATTAGTTATAACCAATTAATACTAATTCATTAATAAAAAACAAATTAATTTAATTAATCAATTAGAATCGATTACTTCTCATTGAATTAGAATAAATTCTGTTTCCGGTTAGTTAATTAATCTTAGTTAATTAATTAGCTAATTTGTTAAGGAAATTAAAGTATGGGGTTTGATCCATATTGTGCGGCTCTGGTTTTGCTGTAGCAGAATGCACTCCCTCTGGTGCAACCTGATTTTGATCAATCCGCTGCCACCCTCACCATCACCAGCTATTGCTTGCCACATCATTCCCCAGATTCTTCCAGAAGTCTTGGAGAATTGGAGAATTGGCCCATGGAGAGGAGAGCGACCAAAATGGTGAAGGGTCTGGAAGCCATACCCCATGAAGAATGGCTTAGGGAGCTGGGGATGTTTAGTCTGCAGAAGAGAAGGTTAAGAGGGGACATGACAGCCATGTTTAAATATTTGAAGGGATGTCATGTTGAGGAGGGAGCGGGCTTGTTCTCTACCACTCCAGAAACTAGGACAAGGAGCAATGAATTCAAGCTGCAGGAAAGGAGATTCCCCCTGAACCTCAGGAAGAACTTCCTGATGGTCAGAGCTGTCCGGCAGTCGAATATGCTGCCTCAGAGTGTGGTAGAGTCTCCTTCTTTGGAGGTTTTTAAGCAGAGGCTGGATGGCCATCTGTTGGGAATGCTTTGATGTGTGTTCCTACGTAGCAGGGGGTTGGACTCAGTGGCCCCTGGGGTATCTTCCAATTCTATGATTCTATGATTTTATGATACTACCGGTCAGTGTAGACAATATTGAACTATGTGGATCAGCAGTCTGAGGCCATTTCTGCCCTAGACTGTTATAGTGCTATTATTCCGCTTTCAACATCCTATGGGATCCTGGGGTTTTCAGTTTAGGGAAGGGCCTTTGAGCTATTGGATTGCATCACTGTGCAATGGTACAATGGCTGCACAACCTCCCATTTGCACAAGAGTCAATCCAATTCTTCACCCACCACAAAGGACCATACTTACTGAAACTCCTGGTCAGTGCAGCTCCACCTGCAACTGTTTGTATTGTCCTCATTCAGTGTTTGCACAACCTTGAATGGGACATCACCCTTGCATGAGCTCTGAAAAACCTTGTGTAGCCACGGGCATAAAAGTATTCACATTAATATAAAGTCAGAACAGAATTCTGGCTGAAGTCACTCTACTTGAACATCAATGCCATTACTTGCTCTGATGGAAAGGTCTCCCCTGAGTTTCAGATATAAACTTTTCCCGATTCTTTATTACTTTTAGCTTGAGATGCTATGGACTGAACATGGAGCCAGGCTTCTTTATGCAAAGCAAGTGTTGTACTATTGAGTAACAAAGCTCCCCCTATAGAAATGGTGGGAATCATGTAAACTGGGTTTTCCCATATGTGTGAACATGAACAGAATCATCCCCAAAATATCCCTTTAAAAAACAAAAATCTTGATCTGTGATCATCTGGTACTTGAAAAGAATTCTAAATTGATATTATATTTGGTAAGCTTGGCAAGAATAAATTTTGCACAAAAATGGAAAATGGGGGAAAAACCTTTGATAGACGGTTGGTTAGTAAAAGTGACGAGCATGGTAGAAATGGAAAAACTGACAATGCTGTTAAAGGCTAAATCAACACAACGATATGAACGGGAGTAGAAACCAGTTTTGGACTATATTAAAAAAAAGAGGGACAAAAGTAAGCTATTAACAGATGAAGTTACTAAAATACTTTAGGTAGTAACATTATAAAATGTAAGTATTATATATGCTAAATAATGGAAAATTGTTCAGATTCACACAATGAGAACTTTTTTTAGGAATAAATGGTATTTGTTATCAATTATAAATCTAAGTGAAAAAGTGATAAAATGGAAGATAGATAGGGGTCAGGAGAGGGAAATTTTATTATAATTTTTAATTGGGATTGTTTGCAAAAAAAATGAAACTGAAATACGTCAATATATATTGGAACATATTTCAACAGTAAAATAAAAAATAAATTGAAAAAGAATCCTGAATGCAATCTAGGATTACACATATGTATGTCTCATGTTTCCCCAGATGCATGCATGTTGACAGAATCATCCCCCAACTCTCTCTGAATAAAAATAAGAATCCTGTTGGCGACATACACAAATGAAAACCAGGCCATTTCCGCACTACATTGCTATTGTTCCACTTTCATCGTCTTATAGAATCCTGGGGTTTGCAGTTTAGAGGGAGAGCATTTAGAATTCTCAGCCAGAGAGCTCTTTGTGCTTAGCAAACTACAAACCCCAGAATTCCACAGGATGTTGAAAGTGGAATAGTAGCACTATAACAGTGTAGGGTGGAAATGGCCTAATGCATTGTGCAAAGAACTATTCACTAGCTCCTTGGGCAACCTCCAGTCCAAACCCTTCCCCCTGCAGGCAGCTGTTGAGCCCTAGGGGGCACTGCTGAGGCCATTAACCAGCCGGGAAGGGAGGAAGAAGAAAGTGATCAGGTACTGCCCATGCAGGCTGGATTTGCAGCTGGGGAGGAGAAATGAGGATGGTTTCCTGAATCTGCGGGAGAGCAACCTCATTTCTCTTTCCCTGGCGCTGCAGCACCGCCTGTTCATCTCCCTGCTTGTCAGTAAACGGGTGCAGCAGTGTCCCTTTGAAGCCTGACAACAGCCAGGGAGAGCAAGATGAGTAGGGCTACACGCGTGGACCGTTACGTTCCAGATGCTCCAGTATACAATCTCAGCCAATATCTTTGTGCTCCCAGTGCTCACAACAGCGAAACTTTTTCCTGCCAGGAGTCAAAGTTGTTGCCTCCCGTCTGCCTAATAAAGAAGCAACTTTGGGGAACAAAAATGGTATCAGGTGATGCCATCTTTGATGCTTGCCAAGAAAGAAGCAGATGGAGCCAATAAAAAGCCAACACTGATGTTTACCTTATCATCATGTGGCAATGAAAAAACACTGTTGTAGAATTATTGTTTCCCATCTATTTGCGAAGAGGAGGCTTGGAAGTTTCGAATAATTTCTTTTTAAGTTTTTTTTTTCCACGGTTTAGTAGCCCCCCAGAAATGTCAAAATCTTTCATCTCTTTTCTAAAAAAGAAAATGTGCTGCTTTTTGATAACTGAACTTGTACATGTGAATACAATGGCTGTTAACAGGCAGAAGAACAAGTCACTATTGATTGCCTGGTTGATTGACTAATTTATTGATTTCCTTTCGGCCCAGTGGCAAAACATCTTTCACTAGGTAAGGAGTGAGGAGCAACCCCTGTCTACATGACAGGCCACCTGGACTCCTATAATTCCACATGCATATCTTCCTCTCCTGATGGTGCAGGTCTACCAGAGGACCAAGGATGAGGCTGAGATAAAATTCATAGTCATTTCCTGTTTCATTTAATGGTGATACATTGCAAGAAATACCTAATATGATGACCAGCTTTCAGGTTGCATTAATGCTGCCAGGATCCTTTGTTTCTTTTGCAACATATGCAAATTGGCTCTAACCTTCCCTGTTTCCGGCTTGCTAATGTATCCAAAACACCTGCAAGATGAAATCTCCCAGTTCTCAGGAGCTGCCAAACTCTTCAATATGGGATGGGGGGAACAACCAGATGCACCCAGTTTCATCAACATCAGCACACCTGGGCATGAAAGAAAGAGCAGAAAAGGGAGAAAATGGTGTCTTTATTTTATAGATTTCCTTTCTTGCAGTGGAACCAGCTGAAAAGCCAATACATTTCCTAGAGTCCAAAGGAGGGGAGGGGGAATTGTCTTTTCTTTTTCTTTTTTAGAACAAAGGAAGGAGGGTTTTTTTTCTTTGCATTTGGTGAACTGGTAGGTTTGACTGAACTCTCCTACAGTAATCCACTTACATGCAATGGAAGATATACTGAGAGACTTGTTGTTTTTTGTCTGGACAACTGGAATAGTGAACAAAATTGCTTTTGCAACACTTGCATTAGAATTTGCCAAGGCTACTAGTGGCCAGACAAAATTACCCAAGGGCACCGTTTGGTCCTTTCCGGTTTTTGATCATTGTTCAGATGTTAACTGCACACCGCTTTGAGAATCAATCTCTATTTAAAATCAGGAATTAAAAATATAACTTATAACCACATTCCAAAAAAAAAAAAGCCACTGTAAAAATAACAGAACAGTAGAATATCTGTCAGGAAACACACAGCCTGAAATATCAAAAAAGAAAGGAAAATACAGATTAGAATAAGACAATAAGGATCTAAAATACACCTTAAAACTTAGCAGCAATAAAAATTACTTGCAAACTGGCCCATTTCTAACAACGGCATAACCGCTGTCATAAGCAAAACTATAAACCACACATTTAAACGCATAATATTTATTTCATTTTAAAACATTCAAATTTAATACTTGCCGGAATTACTTGAGAAATTAGTCCTTTCAGTTCTCTGAGTCTCCCTTAAAGTCTACTGCCATCTCATTTAAGGTTCCTGCTCTGAATTACTTAACTGCTGTCACAGATAATGCAGCTTTGTACGAGATCTGTTCATGTTCATCTGAAAGTAGGCATATTACTGTATTGTGTATTTATATTTACATTTAACACATCATATTGTTAACTACCAAAGTCACAAGTAATCATCCAGGCCATAGTGCTTCTGATTTCTATATATTGTTGTGAAACCCAAACAGTGAAGAACACTGACAGGAAGAAAATCAATTCAACTGAAATGCAGTGCTGGAGGAGAGTTCTTTGGAGACCACAGGCTGCCAAAAAGACCAGTAAATGAGTCCAAGAGCAAATCAAGTCTGATCTCTCACTAGAAGGAACAGTAACTAAACAGAGGCTGTCATACTTTGGAGATATCATGAGACAATGTGACTCACTGGAAAAGACAATAATGCTCAGTAAAGTGGAAGGCAGTAGGAAAAAAGAAAGACGGCGCTACTGGTATATTGACTCAATCAAGGAAACCATGACCTTGAATTTGTAAGACCTGGGCAGGGCAGTTGGTGATTGGGAACCTTGGAAGTCTCTCATTGATAGAGTTGCCACAAATAACAGGATATAACTGTCAGGATATATGGCTCCTGTCATAAAGTATCTGCTGGCTGTGTATTAGAATAGATCTTAGGCACTGCTTGAGTTAGATAGAGTGCTATAAAGTATCAAACACCAATTATTGATTGCAACAAGATGTCTCATTGAAGCTCGCTTGTGTTTTCCAATGTATCAAATGGTTAATTGCTTTATTACCCACTGCTACAATGTATCTGGTGGAGAGGGAAGAGATCAGATTGGGGGAAAACAAAAGTTTCAAAAGGTGTTGTGAGAACTGGAAGTGTTCAGAGATAAGGGGCAGGAAACATGTTCCAGCCTCAAGGATGAAAGATGGGTAAACAACTGTGAGTCTGGGAAATGTCTAAAGAGGCAGGGTGCTTTTAAATTTATGATCCTCTGCAATCACAGCTTTGCATGCCTAAATGTATATGGAAAGGTATAGATAGATAGATGGATAGATGGATGGGTGGATGGATGGATAGATAGATAGATAATTAGTTATGGTCATAGACCAGCATACTGGAAAGATATAAAATCTGTAACTGACATGTATGCTTCAGTCTTGGCAACGTTGGATAAAGTGTGCTGTGTTGCTTGCTTTACTACAAATAAACATTGCTGTCTACCTCTGAGTGAAGTTTGTGGACTGCAATATCAAAGCAAAAGCAAATCTGATGTCCTCTAAAGGAAAACTAAATGAAGAGGTTAAGAGATCCACCAAACTGCAGGGGACCATCAAACACTAGACTAGAATGATCCTGAATGTCCCTTCAGATCCTTGCTTTTATATTCAGTTCTGAAGGGCTTATGAAGAACAAATCCAAGTGGAAGAAGACTGCAGGTGGTAGGTAAAAGACCAGAACCTGCCTTCCAAGCAGAAATGAGTCAGCAGGAATGTAGATCTCTCAGGCACTGAAGGGAATGACTCAGCACCTCTATCCTTTAGAAAAGGTTAGCAACAAATCTGTACTCCTCCTACAATATTCAACACTTTTAGTCATGGTGATGGAGGTGTTTGCCTACCCTTCTCATGGTGCCTCAGAGCTCTCTGGCAATTCAGTCTCTTTTATGTGGCATATAGAAAATTAGAATATCATTCTTTTTTTTAACAGAGTGGGAGGTGCTGGATTCGCCTAGAAGTGTTATATGGATGTGAAACTCAAGGAAGCTAGAAAACAATACCTGTGAAATA
Source organism: Cyclura pinguis (assembly GCA_030412105.1). Taxonomy (NCBI): domain Eukaryota; kingdom Metazoa; phylum Chordata; class Lepidosauria; order Squamata; family Iguanidae; genus Cyclura; species Cyclura pinguis. The sequence goes on from CM059607.1 coordinate 25,986,383, forward strand.
GGGATGTAAGTCCTTGAATATTTTATCCACATATTTGAGAAGGAATAATTATTTTAGTTTTCCCTCTACTGCTGAAGACAACGAAAATTCCAATGATATGTTTAAGTCTTTTACTCCAAGTCTCAAGTCAAGTCTCAAGTCCTTGCAATATATTTCCAAATCAAGTCTCAAGTTTGGAAGCCAACTTCTATACCCCAACCTATATTCCAGAATTTCTGGACAGAGTCAAATAAAGCCAGTTTTAACAATTTAAGTAGAGTTGGTCCTCCACATTTGTCAATTTGCCATCTGCAGCTTTGGAAATGAGGAACAGGATCCTTCTTACTCCCTCTTACTGAAGCTGGAGGCTTTTTCAGAAGTGGGGAAAAGGATCCTTCTTACTTCTCATTACTGAAGCTTCATAAGCTTTAGGATCCTTCCTCCTCGTGCTCATTTCCAAACATATTTGCTGTTCTCCTCTGGGAAATGCACCCTTGTTCTATGGGGGCAAGTCTTGCCTTCTGCTCTTAAGAAAGGTTCTAGAGGATTTCTCTGATATGCAATGGGCACAGGCTACTATGCAGACCATAATCCTGCCTCCATCCCATTGCCTAACCATTTGCTGTTGGCCTCATGCAGGGAACACCTTTTCTCCTCAGCAGTAGGCCCCAGCCAGGAAAGGACCTGATGCAGCAGTATCAGTTGAACTGTGAATGTTCAGAGTATTTGGAGTCCCACTTTCAATCTACCCCTAAGCGCATGACTGCAGTTCCCACCTCATGGCCAGTGGCTATGTTGGGGAGGGGGGTGGGTGGGCCGGCTAGTATGGTTTCTTTTTAAGAAAAATAATGACAATAATAGCAGTGCGTATATTAGATTTCTCTATAAATTTCAATGGGTGAATGTAGAAAATTATAGTTGCGAATTAAGGGGCACGGTAGAACTGGGACGTGTGTAGTCAAGCAACATCAGAGTGTGGTTAAGATGGCAAAAGGGACTGATGAAGCTAGAAGAGGCTACAGCAGTTTGCTTTTGCCTCAGACTTACAGGGAAGGGGAAGAATCCACACACTACCATCCTATCCCCACCCCTAAAGGAGTACAAGCTACTTTTTATAAATACGTACATGCACACACACTCTGGTCAGCACTTGCAACTGCATTCTGCACAAACTGCAGTTTCTATGTCATCTTCAAGGGTAGCCCCATGTACAGTGTGATAAAGTAGTCTAGTAGAATGTTACCACTGATTCATGGACTGCTCTGGCTTGGTTATCCCTCCCTAGAAAAGGCCAAAAGGCAATATACTCTTTGGACAGACCCTTCTGAGTGCTAATCGCCCAGCGTCATCCCATGTGATGTCTTGGAATGAAATCCCAATGTGTTTGGGTTCAGCCCTGATAGGTTATTCACCGACCTCTAGCATCATACAGAGCAGCATAAGAAGGACAAGAGGGTGATATTGCTGAAACTGATGCATGCAAAATGTTAGAAGGCAGCAGGAAAAGAAATATTATTTTGGGGAAAATTAAACACTCTTGCCTGGTTTTCCTTGGCTAATTACCATCCCTTCTTAGCAGTTTAAGTAACTGCTCATTTAGATCAGTGAATGATTGCTCTGAGATTAGGGCATGGGGTAAATCTTTCTGCTGGGAATAATCTACTTATGCTACTGTTTATTTGAAGGAGTGATAAACATAGAAATTCTGCTTCCATATGCGTTAGGCAAAAGGAAGAGGAGGAGGAGGACAACAACGGGAGGAATAATTAACATAGCCTCACACTTTTGCCAATAAATTATTAACTTCAACGGCAAATTCATGACTGCCATCAATACAAGACTTCAGGAAAGAAAAAACAAGAACAGCGACATCACAATCCATTTAAATCAGTTGTGCTGAACATCCTTCTTGCCTCTTTAAGGCTGTTTAATATTATTGCCATTTGATCCATTGGGAATGGCATTTTGCGTCCCATTATTTATAATTCACGAAAATTAATTATGCTTCTAATTAACAGCATGCAAACAAATTATTGCTCATGGAGTTATTTATTCCACTGCAAGACAGAAGCTTTTACTCGCTGTATAGATGCACAGGAAACAAGCCTTTTGTTTTTAGAAACAACTCCTTCCCTTCCCTTCTCCTCCTTTCTCCTCACTTGTTATTCATTTATTTCCCCTGGATTCTAAGGTTCATTAAAATTTGGTTCCAAAATACATCTCAAGCAGTCAGGAATTATTCATCTGGCAGTTATTCAATTATTTAATAAAAAATGCAATATAAACAACTTTATATGTGCATTAAACCGGGATCCCGTACAGAGTGAAACAACAATATGAGAAAACGAACTAAAGGAAACTTTAATCTAAATTAATTCACAGGCTCATTCCAACCGTTCCAGCAATCAGTAAATTTGACATTTACAAATTATACCAAACTATCAACCTCAAATTATTTTTGAAATAAAGAAAGAATTGCAGGAAGTCTACATGGCAGACAGACCTAATGCAAGCTTGTTCATATCATTTTCAGTTGTGCCCTATCTCCAAAACTCCTTTTTCTTTATACTAGATCACATAGATTTTTTTTCTCCTTGGGCAAAATGATCTTGGCCTAATGCAAAGTATTACTTTTAGGAAGGAAAAATTAAATGCACAAATATGAGGTGAGTGACACCTAGCTTGATAACAGTGCATGTGGAAACGATCTTGGGATCTTAGCTGACCATAGGTTAAAGCTAAGCCAACACTATGATGCTGCAGTCAAAAAAGACAATATAATTCTAGTCTGCATCAACAGGAGCCTAGGGTCCAGACTGAAAGAAATAATAGTACTAACCTAAGGTCTTTCCACACTACACTGTTATAGCATTATTATTCCACTTTCAACGTCCTATGGAATCCTGGGGTTTGTAGTTCAGGGAGGAGCCTTTAGAATTCTCAACCAGAGAGCTCCCTGACCTCAGTAGACTATAAACTCCAGAATTGCACAGGATGTTGAAAGTAGAATAATAGCGCTATAACAGTGTAGTGTGGAAAGGCCCCTAGTCTGTTCTAGTCAGACCTCACCTGGACTATTGTGTCCAGTTCTGGAAACCACCATTCAAGAAGGACAAGCTGGAACATGTTGAGGGTGACCAAGATCAAGTTTAGGAAACCAAGCCGTATGTGGAATGGGTTTGGGAGTTTGCAGGATAGAAGACTGAGATGTGCTGTGTTAGCCATATTTAAATATCTGAAGGATATTTCAACATATTCTCATGTTGAAGATGGAGCAAGCTTGTTTTCAGCTGATATAAGAACATGAACCAATGGATTCAAATTACAAGAAAGGAGATTCCCCCTAAACATTAGGAAGAACATCTTTAAACATAAGTCAGATAGCCATCTTTTGGGAGTGCTTTAGTTGTGTACCTTTGCATGGCATGAGATTGGACTAAACAGCCCTTCCAGTCCATTCCAACTCTATGATTTTATCTAGAAATAGATGTGGCCACACTGGATTTGCTGCCACAAACCAATCAGCACGCACTTTGATGGACGTTGTGCAGGGAGGTATCTTCCACCTCCTCACTCAACACCCACCATGGTGACGCACAACCCGATCTTCACCTGGCTGCAGCATGGCGCATAAAATGTAATGCTGGAGGGCTGAGAGGGTGAGAGATCTTCCTTTTTTCCTGCCTGGATGGTGTGGGGTGACTCTTCACTTCTTCAGCCACTAATTACCCATGGATTTGGCACCAACATGGCACCATCAATCTGCACTGCACAATGGGAGAAAGGGAAAACCCAATATAATAATGATGGTGGAAACTCCTGCTGTTCATTCTCAGTCTAGGGCCATTTCTGCACTACACTGTTATAGTGCTATTATTCCACTTTCAACATCCTGTGAAATCTTGGGGTTTGCAGTTTAGGGAGGGGCCTTTAGAATTCTCAGCCAGAGAGCTCTTGGGCCTCAGTCCACTGTGTCTGTCTTGAATAGGACAGTTGCTATGGAGATGAAGCCTAGCAGCAAGGAGGAGGGCAGTGTATTCCCTCAGGAACCCAACTTGTATATATTAATAACTCTGAATACAGATTGGCTTGGGGAATATTGAGAAAGTTACAGGTACTGGAGAAGACAGTTTGGGGAATTAGAGACACAGGATCTCAAATCTTTCTAACAAGTATTATCTATTAGAAAATAAAATCCTGGGCAATGCTGGGTATCTATGCTAGTGGCACCATAACAGTGTAGTGCAAAAATGGCCTTGGTTATTAAGCCACAACATCTGCATCCAAACTGTGGATAAGACATCTAAGGAGGCAAGGAGCAAGATATTTTTGTATCTTGGTTTGAACCTTTTTTCTTCCAGCTTCTGTTCTTGGCTCAAAGTATATCGCAGTGTTAGCAGCAGGAAAAGATTTTCTGCATCTTAAAATAAAAATCCAATCTTTTCACTAGTTATTAGAAAAGAGCCAAGCATCAAAAGAAGGATGAATATCTTCTTCTTCTCATAAAACAAAGAATAAAATAGATGAATTCCAGTTCACAGCCATCTCAGTGGAAGAGTTACAATAGAATCGTAAGAGGGTATATATACCCACTCTGTTCTGATTTCGTAATTATCATGATCTGCTCTTATGATCCATCACTGCTAGAGCAGTAGGTGAAACAGGAATAAATCATTGTTATTTATATTCCAGCAAATCATGGGAGAAAGTATCACAAGGAGTTATAATTCACATTCACATCAGACTATAATTATAAATGCATTGCATTACATTTTTAGCAGAGGGTATAAGAAGGAGGTAGTGATTCATTATCCAATGAGAAGAATCAAAACAAATGCATGTGTGTCGTTCAGCTCTCAGAATATTGGCAATGTCATTTCAGTTACTAGAATGAGCATGCCGTGTAAAACTACCTGTAAATTAACCTAATACATTTTAATACATCTTTGGCATAAAAGTCTCTTAGGAAATGGCTTTTAAATTCATGAGCCTGTTAAAAACGCATCTGACACGCTTGAAGAACAGGCGTTTATCCGGGTTCCTCTATTTTACCTGGAATAATATCAGCTTTGAGTTTGTTGGTGAGATATTATGGACGGGTATCCTTCGTTTCTGGAGATTAAAGGTCCACAGGGCGGGATGGGTAAACAGAGGCTGATGTTAGAGGAGAAATGACAGAAACGGCAAATTCCCATGTCCATTGGGTGACCTGTACTAGTGATGGATGGAACATCCGATTTCCAATCTGTGTCAATTTCTCCAGTATTCAGTCTTAAGCCAACTCCAGCCTAAAAGACTGCCTGAGAAAGCAATGGATTCTCCTGCTTTGGAAGTCCTTAAACAGAGATTGGATAGGCGTCTTTCAGGAGTTGTTCAGCTGAGTATTCTTTCATAGCAGGAGGTTGAACTAGATGACCCTTGCTGCCCCTTCCAATTATAAGATTCTATAACTATTATTCTATTTTCAGCATTAAAAAATGCACACAAATATACATGAAAGCTGAACACATTTTCCCTCAACACAAATTTTTGGAAACATTTCTTCCTGAAATCTACATATTTGGGTCAAAAACTGAGCTGCAAAGATCTAAATCAGGACACAGTACAAAGGAAAGCTGAATTCCAATTTGGTTTTTCAATTTTGGATTGGGTCATTTTGCTTCAGAATGCGAGCAGAAGGAAATGCCACAGCACCTCCACCTTGTGTGAGTTGCTGTCTCTCGGTTTATTTGGACTTACCACAGTTGTGAGGATGTCCTAAATACCTTGAAGGCACTAGATTCCATCTGATCCTAGAAGATAAGGAGGGTCAGAGCTGGTTTGTACTTGTATGGGGGATGACCAACCAATACCAGATGCTGTAGGCTATATTTTGGAGGAAGAAACTGGCAAAACCACTTCTGAATACTCCTTGCTTAAGAAAACCCTGTGAAGTTCATGGGGTCATCATAAGTTGATAGGCAATTTGAAGGCATATACACACACAGTTGTGAGCATAACTCTGAATAACCCTGTCCTGAACTATTTAGAGGAAGAAGAGGACAAAAGTTTAATAATTAAATATAGAAAAGAGGAGAATGGGAAGTAGGTGGTGATGAACTTCAGTTGCGATTAAGTGGGTAAGGAAGAAGAAACCCATATTAAAAGACAATGTCCCCAAACGTTACTTTGTGGATGATAGCTCCCAGAATTACCCAGACAATCTGGGCATTGGCCATGATGTCTAAGGGATTCTGGGAACTGCACTAATGTTTCCAAGTTAGACATGGTATCTGCAAATTTTTGAAGGGCTATCAAGTGTCTAATACCCTAATGGCACCAAATCCCATCTGATCTTGGAAGCTAAGCAGAGTCAGCTCTAGTTAGTATTTGGAGGGGAGATGCCAATGAATACCAGGTGCTGTAGGTTATATTTCAAAGAAGGAAGTGGCAAAACTATCTCTGAGAATTCCTTGCCTAAGAAACCCTATGAAATTCAGGGGCCTGCTTTAAATCAACAGTCTACTTGAAGGCACATGTGTAAATTATCACATATGCGATTAAGGAAATTGGTTTTCTGTTGCTCCAGAGGACAAAAATCCAAACCATTCAACTAAACGCTTCTGGGAAGTTGTGCAAGATACATCCTAGGAAGAAAATCATGACAAAGAGGAGAGTTACTTGGCCCCCTATATGGACCAGAGAAGCAAAAGCTTCACTGGACTTCCTTCAACCTTCCCTGTCAGCAAGGACACGCAATGCCTACTGACTGTGGCCATTTCTGCCCTACAGTGCTATTATTCCACTTTCAACATCGTATGGAATCCTGGGATTTGCAGTTTAGGGAGGGGCCTTTAGAATTCTCAGCCAGAGAGCTCTTTGGCCTCAGTAAACTACAAACCCCAGAATTCCACAGGATGTTGAAAACAGAATAATAGCACCATAACAGTGTAGTGCAGAAATGGCTTGTGTTCCTACCTGGAACTGCTATCAGCCAGGGAACCAAAGGCCCCTGCTTCCCGGGTAATACATCATAGCAAGGAGGAGATCAACTGGGCCCAATATATCACTCCCAAAAAGAAGAACATCTCAGTTATGAAAGGGAAAATAGAACATATTGTGAGCTCATTAGAACTTCAAGATCCAGAGAGGCCCTCGCCTCTCTCCCACGACCCTCTCAGGTGTTATTTAGTGGGAACAAGGCAGAGGGACTTCTCAGTGGCTGCCCCCAGACTTCGCAACTCTCTCCCTAGAACTGACAAGATGGTGTCTTCTTTGCTCTCCTTTCAATGGCAGGGTAAGACATTTTCGTGCCATCAGGCTTTTAAAAATTGACTGGATGTGGGCTTGTGATGCTGTGCAGCTTTGCTTTTAGGTGATATAATTTTAATGAGTTTTAATGTATCTTATGTATTTAATACTAATAAGTTTAGCATAATTGTTTCAGCTTTGTAAATGGTTTCAATATTATTTTAAATTCTATATTTATATTTCCATAGATGTTAATTTGTTCTGTTTCAATCTTATCAGCCGGCTGGACTTCCATTGTTAAAGAAAGGTGGGGTATAACTAAAACAACAATAATATTGTAGTTTAAATAAAATAAGCCAGCACGTAAACTTTGTAAGGTACCTTTCAAAGCCAAAATTACAAGCATTTTCTATTTTCATGGGCATTTCTTTTACTTTCAGTCATTTCTCATCCTTTTACACCAGTTTGGATCTGGCCGTGTATCCGTGGCTTTGAGATCTCACATCTTCCCTGCCTCTCCCTCCCTCCCTCCATCAACTTTCCTCTGATAAATAGCTCATTTTGCAATCACTATCATATAATTTAGCATGTTGACAGGTGCATAAACTACACATGAGCTTTATATAAATATTAAACAGCCTTTTCTCAAAAATGAAAGCTCCGAAATGAAACACGGTTCGCTCAGCTCTGCCTTAATAGCGATACTCAAAAAGGAAGGTTTGCTGGGGAAGAAAAGGAGGAGATTTCTCTAGTGGCACAGGCGCTGGGCAATTTGGTTAGATTGTATTTGGTCTTCGTGACTATCACCGTCAGGTGCTATCAAGAGGCATCTGCGATGATGGAGTTGTGCAGAGCTGCGCTTTTGACTTTCTGTCTGGCTCTCTGTCTTTCTTTTCTTTTTCCTTTTCTCATAAGGAAGCAAGATGAGCCACGCCAGATCAGAGTGAAGAGTCATCTAGCCCACCATCCTGGCCCTTTTCTGCATGAGGAACAACATTTTCTCAATAGATAATATTTCTCCACAGAAAATAGTGTTTTCTGTGCAAAAAAATCATGTCTGATTTTTGTACAGAATATGTACAATACGTTCCTGAGTTGTGAAGATACCCACTAGTTCAGCAGTAACCTGATCAACACACACACACACACACACACACACACACACACACTAGTGTATATAGCCAGTGTTGCTCGGGATTCTATTTTCTCATAGTTAATACTTGCTAGAAAGATTTGAGAACCTGTGTCTCTAATTTCTCCAAACTGTCTTGTCCAGTACCTGTAACTTTTCCCCATATTCCCCAATCCAATCTGTATTCACAGTTATTAACATATACAAATTGGGTTCCTGAGGGAATACACTGCCCTCCTCCTTGCTGCTAGACCTCATCTCCATAGCAACTGTCCTATTCAAGACAGACATAGTCGACTGAGGTCCAAAAGCTCTCTGGCTGAGAATTCTAAAGGCTCCTCCCTAAACTGTAAAGCCCAGGATTCCATAGAATCTTCTCAGGCAGCCAATGGTATGAGGTCTTCACCTGACACAGCCAATCGTATGAAGCCTTCTCCTGACAAAGGCAAACTTCAAATTGTGTATTTGTGTATAGTGTCTAATATTCTTTGCATCCTTGAGAGTTGCATGACTCCTTAACCACCTAGTCGAAAGGATTAGAGAAGACTGCTTATATGCTTGGGGAACAACAAGCTGCATATGGGATCTCCACTTAAGCAACTTCTGAACAAGTGCAACCACTTGCATAGCATTTTAAAGACTAGCATAGCTAGATGGAATTACCCTTAAGTATGTCACTAACAAGATGCAAGGCTGTATGTAACCTATCTTACCCCTGCTCTAAGGCCTTGAGGTTCTGCTCAGCGTTGGTACCTGGATAATTCCTGGAGATACTGGGGATTGATTGATTGATTGAATCTTGGACCTTTTGCTTGCAAAGGATGTCCTCCATCACTGATCTGACTTGGCATAAGATGGCTTGCTATATTTGCTAGACAAAGAAAATATTTGTAGAGCTTGCACCTTAATGAAAGTTTTCTTCTCCCCCCTACCTTAGGAAAATGGAGGCACTGGTAAAATAACATAAATCTCCAAAAGAAAGGAGTGGTGTTTTTTTTAAAGGAGGAGGAACTTCTGAATTTCATGGCCAGGTTTTATCATGGGTGATTTTCCTTCTATTTCATTCATCTCTGTTACAACATAAAATTTCATCAACTGTAAATGTCAAATCTTTTCTTTGTTATTTGCTAATGTCATAAAAAAAAGCCTGAATTGTTTGCTTTGTTAAAGGGCTTAGTGAGCACTGACTATTCTTTATTTGTATTTTACTACCAGAAATGATTCTCTTTTTCTTTTTTTTTCTTTTTTTTTTAAGGTAAAATAATAATAATAATAATAAAAAATCCCAGCTGAAATGGGATTTAAATAACAGAGTGAAGTTTGCCATTATCATAAATGTGTGAAGTGCTTTGTGAATAATAAAATGGATCATGGATTCAGGATAATTCAAACTGAAATGTTATGTTCAGCATCAGAATTAGATTACATTAATGTAGTTCATTTGAAATGGTTTAAAGGCCGTCGGGTATATGAATAAGGAATCTGTATCGTAACTTAGAATAAATAGACTGCAGCGTTTGTTTATAATGTTAGTGCTAAACAAATCTATTATTACATTTCTGCATGTAGGATTATATTACTGTGGCTATTAAGGCAGCTCCTTTGTGAGGGCAAACTGTAATTGCAAACATTACCTGGATGTATACATTAATTTGAGCTGAAACAATGTTTAAGTAACCTCAGGTTATTTATAGGCCTGGATGTTTTAATTAGTTATTTTTAATTTGTTATGCTTCATGTTAGAGGAAGGACTCATATGGGGCAATAACTATGGAAATAGTAGAGAGAAGGTTGGCCTTGGATTGAAAGGTACAAGACATTCAAATCCACAATCAGCTGTGATTTTTCATCCTGAGCTTTGCCCTAAAGATGGTCAAATCTGTCAATCTCTGTTCAGCTCAAAACAGACTCCCGAAGCAGTGTTCTAGGACCTATTCACACTACAGAATTATAGTGCTGTGATTCTACTTTAACTGCCATAGCATTATCCTATGGAATCATGGGATTCACAGCTTCGGGAGGCATATTTAGAATACTCAGCCAGAGAACTCTAATGCCTCACCAAACTACAACTCCTGGGTTCCACTGAATGTGGCTGTGACAGTTAAAGTGGAATCATAGTACTATTGTTGTGCAGTGTGGATGGGCCTCCAGTCTTGTCCCACTTTGCTTGGATTGCTAGCATAAGATTCATCAAGGGCCGTCAGATGCACCTTGCACCATGGTTTGGCCACTGCAGTTATAAATACTTAAGCATGGTTGGTGCACATTTAATTCAACCTGTCACTTCAGATTATGCCCTGTGACTCTAACCAGTTTGGTGCATTGGTTAGCATTCTAATTCAGACTTTAGGATACCAGCTTCCAGTTCCCACTCAGTCATGAAACTCACTGGGTGCCCTTGGGCCAACCATTCTCTCTTTCTGAACCTGACCTACTCCACTAGATACTTGTGAGCATAAAATACGGAGGAGAAGAGCTATGTACAATCCCTTGGTCCCCTTGGAGGACAAGCGGAACACAAATGTAGCAAAGAAATTAAATGTCCATAATTTACAGGGCCAGTTTTCTACTAGGGGTATCTAGAATTTTCAGCCAAATTGCTCTGATGCCTCACCAGATTATAAGCCCCAAGTGTCCACAGGAAGCAGTCAAGACAGTGAAAGTGGAATTATAGTTCTGTAACTGTATAGTGTACAAAGGGCTCTGGTGTTTTGTACATTGTGGGGGTTTTTCCCTGCATTTTTTATCATTAAAAAGCCCCCAAAAATGGGGGGAGGATGTCTCCTGATTGCTTACCACTTTTTCAATGGGATCTCTCAGTGTATTGAGATGCCTTTTCTTGAGAAAATCTATGATTATGAACATCCCTAGATGGAACACTTTGTCACAGTTAAGGAAAATAAAGTATGGATAAGTGTAATCTTTGTATAGGACCTATCTGAAGCTGAGTTATGCTAAAATGGGAATGAAATCTTCCACTCATATTGGAGGAAGAAAGGCAAAGGCAAGCAAGTAAACACTGGGGCAAATTATATTTCTTTGCACAATGGATCGTCATCCAAGCCAGGAGGGGCACCACTGCAGAGTGATTCCCCCTCCCCCAAAAAATTGCTTGAATGACAGGATAGGGTCGTTCATAGCATGGTTCCACTTTAACTGCCATGGCATTATGGTTTCTTGGTTTACCTTGATGACTATATCCTCTCATAGAGTCTGCTCTAGCTTGTATTCCTAATGATGTGAAGTCCTAGAGTACCCTGGCCCCATTGCTTCTGTGCATGATATTAGCTTTCACGCTATTGTGCTTTTTTTGTTTCTTTCTTATTTTCCAGGTGGTATCTTTTCTGTTTTGGGTTCCCATTCTGCTTCTTTCTTTTTGATGTTCAGATACTTTAAGGTAGGCTTTTTTATTATTATCTTTCTAGTTTACTGTCTCTCTCCATTACCAGCTAAATTCTTTTCGAGTTTATCTTTCATTTCCAGTTCTATCACCTCCTGCACTTTCTCATCTTTCAACTTGTTTCCTTGTTGTTCTTCTTAGCTGTCGTCTCTTTTACTTTAAGGAAACACTTCTAAAACTGAGCTACTTCTTCGTCTTCCTTCATCCACTCTTTCTCCCTCCCTTTTGTTGTAGCTTGGCTCTGGTGTAATCTATTCTTCTTCTTACATATGCAGCCTTGGTATTGTGATAGATCCTGCCTTCTTTCTTGTCTTCATTCTTTTATTCTGGCAACTGTCAGTTCTTGTTATAATCAACTTCTTGTGCATGTTTACTCAGAAGTACATCACACTGTGTTTTAAGGTCTTACTTCCTAGTCAACTTAATATTGCAGTCTTACCCATATCTACTGAAACATAACTCCAGTTGAATTTAATGAGACCTACTGCCAGGTAAGTATGTACAGGATTGCAGTGCAACTCTTTTCATTTGTGGACCATTGCTATGTCCTTCTACTGGTTTGTTACTGTCAAGCATTTTCTTTATGTCCATCTTTTAACTTACAAATGTTTGCAAGTGCTTTTGTGTCTCTGAAGAAATGATGATCAACACATCAGGCTATGTGTGATTCAAGACAATCTTTTGACCTAATTTCTCCAAATTCCCTACTAATCAGAAGTAAAATAGATGGCAACCAAAGAAGAAGCCTCTTCAGTTGTGTCCACCCAGTTGTGGAATTCTTTCCCTGGGAAATCTCATCAGGTTACTTCCTGTTATCTTTTCAACAAGAAGCAGAGATCTTCCACCCGTCCATCAGGCTTTTAACCTTTATCTTGTGGTGATATTTTTGTGTCTGCTAGTGTCAGCTGTTGCTTCACTCTATCCAGTGTCAACCAGACACAAGATGAGCTGGACTTTCAGGAAGGTGGTAGAATCTCTTTCTTGAGAGGTTTTAAACAGAGGTTAGATGGGCATTTTTCCAGAGTGCTTCATTATGCTTTCTTCCATAGCAGAGGTTTGAACTAGGTGGCTCTTGTGCTCCCCTCCAACTTTAAGATAATTCTAAATGACATCAATAGGATGTACCAGCCAAACACAAAATAAGTGGGAGCTGGAAATGAGGACTATAAAGTCCATTTGTGGCATCAGGTTGACAGATGTCTAGACCTTGGTCAAAAGAATGATCAGAGCCCAACATTCAGGGAAGTACAAGGCAGAGTGATCACTAGCATTGGATGTTAAAGTAGTGAACTGTAGCTTCAGTGTCAGTGGAGCAGTGCATCCATGCTAGGTTTTAGTCTCAGGTTCAAAGGAGCTATCCAAGGTAGTGAACCTGTTTTGGAGATAAAGTTCAGCACTTTGGACACCTCCTTTGAGGTGCATACTGAAGCCTGGAATGGATTCACTACTCCACTGACCAGCTGGCAATGTTAGGCCACCACTACCCACTGGAATTGTAAAAGTGACAATTCCAAGCATTCACCAAAGAAAGCTGTAGAGAAAAGGCAAACTGGCCTGGCTATATTTTCCAGTTGCTCTTTGCATGTATAGTATAGGATAGCAAAAAAGACTACTTAGCCAGTTATATTTTTCACTGAAAATTCTCATGCAAATTGATGAGGAACTTAACAGGATGTAGAACTCCTGGCTGCAACTCTGGAGTTCACAATACAATGCTGCTGTGTTATTAATGCTGGGGTAGCAATAAGAAGATTGTGTAAGGAAAAAGGAACCAAAAACTACAGTGTTAACTATAAATAAATATAGCTGATTTGCAGGTAACAACTTTATTGTTGTTACACCAATATGGGTCGGCCTGGCATGAGGCACCAATCCATTGATCAGACCCACAGATAGAGTGACCCAAAGCATTTGACCCAACCTTGCATTGTGATGCAAGCAGGAGGCAGCCAAGAGGGGGCAGCTGAGAAAGCCACCCGGCTATATTGCCATTGTGTGATTCCCTGATGCCTGGGCGTGCGGTTGGTCACACCCCCAAACTGGTTGTTAGACTGTAAGCCCGTCTTCAACATCCTTAAGGGGAACTCCATAGGGAATGATGTGTAGGAAGGTCCAGTTTCCACCAAAATGGGATCTTATTCCATGCCTTCATGGGTGTAACAGGAAAGATAACCTTCAAAGGGAAACAGGATTTGAATGCAGAAATGACGGGACAATGTGCCATAGGGTGGAAAGGCAGGAAGGCAAGACAAGTCAGTTTGCTTTGCCAAATTCTCCTTCCTGGATAGACTTGACTGAAGCCTGCTGCTTCAACATCAGGCACCTGGACAGCACCCTTACCGCTTGTTGCTGATTGGTTGCTTCTTCCTGTGTCTGGAAAAAAAGAATGCCACAAAGGGTCTCAGAAAGAAGACAAGTAAGAAGAGGGTTTATTGATCCTCACCTGCTGCCACCAGCCTCTAGATCTTTTCCATGTAAGTCTGTGGGCTTGTTGCTTATTCTTGTTGTTGTTGGAAAAGATTATTTCCAATATGTCGGCATCTGTGATGATAAAATTAATACCAGAACTGCTGAGTTAACTGGAAGGAAATCTGCATTTTTTAAAAACTGCACCTGAATATGGTTCTTTTCCAAGAAAAGGAGGAGAAGGTAACAGCTTGTGGCAGTGTTTTGCTATAAAACAGTTTTCTTTCAGGCCCTTGACTGTTATCCATAAAATTGCCTGAAACCGACATGAGGAAAAGCAATCAAAGCATGGAGAAATTAGACCAGCAAGTGCCAACTTAATGGAGTTTTACTTTGTCTATTCTGGAAAGGCTGACAGAGCAGAAACAAAAACCAGCCATGCATGACGAACTTAAGGATACGGTAAAACATGAGGAGATGAAAAAGGCTACTTCTAGGCAAGAGATGAGCACAAAACATTGTTCACAGAGGCCTGGGTTCTGATGGGCCATTTTCTTCTGTGTGACAAGACCTCACTCAGTCCATGTGACTAGTTTGGGTTGTGTCTTCCAGTTGCCTGTTGACTTGTGGTGACTTCATGAATTTCATAGAGCTTTCTTAGGCACAGAATATTTAGACTTGGTTTTGGCAGTTAGTACATGTCAAAAGAGAGCCAGTGTGATTCCCCTCTTGGCCATAGAAACCCATTACACACTCAGCCTCAGAAAACCCTGTCATAGGTTTGCCTTAGGGTCACCTTAGGTTGGAAATGACTTGAAGGCACTCAACAACAGCACAAATGTCAAAATAAAATCAATTCTGGTGCATTCTTTTTTGAAAAAAAAAATAGATGGATGTGGAAATTGGAAACACTGGGGTTATGGAGGAATACACGGCGAACTCATATGGACTGTAAATAATCCCTCATCTCTATCCCTTAAGTAGATTTCTTGAGCACCTTTATTTTCTTTTTTCAATTTGTCTTGAATTGTCTCTCCCTCTTTCTTGAGTTAGAGGACTAGTGCTAGTTGTCTATACAATAGAAGAGATTAAACTATACATTTATGATTTCTTTCAGAGATGCTTCATTCTAGGTTATTAAATCATCATCATCATCATCAAATCAAAATAATTAATATTTATACAGAATATATAACCCCTCCAATGATTGCTGGTCATAACTGGTAAGTGCTGTTTATAACCTCTACAGCCCTATATGGCTTGAGTCTAGGTTTTCTGAAAGACTGTATCTCCCTGTAAGCCTCACAAGTGTGACCATGAGGTCAGTATGAGGGCACTGCTCCCAATCAAGAATTCTCCCCCCCAGTGAAATTTTCCTTTCCTCCCCAAATATCTAACATTTCAGAGAGTGAGACACTGAATAATCATTCAGTGCCATCAAAGCCAATGAGGTCCTAGGCTGCATCAATACAAGTACGGTGTCTAGGTTAAGGGAAGCAACAATACCACTCTACTCTGCTTTGGTCAGACCACTGCTGGAATACTGTGTCCAGTTCTAGGCACCACAGTTCAAGAAGCATATTGACAAGATGAAACATGTCCAGAGGAGGGTGACCAAAATGGTAAAATACCTGGAAACCATGAGCTAGAAGGAGCAGCTTAGGGAGCTGGATATGTTTAGCCTGGAGAAGAGAAGGTTAGGAGGCAGCACAATAGCTATTTTTAAATATTTGAAGGGATGTCATATGGAGGACAGACCAGGCTTGTTTTCTGCTTCTCCAGAGACTAGGCCATGAGCAACGGATTCAAACTACAGGAAAGAGCTTTCGACCAAATTTTAGGAAGAACTTCCTAACAGTAAGAATAGTTTGACTGTGGAATCTGCTGCCTGAGGGTGTGGTGGAGTCTCCTTCTCTGGAGGTTTAGAGTCTGGATGGCCATCTGCTGGGAGAGTTTTGATTGTATATTCTTGCTCGGCAGGGGGTTGGATGAGAGACCTTGTGGTCTCTTCCAGATCTATAATTCTCTCTGATTTGTTTGCATTCTCTTCATAACTCATTTGGACTCTTTTCTTTTGATGCTTAAACTGTATTTCTAGAAGCTCAACTGAAGTATTAATTAATGACAGTGATAGAAGTCTGGGGACTGAAATTTCATTAAGAGGCAAAACTCTTATTTAGAAGAGGCATTGATCTCATCCCCCCCCCCCCCCGCTACACCCATGACCTGTGTGAGTTTTAAGAACTTCAGTGAAGGGCTTTCTCATAATCCCATCCGCCTCAGATGCATCTGGCGAGGACATGGAAGCAAGTTTTCTCCTGAGCTGCTCCTAGACTGTGGAAATCTCTTCCTCAGGAAGCTCGGTTGGCCTGCTCTCTGCTCCCCCCCCTTTTTTTTTTTTTCTGATAGAGAAAGACTTTTTCATTTAGATGACAGGAGTTGTTTTCCATTGAAATCTTGATAGTCTTTGAATGGGCTCTGTAGTGCTGATAATTTTTCCATATTCTGAACGTGTTTCAATATTTATTTATTGGGTGTTTACACTTTTGTTCTATATGTTGTTGGAGTTGTGTTTTGTTTTTACCTAACCCCTATGAGCTTTATAGGGTGACCATAAGTCAACAGGTGACTTGAATGCACATAGATATACATGTGGTAAACCATTCTGGATCCTACACTGAAGAAAGCTGGATATGAATCAATTGAACGTTTTGTTTTGTGAATGTTAGATTAGATTAGTGACTATTTTGGAATACCCCTCTTTGCAAGTGGGCATGTTGGTAGGCCTTGTGGTTGTTTTCTGGCAGTAAGGCATTTAGGATGATGGGAAGAGTCGAAGAATAAAGGAAAGAAAGTAAAGAGACGTAGGTGTGGAAATTCTAGTTAAATTTCACAAAGCATGCATCAAATCTTATTCTCTGGGTGTTGTGTATATAATCTTAATAACACACCAATTTAATCAAGTCAGCTACAGTACCTTAGCTATCATTTAATTGACTGTGGTTTGTATCGTGCATATTTAATAGTCTGATGATTGAAAATTTAATGATTTCAGTCACTTAGCTAAAAAAGACAAATATTAACAACTGTTACACCGTCAACTCAAATTAAACAGGATGACTTAAATTCCACAGGTATTTCAACTATCCAACATGCAAGGTCTGTCTTTAAAACAATTCTATCTTTAATTGTAATCTGAAAAAAAAAAAACCCAACCCAACACTTCCTAAAGGTGAACCATTAGCTTTATGGCTGCCCATCCTTCTCTCCCTCACTTTCATTTTCCTTTCCTCCAGTTTTCCTCTGTTCCTCCAGCCCAGCTGTCTTCAGTATTTATCCCAAAGACTGCAACATGTTACTCAACATTTCATATGCTTTTAAAATTCTCTTCCTTCTTTTGCCGCTTGTTCCCTTTGATAACTTTAAATCAGTTTACCTTCCCCACAGTGCAAAGGCCATGATCTTACGAGGACCTTTGACTCCATCCTCCTGTCCATGTTTGATACAAAGGCCTATTTATATGGAATGAAGGCCTATTAAGATTAAAGGTAAGTGACAGTTACTGGTGTATATGAAGCTAGTCAAATTCATGCAGGCAGCTATCATTGGAGTTGACTAATCTTTTCCCCATTCATTTTATTAGATGGATAAATCTCAAGTTCTTTCCATCAAAACCATGAAGAAGTTTGCAAACCAAACAAGATGTTCAAACAAATTGCATCGGTTAAATTCAGTAAGTACAGCTTTTCCTAGCATAGCCACAGAATTTGTTCAGTGGGGGCTCCAACTGTCACCATTTGGCTGAGACAGTCTTGATTAATTTTCTGTTGTCCCACTTCTTAAGCTGTATTTAAAGTGTCCCAGTTCTCTCTTTTCTCTCTCTTTTCCCTTTTGTTCTCAGCTTCAATTGCTGCAAACTGAGTTCAAAGTGCAGAACTAATTTGCATTCAATCATGTTAGCATGGAGAAGAGGAGAGGGTGGAATCTTGCCTCTCCTAGCTTGTGTGTTCTTCCTCATGAATAACTTTTGCCTTGTCCTCTCAACCACCCTCTGATTTTGCTTATCCACACATGTCTCAATTTTTATTTGTGTAATGTTGGAATGTATGGTGGGGTTGTTCTGTCTGAGGGTGGCAAGTGCACAGAACAACATGTCTTTAGTTCAAGAACCAAACAAACCAGAAACTAAGTTAATCCAGGGTTATACACAGATGATTCAAAAAAGCAGAGGAGTAGTCAAAGCAGTCAAGTGATCTAAGTATAAAAGGCAGTCCAAGCAGGGTCAAAACCCAGTCAGGGAATAATCAAGGGGAAGAGTCCAAAAAGCAAGATGAGTTTCAGGAAACTAGACAGTAGGGCCTGTTGCAATGGCCAAGATAGTGGAGCTGTTGCTCTGCACCATGGACACTGGTGTGACTAAGCATGGCTGGCCTCATTATTCCAGCATTTTCCATTTTAGGTAGGTTATACCATTACGTGTTCTTCTGTTGTGAAGTCATCCGTCTCCTGAAGAGGGTTCATGACGGCCATGCAATGGCTGGGACTGGGTGAGAAGACAGCCAGGCACCCTCCAGCAGTGACCCTTCAGCTGGACACACAATGAAGAAGGCACCTTCTGGGATCCACCAAGAGTCCTTTGGCTATAGTGCATCTGGCTATAGGAACAAAGTCATATTCTGCCTGGTCACCCCTAAATGTTTTCAAGTGGGGAGGCAGCAGAGAGGTGGGTTCTGCACATCTGGGAGAGGATGAAAGAGCAGAGATCCATCTGGCAAAGCTTTACATTCTGCCAGACCCAGCTATGATTCTGATGAACCAGAATATCACTGTGCCATGTAGGCTTGGTAATAGTCAGGATTCCTATGGCCTGGTCTCAGAGGAGGACAGTAACATCTGGGGGAATGAGGTGCAGAAATGCCATGTCTGTATCATTTGGAGCTCCATACAAGCACAGAAATGTTGAATTGCAAGAGCTTTGTCCCATAATTCAAATGTAAGACAGGTTTGACATCTACCCTTTAGAAAAACAAACCTTATTTTAAGTCTTAATACAATGCAAGTAATGATGTAGTTAAAGAAGCTTCAAGACATTATAGAGATGGAGTTCATTACATGCAGAATTAGACACTCTTGGGAAGTATTTTTAGAATGATGAGATCTAATTAGCCTATTGTTTAATGAAGTAAATTTAAGAAGATGGATTATATAACCAGCTTTAGCCACAGCACTGGTTAATGATTAAAAGTAAAGAGGCCTCAGTAATTTGGCAGGTTCAGCTTTTCTGTACAGAGACAACATTTCTGTTGGTGCAGACAATTATCCCAGACTCTCATTCTATACTATTTTCCCCAGTTTACCTTCCAAGTAAATGATGGTCTTATCTAGAAGGAGGGAAAAAAACTTTCACAGAGTATCAAAAGTTTCCAATTCTTTTTGTTTTATTTTACATGAATCCAAACTCTTTCTTGAAAGATCTTGGGTTTTCCTTCCTTCTCTCCTTCCCACTGATCATGTGTCACATCTTGACTCAGGCAATGTTTCAGAAATTGATTTTCACCCATTTCCACTGAGCCTTTTTTATTATTATTCAGGAGTCGAAGTGCTAAAGTCCTTTACACTAAATAAGCATTAAGATCATTTTATTTTAGGGCTAGCATTTCTCTTTCCTTCACCTGATCCCTGTTGAATCTGCGTCTTGGAAACAATAGCTGTGTTTGCTGCCAGTGACCGTCTTATCTAGTTCCAGGTTAATACAAACAAACAGCCAAGCACAGATAGGTTTTATTTTGGAGAATACTGAGTTAATTTAAACTGACCTGGGAAGTAGGAATGAAAAGTTCTTGATAATGTCAGGATTCCTGAGAAATAATTCAGGATGAAGAAAATGTCATGTGGATCTCCATAATAAAATCATTTGTACAAAAAACAAAAACTGGGACCCTCAGATGCTTTTTTCTCATCAGGAGGTGGTCAGTCAGAGTTCTTGCACAAACTAACCAGGGGAGAGGGATGATGATTCAGAGTTCATGGTAAATCTGGCATCCTCAAATGTATGAAAATCTGAAGTTTTGGAGGATTTATGTCTCCGTTTATGTTTTGGAGGATTTATGTCTTCTTTTCCTAAAAAGGATCGGTACCTGACAACTTTAGAGAAAGAATCTTGTGGAAATAAAGGGACTTGTTAAGCACATCCTTCATTAACAGTCTCTCCATATTATCAGCCTGTACGACTATAGACAGAGCGAGTTCACTGGGGCCATGCTACTTGTGGAAAATGTCATCCACATTTGTATCTGTGTGCAGAAGGTGTACCAATTCTCAAAGGGCTTAGGATACTCTGAAAAGCCTCCAGAACTCAACAGTAAGCACTGCCTCGTTTTTTTCATCAAGTAGGATGACCGTTGAGCTCTCAAACATTAAATACCATGGTTCTTCATATGCTACAATGGCGTGAATCCTATTGTTACTCCCAACCAGATTAAACCCTTGGAGTCAGTGGATTTACCTACATGTTGACTCATGGGTTGGCTATTGATTCAATGGGTCTGCTCTAACTGGGGTTTATTGATAGGATTCTATCCACTGTAGCTTTTAATTTCATTTATATTCCACCTTCCTTTTTTTTATGGAATTCCAAGACAGAGTACATAAAGCTGGAGCTGAGAAACATCTGGTTTTCCAGATGGTTTCCCCTGCAGTTTCATCAGCCTGCATCCAGTATAGCCAATGGGTTGAGAGTGTAGGAGCTATAGTCGCAAACAACTTGAAGACCAAAGATTCCCCACTTTTACTTCGGAGGCAATCTTTCATCCTGACATTAAATAGCAAGGCTGCTACATCAAATGCCCCCAGATCATGCTGATAATACAGCATGGAAATGAACTAGCCCATAGGAACATAGGACACCATCTTATACCAGGACAGACTATTTCTTTCCATCCAACACAGCATTACCTATGCTGACCTGGATTCCAGGTAGAGAATTTTCTCACCACTTCCAGACTCCAAACTGGAGATGCCATCGTTTGGACCATATACTCTATCACTGAACACAGCTTGGGAAAGATACTTTTTAGACTACAAAAATTATTATGCTAGCTGAGAATTCTGGGATTTTAGTCTTTAGCATTTTCTCAGCTGCATTAATGAGGTGTGGCCCTTCCCCAAATGTTATCAAGCATGGAACTCCATTGCATGTCAACTGTCACAAAATCAAATATTGTAAGATGTCAAAGATGCAGATGAATGTTCAACATCAGCACCCTAATAAGGCTTCTGAAGAGAATTCCAGAAATCACATTCATGCCAGCTCTACTGTCGATATCCATTGTACATTCTTAATAAGATCCAGTGTGGTGTAGTGGTTTGAGCATTTGACTATGGTCTCCAGCGATCAGGGTGCAATTCCCCACTCGGCCATAGAAACCCATTGGATGACCTTTAGTACATCACACATTCTCAGACCTGGAAAACCTTGCAATAGGCTCACCTTAGGGTTGCCATCAGTTGGAAATGACTTGAAGACACGCAACAATAGCAACAACATTCTTAATGATTTGTCCCTCTTCTGACACTAGAACAAAATGCTTCCTGTCTCCTTTGAGGCACAACCAGAATGCAAGCAATGACTGGGATTTTTTTTTAATTTTTTTTTTTTTTAACTCTTAGGTCCCTATCACACTGCATTGATATAACACTATTATTCCACTTTAACTTCTCTGGCTGCACCCTGTGGAAATTCTAGGGTTTGTAGTTTGGTGAGGCACTGAAGCTCTCTGGCTGAGAATTCTAAATAACCTCTCCCTAAACTGCAAATCCCATGATTCCATGTAATATTGCCATGGCAGTTAAAGTGGAATAATAGCACTATAACAAGATAGTGTGATAAGGCCCTCAGCAAATTCTACATATTCAAATCTGATTGGCTACACAGAACTACAATGCCATCATGCCAACTGTGGGGTTGCTAATTGGCTGGCATCATATTGCCAACTAGAAGAAAACTGTAAAAGAAAAAAAATATAGAATTACACTGATGTACAGTATGGACACAGGGTACAAACAGACACGAACATGATACATTTAGAGAAACAAGAAATATTTTTGAGCCTCCAGGGTCCCATTTTCATAAAAAGCCATTCAGCCCTAAAAATACATCCCATCACTAGTTTATTTCTTCAGCAGAAATGGACAATATGTATTTCAAGAAAACATTTTGTCATTTATTATGTCATAAGCAAAAAAGAGTAAAATAAACTGTTTATTATCACGCATAAAATGCTTTTGATCAGCCAACTGAAAAACTAATTTCATTTTCTCATTACACTGCCTTAGGCATCCTTTAACGTCAATTTTTATTACAGACAAAGCTGGGGAAATTAAAATGATCAGTTACAGTGGAGGGAGAAACATTCATTTCAGTTTTTTTTTTTTTAAAAAAAGGTAAGAATAACAAGTAGCAAACCCATCAGTCTTTGTAATTACAATTAATTTTGCAGCAGCAGAGGGCTAGATCTTACGAGCTCTGAAATGTTGTGTTATTATTTTTTAAGCAGAACCTCGCTGGCACAGTAGGAAATGGAGAAGCACCTGGGCAGCATAAAACCGGGAAATGTTGTTGCCATTTTCTCCCCCCTCACCCACCACCATTCCACACTCATAAAAGACAACAGAGATTGGAATTCCTATTTCCCCCCACAAAAGTGCACTGAGAAACAGAGAAAATCTGAGGGAAAAACAGTTAAGCCTACCTATTTGCATAGACTATTTCTACATAGTAGTCAGAGACTTCTGGGAGTTGAAAGTGACTTTGGTGATCTAATCTTCTGTTCAGCAGAAGAGTTTTGCATCGACAACATTCCTGGCAGCTGGCTAGTAACCCTTCTTCAGTCTCTTCAAAGGAAAGAGCTCTGATGAGGCAGCCATCTTGACTTTGGAAGTCTTTGGTGGGGCTGTAGCTTCTTCCTTATGGATCAGACCAAAGGCTTATCTCGACCATCATTTTGCTCACACAGGACCTGACCAACTGTTCAAGAGGCACAAGAATAAGACATAAATATGGAGATCTGTTTACTGAACACAGGACCCAATAAATAAACTTGACTCTCCCTGATAAATGGCAACAGTCAGAGCATCCACTGTGATTCATTAGTGCAACAAAATCCAAAATTGACAAAGCAGTGCTATTATCATGCCGTACGGCCCCACTCCTGGATACGATGTAATTGGCAAAAATCATTTAATTGGTCTCAAATATAAAATACACGATTATGGCTGAATGCCACGTGCAAAGGGACTCTGACTAAGAACTGGGCTTAGGCAGATGACATCAGCATGGCCAGGTCATAAATTCACGAGGATTAGCCAAAGAACCCCCAACTTAATGGCTTGAATTCATTCTATCAGTTGCCCAAACTCAGAGAACAATGGCCAGCAAAGCAGCTCCAATGAGGCAACCGATGACCAACATTGTGGAACTTCTTCCCACTGCATTTTCTTTTTGTTTCCTCACCTGCCCAGTCATTAAAGGGCTATGGCAACCTCCATCAATGCTTTCTCTCTTGAAGCCAAGACCTTTAGCCCATTCTGAATCCCTTTGTCTGCTCTGCCAGAGAGCCACTAATATTTTCCCCTTCAGGGCAGAAAAAGAGTATTTAAACCTTGGCTCAGACCCTGGCTTTTTGCTAGCACTTGGGAGTCATGCTGCATGCCAGATTCTCATTCCTCCGTGCTGCTCTCAAGCTCTCATGTTTGATCCATTTCACCTCGATTTCCTTCTCTTCAGGATTAGTAAATATCACCCACTTCATCCTAGCTCCTCACTATCCAATTTTTTTCCTTCCTGTCCTTCTGTTAGCTTTGTATGGTTGTGAGACTGCTTAAATCTTGTGTGTGTTTGTGATTTTCCCCCAATAAAACATTCTTTTAACCTCCATCTGGTGTCTCTGTGCTAGTACCTGTATATGCAGGTGAAAAGATGCCAAGGTTACCCCTCTTTTGGAAGCTTCTGTTTTTGAGCTGTAATTCCCCACGTTTCCACAGAGGCATTGGCATTGTGGGTGGACCCCTGAGTCACCCACTTTTTGGGGTAACAGTGCTACTTCTGTTGGCCAACTAAAATTCACAACATACAGCTACATGCAAGCTTTTGAAGCTTTATTGGCTTGCATGCTATAAAGAAAGAACGTTTTGTAATCATGCAAGAAAGCATGGAGATATTGTGTTTGGGGATAGAATACTACAAGTTGCTGAACAGAGGTAGAAACCGCAACACCTACCAATCATAAAAATAACTAAAAACCATTAGTTACTTAACAAAAAAGTGATGTTATCCCTCTTGTTGCTATCATAATGTAAATTAGTTATGCCTCAGTTATATGAAAAAAAGGAGTTAACTGCAAACAACTTTGTGTTTGTAATGATTTAGTCCCAAGTTAATTGAAAATAACATGTTATTTGTAATGAGTTACCCCCAAGCTCTGGACAGATAATATCGTTTTGGTGTAAGTGACATCTTGATGTTACTTTGCCAGACACATCTGTTAAAACATGACTAAGCCCTTCTTAATTATTCTTTTATTTAAGATGATGCATGAACACCATTGATTCCTATGTCAGTTGTTGACACAGCAGTCATGGCAGAAATCTTTCATGGTAATGAGGTCTCTTTTAAAAAAAAAATCAGTGAAAATATACATGATTAAGCTTCCTTATCAGGATGCAATTCATCTTGCATTAAGGATTATAGATCAATGGTGAACATGCCAGGTGATGAGAAAGCATCCAACTGGGATACAGTTGTCATGATCTGTTGTTAAAGGTGTCATTCAAAATGCAAACTTAACACAGTACTCTGGAAGAAATGAACAAAACGTACTTATTTATTTTCTTATTTATTTATTTTTTCTAATTTACAATCCCACCTTTCTCCAAAACTGGAATATAAGCCAGGTTGAAAGAACAGAAAGTTTTAAAAGGTACATAAAAACTTACAGATTTTTTAAAAAAACCCTTAAGCAATAACATTAAAACTCAATTAAACAAATCCTAGTATTAAACACAAGTGAATTAAAAGCAAATTTAACACAACAAAAAAAGCCAATGAAAAATACAGCATCTATTACTGAATGTTCTTTCTTCAATAACCAGTCAACTATCCAAACTCAGATGGAAGTTCTTTAAAAAAAATTCTTTTTAAAAGAATCAGATTTTACACACACACACACCAGCTTTTGTCCCAAGGGCAGAAGGACAAAGGCAGTGGTATGAAATCTGACAGCTTTCTGTGTCCACATTCAAAATTCTGATAAACTCTGGTCTCCTATGAAATCAAATTCTTAGCCACCCCTATTCAGAAAGAAGAGTGGATTTTAAGCATATGGCAACTATTTCCCTTAACCCAAAGCAGTATTCCTTGAATACATCTACCCTCATTTTCATGCATATTCTCCAGGGGACTGCACAAGCTTTATATCACTGGGATAATTAATGCAATCTTCTGACCATTCTCTTCCCTTGTATAGAGGAGAGCAATAGGTCACAGGGCAATAGAGTGAAATTAGATTTTAGCTGAACACATGTCTTGACCTTTTCCTTAAAGCCAATCTATTTACTTCATAACACAGCTCGTCTTGTAGGAACCAATGTAACCAGAGCCAGAGTAAAGGTTAAGACATCTGTGAAGCTGAAGCTCTCCTGTTTCCATTTCTGAGATCATTTTGTTTCATTATACTAAGAGTAATAAAAAAAAAAACCTCAAATATTTTGAGCATTAATAGTCTGGGGAAATAACTTACGAGGAATGAAGTTAGCTCTCACTAGGAACACCATGAATGAGATGGCATGGAAGGTTTTGATGGCTTAATCAGAGTCATGGGGAAGGAATGGTCGTGATCCTACTTATTCTTGTTATTTGCTATCAAGTCAATTGCAACTTAAGGTTACCCTATGAATAAGACATCTCCAAAAGCCCCAGTCATCAAGTCTTGCAAAATCATGTCTGGCCTTCCTTGACTGAATCCATCAATTGGTGGTGTGGTCTCCTCTTTTCCTACTGCCTGCCATTTTACCAAGCTATACCATCTTTTCCAGTGAGTCACATCATCTCATGATACGCCTAAAGTACAGCAGCTTCAGTTTAGTCATTTTTGCTTCCAGTGAGAATTCAAGATAGATTTGCTCTTCTTAGCAATCCATGGTATCCAAAGAACTGTCCTCCAACACCTTATTTCAACTG
Source organism: Cyclura pinguis (assembly GCA_030412105.1). Classification (NCBI taxonomy): domain Eukaryota; kingdom Metazoa; phylum Chordata; class Lepidosauria; order Squamata; family Iguanidae; genus Cyclura; species Cyclura pinguis. The sequence continues at coordinate 26,012,768 of CM059607.1, forward strand.
AGTTGATTTTCTTCCTGCTGCCTTTCTTCACTGTCCACCTTTTACAACAACACATGGAACTTGGAAATACTATGGCCTTGATGCAGGATCTCTGAAGCAGATAGAGATGTATGCAACCAAATCAGCTCCCTCCCCCATCCATTCATAAACACAATGGTGGACTCTTCAGAGAATCAACCAGGAATCTAATAGCATAAGGTAAGTCCTAATCCTTGGTCAAGCATTTATTTCATTTATTAAAATATTTATATTCTGTCCTATACTTGAGAATCTCAGGACAGCATGCAATAAAAGTTGTTTAGAATGATTTAAAAAATATTTTAAAATTGTCTTAAGACAATTTCAAACCAGTTGAAACAATGTAAAATAATGCAGAAAGTAGAACATTTGCTTCTAATACACAAGGTCGAATAATCAGCCTGTGGAATCCGTAGGTAACTATGGAAAAAGTCCCTCTCTAAAACATTGGGGGGTATTGTCAGCCAGTGAAGACAAGAGCTGTGGAAGAAGTGACTTTCCAACTCCCATTAGACACCATCAGCCTAATGGGAGCTGTAGTTCGGCAATGTCAGAAGACTCACTTCTCCCCCACAACTGGTGTCAGCAATGCTCAAGTAGTTAGACCAATTGCCTCAAATTGTCTAAGGCATATTCCTGTGCTTATAGCTAACCACTGAGTATAAAACAAGAAAGAGGCCACAGTAACACCAATAGCTAGTTTAAGATCTTGAAGGAAGAAGAAGTCAAAATAAGACAGAACAGTCCTCACAGAATAGCCTTTTTGTGAAGCATGGATGGGAAGACACTCTCCAGTCACATGCCATTAATCAAAAATGACAGTCTTTATTCATGTATATTTGACTGAAGCTGCATAATTTTAGACTCCACTGGGCCTGGATAAATGACCCCTAAGTATGGTACTTTTTCAAAATTGACAATGATTGATGATCGACCAGGAAATTATGAACACAGAAACAGCCGATCAGAGTAAACATGAAAAATAAGACAGGCCCTTTAGTATTGAAAAAGATTGCTCATTTTCAGTTTTCAAACTCTCTGCATCTCATTTTTTTCTCTCTCTCTCTTCGTCATTCCGCTCATCACATTTCTTTTTAATGCAGCTGTATTGGTTACATTCTGCCTCAAGTGCCCTCATCATAAACTTTGAGATTGCTGAAAGATCCATTCACATAAATGACATTGATTTCATGTTTGCCTGTTTTAAGGGGGGAAAAAAAGGAGGGGTGTCTCTTGAATTGGGAGAGGGAGATTGCAGTGGGGACAGAGCTAAGAAATTATGTTGCATTCATAAGCAATGATTCACAAACAGCGCACTAGTTTCCATGAAAGAACTGAGCTAAAACACACCATCTATTCACAGGCAGCAAAGGGGGCCATTTGTGGCATTTTCATGGGGTAAAGGCAAAGCTCATCTGTGTTTTTTCCAAGTAATGGCCACCATATTCACCCAAAATGAACACTGCTTTATTGTATAATTGTAGTTGTTGTTGTTGTTGTTGTGTACCTTCAAGTGATTTGTGATTTATGGTGACCCTAAAATGATCCTATAGCAGGGTTTTCTTGGCAAGGTTTGTTCAGAGGGGGTTTGCTATTGCCTTCCTCTAATGATGAGACAGTGTGACTTGCCCAAGGTCACCCAGTGGGTTTCAATGGCAGAACAGGGACTCAAATCCTGGCCTCCCAGGGTCCTAGTCCAACACTCTGTCCTGTTTAGAAAGACAGATACAGTTCACTGTCCATAACAGAGTCTATAGTACCAGCCACAGTCAAAGTTTACAGAAGCTTATCAGTCAATTGCCATTCTTGTTTCAGCAGTCCAAGTCAGCAATAAATTCAGTGTCAGTTCAAGGGAATATCCAGCAGTACAGTCAGCACACAAAGCGAGGGTCAAGGTTTCTCAGGAGCACAAGCCATGGATCAAAAGAAGAACACATTGCTTCCACTGGAAATGGCAGTTGTCTGCAACAGACGTCTGCCCAGTCCCATCTCTGGTATTTATTGGCCATCAGCCTCCCCTAACTGTTTGCCTGATTAATAACTCTTCCCTGCACAGGTGCTCTGAGCCTTGTGGGCTCTACCTTTCTCATCTAGGCTGGGCTGCAGTATGTATTGTCCTGTTTATGTCTCTGTGGGGCTTTCCAGACTACACTGTTCTAGTGCTATTATTCCACTTTCAACCTCCTATGGAATCCTGGGGTTTGCAGTTTAGTGAAGGACATTTAGAGTTCTCAGCCACAGAGCTCTTGGACCTCAAGAAACTACAAACCCCAGGATTCCACAGAATGCTGAAAGTGGAATAATAGCACTTTAACAGTGTAGTGTCGAAACGGCCTGTGTTGTGGCTGTTGGGAACGATTCTGTCTGTGTTTGCAGCTGAGTCCTGGCCTGGGATATGATACACTCAAACCACTACATTACACTGGTTCTCTACAGGAGGAGAGAACAGCTGACAAAAGACAGAAGACTCTTTTGCTGAGGTGTCCTTGGAATTCCTCCCAGACACAAGTAAAGGATGTTTCTACAAGTAATCTTGATCTGAACCTCACAGACGACTGTAAAACCAACTCCTTGAGTGTTCTACATCTGAACCACCTTGTTGACCAGTGGATAAATAAGGCTTTCAGAGAATAAGAATTACTATTGATCTTTTGACAAACCATTGTATACTTACTGTAATGGATGAGCTAGGGCCAAGAAAATGGAGCCATTACAGGGACAGAGTAGAGGAGAATACGTCTTAAGTGGCCCTTTCCTCCTTTGTGCCTTGTGCCAGAAAAGAAGTCACCCACACTTTAACCAGCAGGTCTGTGCATAGAAGTTATAAAGGCAGAGCTAACTAGCTGTAAAGTTAATGGGAAAAATGTGAGTCTCATCATTGGAATTAAGGGCATTTCTTTTTGTTGGAACAAAGGGCTGGTTTCTGCTGTTCTTAGGTCCCTTGAATTTTCCGTGGCCTTCGGAAACACACACGATTCAACTGTTTTGTGCTAAAGAAGCCAAATATTGTTTAATAGTTTCTTTCTCCAGGATCTTGGAGACATTACTTTTACAGACTACAGTTCTCCAGATTTGCCACTGACCATGCTGATTGTGGGATTTGTGAAGCAGCGGTCAAAAAAGTAACTTCCCCAAGCTCAGCTATTGGCTATTTCTACTGTTACCTTAAGCTTATGTTACCCTAAGACAGACTTGGGCATTTTACTGATGGAAAAGTGAGATAAAAATGTTTTTAATAAGAATTTTAAATAATACACAAGCATTGCCTTGCCAATAAGCAGTACAACGCAAAAAGAAAAATAATTATTGAAATTGGGCACTCTGTCCATATCTATCAGAAGCATGTTTAATGTTAGCAAAACCTTATTCAAATCTGCAATCATTAGAAAGAAGTAATAGTAATAATTTGCAGATACTCCGCATCAAATTAAAATATTCATCCAAAGCCACATTTTTGTCCTACGGTGAATAAAAGATATAGTGTTCCAATTATGCTGAAAATAACCTATGCCTTCCTCTAATTTTTGGTTGATTGCCTTTGTTAATGAATGAAGCCTTTTAATGTAATTAAATTACCAATGCTTGGTTCGTAGTGTGCAGCATCTGTTTTTCAGCGAAAAACAAAAAACAGCTTTTGAACCCAGTGTCATCTCCAGGTCACAGAAAAGACAAGGCCTCCAGCCCTATTAATATCCTTCTGTAACTTGGAGAGATTGTCCACCTGCTTGCTTGTTAAGACAAAGATAACTGTGCTATTTATCTAATCTTTGACCCTCTAATTGTCCAGAGCATCAAGCCCAGGGTTGAAAGAAAGATTCCTCCCCCTTCCAGGCCTCTGCTCTTATCTGTAGCAGGGATGACCCTCTTCTTGAAGTACCATGAATGTTTTTGATCTGCTAACAAGGCCTCAGGCTGGTCAGGCATAAACACTCAACCCAGAGTTAGCAAGGAATTGCTCACACTAAAGAACCTGGTCACATAGAACTTTCTTGACTTCTCAGATAGCACAGTCCTGTTGGGTTAAAAAAGATGCAATAGGCTAGAAGTGAGGAGCCTTCCACTCTTCCCTTAGACTTGGTGGTCCAGTCCTTCTTGCATTCTTAGTTGGCTCTCCAGGTGGCTGTAGTTCCTTCTCCATGACTTTGTCATTTGGTGGTTCCACAGATTTTATACACTATCCTCCTTTCTAAAAGGTTGAAAACATTCTTCTAGGGCCTCAGTGTGTGTGTGTGTATGTGTGTGTGTTGTGTGCCTTCAAGTCATTTCCAACTTAAGGCAATCCTAAAAGCAAACCTATCATGGGTTTTTCTGGGGCTGAGAATATGTAATGTGCCCAGGATCAACCAGTGGGCTTCCACGGCCAAGAAGGGAATCGAACTCTGGTCTGGAAGGTAATAATCTAGTGCTTAACCATTACACCATGTTGGCTCTCAAGACCTCATTACTGAGAAGAAAAACTTTAAGCTAAAGCATGGCAGTGGTTTGAGCCCCATTCTTTTGCCTTTGCCTTTTCCCCCAACTAGGGTACAGCCCCTGAGACATTCTTTGAAATTGCACTTGGCTCTCAGAATGAAAGAGACTCTTTACTTTTGTAATAAGTCATCTGCAAGCAGTTGATGTAGACTAAAGGAGATCAGGCGAATTTTTCCTTCTGGCATCCCCACATATTAACCCAAAGTAGCAGGTGCTGGGTGTCAGATCCAGAAAGATGAAGTCACCTGCCAGTCTGACTTGGTATAAGGCAGTATCCTACATTCCTGTGACAGGATCCTAGGCCAACCCATCCATCACATTCTCCTGCTCATATCTGAGAAACAAACTTGTTTGACAGCATTCCAAAATGATGGAGTCCCTTCAGGAAGCTTATAGAGATCTCCCTTGGGTCCTGGGCAGGGAGAAAAGCAGGATCTAAATTAAATAAACAAACAAACAAACAAACAAACCACGCCAGGGACTTGGGAAGAAGATTCACAAACTACACAAACCTTTGATGGCTGTCAGCCTTCAAAAAAGGAAGGTGGGGAACAGGACCTCCTAGCTCATTGCTTTGGATTATAGTGTGTCACTTCAGATTATTTCACGGCCTAACTAAACTGGCCTGTCACACTGTAACACAAGGTAGGCTGATGTGGAATGGCATTACATGATGTAGTGTGTCAGCCATTCAAACAATTTTTCTTTTCTCCTCAATGAACAGAGAGCTATCTGCTCCAATGCAGAGTAGATGATTTCTTCCCACTACTGGCCTGTCCCATTTTCAGGTAGGTAATTATGAAATCACCAATATTTGTAGAGAATGAATGACATCTTCTTAAACCAATCTTTCATTCCTTCCCCAGCCCCCACAGCCTCTTTCTTCTGCCTAATTCTTACCAGCAAATTTTCATCAAATGATGTCAATATGAAGAACTATGCTAAGATATTTTTCAAGTCATCCAGCATAAAAACATCTGCTGTGCAAGAGGCCAAAGTGTGGCCCTGGGACTGCATCAAAATACACACATACACACATTGGTCCCCTGCTGTTTTTGTGGGTCTTAACCCCTCCAGACTTCCTGAACCGGACTGTTTTCTGCCCCCTTTCCCAAAGGGGTGAATTACCTTACACAGAAACATACAGGAGGAACAATTTACCTTTCCAATAGGGATCCTTTCACAATTATAGCACTATAACCCCACATTAACTGCCATGGTTCCATCCTATGGAATCCTCGGATTTGTAGTTTGGGGGGGCTCACTGGGAGGGAATTCTAAACACCCTTCCATAAACTGCAAGCCTCATGTCATCTCTGTGGAGGAGCTGCCCAAGCTGATGGTGGCTGAACAACCATCTAACATTTTTCAAGACATTGCCAGAGTCCACATCCTGTGATGTCATCAGGGAATATCCTAAGGACTTAGGTTTTGGCCCAGCAGTCTCAAGGCCTGGGATGGCACTAACCTGACAATTTTACTCTGCAATGCTAGAAATCTGGGGATAGAATTCTGGGCAGATTTCTTTTTTGAGGGACAACGGTTGTTCAGAGTATGTCATTCATTTAAAAAAAAAGTGCATCAAAATACACACATACACACAAGGTCAAGAAAATGATCTGGCCCTGAGATTCTCCCTCCACACCTTGAAGACTGGAAAGAAAAAGTCCCAGGCCCTGAGACTCAGGGCTGGGTCTGGAGATGTGGGAACCCTATGCAGAGAGTGAAACATCGGACATTCTTCCGTCTTCCATTTTTTGTCTTTGCATTCTCTTGGTCGCTTTGCTTTCCCCTTTTCTCTGGATGCCTACACTGTATTTCTACATCGTCAACTGAAGCCAGGTTACTGAAGTGCTATGGTTTTGAAGACTGAAGGAAAATTTCATGAGGAGTCCAGAATTCTTGTTTAGGGGATCAAAGTTCTCATTCCCTCCCCATAGCTGTTCCCCTTGGTGTGTGTCTAACAATGGGGTACTGGATAGGAATGCTCCAACCTGTAAAATGGCCTTACAGGCCATCCTGGAGGTATAAGATCAGGAGTCTAAATAGCCTACAGCACTTGGTACTGCTGCCAAAAATATTTTCATGGAACTATTTCAACTCACAAAAAGCTTTAGGTGGGGCCCCCAAAACAAAATGAGTGAACTTTCTAATAAAATGCTAAAAGCTCTGACGATTTTAGTTTTAATAAAAAATATCCTCCATCTGATGTTCACCCCCCCACCCATATTTAAGTGGATTTGATAGTACTTTAAAATAATGAGGTTAATTGTAATTAATGCAGCGTTACAGTGAACATTTTACAGAAGTACTTAGTGAAGCTAGAGGAATATCAAATGAATTGATCTTGATTCATTTCATTATAATAAACGCCAAATGAATAGCAATCAGGGTCTATTCACCCACCCCAATTTTATTTATTTATTTATTTATATTAGGTTATAAATATATCATGCTGCCATTTTCAGCATAGTCAACACCTGACAGCTTATTACTTTCAGATCTGTGCGTGTATGGGCGTATGTGTATACGCATGCATGCATGTGTAAATCTAGAATATGCATTAATAGCAAAAAGAATCTACAGAGGAATTAGAGTATTCCTATACAACTTCCACCTGGCCAACCCTAGTATAGCCTACCAGCCATATTGGTCAGCCCACAAAGTCCTTAGCAGATCTTTTATTCCTATTGCTGTTTTTCTTGTCTTGCGGGATTGTATAATGGAGAGCACTTGGTAAGCCGCATGTATATTGCTGCATTTCCAAAGTCTTCAGACTGGATTACTGCAATATTTTCTACACAGAGATACCTTCAGCCAAAATTTCAGCCGGTTCAATTTCAGACTAAATGATTATACCACTTTAACTGCCATGGCTCCTTCGTATGGAATCCTGGGATTTGTAGTTTCATGAGCTTTACTGCAATGGTCCTCAACCTTTGGTCCTCTAGATGTTTTGGACTTCAACTTCCAGAAGCTTTAGCCAGCATGGTCAGTGATCAGCTATTTTGGGACTGAGGTCCAAAGCATCTGGAGGACCAATGGCTGAGAACCTTTGCTGCAGTGGCTCACCAATATTCTATGACCCCAAAGGAGGGAGCCATGACAGTTAAAGTAATATGCAACATCAAGAGTCTTGATAAAGCTCATTTTCGAGATTCTACACCAGCAATACAAGCTTCCTGTTCTTTTGCGAGGAAAATTTGAGAAACTACTTATTACCTTTAAAGTTCTAAAAGTGTGGGCCAAGAATACCTCTTCTGAAATCTTCTGTATGATTCTGAATGGGCGGCTGTTTTCTATGTCCCACTAGTGGTAAAGGTCCATGAGGCATGAGAGAAGGTTTTCTTTGTAGCTATACCTAGATTATGTAACTCACTACCTACAGAAGACTGATTTTCTCCTTCTTTCCCGGGTGTCCACTGCCTTGCTATTGAAGAGTACAACCAAAGCCTGGAAAATGCGTCATGCGGGCTGGAGGATTCTGGTTAGTGTAATTAAAAAAGGAACTTCTCCAAGCTCTTGATATAACATGAAGCTGGGCTAAAATAAAACATAAGCTGAACCTCAAAGTCTCGTAGCTAAAGTTGTAAGTAAAAACTTCTCCTGTGAGTTTTTGCTTCTCAGTTGATTTCATCCCCCTTCCAAAAAACTTTCCCTTTGATGGAAAAGGACTTGGGCACTGAGTTTTCTCTGTCTCCCTATAGATTAGGAAAGAGAAGGGCAACATGTGCTGTATTTAATTTTAATTGAAGAATATTTTTATAAAAGGGACAGTTTCCTCCATTTTTCAACCTTGTTTCACAGCCAAAGCTGAGAATAAACACAATAAAATCAGCCGAGTGGTTGTTTACAACATCCCCCTCATTGTTAATAAGTGAGTTTCAAGTACAACTGCAACTCTAATTCCATAAAATGTTTAATATAACAGCTGAAGCCCTCCAATTATTCAGTGGGAATTCTGAGTAATTATGGGGGGAAAAAACCCTTTTTAATGATACTCTCCAACCCTCGGCTCATGTACGCTATATAAACACCATCTGTAGAAAACATAAGACATTCAGCGACTGTATGATGACAGACAATTTAAAAGGGAAAGCTGATATATATTTCTTCTCTTTCTTTTCTTTTCTTTTCTTTTTTTTTTCTTTTTTTCTTTTTGCAGTCCTTGTTTAAGACCTACAAGGTAGTAACTGCAATTTAAGTGAATCATTTACTGATTTCAGTTTACATTCCAGCTTTATCACTTGACTAAATGCAGGCTCTGGTTCAGTGTTTTACTTATTGCAAGAACTCTTTAGGCCCTTTTTTCTTGCAAAAAGTAGTCAAACTCTTCCAATGCTTTCCTTAAACCTCCTTAATTTGTACCTGTGTCGTCGTATCCCATAATTTCTGAAAACTTAACCATGATTAAACCTTGAGAAGGTGACAAGGAGAACTGAGGAGAAGAGTTTCTTGCAGAGAATCCCAGGAAGGAGTTTTAGGCCATTTCTGCACTACACTGTTATACTGCTATTATTCCACGTTCAACATCCTATGGAATCCTGAGGTTTGCAGTTTAGAGAGAAGCATTTAGAATTCTCAGCCCGGGAGCTCTTTGGCCTCAGGAAACTGCAAACCCCAGAATTCCACAGGAAGTTGAAAGTGGAATAATAGCACCAGAACAGTATGGGGTGGAAATGGCCTTAGTTGCTGAATGCAGCTGGTAAACATTATAGAAGTGCTGTTCCTTCCTTACAGCAAAAAGTATAAGCAGTTCAAATGAAAGGCAATAAGGGAGGGGGAGGAGAAGGGAGAGAACAACTTGGATATCTAATTCTTTTTTTAGGTTCCCCTCAAGAGGGTTAGAACTCAAGGGAGGAAACAAACCAGGTGTGTATTTGGCTAGCTGTCTATTGTAGCAAAAATGCACCCTCGGATAATACATAGAAAGAGGCAAGGAAATCAACTCATTTTAAGGAACTGTAGTCTAGTTTTGGGAGGCTCCAATTTTGCTCTCAATATGCAAAGATATACATAATCTCCTCTCCCTTCCCACCCCCACCATGAAAAAAAAAAAGATTGCTTTGCATGCATTTGACTTCATAGCCTGCAGCAAAAGGTTAATCAAACAGGAACACTGGTGTTATGCCTAGGTTATTGATTACCAAATGCCAAATCTTATTATCATCTGACTTAATGCATTTCAGTCATGAATATTTCCCCAGATGTCACCAGCCTTCTTTCCCTACTCCTACCCTGCTGCCTTGATTCCATTTCTTTATTTAGATTTTCTACATGCCTCCTTTCAGAGAGCTTGGTAACAATATTTTTGTGCAAACTCCAGACTGTAAATTGAGAATCCCGAGTGTATGTGTATATATAATATGTACATCTGTGTGCATGTGCAGTAAAAGAAAGTCATGTTTAGCAACTAAAACACAAGCCAGATAAGAAGGCCATCAGTGTTTCCATAACACTCCTATACTTTCAGGCTGACCTGATACTGATCTGTTGTACCCACCCTTGGGGAAGGGCCATAGTTCAGGGGTCAAGCACGTGATTTCCATGCACAAGGACCCCAAGTCAATACCTATTATCTCCAGGAAATGACTCCTATCACAAACCCAGAAAAGCTACTTCCTGCTCTAATCCAGCTCTTCCAGGTCATCATCAATGGCCACTGACGATGGGTAATCCAAATATCTAGTAGATGTGACATGGGGATTGGCTGGGTTAGACAATATTTATCTAGATGGTTTAATAATCTGACTCAGTATAAGGCATCTACCACTATCTCATTCTGATTTCTACTGGGCTGGCAGTTAAATCTTGCAACTGGTTAGTGTTTTCCTATACATCTGGGGTGTGGGTTGGTCTAAGAGAACTGGCCACATGGCAAACACAGTTGTGTTAGGAACAGACAAGTGGCTGCCACTGCTGTCCTAAGCTGATTGAGGTGATTGCTTGGATCTTCCTAATGGAAGTACTGGCCCTTGGTCTATCCAGTTGTTCTGAGGAGGCCACCAAGGACTCCTTTATCTTTTCTGCTGCTGTGCTAGGACATCCTTTCTTCTTCTGTGGAAATGTGAGTGAAGCTAATGACAAAACCACTCCTGACATGAAGTAGAAAAGACTGGCCTTTGGTTCTAACTCATCACATTGAAATATTGCTTCTCCTGAAGGCCCTGGTCCAAGTCCGGGGCAGGAATGGGCCAGCCCTCCTGTTGCTGTCGAACTGCCACTCGCAGCATTCCTCACTGCAGCCTTTGCTGACTAAAGCTACTGGAAGTAGCACTGCAACAACATCTGAGGAGCTGCAATTTGTCCACCCCTGTCCCAACAAGAACAGGCACACTGAATCAATGGGGCATGCGAAAAATGTCATACCATCCAACTGTGCAAATTTGGTAAGGGCAGTCCTGATTATTTCCATGTCATCCCACTTTTTCAGCTGCTTTTAAAATGTCCCAGTTCCACTCTTCTCCTACTACTTTCTGCCTTTGTCCACAACTTATTTTAATTGCTGCAAACTGAGTTGAAAGTGCAAAAACACAAAAGTAGATCAGAACTTTCAATGTACATTATGCCGATTTCTATCCACGTTTCAGCATAACTTGTCACTACGGATATTTCTTAAAAGCACAACCAAACAAGAAACAAGTTGTTGATGATGACAATGATGCTGATGTTAATGTCTTATTTTTTTTACCTACCCCTACTTACAGCACTGCATTTGTAGAAATTTAATACAAAATTTTGCAAGTAGATTTGAATAAACAAAATCTGTTTTCAAATGTGTTGCCCTGTTCATTCCACAGTGTGTTAAAGAAACGTTTGCATAGTGTGTTTGTGTACCAAGTATATTCCTGATTTTGCTCCATTTTGATTTGTAGCTCTGCTAAAAAAAAAAAAAAGTTTAATGTTTATTGTACACATTATGCTTGTTTTTATCTACATTTCAGCATAATTTGTCACTATGAATATTTCTTAAAAGCGCAACCAAACTTGAAACAAACTGCTGTTGATGATGATGATGATGTTAGCGTCTCATTTTTCCCCACCGCTATTTACAGCACTACATTTGAAAAAAATTAATACAAAATTTTGTGAGTAGTTTTGAATTAACCAAATCTGTTTTTCAATGTGCTCCTCCCATTCATTTCACAGTGTGTTGAGGTATATAAGTGTTTGCATAGTGTGTTTGTGTATCAGGGATATTCCTGATTTTGCTCTATTTTGATCTGTAACTCTGCTAAAAAAAAAAAAAGTGTCATGTTTATTTTATTTTTGGATAAATTTGCATTTTGTCCCCCTCATCTCCTTTTCTTTTTACTGATGTTTTTGTATGCTGCTGTAAGTATGCTTTGAGGAGGAAAACAAATTGATTTTCTTTTAAAAAAAAACCCATAAGATGAAATGTGCATTAAAAAGTTTGCAAGAGGTTGACTAAAAAGGCATTTTCTTCAAGCAACATTCTCTCGCTTTGCTTCTGTCTACTTAGTTAATTAATGCACATTGTTACAGATTCACATGTTCCTGTGACAGGGGCAGCTAAAAAAAAAAGAAGAAGAAAAAATCCCCATAGCGTACCAGACGACCACAGTGATAGATTACATGAACATGCTGTGTCATATCCAATTAATTCAAATTGACTGTGCACTGCATTATGTTGTTAGTGCATGGAAGATCAATAAATATGGAGAAAATCCAACAAGGCTTTCTTCATTCCCCTTCTGATTCGAGTTGGTCTGAGACGGATCATGCTCCTGTGATCGGCGCTGCTTCTGCTGAAGGGGGCAGGTGGTGCATAGACACCATTCAAACTTGGCCTATTCAATCCCGGCTCCTCTAACTCGCCATTCATGCATCGCAAAACACCATCTGGTCCTCTTTTGCCTCCAGCAATCACAGCTGACCAAAAAACGATAATAACAGCTGTTGCAAAACAAAAGACAAACAAAGCGGGGAGGGAAAGGTTAGAATGAAGTCCAGGGCTGCAAAATACTCCATGAAGTGAAAAACGGGAGGGAAGAGGTCTATTCATACATCTTTTTTTCCCCCATTGTATGGAAGCTCCCCCGTTAAACTTGAAATATTTGATCCATCTGTCTCCAAAAGAGGGGAAAATACCCTTCAAGCCACAATGGTCAGGTGATAATATATCATGGAAACTTGACTCCATAAAGGTATTTAAAGCTTTCATTTGTAGTTAGGAACTAATGACCCTATTTCGGCGAAAAATTAAAACTCCTTATGTTCTTTCATCATATGTCAGCCTAGGTTAATGTGAAAGTAGAATGTAGTTAACTGGGGTGATAAAGTGAAGAAACCCCAGGAACACGAGGGAAAGGAAAGTACTTATTAATGATAGGAGGGGAAAACATTATTTAACAGGTGTTGGACAGAGCGAGAAAATCACTTACATCCTGACCCATTCCAGCGCACAGTGTAGAGGTTTTGTTGCTATCTTAGTACCTCATTCTAAACACTTAAAATTAATGCATGCAGTGGCCCAGTGTGCAAACTGGGTACAGGATTGCATCTCTAATTAAGCAGGACATTTCTGATCCATAAGACGTAAAGTTATATTACTGAAATGGAAGTATGGAAATAGATAAACTGACGCCATTTCTGCACTACACTGTTCTAGTGTTATTATTCCACTTTCAACATCCTATGGAATTCTGGGGTTTGTAGTTTACTGAGGCCCAAGAGCTCTCTGGCTCTAAATGGCCCTCCCTAAACTGCCAATCTCAGGATTCGATAGGATGTTGAAAGTGGAATAATAGCACTATAACAGTGTAGTGTGGAAATGGCCTGAGATAAGGAAGGATGGAAAGACAGGACAGATTTAAACTATACAGGCCTACGTTGGCATTTTTGTAACCCCTGAGGATATTTACTCAGAACTGAGTCCCATTCTGTTCAGCAGGCTTTGTTCCTTCGCAAATGTGATGATGGGTTTCAGGCCAAGTAAAGTTGCTTTGATACAGAGCTCGGGAAGCTACTTTTAAAAAGGATGACTGTAATGATATGCTGAAGTCATCCTATAACTGAACACCAGTAGGATGATGCTCTGGGACTCATTATATTCATTCCTCTTAAAAGTGACTTTCCAAGTGCTGATTTTAATTATGACTATCCCCCATCCAATACACAGACACTGCAGAACCATGAACAGATCTTCAGCCTTTCATCACAAGTGATAAAACTCAGGATTTCTGAAATCCTTTAATGAGTGTAACTGCACCTGCTTCTTGCTCCAAACGGTGGAGAACAGACTATTTCAGCATTAACCCTTATCACTTGTGACATTTTCTCAAAGATGCATCCTGGCTCTTCAAAGTCATAATTACGGGCTATGTACACAATTACTGTCACATGCATTTTAGCCCTTCTGTATTGAAGGCGTTGGTTAAGAATCTCAGAAGCTCCAGGAAGAGCTCTGATTGCGCCATTTAGTTAGTTGAAACTGACATATGGTTAAATGCACACAGGCATGTGTGTATTTGACACACTCCCTTGGGAAAGCCTTTGGTGCAAGTCCCATCAAAGTGAATGGGGGGGAAAACCCCACAAATTTCCATTTGACCACTTTCAGACAGCAACAAAGGAAACATCAGCACAGAGATTCCCATCATCAGCAAAAGGAGGCTTCAGGTAGTGGTCTTCTTTCTCCTCTCATCAACATCTTTCTCTAACTGTGGAATGGTTCACCATATCTTAAGAATCCTGGAAGTCCCCCTTCCAAAGGACTGAAGAACTGTAGTCATAGTTTTACTGAACATCATAATAATGATCTAGACCTACATCTCACTGCTAGATGCCATTGAATCAATGACATTCATTATAGATGTTGACTTCAGTAGTTTATTTAATGGGTCTTGCATTAGCTGAGTTTTGCAACAGATTTAGCCCTTAAGTCTCTAAGCTTATGATGGAAACAAAGGACAACTATTAAAAATATATAAAGGGATCCTGTAGCACTTTTGAGATTGTAGGGTTTTTTTGTGGCTTCAAGTCACAATCTCAAAAGTGCTATAGGATCCCTTGATTTCTGACTTGATTTCTGACTTGAAACCTAAGATGAACCTATCATAGGGCTTTCTTGGCAGAAGTTGTTCAAAGAGGGTTTGCCCTTGTCTTCCTCTGAGGCTGAGAGAATGTGACTTGCCCAAAGTCAACCAATGGTTTTCCAAGGTTGACCAGGGATTCAAACCCTGGTTTGAATCCCAGTGTCTCCCAGTGTCCTAGTCCAACACTCACTATGTCACACTGGTTCTCACTTTTGTGATTAATTAACAGAAATTTTCTAGCAGAAGCTTTCCTGGATTCCAGTCCACATCGTCAGATTAAGCCTCTGTGGACAGAAATTTATACAAATTGTGTGTGTGTGTGTGTGTGTGTGAACTGTAATAAAAATGCAAAACATATTGGCACAGTGATGGGGTGACAAGTTCTGTCTCAATGCTGGCCACAAAGAGTCAAAGGGACAAAGGTGAGAGACAGGTTTCACATACAAGCCAAGCTGAACAGATAAACATAAATAGTGCAGGACATTTGTGACCCAATATGGGAACAAGACAAGTAAGGTGTTTCAATAAGCCAAGCCTGAAAACCTTGCTTAGTATAGCTAGGATGTGGTAACTGTTGTCTCTGCTCAAAGCACTGCCAATGGACTGGAGTTTGCAGATATATCTTAATTCAGCTATTTTTCTTTTCAATCTGCCTTTATATTTTTCTGTTTTTACTGTTCAAGGAAGGCTGCTTGGATGTCCTAGTTAGAATGTCCAGGAAGATTGAAATGTTCTGCAATTTTATTTTGGGGGTGGTATTTGGGGACTAGTGGTTTGAATGTTGGACTATGACTCTGCAGACCAGGATTTGATAACCCACTCAGCCATGGAAACCCAGTAGGCGAACTTGGGCAGGTCACACTGTCTCAACCTCAGAGGAAGCAAGGCAAAGGCAAGCGCCCTCTCGACAAATCTTGCCAAGAAAACCCCAGGACCCTACCTCGGGGTCATCTTAAGTTGGAAATGACCCAAAGGCACACACAACCACAACCACAATTTCCATTCTAATGACCAATTTGCATCCATTTATCTTCTGGCATTGTCTTGTTTGTCCTTGAATAAGTACAACTATGTCAGCCTGGTCTATTTCAGTTTGGAACTGCCCTTGAGGGGTAAATTGAACTCATTATTACAAAATGAACATGATAATTATTTTTTTCCCCCCCTCTTGACTCTGGGCATCATCCAACAAGCAGTGTTTGAAAATCCATGGAAACGCGTGAGAGAATGTGAAATCCTTCGTGGTCTTCAGCTTTATATGCAATACTGCCCTGTTTTCTGTTTCACTTTTATCCCAGCTTGCATCTGCTAAACAGTAGCCATGGACACTCTCTGCTCAGACTCATTCTATTCCCCCACCCCACCCCCAGATTAGGATTCCACTCAGGCTTCTTGCTTGCTGTTTTTAATTTTCATTTTATCATAAGCAGTTTAAGATTGTTGCCAGTGGTAATTTGCAATTTTTATCAAGACCTCTTCATTATAGCTTCTGACAGGACAGATGCTGTAATTAATCATGCAAGACAACTGGGGATAGTGGTCAAAGTGCTCTCCTGGAGCAGGGAAAGGGAGGGGGAGGAAGACAGTGGGGGACAAAACCCCACGAATACAACAGAATCTGCGAGACCTTTTAGAACATGAATGTGTAATTCATGCAGGCAGCAAAAGAATACAGCCCGTGAACACTAGTGGGACATATTTGTTCTCACTCCGCCTTTTGATCCATGATGGCATCCTAAAATAACAAGGTTGTTGGTGCCAGGAAGACTAGGGGAGGAGGAGGAGGAGGAGTCAGATTAAGGATTTACCTTTATAAACATGACTATGTGTGCAAATTGGCTTGAATGGAGTGGAGGTCATGTATGATGCAGTGTTTGTAGGGATGTGATTCTTCATTAAATTTGTTCCCACAGGCTGCATTGCTCTGCGCTGGCTATCAGGACATAGTAGAATGATCTTCAGCTGCCTCCGGGCACTACATGGCTGTGTTGGGGAATAGAGTAAGAAATTACCTCTCTGGGGGAGGCTTACCGAATTTAGAATCATAGAATCATAGAGTGCAGGAATACATCATCAAAGCACTCCCAACAGATGGCCATCCAGCCTCTGTGCAAAAACCTCCAAAGAAGGAGAACCTACCACAATCCCAGGCAGTGTATTCCACTGTTATACTGCTCTCACCATCAAGAAGTTCTTCCTAATGTTTAAATGGAATCTCTTTTCCTTTAGTTTGAACCCATTGCTCCATGTTCTAGTCTCTGGGGTAGCAGAAGATGAGCTGGCCTCATCTTCCGTATGACCTCTCTTCAAGTATTTAAACATGGCTATCATGTCCCCTCTTAACCTTCTCTTCTCCAGAATAAACATAACCAGCTCGCCTAGTTGTTCCTGATACGGCTTCATGGTTTTCAGACCTTTATTTTGATGCAGGTTTTCAGAGCTGGGACTTCTTGTTAGATCAAGGGCTTCACAGCCTTCTCCTCCTTGGTATTTTTCAGTTCTCAACAAGTATCTTTTTTTTCATTCTCCTCCCAAGTCTTTGGGATTTTTTTCAAAATCTCAAGTGCTTGAGTTCTGATCTTGGACTGACAAAGTCCAGATTCAAATCCTGGTTAAGCTAGAGAATTTATTAGATGACTCTACGTCAGTCACCATCTCCTGTTGTAAAGATGGAGAAACGGGCACACAGGAAAAGTGTAGATGCCTCCTTCAGCTTCTTAGAGGAAATGTAATATATGAAAAAGGACTTATGAGTAAACATGCAAAGGATTACACTACGCATGTAGTGTAGTGGTTACAGAGCAACACATCAAACTATAACTATAGAGGCTGCGGTGCACATCCACACTTTGGCCTGAGGGTCAATGGATGACCCAGGATCAATCCAACTCTTGAGTTGAATCTACTCTATTCAAGGGCAGATGTACAGTTGGGTGTGGGTGGGAATCCGGTGGCCCTCCGGATGTTGGACTGTAAATCCCAGCATTCCTCGCTATTGGCTATCCTGACTAGGATTGATAGGAGTTGCTGTTCAAGAGCATCTAGAGGGCCATGTCATTCTCACTCCAGTAGCAGGATGCTTAGATGCCTCACCAGAGGAGTGATGATGATGTCTGATAGAAATGAATACTTTCTGAGCAGGATCTGTGACTGACTGAGAGCTCTTTAAATGTTGTTGTTAACTTTGATGGTGATGAGGATGATGCAAAGTGTTAATGTTGCAATCTTACTACACACTTACTCGTACCCTCCAACATTTCACAGTCCAAAACTGGAGCACATTGAGCCAAACAGTGTCAGAGCATGGTGAAGATGGCAAACATCATTAATGTGGAAGAAGAGACCATGCAGCAGTTTGCTTTTGCTTGAGCCTCCTAGAAAGACTCCATCCCCTCCTCTTCTCTCCCCACACTGATTTAACTGAATACAAAGTACTTTTTCTTGAATGTTGAACTCCATTTCTGCAGTGGATGTAAGCTAGTGACAAGGAGAAAAATGGAAAGAGGACAGGTGGGATTTCATGAAGAAGAAAATGCTAAATGCACAATCTCAAACAATTCTGCAGGAGAACTAAAATGGGAAATGTCTGAGAAAGCCCATGTGGCTGCACAATAAACGCAAGGAAGAAGTGAAAAAAAAGAGTATGTATAAAGAATGGAAGGACAACTCACCAAGGAAGAATACAGATGTGTAGCCCAAGCTTGTGTAATGAGCTGCAACTGGGTAAGCAAGCAAGGAGCAACAATCTGGGGCATTTTAAAAGCAGCTGAAAAAGGGGGATAACAGATTGTCTAGATTGTCCCTGCCAAATTGAGGCACTTGGAACGTATGACTTACCTAAGACTTAGGCCTGAACTCTACTTTCAGCCTCAAAGAGCATGGATTCATTTAATTGATGCATATTGTCTATGGTTTGCCTCAATTCATAGTTCAGCGGGCCCATTCGAGTTTGGACTAATCAACAGAATTCAGGCCCAAGCCCCCAGACAAATCAATGACTTATTTCCAAGTAGTCAGGCATAGTATTGCACTGCAAATTAAATATTTTTAAGGTAATAGCAAGTCTCCTATGAATAAAATCTTGCCAAGGAAACCCATGAGAGGGTGGCTGTTAGTTAGAATCTACTTGAGGTCATTGTTGTACTCCTTAACTTCCATTCCTAAACATGTGTGGCAAGACCTCTGCTTGGAATAAGTTAATAGTGTACGAAGGAGATAGGAAAAGCAGTTAAAATTAAAAAATGAACCAACTTCAGAACCCAGCAGCAATCAGACAAGAGTGGAGAAGCTGTGGAAGCACACTTGTACGCAGAAAACAGATCGCAAAAGTGTGGTTGTGTATACTTTAACCCATGTTGGTGTTTGGTAAATAATTGTGTGTATTCTTCAGGAGGCCAGACTAGTGGTGGTGGGCTCTTAGGTTTTCTATATGTTGGATCCTTATTATTAACAGCTGTATCCATGTTGGTCACACAACTGGTGTTACACAACTGGTGTTGTAGCCCAACTGTACTGAGAAGCGTGGGCTCCTCACACATCTTAAGCCAACTCCAATTTATCATGTGTCAGGGGAACCTCCTCTCACTTATTTTCTCATGCTGCCATGGTATCCAACCCCTCTCTCAATCGATCTTTTGGTGCATGGGACATTTCTTGGGCTGTGTGTGCTCTAAACTCCATCATCATTCTTCCCTCCTGCCACCAGGCATTCCACCACAACCAAGACTTTTTCTTTCCCAGTTGCTTGGTTCTCTTCTTTGCCTTCTGAAAATCACAGTGATTAGAAGTACTTTTGGTCCTGCGGCACACAGAGAGAAAGTGACCGTGAAAAGACTTTTCCAACCCAACTAAACTAAACAACTAAAAATTGTTAATGCACCATGGACAACCAGGAATTAAAAAGAGTACTTGAGACCTCTGGCACTATACAAGTGCCCAGTGCAAGTGTGGAGAAGCACTTCAACCCAAGGGCCAAATTCACTTTCAGATAAATTTTCCTTCCACTGGTGGGTAGGACTAATGGCAACAACAAATTGAGATGAGACCAGAAAGAAAGGCCAACATATTTCTCACTGCTGGCGACTAAGCTTTAGTTGCTAAATCTTTGGGAACTCACAAATTAATCTTCAGTTTTTCGGAACTGAAAGAAAAGCTGAATTACCCACTGAAGCTGTCATAGGAAAAGAGGATGTGATCACTAGGGAAGGAATCAAAAATATCCCAAAAAATGGTTTTAAAAAAATGTCTCTCAAGTGCTGGGAGACCCTGATGAGGAAAAGCCTGGAATGATGAGAATCTTTGCAGTTCAGGATTTATTCTGGGGAAAATTCACATGTGGCTGCTAACAACATTTTCTGTTGCAGAAAATGCTGTTTCCTAGGCAAAAAATGCTTTGTTAAAAAAAATGCAAACTTTGCATAGAGTATGTCCCAACCTGCAAATAGGTGTAGAAAACTCCAGTCCTGAAAAATTTCCTCAGTGAGAAGAAGATTGCTAAAATGACTTGTTGTTTCCTTCAAGAATAAAGTTAGTGAAGAACTACACGCTTTAGCAATCATCTTCGGAAACCCAAAGGGCAAGATTAGGGCTATATTCTTCCCCAGGGCTTGGGTTCTTCAGTTGTTATCTCATGTTTGCCACTTTATTAGCCACTGAAGGCAACAGCAAGGGCTAGCAAATGTGCAGCAGTAATACTCCTTGGAAACAAGGAAAGGATGATTTCTTTAAGAAAATATGAGTTTCGCTCCAGTCCTTGACTTGCCAGGCTTGAATTAAACCTGCCATCTCTGCTGAACAGCTTGATTTAAAAATGGTAAACATCACAGGTTGAAGGGATGTTCTGCAATATGTCAATAGGCCTCCTACTTTAACCATTTAGCACTGGCTGATTATACTCTTGAATACCACTGGGTTTTTATGTATATATGTATATATATTTTTTACTGAAATGTGTTTATTCTATAGCAAGATAAAAGCATTTGTTTTAGATAAGCAAAATACAAACAATGTAATTGCCGCTATCATAACTCATAAAAAAGTATAAAACAGCATAAAAACACAGTAAGCAATGTCGCAATTAAAATCATTCATGTTACCAGTGTTTACATTAAAGCCTCATTTATGAAAAACTTTACAACACATGATATGAAAAACTTCCAACTTTTTAAAGAAAATATTTACAGTGATTATTCAGACGTGGCAGTCCTTTTAAATAACCTACTGATATTACAGCATTTTTAAAAAAACAAAAGCAAAAACAAAACTCACATTTTTTTCCTTCTTACCTTTTTTTATGTAATAACAGTTTTATTTAAGTGCATTTCCTTCTTTTAAAAAATACAGTGTATTAAATCTGAAAGTTGTCACTCAAACACAGAATAGAATATTCACATTTATTTTTGTTTTTAAACTGGAATGAGCAGAACAGGGTAAGAATATATTTTATTACAAAGGACTGTAGCATTTGCAGAAATTATAACTTAGGTGGTAAGATGGGCTTTGATAATTAAGAAATTTTACTTGCATTTTTTTAATTACTTTCTGAAGTAATTCTTTTTTAGAAAAAAGAAAAAAAGGAGCTTTGGCAAAAGTCTGCGATTTTTTACATATTTTTTTTTTATGACAGAGAAAAACACCAAGAGTGTGATTGCATGAAATCCAACCAACATTTTACAGGTAGTTACAACTGTGCTTTTTAAGGGCTTCATGAATTCAAATTATTTTTGTAAAAAAACCAACTGGTCTGAAGAGCATTAACTGATTTTGTGAGAACGAACAGTTTTAATCTGAAAGTGTGAAAAGGCCGTTTTTGCTGTTGTTGTTTCAGCCTTAATGCCCAGGAATATTCAAAATTATTTGATTCGCATGTGGGAGGTAAAGCTCAACATAAATTAAATAAGCATTGCATGAAAAAAAACCTCAAGAGCACAGCTTTTCCTTCTAAAATAAAGAATGGAAGAAACAGGAAAACAAATATCCATCATCAGCTAAAAGAGTATACACAGCTACATTGTAGTTCTTTATTGCCTATCTAATAGACAGCTTAGAGGCTCACTTTATCTGTTATGCGTTCCTGCATAACTACCCTCGGCAATGCAGTTTTCCGCCCTCCAAGGTTCACGTTTGCTTAACTCTTTGTTGCAAAGCAGCTTTTTTAATTTATTATTTTTCCCCCTTTTTCACAACACGCGGTCTTCAGAAAATACTGGCCTGCGATAACAGCTGAGTCTGTGTCTGGGTTTGTATTTGGGACGGGTGTTGCTGGGTGGCCGGTGGTGGGCTGCTGATGGCCGGGATGGGGGACGTGATCTGCGAGGCCACGGGAGAATGTTGCGGTGGGGACGGTTGGGACTGGTGCTGCATCTGCTGCTGCTGCATTTGCTGGAGCTGCATATGCTGGAGCTGCTGTTGCATCTGTTGCTGGCTCAGCTGCTGCTGCATCTGCTGTTGGCTCAGCTGTTGCTGCATCTGCTGCTGGCTCAGCTGCTGCTGCATCTGCTGCTGCATGTGGTGCTGGAAATGCTGCTGCTGCATTTGCTGCTGGATCTGCTGGTGCATGTGCTGCTGGTGGAGCTGCTGCTGCTGCATTTGCTGCTGCTGGAGCTGTTGGAGCTGCTGGAGTTGGTGTTGCTGGCTCTGCAAGGAGGGGCTGACCTGGGAGGACCCCGAGGCTGGGCTGCCCACCATGTTGGATCCCATTGAGTTGATCAGCGAGGTGGAAATGTTTGTGGGCAGGCTGGGGGCGATTGTGACAGAGGCAACAATCTGATTCATCGGCAGCCTCATCGCTAAAGGCTTGGGGGCGATGGCCCTCGGGAGGGACTGCTGAAGAGTCTGAGGCGACCCAGACACCGTCGTGTGCTGGGAAAGGGGGGCATTCAGAAGGAGAGAGGAGGACAAATTTGTGGACGCCAGTGTCTGCTGGACAGAACGGATGGTTTGGGCTTCCGCTGACTCAGCAGCAGCCTGTGTTTCAAAACAAAGCAGGAGTGAGTGAGGACCGTTGAAATCATTTAGGGGTGCAAACCTTCCTTTCTTTAATTCTGGCATGCAAAAATGTACATTTCTAAGATTTACTCCCTGCTGGCAGGGATTATGAGAAAAAAAATTTTTTGCTCATTTTTTGCATTTTTTTGGCAAATTGATTTACGAAAAGTTCATTTTTGCGCAAGAAAAATGTACAAAAAATGTGTAAAATAGAGAGTGTTTGTTGCAAGATGTATTTTTCTCTGCAAAATGGTTGGCTTAGCACAAGAAAGGTATTTTGTACAAAAATAGACTTTTTAAAAATCATCAACTATGTTTGGAGGGAAGGAGAAAGTCCTCAAATGTAATAAATAAATAACAAAACAAACAAACAAAACTGAAGCTGTTGATCACCTTCCCAATGGGGCATCTCAAGGACTCTTTTCATGGGAATTCAAAACTTCTTACAATCTGATTTCTACAAGCACCAATGCATTCCAAAAACCTATCTGGAAGGCTAGTGAAACCTCTGAAGCTGGTTTATGGAACCACGAAGGGGTGTTTTGTACCATATATTGTTGGATCTTGGCCACTGGCATTAGATACCATTAGATGTTGACCATTATTTTAATATTTTACTCATCTCAAATTCAATCCACCTGCTTTCCAGACGCTCACAATAGCATACATGAAATTTCCACCATTTTTTTTTCATTACAGCAAATGAACCATAAAAAAATCACAAAGCAGAGGACTGAAAAAGTAAAGGACAAGAGGGGGACAGAGCTGTTGCCCTGATTTTGTTTCTACCCCTCACCCTGTACGCATTCAATGAAGGACAGGACAAACCTCAAAATATTTGAAGAAAGCTTAGCTGACAAGGGCTTTGAACATTTATTTTCACAACACTCTACTACAAACAACTCATCATAAAAACATTGACACTCCCTGTATTAGATTTTAATTTCTGCAGATGCAAATACTTCCAACAAAGAATACATTCCCAGCTGTCTGGTACTTCTCTATTTATTACCAGAGAATTTATGAGAGCTGCATTCAATAAATTATGCAGTATATACAACCTTGGTTTCAGTACATTGAGATTACATCTTCCCATAATACGTTCTATGGTGTTGCAACGTTTTATGCAAAGCCCAGTGCTTATGTTTTGCATACACATAGAATTCCTTGACCAATTTATACAACAATTCTCAAGCTTACACACAATTACACAGTGTATACAGTTTCTCTGCACACGCCCAAGTGGAGAAGCTGCCAGCTCATCGGTGGTTGTGCTCACAGGAGTTAAGAGGCCATATAAAGGTCTGTCGCTTTCATGTGCTTTGGTTCTTTTACATTTTGCTTTACAAAGATCTTGGCAGAGGCTCTATATTTTGTATTGTGTGGTCCTTTCTTTATGAAATTTTCCATTTTTTAAAAGATATTAAAATGCCCTAAGTACTGTTTGCAGATAGATGGCATGGAAGTTTTAAACATTTGTTCTTCCCTCTTTTAAATCAGGACTAAGGAAAGTGTGCACTACAGACCCTTCTGTGGCCCCTTGCAAATACCCCAAACTCCTCAGCTATTTGTTTAAAACATGGTGTAATTTTCAGGCAATTTTTATCCTGGAAACTGCACAGAAAGCCCTCCAGATTCACAAAACTGAACCAAGAAATCTAGCAGAGTAAGAAAGACCATCTGTTGCCTTGTCAAGTTTCTAATATTCATGCTTTAGGGGAGTTGCTTTTGTAGTATAAGAGAAGGTTTTATTATAAATTTGATCTGATTTTTCTTTGTATGAGATCTATTTAACCTTTTTTTTAAAAAAATGACAACATATGTTAAGCTGATTTGTATTTTTATATATTTCATGTATTTCATATGCTAAATTGTGGTGGCACATGGCTATAAATAATAATTTAAAAAGTAATTAGTGACAATGAGTGTTCTAAGCTCCCTTACCCATTGGTTAGGTTCCATCAAAGTTACATTTTTTTAAAAGGAACAATGCTTTAATGTCACATTTTCAAAAGTCATCCAAATTGTTACTGTCTTTAAAAAAAAAAAAAAGGCACCAGAATGCTGCAAGCACCCAGTCATTCCTAGTTCCTTTGCAACCATTATACAACTTAATTGTGCCCTAGTTATTAGAAAAGCAAATTCATTACAAGTAACTCATTGGGTATAATGAATTATTTCCAAATTCCACTTATTCTTACCTTGGAAACCAAACTTGCTCTGTAGGCAGCAAGTGCCTTAAGGTACTCTTTCTTGGCAGCTTCTGTTTTCCTTTTATATACCTGTTTGAAAACATTATAAATAAAGTTGCTTCCAGTGTATAAACTCCATACCATACAGTGGTTCTTGGTTGAAGTGAAATGTTACTGTCTCATTAAAAAAATAAGAAAATCAGAATGGATTATGCCTACCCTCCTCATACTGAGACTGGGAATGATCCAAATGATACATTGCAGACATTTTCAGTATTAAAGGGAGAGGAAGTATTGAGGCTGATATCAAGACTATCCTCTGATGTTACCCTGCTCAGTCCAATGTTTATCTGCTCTTTGTCCACTTGTCTTCATGTTCTTCCACCAGACAATTCTTAAGCCATACTTTTCCCACTAAAAGGTGAATTTGTTACATATCCAATGAGATGTGCCTATGTGACGTCATAGTTAGCAAATGAAGACAATGCCAAGCGACAGAGTTGCCCTTACTCTGAATGTGCTTTGATTGATTTCACTGATGTCATCAGAGGGGTAATCTCATTGTCTGTGTAATTTCAGTGGAGACAGTTTTTTGTGATGTGCAATGTGGCTGCAGCCATTGGAATATAGGAATACTGTTATTCAGGGTATAGGATCACAACAACTGACCAAATAGAAGTGGATTTTTATTTTTTTTTAATCTTGGCATGTTGAAGTTAGCGAGTAAGATGCTGGGTTTATAATCATTCCCTCCTTCTTCTGTCCTTGAAATGGCCATTGAAAGGGGATGAGGTTGACTTGATTGTGAAAGGGCCTTGTATTAGGTTAAGCTCGGCCCTAACTGAGAAATATACCAGATTTAATTCTTACTGAGGTGGTAAGCCTTTGTCTGGGTTATACTACTTTGCAATGGGGGACTCGGGGTTGGGATCACATGAGTGACTGACAAACAAACAAATTCCTTTTGTGACAGAGGAAAAGTGAAGGGGGCAACTCTTTCAAAAAGACATTCCCGCATTTTGTACAAAAATGTATATTAAAAATGCATTATAATGCCCCATAATACAAAACTCTACTGCTTGACTCACTGGGGCACCTTTGTAGTTGATCAAAAGTTTTTTTTAATCAATGAACTGATTAGTTGATTAAAATATTGCTGCCCTACTAATCAAACCAATTGAGAACAAGGGGCCAGTCCCAAAGCCAGCTTCAGATGGGATGGGAGACATCGTAACTGGGCTCCATTCTGTGCTGAATTTCTAATTAATGAAGTCAAAAAGATCAGTGCTTAATTAGATGGAGTGTAATTGCTGGCATCTTTCCATTCATTACATCATCAGTCCCCATCTTCCCACCCCCCTCCAAAAAAAAATTGTCCAAAAGATTTACCTGTTTTTGCTCTTCTCCTAAGCTATCCCACATAGATGCCACAATTTTTGAAACTTCTCCAAAGGTAGCATTGGGGTTCTGGCCTTTAATTGCTGCTTGTGTGTCCCTGAAGAACAAGGCATATGCTGACACTGGCTTCTGCGGTTCATTGGGGTCTTTCTTTTTCTTCTTCTTTGGTGTCTTGGGCTTCTTGCCAGAATCGGGGGCAGCTCTCTTCTCTCCCGCAGTCTAATAAAGAGCAACGGCGACAAAATCAGCGTCTGACTTCCAGCATGAGATGTTATAAAAACTGACATTCTGCACTGTCAATCTGTACACTGATTTATGGGCGCACGGCTTTCAAAGAAAATGTGGTCAGCCAAGAGGACCCAAAGGAGAGAAAGAAAAACTCAAGGCCTGAGATCAAATTAAATCAATACATTTAACGTCAAAAACAAAAGATACAACAGATAACTTCTGACTGTATGATCTAGAATCTTGAAAGTTTTACAACACAAAATGAAAGTCCATTTATTTATTTATTTTTATTGTTTGATTGTAGGAAGTTTTTTTTTTTCATGTCTAAAAAGAAATTACAGAGAATGATGACTGAGGAAAGTAGTAGTTTTGGTCTTAGTAAGTCACTCATCTTGGAATCTATCAGATGTTTAAACTTTTATATAAAGTCAAGATGCCAAGTAGAGGCAGTACATTGCTGAGAATGGGAAGAAGAGAACATTTCTTTTCTAACTCAGGCTGTGGGTATGGGAATTTCATGTAGATATGACCTGAAGGTAGTTTATGCCATCATATATAACAGCACAGTGGTTTAAAGAAGCCCTGTTCAGGATCTAGCCAGGTTAAAAGAATTATGTTACTTTTGTCCCCAACCTCTGCAAAGTGAGGAAGAATTGAAATAAAAGAAAGAAAAATTCATCTGCTGGTAATGGAGCAGAAGCATTGTTACTTTTCAAAAGTCTGTTTATTTTTAAAGGTATCCATTTGAGGCACCAGAACCTTTGTATCAGATACATAGCTACTTGTAAAAGAGCCTGAAAGGATGTCTGAACACAGAAAATAAATAATTTTGTGTATGCACAGCATCACCCAAAGTAATCGAGGCCACTGTGTAAACCCTATTTCTGCCACGAGGAATGTAGGGCTGTATTAACTCCCATTGGGCTGCGTGAAACCATATGTTCAGCTTGGTGTCTTAAAGCCAGCTGCCTAGCATGGTCTCAGAGAATTAGCAAAAACTATGGGCCTTGATGTATTTATCCCATACCAGAAGAATTTGGACTTTCCCTCCTCTTGTAATGCTTTCCATGGTGCCCAAAATCCCCTCCAGGTGGTTTTGAAGCTTTCTGAATCAGGCTTTTAAGGGGTTGGAAGAAAAGATTTGGAAGCAGCATGACCCAGTGGATGTATCCTTTTGGAGCCTGGCCACCGATTGCCAAAAAACAGCAACAATTTTAATGAAAGACCTCAATCAAAGGAGCTCTGCACTCGTTTCTAAGCTACTCATTATTCTGCATATTAACCCTACTTTCCTCATTAGGTCTCCCTTCTGCCTTGTCCCCTAGTTAGAGCGGCCAGCAATCAAGGTTCCCATAGTTCCATACAGAAGTCACTGGCATATAAGATGAGTTACAGGAATGAGATACTCTGTATGAAAGGAGGAGGAAGTAACTTGTCATTCGTCTTTCAGCGCTTTTGTTAAGGCTGCTTACTATGGCTTTGTTTCCTTTTCCAGGTCACGGAACAATTAATAGAGTCATTCTTCAATCACTACTGAACTCCAATGAATCCCTCTGCAGCTGCCCTCCATAGCCTGTGGGCAGAGTTCTGGTAGAAAGGGCATTCGATGGATCCATGCGGTTAATCCCAGGCCTTCCACATGCGCAGCTCCCATGATCTTCATCAGGAATTTTGCCTATATAACCTGCACAACCAACCACTCGCTTTAGCTTTCTATAACCAGCTCTATAACCACCATGCTCAAGGCCAGTAACTGCAAAGTGATTAAAAAAACACTGTACTATGTCTGTCTGTCTGTCTGTCTGTCTGTCTCTCTCTCTCTCTCTATATATATATAGAGAGAGAGAGAGAGAAAGAGAGAGACGTACACACACATAGATACACATACACGTGTACATAACATGTACATACACACACACATACATGTATGTATACATACATACATACAAATATATATGCAGCTACCAAACACCTGCTGTTTGTTTACATCTCCAAACAGACTGCCTTTCTTCGGTTATCTTTCTCGTTTTGCCACCTTTTCTTTTTCATGCCCATTTAATCTCAGACGAAAATGAATTTGAGAGTGCATGCAAGAATTTCATAAAAAGGTAAAGGTCACTTTTTATATCTATACAAATGTATCTTTCTCTCTCACATAGATATAGATATAGACATAGATATAGATATATGCAGCATGAATGTTAAAATGTCCAAAATGTTGCAAGCAGAGACGGCAAACAGAATTATTGCACCTATAAAATATGAAAGTTGTCATAAAGAAGCTTATGCTAGCCATGTCTTTTTTAAAAAAAAATCACAGAACAGTGGCAATATATCGTTAAGATAAGCAAATATTGGTACGGCGTGATAAATTTGTCTCCTCTCCACTATATTCAAGTCCTCTTTTAAATAAATAAATGCCCATCCATGTCGGTTTCTGCCAACCCATACTGAAAGGGGATATAACTTACCCTGTTTGAGTCATCTGCATCTTCTTCGTTTATAGAACTCGATGGTGAAGGGGTTGCTGATTTGCTTGCAGGGGGGGAAGGGGAAGTGTGGGGCAGGCTGGCATTGCCTAAATTCAGTCCCAGTTGAGCACTGAGCTGGGACTGGTTAATAGTGGTCAGCTGGTTAGGAGGCATGATTCCAGAACGAGTAGCATCCGTCATGTGGACAATGGATCTCATAATCAAAGAGTGGTCTTGGTGATACTGGGGCACATCTGCGTGACTGTGATCCTGAAAGACACAAGGAGGGGGGGTTCTGTTGAGTTTCCAGAATTACCAAGTCAGTCAATATTGCCAACATTTTTTCAACATGGAAGAGGTAAGGAGAACTATTCTAGTTGCCATGCCCCACTGCTGACTTCCCTAGCCTGGGGCCCTTTCACACCACACATTAAAGTGGTACGATTAACTGCTATGGCAAAGTCCTATGGAATTCTGGGATCTGTAGCTTAGAGAAGAGTGTTTAAAATTCTTAGACAGAGAGCTCTAGTGTCGCCAGAGAGATCTAGTGCCAAACTACTAACCTCAAGATTCCATACGACGCAGCCATGACCATTAAAGTGCTCTATAGCGCTATAACTATGCTGTGTGAAAAGGTCCCAAGGGAGCTGAAGTGGAATCTTAGTTCTATACTAGTGGATTGTGAAAGGGTCCCTGCTTTTTTATGGATTTTGCCATAGCAATTAAAATGATCAAAATGGTTTCTATTAGATATTCAGATTTCTGAAAATGAGATAAACAGTGGTAAGAGAGAATGCATGCCCCTGTATCCAAGAATCCTGCAATCCACTATTATGAAAGCATCATCAGCCCACTTGTGCCAGCTACTGATTCTCACAATCTGTAAAGGTAAGATGATTTTCTTGTATTTCCTATACAAAATCTGGTTGTTTAAATGAAATTAGCAGTAAATCATAAATGCAGAGAAAGCACAACAAAATATTTCTTCACTCTACATGATCAGTTTTGAGAAACGTCTGCCACAGGGTGTGATGGACACTAGTCTGGGTGGCTTTAAAGGGAGGTTCATCAAGTTTTGTTCATTATTTGTTACACTTTTACATTTCCCAGCAACCATATTCTTTGGGTAGAATACAGATATATTAAAATCAATGAAATGCATAAAAACAACAACAACAACAATACAGCATAAGTTAACATCAGAATGAAACTAGTAGCTAGGAATAAATAATAGTGCCAAGATCTCAACAACCAAAACAGATTTATTAAAAATCATGGGGAAAAACCCAGGAAGTTCTATACTTGGCACCATACTGTAGCCATCAGTAAGCTAAATGAATGGGTCTATCCATCCATTTCCTATGTTGGGACTGAAGGCAGCTTACAGAAGGGCAGAGAAGACAATCAAACATATATAGTTGAACATAGAAAAAAAATAAAAATTAAGACTGAAACAGTATTAAGCCACAACAAAATCAAGATCTTACTTTAAAACAGATTAACACCAGTACAGCCTCATAAAGGCCCTTTTCTTGTTAAGATCAGTTTCCAAAGGCTTGCTGAACAAGGTCTTAACCTGCCACCGAAAGGAAAACAAAGATGGAGCCACCCTAACTTGCCTAGGGAGGGAGAACCAAAGCGTGGGAGTGGCCACAGAGAAGGCCTTCTCCTGCATTACCATCCACTGTCCCTGTGAAGTCAGTGGGATAAAGAGCAATGCTTCCCTTGCAGATCCTAAAGCTTGGACAGGTTCATACAGCAAGATACAGTCCTTCAAATAGCCTGGCCCTGAGCTGTATAGGGCTTTATAGGTCAAAACTAGCACTTTGAATTGGCCTTAGGAAAAAGCTGGCAGTCAGTGGAGTCTATCAAAGCCAGTGGGTCTCTCAAAGGCTATTGCCATGTTGTGTCAGATAAAATTCCTGTCTACTCCTGCATTATATTCATACTTGCTATGGGAAGTCCATGAGCAGGACATGAACACAGTAATGTCCTCCTACTCATAATTCCCATATTGCCTCCATGACTGGAAATCATACACAATCATCATAATGCACAGCCAATGAGAGCCTTATTCTCCACGAATATGTCTAATCACCATTTCAAAATGTCCACACCAGCAGCCATTGCTACATTTTGGGGTAGCAAATGCTATCATTTAACTGTACGTCATTTGAAGAAGCAAGCACTTGATGCAAATATGGTGAAACACACTGACGTTTTCAGAAGAACACTGGCAAGGTATAGCATAATTCAGTTTTCTTTAAGAGATACTACCTTCTGCATATAAAATCCCTTGCCCCCATCCTTTGCTTTGCAAACACTATACCTAAACACTACTTTGAAAGAATTTGTAAATAAAGGAAAAGCAAGATGAAGGGAGTCATAATTGATTGTTTTCTTTTGTATTTAGGACATGCAAAAACCTGTTTCTTGGTGGCTTCTTACCTGCTTTGTTACTTTTGTTACACAAAAAGACTTTTTCCCCCCCTTATCCAAATAAACGTGGGTATAAAGACATGAGTTAACAAATGCTTTGCTCTAAGTCTTGTCATTTTGGTTCAATCCAACATTTTTATTGAATCTAAATTCTCCTGACTTAAAACAGAACTAGACTCCAATTTAATCAGAAAGCCTATGAATTCTTAACCATTTCATCTTTTACGCCTCTTGCATATTACCCCTCCCTTCATTCATTCCTTGCATCTCTACATTTTCCTAAATGGGGAGCTTAAAAAATAACTTGAATTAATGTATTCTACCAGAGATGAGTCATATGTGGTTGGAAAGATGTCACTATTGCAACTCCCATCACTCCTGGCCAGCATAGCATATTGTGATGGACAATAGAAATTGGACAGGCCAAAATTGCCAGCCCTACATCATACCAATGACATCCTACTGCAATGCCATATTCTACTTTCCCAGTACATTATGTTTTTTAAGATATAGCTCTGCACCTGTTTGTTTAAATCTGATTAATCAGAAAGTTCAGCTCATCTTCTCATGATACAGCAACCCTGTAGTTTGCATGCCACTATAAATCAGATTGTTGAAGAATCCTGGCTTAGCATAACTGAGGAGCAAGAGCAGCTGAAAAAACAATGGACCATATGTACATAGTTATATATAATATGACATTTGAGTGGTCATCCTAGCTTGTCTCTTTCCAAACAGGCCAAAATAACAAGTCACAATTTCTCACTGGTTTATGACACAACAAATCACTGATGTACTACTGATAGAATACCAAGAAAATTAATATGTATACCTTTTTTGAGCTTTGTTCTAGAACTTAGTACAGAAAAAAAAAACTGGCAAAAAGAACCCAAAATTTTGCTTTAGCAAATCACTGCATACTGTGTCAACTTCCTGTTCTAGAACATGAGAGTCAATGGAACCCTGTTCCCATAAGCCAGTTGCTACATTTAAAAGGCAAGGCAAGAAATACATTGAAATACCTAGACAACAACAATAATTTCTTTGGTGACATCTAGGAATGCAAAGAATATTCAAGAATATTTGGAAAATGGTAGAAAAAAACATGTTTTTTGAGTATTGAGAAACCCTGAGAAGAATCATCATCAAATAGGAAGAAACTTTGCAGTTCAGGACTTATTCTGCACAAAATTCATACATGCTTGTTTTATACAGAAAACAACATTTTTATTTTTATTTTTTTGCACAGAAAACAATATTTCTATACAGAGGTTTCTTTGGCACAACATTCCTACCTGGTTTATCTGCAGAGAAAACAATATTTTCTGTGCAGGGTACAGTATCTGCATAGAAATACTATTTTCTGTGCAGAAAATGCTGATTCCTAAAAAGAAAATGCATATTTCTCAAAGAAAATGTTGTTTTCTGTGCAACATCACCATGTGCGAATTTTGCACAGAGTGAGTCCTGAACTGCAAATAGGGTTTGAAAATTGTGTGCTTGTTGAGGATTTTCTTGCAGTGGGAAGAAAACTGTTCAAAATTACTTGTTGCTTCTTTCAAGAGGAAACTTAATGAAGAATTACATCCCTAATGCCAGCTTCACTAACTTTTTGAAGCACTGGAGGTTGCCTTTGCATGAGTCAGAGCATGGACAAGTTACTTTTTGAGCTACAATGTTAATTGTCCACAACGAGCATGGCCAGCTACTTAAATCTGGGTACTGTGGTCCAAAAAGGATCTTTTTTCCTCCTCTACGCTCTTCACAAGCCATATTTCCATGTTCTTGGGGTTCTTCTAAGAAACACCCCAGCACCCGGCAGAATCTAAAGGTAGCAAGCAATTTTATGTTAAGGATGTGAATCCCTGAATCTTTCATCCTCGTCCATCAGGACAAATAATTATGGTAGTTTTCTCTCCACTGCAGGAGAAAGAAGTATTCCTCCACTGTATTCTCCTTGTAGTAAAACATCCCTATGACGCTTTACAATGATATAATTATGTATCTGACATAATATGCAACCCTTTTAGTGAATTGCGACTATGCACCTCAGGGTGTCCTGTGGAAAAAATACTGTGAGAGATGCTGATACTCAATGGGGGTCTTGTTGCACAATGGGACCCATGGTGCCCCAATGGCTCTGTTGGTCCCGAAGATGCAGTTACACCTCTGATCCCCTGCTGAGAATACGAATGTTGTACAATAACATAATTCAACTGTACATGATAGTAAGTTAGTTTACAGTGACAAAAATACTGGCAAGCACATGTGTTTTCCTCCGCATAGTATTTCCTCAGTAACACTTGGGGGATGTTCAAGCATGAGGAGAAAACTACACAAAATTCTCATTCGCATATTCATCTTTCTGAAAAGATTTTATGTCTATTGGGAAACCTATCTTTGTTTTGGACATGGGAAAGAATAATTATGAATATTTTCCCCTCTTTATTCTGTGCAAAAGGAGTATCACTGAAAATGCAAAAGGTGTGAGAATCCAAAGTCGGAAAGGAAATGCCTCTTTGAACTCCATGTATACTTCTCAGCATATTCTCAGTGTTCTGAAAATGTTTTCAACTCTCCTGTGGCTCTGCAGAAGGAATCAGCAATTGTTTTCCCTTGACCCTTTCGAGTGCTCCTCTGAGTAGGGCAAACCAATATTTGGCCCCAAACAAAATTGCCAGCAAGGTTCTCACCTCTCCAAATGTCAGCATGATATTTGGGGAATGGCTTGCCGTGTGTACACATCTAAGGGTCAGTGTTTCGTTTTGTTGTGTGTGGGGTTTTGTTTTTTTTTTGAAAAACTACCATACTGAAGATTGAAATTGCTGCATAATATATAGGTGGCTCAAATGAGACTAACCTCCACTGCAGTCAGTGGAACTGTTTACCAATTTTCCAACTCATATTTCATAGCTTTTTTAATAGAAGGTTAGACTTCATCTTTGAAATTATTATCCAGTCAAATATCCACTTGCCATTCTCCTGAAAGAGCAGCAATCTGCTGCCAATGAGTCACTACCTGTCTTTTCTTCTTTTTTTAAACAATGAAGTTGATTTAAGTAGACAATAACCAGAACATCATGCAGCAAATCCCTGTAACCAAACTTATTCCTGACATCTTGGCAGAGGCAGTGCAGTTAAAGGGAAACATGTTCTGTAGTCTCCAAAGATTTCCTGTGTAACTGTCAAGGTTTTTGTGGGCAACATTGATGAAGATACTCCTTTGTTTTTATTCCAGAAAATTGGCTAAAATTCACACTTTTTTGAGGATTACTGATTAACTTAGTCATGAATATGTATAAACTGCTTAGATCTGAAGATTTCAAATCATGCACAATAATATTTTGCATTGTGTTATCTGTATGTATGTTTATACAAATAACACAATACCCAAACTCTAAGTATAATATTCACTTTGTCCATTAAATAGATAGTAGGTTAGACTACACAGATAAAAAACTACATATAGGTGTAAGTTTTCGGTATGCTTCTAAGCAATTAAAAAAAAAACCCAGTTCAGTAAATTTCAGAGAGGAGAGTATTCTACACAGTGGGTGTCACAATGCTAAATGTTCTGCTTTGAATGACTGTGGGGTGAATGTCTGGAGCATGTAGATCCACCAGAAAGAGCTTTCCATGTAACCTCAAAAGATCGAATAAGTGTATAACCTTTGGGGAGCCTCCTCTTTTCTTTTCTATATGGTTCATAACCCTGGTCCCCCAAGATTTATAATGACCATGGAAGCTTCACCAAGTAGAAAAAGGTTCCCTGCTCAAAGTTTTGCCCTCCTAATATGTGGGTGATGAAGATGCTAGTAGTGATGCAATGAAGTGGATGAGGCCAGAAAGAGGAGAGCAAAGCTGGAACACCAGAAGTCTTTTCCATTCGAGCACACACATACCCATTAAGTACTTATCCATAGAATCCAATCCCCCAACCCCAAAACAGGAACACAGGCATAAATCCAGCTGTCAGTCCCAAGCAGAATAGGTGCAGTAAATCAATGGGAATTTGGAAATTCAATAATGTATGTTCCATTGATTCTGTGGGCCTGTTTTAGCTGGGACCGGCAACTGGATTTAGGCTTTAATTTATATTTGGGGTTAACTGATACTTATTTATATGTTTATTTTGGTTTTATTTGTAATTTGCTTTGAGATCTTGTAAGTAGTCTACATATTTCAAATAACAAACACTGGTATTTTGAGACTGGAATCAATGAGAACTTGGGAAGCCACTTAAGTAAGTGTCTGAAGCAATGGGAAATTTTGGTTAACAATTGTAACGATTGTATTATGGCTATAGACTGTTGCCAACAAGGTAGATTGGTTGTCAGTATATCACTAGCCATGTAGTGAATGTAGTAAAAGATTAAATGACCTGTCTCACTCTATTCTGCACTACTCAGGCCTCATCTGGAGTACTGCCTTCAATCCCAGGTGCCTCATTTTAAGAAGGATACAGACAAGTTGGTGTGAGTTCAGAGAAAGGCAACAAGGATGATAAGAAGTATGGAGAACAAAACATACAGGGAAAGGTTGAAAGAGTTGGGCATGTTCAGCCTGGTGAAGAGAAGACTGAGGGGTGACATGATTGAACTCTTTTAATACCTAAGGGGCTGTTACAGAGAAGAGGGGGCAGGCCTGTTCTCTCCCACCCCAAAAAGTAGGACGAGGTGTAATGCTTTAAAAGTTACAAGAAGGTAGATTTCAACTGAACACTGAAGGAACCTTTTCATCTTAGGAGGCAATAGAACCAATTGCCTGGAGCACTGGTGGGCTTCTTCCTCTGGATGTCTTCAAGAAACAGCAGGATATCTATTTGCTGGGGGTCATTGATGTTATCTCTTACATCCAAATTGGTTCTTGTATGCATAGAGTACACCCTCATACAAAGCAGTCCCTCTCCATCAACTTCTGACAATCTCCAATCCTACTCCAACTGCCCTGCAGTTCTACAATGAAGGAAAGCATACAAAAAGCAGAAGAAACATGAAATGCTTTATAGGGAATCCCAGAGGCTTGGAGTTACACCAGGGCCTGCTGTCCCCATCCGATATCAGGCAGCGATCTTTCCAATGGATGACTGCCTATCCTGTTGTTTAGAGATGTCAGGTAGGCAGCTGATGGCAGATGCCGCAGCGTGCTACCAGATTTGTCCCTGACTTTTGGAGAGCTAGAGGACAAGCTGCCCCCACTCCTTCCTTTGCTAATAAATGACACCATAATGGAGTTCAAAAAGGCAAGCTGCCACTTGCACAGCGGTATTTCTGGAATATTTGACCATGGACAAAATAACAGGTGGTTAATTGGAAACATTTGACCGGTCAATTGACAAAACAGTTCAACCTTATCACTACTACCTGGTTATATAATGGAAGCAAGTCATCACTCTAGCTGGGCTGCCTAATGAAGAAACACTTAATATATCTCTCCCAGGGCTCTTTGATGTGAGAATTCTCTTTTTTAAAAAAATATCCTGGGTAACCTACATTGATGAGGAAGAGATATTCAGCATGGAACTGGTGCATATATACAAACAACCACTACATTACTCAGTTCTGTCATAAAACAGCCCAAGATTTCTAACCAAGTTCAATAGTGGTCAGGGAAGTGGGAACAAATCTTTAAGAATAGAACTTAGTTCATTTTCTTAAGGAAAATGAAACGGAATTGCTTCTTCCAACCACACCAAGAAAGATTATGTGGCCATGCTGGTGAACCAAGGAGCCTACTCTATTTAGAGAAAGAAATGAACTTCTGTCTCTCGGTCTGACAGACCATTACCTAAAAAGAATGCAAACTCTGAGCCATAAGCAATAACATCCTAATAACATCCTAATGTTTGCCAAGATTGCCAAATCACTACTGCAAAGTGCACGTGCTGGGAAAATTCCATGAAGCTGATGAATTTGATAGAAATTTTGATTTTCTGGCATTCATGTACATCTCCTACAAGTTAAACAACCATTCCCCAGTCCTGGCTACATGACCCATTCCCAAAATATACTACATTAGCTTGTTCTTTTGGAAGAATTTTCCTAGCACTCAGATTCATACAAAGCAGAGATGCAACCATTTTGGGGGTCATCACATGTGAAGCCATGTTAGAATTCCCCTTCAAAAGACACACTTATTCAACATTAAAGTGACTCTTTGGTCTCTGTCTTATACATATGCTAGCAGTATGGCCTTTGTGTATGCTGTGTATAGGGTTGCCAGGTGATGGTTGTGTAGAATGGTTGTGCAGAAGCACACAATTCAACAGGTGTTGCCTTCATGATAAGCAACACCTGCTTCAGTTCCTTCCACTGAAGAAACAGGAGCCCTGTCCCTAGCCATGGAGAACAAGTTATATTAAGTGGAACCTTAGAACTTGGCGAAATTACTTTATGCATTATAATTCCCAGAATCCAAAGTAGCAATTTTGGAGGAAGAGTTGTCCAAAGTAGTAACTTTCTCAAGCTCCATCTCCAATGTATTTGGAACTCAACTTCATAGCCAGTACCTGTAGCTGCACTCTTTCAGACATTTTTGAAAATTATCTTTATTCCTACCTCACAAGTTAGCTTCCAAAGACACTGGTGCAGCCATGTTGTAGAGAAAATGTTGTTTGTACTTAAATAGTCTAGAAAATAATTTCAGGTATTAGTTACTCCTCTAAAACTGTTCCATAGCCAGTTATAAAGAGATGTTCCTGGAATGACTTGGGGGTGAAAATGGCTATTTATTCAGTTTTAATGATGATTAAAGAAATACATTATAAGCCAACAGAGAAAAGAGAAGTGGCTGGAAATTTGGTGAATGAATCAAAGAGGATTGTGGAAAATTAGGCCTAAAATGGATAGAGCAACTCCTTACAAAGTTTAGGTTGGGGTTAGGGGCTTAAATATAATTGATCAGTGTTAATGACGAAAGATCATGCTGAGCTGATAAGTTCTTCCTCAAGTGAGACACCACCTTTCTTATCAACCAACAAATGATTGTGTTCAGTAATTATGTGGGCTCCCTCTCTTAACGATGATAATAAACATGTTCATAACAACAACAAAGGCTTCTTTTAATAAAGAGTTCCAGGCACTAAACACGTTAATGAACCATGAAATAACTGTTTTATTTGTAATATATTAAACAACATTGCTGCAACATTGTTGTAACCACCACCTCACTGTTTCCCTTTACCCAAATCAAGATCGTAAAGTGGATATTAAAAATAAATCATGAAAGCTTCTTTGTAAAAGAAAATTAGGTGCATAAATTGGAGACACACAGCTAACAAAGGAAAATAATCTGAATTCATGCCTATTTGCCAATTTTGAAATAGCCTATTGGTAAATTTCCAATTCATTTACTCTTCACCGAAAGATCCAAGGAGGAATTTGGAAGACAATAAATATCTAGGTTTAAAATGGCTGCTTCATGTATTCATCTTTTTCATGTAATAGTAGCTGAATGCGAGCAACCTTAGTCCAAACATATTTAAAACAGCCATCAATATACTGGCCGTGATACAAAGAACCATGAAAATATGAGACCAAGGCAACTTTACAAATACCTCTTTAGCTGTCCTCTAAGTCATATGATGAGCTTCTTTTTCACCAGGAAAATGATGCAAGAACAGTTTTAAGAATATATTTACTTAATACTTGTGTTTGCCTGGAAACAAATAATGTATAATATATGGGTAATATTTCACTGATCTGAAATGAAACCCACAACTATATGTGCCTTATAGCTAAGAAATTCCTCATCCTTTTTGCTATTCACTGCACCTCTATTGTAGAAGAACATCAGGAGATAACTAGAACATAAAAAAGCAGGTTGATATGAGTAGAGGCCACTTATAAAATAGCATACAATGGCATCCGGAATCATGCACTTGTGGACAGTCAGCAGGAGCTATTTTCCTCCAGGCCCCTCCAAGACTTCTCTGGACACCCTCCACTGATGGGGTAGTAGTAAATGAGTATTGCTGTTCTTGAAAATTTCCAAGAGCATCAAGGCTTCTCAAATGTAGGAGTGGACAACTGAAGCAGGTCCAGGACCCACTTTTGTACCACGACATCCCCAAGGGGCTTCTTGGGCTGCCAAAAAATAAGACCAAAGTAGTCTGAAATCTACTTCGGAGTCTCATTTTTACACCATATGGACAGGGTTGGCAACCTACTGAGAAGGTAAACTGTTGCAGACAGAGGCTTCTAGGAGCAGCAGTTTACCCTTTTTTTTTCTTTTTATTGGCCAGAAAAAAATTGGTTTGGGGACATGTTGGGGGCCACAAAACAAACTCAAGGGCTGCTTGTGGGGGCCCATCCTTGCACTAGATCAAAGTGGGGATGGGGTTCTTTAGTGGTGGTGGGGGCATGCTATGGTTCCCCCTTTTGCAACTAGAAGTGAATTTCTGTTCACTACCGATACTGGGGGGAAATACGACTATTTTAAATTTTTGAAGGGGCTGCATCCCTAAACTAGTGAGGGGGAGGGGGAGCTGACCTCAAGACTTGCTGAGGTCTACCTCTCTTAGCACAGGAGACAGCTGAGAGCCAGTGTGGTAGAAAACCAGGATTTGGGAGAACTGGCTTTAAGTCCTCATTTAGCCATTAAATTAACTGGGACAGTCACTTTGTTTCAGCCTGACCTACCTCACAGGGTTGTTGTGGAGGCTAAGTAGGGGGAGAGAACCCTTCATGCCACCTTGAACTCAATGGAGAAAAGGTGAAATATGGACATAACCTGACTAAATAATTAACCAACTGTTTAAAATACAGTGGAAGTTGTAAAAAAAAAATCATTGTAAAAAATCCCAGTCATTTACTCCCTCCTTCTCACGAATCAAATTTCATCTAAACAAGAAAATCCTTCACAGTAATTCTTTAGAGTTCACACTTATTCAAATTTTGCAATGCAATTTTCGGCTCAAAACCGACACCTGAACTATCATCATCACCATCATCATCATCTTTGTTATCTTTATCTTCCCCAAGACTGGAACTTAAGGAAGCTTACCAATTTAAAAAAACCTCACAATATATTTGTAATTATTTTGCAAACCAGTCAAATGCTGCTACATTTTTATGATGCTAAAAACTAAAGAAATCATATTTTCATATAGGAAAAAACTAGATACATACACACTCCAAGAATGATGCATATACAGTTAACTCTATTTCTTTAAAAACCTGGAGGTATTTTTTTTTTTTAATAAAAAAGAGGTAGAGAGAGAAAATAAATGCAGGCTGAAAAGAGGCAATTATTTTACCGTCTGTTTCTTAGATATCAGAAAGGGAATTTCGAAATTCATCAAAGCTAACCTTCTGTTATGTACAACAGGCTAAGCTGAAAAGAATGTTAACAAGTTCAATTTTCATTCAATCAGCACCACTGCTCTCTGAAATGTTTCATTGCAGGAAAGAAATAAAAAATAATCTATATGGTAATTATTAGGATGAATCCCCCAGTAACTTTCAGCAACATAAAAGGTCAGTTCTATTCAAGATATTTTATCAGTCCCTTGCACATACTCCTGTCCTGTCATTTTAAATCTGAACAGCATTTTATTTTCCCATTTACAGCTACCTGCAGAATTAAGTACTTAAGCCAAATAAGAAAAAAAAGAGAGAGAGAGAGAGGAGAAGAAGAAGAAAATGTTGAATGCTGGCAAAGGCTATAATAGCATGGAGATAAATCGTTCAGCTGCTCCCCTCTCAAGCCTCTAGGGCTACAGATTTTTCTTCTCCTGGTGCACTGTGGGTATTCAAAACTTGTTCAACATGATTTCATTTCATTTCAGGCAGTGCCTGAGAAAACTAAATTACAGAATCAATCATACAGAAGGTCAGAGTGAGACTTCATTACAAGTATTGCATGCTTGCATGAATATCTTTCATTTATGACTGACCCAATATGTCACAATAGCTGTCTAGTAAAAATAATCCACTTTCTGAAATTGATGTACTACTGATGTCAGTGCTACTCAGCAGGCTGGGCAGATTATAGAGAGATGTTTAAAGGGGGGGAAAAAAAGCAAAGAATAAAAAGATGGAACCCTATGGAGCACAAGTAGCGGGACTATAGAATTGTCATCCTTTGTAGATTAAAATAATTTCTCAGGTGATCATCTAAATAGTCAACTGTGCTTTACTCTGTAATGACTTTTGATGGCATATGACAATTGATTTTCATCTATTTATGGGTAGGTGTGTGTATTTTCCCATATCATGTTAAGTCCCCGGTGTTTTTCTTTTTTTCTGAACTGAAACACAAGAACTGATTTTCATTCCAATAAAGCTGATTTAGGAATGTTGAAAATGTTGCTTATG
The DNA here is from genome assembly GCA_030412105.1 of Cyclura pinguis. NCBI lineage: Eukaryota > Metazoa > Chordata > Lepidosauria > Squamata > Iguanidae > Cyclura > Cyclura pinguis. The sequence continues at coordinate 26,054,347 of CM059607.1, forward strand.
TTAGCATATTATTAAAATGCAAATGCTAATTGTACTGCAATCCTTTTATTTCTCCTTTTTGTCGTATTTCTCCTTCTTTAAAACAAGGATTGGGGAGTCCCAGTGTAACAGCATGCATTTAAACTATGATAGATGTGGCTTTGTTTCTTGTCAATAATAATGAATCTAATCAGCAATATGACAAATTGTTAGCCTCTCCTGCGAACAAAAGCGATAAAAGGTTAGGGAGGGAATCCAAGCTAACATATCACAGGCTACCTTACTTCATTATTTTTTAACCGGTAGGAAAAATGTTAATCCATCCACACAGTCATTTTTAATAACTGCTAGGCCATATTCACTTTGGTAATAAAACAGCTTGCTTGTACTTAAAATGGATTGCAGGGTATAGCAATCCTAAGTCAGTAATGGAATGTAGAGTATTATTTATTATTCCGGAGGTCTTCCTGCGGCAAATCTAAGAGAAGCCTGCAAAAGTACTATTATACAGCTAGCCAACTCTGCGCCCGGAGGGAAACATAGGAGAACCTTGACATAACCTATTTTTACCCATGCCTCTGGCGATTTTGCATTCAAGTTTATAGGTGAGCATGTCAGGTAGTAGTCAGAATAAAGCCAGAGACACACTGCATTAATCATAGCTCTGCCCAAGTACATTTCGTTTCTTTTCTGTTTGTGCTTGAAAATTTCCTGACATTTCTTCAAGGTGAAATTCTATTGGACATTTCAACAGGGTCAATCTATAAATCCAATTAAAAGTAACTATTATTTGCAAGGGAACTATGTTACATAGCCTTGTTTTCCAGAGTGGCCAGAATTTCATGTGGCATCTCTCTCTCTCTTCTTCTCTCCTCTCTTATTTTACTCTAATAGTTTCTGTTTGGATAATGTACTGTTTGTCTCTTTTAACATCTAAGACCTCTCTATCCTGGCTGATTAGCAACTTGGCAACAAAGATGCGATAAAACATGACAGTGGAAGCCTCCTGCATCCAGGCATTGTTCTGCAAGTGTAGACGAATATCATAATTATTTTATGGGTCCCACATTTAGTTCTTTCAGATACAGTAAGCCCAATTGACCATGAAATGAAATTTCATAGTTAGAATGCCTCTTTTACATTTTTTAATGCGGCAATAAAAATTTTTATGGCTCTAAGGAAAGGTAATTCACGGAATATACAATTTAAAGATGAAGCCTATTATTAATAAATATTTATCAGTTTAATAAAGTGCACATTTTCAATAAGTAATGACAGACATTTATCACCATATCTTTGGCATGTAAATTACATATCCCAGAATGGAGTAGAAGCAAGATAAATTGGAGAACTTTTGGGAGATCTTCTTAGATTACCCAATACGTCAGATTTCTTGCACCCCGTGATTTTTCTCTTTCATTTTGTTTGCTCATAGCTGACCCAGGGAAAAAAAGGTAACACAATCATAGAGTCTGAAACTACTCTAAAGGCCATCCAGTCCAACCCACACCACACAGGAAACCCCTGCTACAGCAGTTGGGACTTTAACATTTACTGTAATGCTGCAAACCCTTTTACACCTCATAGAGAAAACCATCAGATTAAGAAAACAACAAGGTTATTTTCCTCATAGTAATACTACCTTATTAAGACATGGTTCAAGCAAATACAAACACACAAGTTTTATCTTTGCAAGTGAAAATGACATCCTACTACTGAATCAAAGGATGTGACTGTTCCGAGAAAACAGGCTGAATGTGTTTTGGGCAATGCATGGAACAAATTAAAGGTATTTATGGGGAAAAATGATTCCCTGAAGTATCCTGCCCAGTAACACAATTGCAAACATGGCCCTTGTAGTGGAAATGACAGTTTTAGCACACTCGCAACACTGTACCTCTATATAATCAGTAGTTCCAGAAAGGTCCCATGTACAAAAGCATACAATGCCCAGTTATACTAGGATGAAATCCCACTCTAGTCTCTTTGAGAGGGAGACATGAACACCCTTGTAGTGGTCTTCCTGACTATGCAATTTTCTCCATCTGAGCAGCTTTTAGGTAGCTCAGCTTTTTAAAGACAGATACTAGGAGTGGTTCTCTACCCACTGTGGTCACTAGTGAACCAACCAAACTCCACTGTTATGACCTTTTCTTTGCAAACAGTTCAGAGTTCTGAATTCCAAGCAAAAGAACTCTAGTTCCTGAGCTTGTAACCTTCCAAGATTCTCAAGTATACCTCTTCGTTCTTTTTACCTTATCTCAGTGCACTGCATTATGAATTGTAGAACTAACTTTGGATTCTGAGCAACTGTCAAGAGTTGTATTTTGGTGGCTTAGTATTGCTGAGAAAACAGTATTCACTTTCCCAATTTGAAAATGTTTCCCCTTCTCTCCAACACTGGAGGAGCCCAAACACAGAGGAAGGCAGGATGCAATCCTCTATCCACTGACCCTGTAGGGAGCCCCACTGAATTCAGCAGGACATAAATTTGCACAGACACACAGAAGATAGCACTGTCAAAGGGAAAGGTGAATGTATATTGGAGGTGACCACAAAAAGGTTGCTTAAAAAAATTAAGCTGTGCTTATGGTTTCAGAAAGTAGAAACATCAGCTGTATTTCATTGCAAGAAAATACGTAATAGCCTAATTTGCAATGCACTGTGTCAACAAATAATGGCCTACTATTGGACTTAAGGAGTATTGTACTACAAGAAACAACTTTATGTGTGTTGGGAGATAGCGGGGGAAAGAAAGTTTGACTCAGTTCACAGTGCTCTGTGTTTTCTGTGTTGCAATAAAACTTATTTAAACAATCAAACGCTAGAAGAAATATTTCCTACCATATGCAATCCGTTGCTTTGAATGACCCCATCTTGTTCCACAAGGTTTCGAGATATTGTAATGGAAGGAAGATCCAAGCTCTGTGGTGGAAACTGGGGAGTAAACTCATTCCCTTGTGTAGCCAACTGATCACTTAGACCTTGAAAAGGCAGGAGTATATCTGCCATCCCTATGTTGGTTGGGTCTAGTTCAGGTGGTGGTGTAATTGGTGGAATCTCAAACTCTTCATCCCCAAGACTTGGAGTATGGAATGTTTGCTGGAGAAAAAGAAAGGAAGAATTTAAAGAAAGCTTACTACAGTACAACACCACTGTATTTTGCTGTGTGCACAATAAAATGGATCCTTTTACGTACTATATAATTTAGCATAGTAGCAGATATTATATAGTGTTGCAAGATTCACATATGCCCAGTTTTATGGATCCTTCAGATTAAAGATTTAAGTCTCATTATCATATGGCTTTAATGGTGTATCAGTATTAACTGTTTTTTAATGCACACTTAATTAGCAACATCTGTCTTTGTTGTTGGGGTGAACATCAGCTACGTTGCATTGCATTTTTTTTTTTTGGCTGCATAACAAATTGCCAGTTTATTGATATGTTAGGAAGAATAGCACAAAGAGCTAACACATTATCCTGATGCCTCAATAAAATGCTGGCAATTTTTGGTAGTACACACACAACATTAATCTGGCAGTGAATACTTCAAAAACTCTTTTACAACCCATAAATGTGAAATATTAAGAATCCAAGTTCTCTTCTATTCTGCTTATAGAGTATAATGGACTCTTCGCTATGAAAGAGGTTATGAAGAACTCACATATTTATACAGAGCAATGACTTAGAAATAGAATTTTTTTGTTTTTTTACTTGGAGCAAGACTTATATGTGTGAATGCTACAGTAAGTTTGTTCTCCAAACACACAACCCTTGGACTTAGAAACTTGGGTTTCCAGTTATCTTTAGGGTTTCTACATGCAAGCAAAGTGAATTTTAATTCAAAAGCAAGTGATGTAGCTCTTATTGGGCTGAAAAACTGCCTTTATGTGGAAAAGATCAGCAATGGCACACGTGATGTTTTCTCCAGTCGAACAAGGAACAAGGCCATTTTCAATCCAGAGCAAGGTGAGTTATGTTTTTTGTTCCTGGATTAAAAATGAAAGCATGCTCCACTTTACACTAAAAGGTGTGAGCATGTAAGTGTATTTAAAGGGGAAAAAAATCTCCCACTTACAGTAGGATAACAATCAGAAGAAACAAGTCCTCTACACAAGCAGGTATACTGGATACATACTCTCCCAGCAAGCACTGGCATCAAAGAATGCTCCTGATGTACATGTTTAGGCTCTTCCACACTAATGGTAGTTCTGGCAGATCAGTATTTCCATTTATGTTGAGGAACCCCATGTAGGGCTGCCAGGTTGAATACAAGATGGAGGTCTTCTAATTTTAATTACTAATAGAGCCTGGATCAGAAAGAGGTACCACAAAGTTCCATCATGTAGAACTACAGCATGTCTCCTCCCTCAGCCCCCAAATTCATGTTTCTACTGCTGCTATTTATTGGCCAGTGGAAAGCAGGGTGGGGGCCGCAAAGAAACATCCATCTCTGTACCCGTATTTGGCCACACCACCATAACATAAACTTTTGTGGGACGTAGATTCCAGTATTTCACATGGAAGCCATAGTCTGCTGTAGGCCCTTAACATGAAGGCCAATGTCATGGTCACCAGGAGGTCCAGCAGAACATTAGAATGGAGACAGCATGGCTAGTGAATATGACTGTGCTATCCAAAAGTGGGCCAGCTCCAGGGGTCTGAAGGCAACTCTTCCAAGTGCTGGTTTATTTAAGCAGATCATTGGGGGTACTTCATTTTAAACAATTGTTTAAAAAGAGAATTGAACTCCCTGTAAGTTAAGATTCTCCCTTCTTTAAAAAATAACCCTCAGCATTTGTACCTGAATTGGGTGCTGCAAAAATTGCCTTGAGGGCCAAATTATTCTAGCCCATATGCTACCCCATCTCATATTGGCTAAACACATGGCCAGGGGGCCCTCTGAACACCCCTTCTGTATATGTAGTTCTCGCATTCAAATTCTTGATTTCCTCACAGAATAATAAAAAGGCATCTTCCTTGCAAGTGATAGCTCAGTTAATACTGTCTTCAGCATCCCATTCTCCTACTTCATCTCATCAGTTATGGTCCTACACAAGCCAGTTCTATAGCCCATCAGTGAGATCTGTGAGATTGCTGAGTACTGAAGACAGGGTGTTAGGGGTGGTGGCTCCATAAATTTGAATACTTTCCCTTCCAAAGTATGTATGGTTTCTCATTTTTCAGGCCTCTGGTAATATGTTAAAGATGTACATATTCTACTCTTGTTGTTATGTGCCTTAAAGTTTTTCCAACTTATGGCAACCCTAAAGCAAAGCTATCATGGGGTTTTCTTGGCAAGATTTATTCAGAGGGGGGTTGCCTTTCTCTGAGGCTGAGAGCGTATGACTTTCCCAAGGCCACCCAGTGGGTTTCTATGGCCCAGCAGGGATTTTAACCCTGGTCTCCAGAGGCATAATCCAGTGCTCAAACTGCTACACCACAATGGTTCTCTGTTCTAGTCTATATTTGTTACAATAAAAACTTCTGGTCTACATTTGGTAAATTTAGCACATTGTGTGAACATATTAGTAGTAATATATTCATTCTAGAAATCCTAGAGGATGGGATGAAAATCTCCCCAAATATTGTATTAATCTTTGGAAAGTGTACAAAACTGAGCTTTTGTGGGGCTCATTCCATGTCATCTACATCACACAACTAACATCAGACACCAGCTTTTCAAAAAGAACAGCACAGTGTTCCCCAATCTAATTACCATTTTGTTAGCACACTATTTGCGATGCCACTTTGGAGCAGCTGTGACCAGGGGGGCATTTTACTAAGCAAAGCCAGTTGCTTGTACGATGTGGCATAGGGCTGGCCAACTGTGCTGACAGCAGGACCACTCTTCTTCACATGTGCCCCCCCCCCGGTGGTATGGACTTTTTCTGGGCAACCTGAGAATAACTGGAAGCTCTATTTTCATCCAATTTTTGGCAGTGTAATCATTTCAGGAGGGGTGGACTTGTGTAGGGGCAAATAAAGCCAAATTGCCACATCCAGGTGCATTCTAGTTTTAACCCCCTCCATTAAAAAAAAATGGAGGAATCCAGGCACTTGGGAGGCTCCGTGGGCTGCAAAATCTGCAGGATGCACTTTCTGAACCTCTGGTGTAGAGCTTACATTGTCAGATTAGAAGTGGTGACGCCCAGACTCAAATACCCACTTGGCTATGAAGCTTTCTGGGTGATCCTGAGCTAGTAATAATCTCTCTGCTTAGCCTACCTCTCAAGGTTTCTGTGAGTATTAAAATATGAAGAGGACCACACAGGTCATCCCAAGTTCCTTGGACAGGTGTAAATATTACAAAGATAATCAGTATTTGCTGTATTGCAATGGAAGGCAGCAAGGTATTTACTTCTGGGAGGTATTTGATCATAGGAGGCACTAAAATGGAGGCAGTGGTGATGGGAGGCAGCAGCTAAAGCACACGGTGCCTCACCTGGTATTATACAAGTACATGGCCACTGAATGGATAGTTGTCCCTATTATGGGGCAATCTTATTTTTCTGCTCTCCAGAAACTAGGAGATGGACCAATGGATCCAAACTATAGGAAAAGAGATTCCATCTAAACATTAGGATGAACTGACTATCTTGGACTATCTTGCCAAACAATGCTGTTTCTGAACCCCCAGCACAGACTTGCCTTCCAAAAGGAGCACCACTGAGAAGCCACACAAGCAGTCCGGTAAACTCTGAGTACCCTACAAACTAAGGGTTGGGAAAGGGGGATCTGTGGACCAAATGAGCCCTCCTGAGCCCCACTTCTCTGACTCCTAAAGTCACATCCATAATTTTTATTTTAAAAAAAATCTCTCTCTTTTTGCACCCCAAACACAAATGCAGCAGTTCACATCTCCCACAATCCAAAGGCTTCTACCATGTTCTGAACTTTTTTGACGGCCCAAAACAGACCAAAATGTTAGCCAATGTGATGCAAAATCACTTCTGGTGGATCCAGACACAATGATGCAGCCCATACAGAGTTTGTGGGAGTGAAAATTACCCCCTTCTGCCCCTTATGCAGTTGCCAACGGGAGAAAACTCAAGGCAAAGGAAAGGTACATCACATTAAAGCAGCAGCGGGCAACTGTGGCCCTTCATTTGTTTTGGACTACAACTCCTCACCACTGGTTATATTAGCTAGGGTTGACGGGAGTTATAGGCAAAAATAAAATGAAACAAAAACGTCCATCTGGTTGAATTAAAGCCAGTGTGTCGTTATCAGGCATGTCAGGGGGCTTCGAGGTTTGTTAGCTTATATAAAGCCTACCTTTTCCCCCCGCAAGGATGGAAGAGTGGGGTGCAGGAAAAAGAGAAGGGACTCTCTCTTTGTGTATTATTTACATTATCTGAAAGAATGACTTAATGCCAGTTAATTTTAAAATGATATGTTCGGTGAAAGATCTCATTAAGTGCTGGAAATTGTCATCCTTCAGACTGTTAATGATGATATAAATTAATAACCGCTTGAGAGAAAATGGAAACTGAAACACAAGGAAAGGGAGCGGGAGATTCTTTGCTTGCATATAAAACCTGTCAGCTGTCATTACTGGTCTCACACCAGAAATGATGAGGTAACAGACAGTTAACAGTCTGCAAGAGCCACACTGTCTTCAGAGACGGAGCGAGAGGGAGAGAGATTACAACTCAATTCTAGCTCTTGAAAGCGTTGTCCTTCCTTATAAAGATATCTACTGATGCTTTATAAATAAAAACAAAAAGGGGGACATTTTTGTACTGGGGAGACTTGAAGTTCGCCAACACAAAAAGGATGGATTGGCCGTGGAAGGCGGATGGTTAATGAACATAACCCTATGGCTACATTTGCAGTTAAGTTTGGCACTAATGTGGTCTAGTAACAGATGCAATGGTAATTTGCGACTCATTTGCTACCCCATTACTGCTTAATGAAATCTAACATATCACATTAACAATATGGATAAACACTCATTCCTGATATGTGGCATTTGGCTGTTTTCATTACCGCAGTAATTAACACTTGAAATATTATTTCAATAAATATTTGAGGTGCTTCAGGAATAAAATAATTAAAAAAAAAACTGGGTCACTGCCACACTGTCACACAGAGGAAGAAGTTGCAACCCAAAGGTGACATGTCAATTTCTCAGCTCAGATGGTCCTCTCATGCTAATAGCACAATAACCACCACAGGGCATTGTTTTCAAAAAGAGCGAGATAGGTTTTCCCATTTGAGATGTCCACACTCAAAATACTGAAGTTCACTTGTAATTGTGCTGGGTAATTGAATTTACCTGTAGGGCAGTAATTGCAAAGTTAGACTCAACCTGCAGTGCAAATATTAACACTCGGTCGTATCCTACTCCTTCAGTGTAATTAAACCACTAGTATAGGCTGTAAGCAGGGCATCGAGGGGGCAGCAGGTTTAATTTTGAGAAGGGAAGCTCTCCGTTCAAAAAATAACAGTCAGTCCCTCACGCTTTCAGGCACGTACAACAAAATTGTACAACACTGCAGCATGTTCTCCAGAAGCAATATTTATCTTGGTAGTAATATCTCCTTACAAGCATTTTGGTGGCAGTGGAAAATTGTATCAAGGATGCCAATGGGTGTTTTTCAGAGAAGAGAGAAAGAGGAAGAAAGAGAAAAACTCAGAGCATCAGACTATATCTCATGGGATGATTGCTGAAAAGTAATGCATGGATAAGTGGATAAAATGAATGTAATCTAAATGGGGAGGGGGAACCTCATAGCGAAGTAGTCTTATTGCAAATCACTGGAAATATTCACATCATAAGAAGTGGTTGAATGTCATATAATTTGACAGTGGAGAAAGGTACCATAACGTCCGGAAAAATGTGATGTTTCTTTAAAGGGTTATGCTACCAATCATAATTTTAAGTACTATTAACTTTTCATACATTTCTCTCTTAGATTTCTTTTGGGGACAAAAAAAAAAACAACCCTACCAACACTCAACAAAAACCGTGTGTGTGGTTAAATGCCATCTGCACTGAAATGTTCAAAACATTTGTTCCTTTTGATAAAAATGCAAATCTGGAGAGCTGTTGTATCAACATATAACAGCCAATGTCTGACACGGTGAATTATCACAGCTGGAATTAAATTGTCTTTGAACAGCTGCTGGCAGTAGAGCTTTCATCAAAGTTTGATTCAAATAGAGGAATGAAATTCTACAGAATGAAACATCATGTTGTCATTACAGATGGGGGTTTGTGTTCATTATCACAACTAACATTGAAGCTAGTGCCAAGCAATCTCCCCTTATCTAAGCAGTCTTGTTGGAAGGAGGAAAAAAAAAAGACAGAGAGAAAAAGAGGGGGGAAAAGGCAGCCATTTCTTTAAAAATCCTGCTAAAAATATTACACAGAATATAACCAGACGTGCTACAATTTTTCCCCAATTATTTTTTTTCACCTATGGTTCTTACACACGACACAAGGAAAGAAAACATTAATTAGAGAGGAAGAGAAGAATGACGGATTTGATGTGAAAAGGCAAATGTTGTCCACATTTATTTTATTACTCTTGCAACATTTGTGTGCATGTTGTTCACCTCAAGTCAACAAGGAGAAAGGGAGAAGCAGGCAAATTATGGGGCGATGCCAAAATACTCTTTTGCTCTCAATTGGAAGGAGTATTTGCTTTGCCCAAAAAGCAGCTCATTCTGGAATGGATGTCACTACCATTATATTGATGTTCTTTAACTAGCTGTCATGGATTGGGTGGAGGGGACAAGTCATGGTAAGCACAACCACAGGGACACCATGGTTGTCACACCCTTCCCTTTATTACCATGCACTCTTCCAAGCTAGAGGCCAAATTCATCACCTCTCTGACCTAGTCAGACCCCATCAATTCAGTTCTAATGTTTCCTTTTTTACTCTTCTCTCTCTTAAGCCTGATGTCGGACACTCTCCACTGAAAATCGTTCCCTTATTTCTCCCGGAAAACAAACGATGCTTCCGACTGTGCCGCTTCTCCTTTGTTTTCCTAATACAGTTAAGAACTCAAATTAAAAATAAAATGTTTGTATCCATGACCGTAATTAGCTCATTAGCTTATAATGACTGCTACTCTGTTTGCTTTAAAGATGTACACCTACTGTGCCTTTCATTTGTTTCCCTCTGGTTACATTTTTTCCCCTTTCTCTCTGTTTCTCCCTCTCCCTCCTCTCTCTCTTTTTTTATTCTTGCTTTCTCTTGTGTGTGTGTTTGTGTGTGTCTGTATCAGATTTGTTTCTATTGACATGCTATGTAAGTAACAGTCTTGTGGACAGCTAAATTGACTGGTAATGGAGAGCTGTCAGGTTATTTTCTCTCTCATTAAAGTCTTTATTTTGTGCTCCATAAAACACATACAAAATTCAGCACTTTGCCCATCATCCGTTGAAAGTCTGTAAAAATTATCAAAGCAAACAGGAGAGCCGGAATGCAGATGGAGAAAAGGCAGGGATAGAGAAGAAACCCAACACCTACCTCATTTGCAGTAAGAAAGGCATTATTTGCTTCTGCCATGTTCATGTAGTTACTGTTGTTGCCAAACTGAAAGAAGAAAAAAATTATGTAGGCATTTACATTTCCACATATACCAAAATAAAAAGAGCAAGTCTTGAATGCACAGAAGATTTCTGAACACAGATGGAATTTATAATAGCCTTAACAGTAGCTGACAGCTCCCCATCCCCCAAAAGAGAAAAGATATAAAACCAAATTTAATACATCTACTGTGGCTAGGTAGTTTATAAAACTGTGTTACTACTTGCTAAGCACCCTTAAATGTCCAAACGGACCAGTGTGCCATTCGGATTTCAGAAAAGTGCATTGGGAATGGACAGCAGTATAAGGAGGAATATAAAAAGCTGCCTTGTATTGAATCAGAACATTACTCTGTTTAGCCCTGTATCCTCAATTTTGACTGTCAGTGGACCTCCAGACTTTCAGGTGGGAAATTTTCTGAAGCCTAACTAGAAATCCCTGATGGTTTCCTATCCGAGTGACAACCAAGGGCCCATTCACACTACAGAATTATAGTGCTATTATTCCACTTTAGTTGTCATTATTCTGTCCTATGATATCCTGGGATTGGTGGCTTAGGGAGGGGCATTTAAAATTCTCAGCCTGAGAATTTCAGTGTCTCACCAACTTACCTCATGATCCCAAAGGATGGGACCATGACAGTTAAAGTGAAATGATAGTGCTATAATTCTGCAGTGTGAATAGGCCACAGGCCTGCCTCTGCTTACTTTCCACAATCAGATCAGATTGGGTGTGTTCAAGCTTACTTGGTGGTAAGAAAGTTCATCTCTCTGTTCACATCAGTCACCTGGATAGGACCTAGAGGCCAAAATCTCAAGACCCTGCAGCAGAGGAAAGCTACAAAGAAAGGTAGCTTGAACTGGAGGTATGATAGTCAAGCACCAATTTTTGGGCCAGCATGGGTCTGGCAAACCAGGGTTGATTCTGCTCACCACAGCATCCTTCCTTTCATTTTATCTTAAGAACATTTTATAGTTTGGGGGCAACAGTAACACTGGGATATAATTACGGATACCTATTCCGTTTTTTTTAAATTGTTAAGGATGCTATCCTTTTCTACAACTAAAGCGGTGCTTCTTCCAAGTACATATGTCTTTGGGAAGAGCCATGCTTCCTGGATATTATGCAGCCAGGATCAAGGCAGGATACAACCAGGCTGTGGGTAGTTGTATCTGGTTTCTCAAGATCAAGACAGAGCTTGTGAAGCAAGCAAAATATATATAAGGTGACCCTCATAACTAACACTACCTGCATTTGTATAGTGGGGGATCCTGGTCAGCTGGTCCTTCAAGGAGAGTACAACCACTTACAATATAGATCACACAACTCCATTTGGATCAGCCAACTGCAGTTGTTTCTGTCTTAGGTGAATTAAGCCTTGTCATGTTTGCCCTTACCCATCCCAAAATTGCCTATAGACCTGATCAGGGTTTCCACAATTTCCTGGAGTGAGTTGAAGGTAATTCATGATCTCTGCATACTATATGACACCCAGATACTGATGAAACCTTAGGTCATGGATGGAGAAAATATAGCCCAGGGGCTGCACACAAGTTCCATCCCCCATTTGTGGTTCTAAGTCACACCTGACTACCACTACCACCACCCCTGATTCTGCCCCCAAAACTCAATTTGCAAAGTAGAAAAAAAATTGTGAGTAAAGCATCCCAGAACACCACCTGGATCACCACTGTGCCTTTAAAAACTCTTAGCAATTAAGGGATCTGGAGGAGGAGGGAGAAAATGAAATGGATGAATTTTTAATTGATAATTATTGTTGTTATGTGTCTTCTGGTTGGGGTTTTCTTCTCAAGATTTCACTGGATAAGGTTTATCATTACCTTCCATTGAGAAGGTAATGTCCAGTGGGTTCCCATGGGTTAGCGGGGATTCAGAACTTGGTCCTCCAGAGTCTTAGTCCAGGTCTCACAACACTACTGGCCCTTCTACACTCATACGTCATGTACAGGTGAAACCGGGCCACCCTGATTCTTTGAACAATAATTGCCTTTGACTATCCACTTGTCAAGGGCCAAAATACCTTACAGGCACCAGTTCCATCTATTCTTGCAAGCTATGTAGGGGTCACCTACATGCAGTTGGATGGGGGAACACCAACAAATACCAGGTGCAGTAGGCTATATTTCAGAAGAAGGAATGGGCAAAACCACCTCTGTGTATCTCTTGTCTATGAAATTTGTGGGGTTGCCCTAAGTCCACAGGTGACTGGAAGGCGCACACACACACACACACACACACATATATCCTTGTCCCATACACACTCCCCCTCCCCAAGGCAACATCATTCCCTGTGCCTTCTTCTTATACTCCTCTCTGTTCTAACCCAACAAATATAATCATACTGCAGTAATGAAAAGTGTTCCTTGAACAACTCATGAGAATGAATGGTAAGAGGAAAATACATGCTTATTCGAGAAATAAAAGGTGTGGAGAAGCTGCTATTTTTTAAATCCTTTCCCCCATCGCACCAATCTCTTTTCCATGCTAAAACTTACAACCAGCTCAATCTGGAGCCAAGTTGCAAGACATCAAAACAAACAAAACCTAGATGTGTAGATGCATCTATATATTTTATTTTCCAAGGAAATACTGGCATTTCACACACTTTGATTTCTAGGGAAAGAACCTACCAGTGTACAACTCTCTCAGCAGACATAAAAATAAGTCTGGAAGTTTCAAGCAAAACCAATAAACTACAATTGCAATTGTACGAGTCCCTGTATTTAACAAGATTGGCAGCCTTGTTGCAAGTATTAATAATGACTTTCACTGACATCAGCAGCTTAAAACATTACTTATAGCATACAGATTATTAGCATTACTTGGTGGCATCACTAAATTGGAAACATAGGAAAGTGTTCGTCACTGAATTAGACCACTGTTCCACCTAGCTCAATACTGGCTAGACCACATATTGCTATTGCCTCAGCTATTAGTCAAGACTAATGGGGATTGTAGTCCAACTATATTTGTTGAGCCACAACCTTCCCACTCTTAGTTTTCAGGGACTGGTCACAAGATCTAAAGAAGCCATGGCTAACTTCTGAAGTCTTGGGCTTGCTCTCTCCCCAGACTTCATGAGCTATGCCCCAAGAGAACCCAATGCCAATTTTAATTCCATGCTAACTAGCACCCCTAGAAACCTCTTATTTTTGGCTTCTCTGGGCCTATTTATGGCAAAACAAAAACTCTTAGCAGAAAGTGGCTGGTTCTTGCAAGAATACAGGGAATTACCATTTATTATGTCTGAAAGGTTATATTGACTATGTGAAGGAAGCTTCCAGTGAGGGGAAGAGGACGGGAGGACTTTGTGTCTATACTTTGCCCACTGCTGGTTGAAAGTAAGAAGTCTTACCCATTGCTACCTGGAGATACCAGGGATTGGATATGGAACCTCTTGCATGCAAACAAGTAGTTTGCTTGGTTCTGCAAATCAGTTGGGCATTTGGCTGTGATTTCACAAGTTTAGCCAGAAGGCAACCATGTTAAGATGTTTTGGAACAGCTGCTACGAGAAGAAGAATAGCATTTCTGAAGAAAGGAAGCAATGTGAAACTGCTTACTTGACCCCTCCTGAGTATAAATAGAGGGTACTTGCTCAGGTTCTTAATAAAATTAGGAAACTGATGTTCTTTTCTGATTTCATGAGAAGGCTTGTCACCACCATCATGTGCAGGACTATGCCATGTGCACCTCCCTGCTTAATCCTATACATTACAGAATACAGTCAGAAGGGCAATGGCAAAAACCTGGCCTATAAAGGAATTTCAAACAAGTCATATCATGAGACCAACGGCGTAACTGGTGGCTTGTGTGACAGTAGAGCAATGAAGTCACTGCAAAATAGGTTCAGCACCTTGGATAGCTCATTTAAAGTTCAAATTAAATCCCAGAGCATTCAAATAAAAAAATTAAAAGTCTAACAAATGAGCATACATACACAGAGTTCTCAAGCCAGAGCTCTCACCCTGAGATTCCTCCCCCTTGCCCTGAGAACCAGAGAAGAGGATACAGACCCTGTAATCTGGAACCCTCCGCTTCCATTAGGTTCCATTATGTCTCCATAGGATCTTGTGCTCATGTGGAGTCTGCAGTTCGAGCTGGAAGCTATTTACCTGGGCTGGGGTTGCGTTCTTCTGCTGCCCTTCTACCACAATAATTCTATGCTTTTCTGGTGGAAAGCATAAACCAGAACAACCTAAAATTATCATTTGTTGCAAAGGTCCATTGTGTCCCAGGTTACGTCTACAGAGATTTATATTTCACAAATAAATAACAGAAAAGGTATAAAATGTCATCAGCGCTTTCAATTTCTCAAAGCACCTACTCCACACGTTCACAGTAATTTATGCTGTCCCCCAAATCAAGATTTCATGGTGACTTTTTGCACAGTCTTATTACTCATTACTCATTCAGAAGCCGCAAAACTGACACGATAGACTTTTTTGTGTCACTGAACCGAGAACAAAGTAGGATTTACATGAGAAACACTAATGGTTCTTAAAAGAGCTGTTCTCTCAAATACTACCCCCCCAAAAAAAAAACCGAAAAGAAAGAAAAAGATAACTGAAATGGAAAAGGCATCTGCGCACACTATGTATACACCAATATTCTACAGTAGTTCAGCAAAAAGAAATACAGAACATGATGGTTGATGCCCATTTTCCCTGTAAAAAATATCCAACTGGCACATGGAAGAAGACAAGCAGAATGCAGACATGTTACAGAACTGCGAGTGTGAAGTAAACAATGCAGGAGGACCAAACCACGCACTTTATTTATTTTCACATATTTATTAATCTATTTATATCCCGCCCCATGTTCACAGACATGTTTTTTAATAAAAACAATTATAAAATAGCTCAGAATGATTAAAATAGAGTAAAATAAACCCATAATCCAACTAGCCAGAACTAAACCACGGTCAGTTGGACATATACACAAACACACCAAGTTTGAGTGAATGGGCTAAGCTTTTACGTGGCCCTGAAAAGAGCATAATGTTGGTGCAAACCAGGCCTCCGAAGGGATGCCATTCCACAATCAAGGGGCCATAACAAAGAAAGCCCTTTCCCATGTCTCCACCCGAAGTACTGTATCCCACTGGTGGGATGCAAAGGCAGGGCACCTCTATATTTCCCTATGCTTGGGGAGGAGTTCTGAGGGAAACTGCACACAAAGCAACAAATTTCCACAGGAAGTTGTCGATGAGTAGATCACTATTTGTTCATTCTGCCCAGAACTATCTACTCCGGCAGTTTTTGGGGTTCTCAAGAGAGGTCTTTCCCATCACCTGTTTATTTTAACAAGAGACGCTAAGAATTGAATCTGCATAAAAAGCACATGCAATTCCACTGATCCACGACCCCTCCTGAACTGGAAAAGAGGTCCTCACATTGCAATCTGTGAGATCCTGGGTTTTAGCAAGTCTTCTTTACTAAGTTACACGAAAGGAATTTTATTGGCTACAGATTTGCAGACCTCTAAATCAATCATAGGCAACCTTGGTGGGGTTAGGGGCCAAATTTCTGCTCCCAGCACCCACTGTCTGCTATAGCAGGGGGAGGGGATCAAAATAAGAAGACATTGGATAGCCACTTACAGTTTTATTGAGGGGTAGGCTGGAGGGGTAACAGAGATGCAGAAAAGTGCTATTCTTGGAGGTCTACAAGAACAGAAAAATCAATATTTATAGTCATGATTTTCAGCCCCATGGAGGTACTGGGGGCTTCATAAATGACCTTAAAGGCTATACGCAACTCACCCTGCTCTTAAAAGATTATCAGAGAAAAGGAAAGTGCTCTAAACCATAGCTATACATCTGGAGGATTCATTTTCGCTGACTTGTAGGATCAAGGATTTACCTATGCTGTAATTAAGATTGTTCTTAATGCTCTCCTCATGTGAATATTTTTGGTGTGTATATGTATGTGTGCCATCAAGTCACCTATCAACTTATGGCTACCCCATGAATTTCACAGGGTTTTCATAGGCAAGGAATACTTAGAAAGAAGTGGTTTTGCCAGTTCCTTCCTCTGAGATATAGCCTAAAACACCCAATACTCATCGGTGGTATCCCATCCAAGTACTAACCAGAGCTGACCCTGTTTACCTTCCCAGATCAGATGCGATCTAGTACCTTTAGAGTACTTAGGCACATGACAGGGAGTATTTTCTGGGAGCAAAATACTCTGGTTACTCTCTTTGTTTCACCCATCCTTGTCTCACTCATGTTTGTATTGGCTTGAAAACCACTTTGTGTCTGGGTATTCTTCTTGACTTTGCATAACACCAGCCAAACAGAGATCACATTGCCACAGTGACAATATTATAAAACCACAAACCCAATCAGATCTAGCCAGAAGCCAATTCAGAATGAAAGCCAGAATCATGAAGCCAAATCAGAGTGAAAGCACGAAGTACGGTTGATATCTGAGCATGCAACAAGTAAATTTTCAAATGCAGACCACTTTCTCCACCAAGGGACCTCCCTCTCCTCAGACACATGGAGATCTGTTCTGTAGCCCCAAGGACATCCATTCAGAAATCACAGGACTGCAGCCTCAAAAAGTTACCTTAAAGATCTGTATAACAGCAATCATCTTAGAATGAAGTAAGAATTGTGTTCATCTTCTGAACAGTTAGCATGTGAATGTAATTACTGTAAGATCTACAGCTAATCAGATGTGAATTGTATCCATTAATTAGTATTGGCCCTGGAGAAATAAGAGAAAAAATCAGCAACAATGTTAACACTGAAAAGCACTGGTGCCTACTGAAACGTGCGCCTCTCAGCATCTGAAGTCTAGCAGGTGGCTCCAGTGGTCCAAGTAATTTAAAAAGCCCTCACCTGAAGTAGAGAGCAGGAATTACAAAGCACTCCTTGCATATCTTTTCTATCTATAAAAGGCTTATTATTAATGGCTTTTAATTTAACTAACTCTTGCTGATCAGCTGGGAACTACTATAAATCATGCTAAATAGAAGAAAGGCTTGCTCACACACACACACACACACAGAGAGAGAGCGAGAGCGAGAGCGAGAGAGAGAGCGAGAGAGAGCGAGAGAGAGAGCGCACGCGAAGACAAGCATGGGTGTGTGTGGAGATTTCCATTCTGTAAAATACTAAATTTGGGAAAGGACATCCAAAAGTCATTTGTCCTAAAATGTTCTTATGCCACATCTGCCAGTCTATTCTTCCTCTTTAAATAATTCCTCTTATTTTGTAGAATTTCATATGGGAAAAGAACCCAGGGGAGTACCATGACCTTTAAAAGAAAGTGTTCACCAACATTTACTGGTGAAAAACAGATGTGACAGAAGACTAGACTAGCTATGGTCATGCACAGAATCATGCACAGATATGTATCCTTTTGTATGAGACAATGCAGGTCTGGGGAACCAATCTGATAGGCACAAAGTTTCTTGACTCTAACTTCCATCATCCCTGACCACTGGCTGTGGTAACCGGTAGCATGGAAGTTAGGTTCCAATATTACCTGGAGAACCATAGGTTGCAGACATCCGCTAAATCAGTATCAATACTGCCTGTAAGGACAAAGAATGCTGGTGGACCTCTGCATGGTCCTCCATTGTGACTCTTCAAAGCACTCAACATCACTAGGTGATTTCAGAGACCTGCTTCCTTTGGGAAGGAAGATGCAAAGAGATAACCATGTTAATCTGGAAGCTGAAATATATGGGCTCTCATGTCTCCACAACTAAGGTTGTTCCATTTCCATGAACTGTCTTTGAAGATATCTGATTGAGCCAATTTTCAAATCAGCCATGATGGCCTAGTCTGTACTAGCAATGCGTCAATAAAGATGAGGAATGTAAATTTTTCCCCCAGCAGCTGTTTCCACCTACTTATTTTCAGGGAACTTGATTCACAGTCTTTCAGGACTGAATAATGTTAGTAATCCATAGCAGACATTGCTCACATGAAGTCAACCATCCACATTTATATGCACCGTGATCTAGCATAAACACACTAGTACATGCTATAGATGGAGCTCCATACCAGCAGCTCCTTACCAGATGGAGGCAGTATATTTGAATCTCCTGCACGCATAAGAGCTTCTCACTCACATAAAAGCAGAGACAAAATTTTTACGCATGCCTGTTTTGGGAAGTATAACACTCTTACCTCCCATTAAAATGAATAAGGAGGAAGATCCATGTATGAAAGGAAGAGCGTACAGAAGATTCATTTGGAATCTCACTCACCCAGGAAATTTCATCCAGTATTAGATTTAATATACACAACATATCTATAACATAATTTCAAATGTCCATTTGCTGCCTGTAATGCTATACATAAGACCACATGCTTCACCACAGTTATCAAACCTGGTGTATTATCTGAGAGGTCCAAAATTAAGAGCATGGTAAGATGTTAGACCTGATACATCAACTACTTTGGGTTTTTCCTGTGCAAATATATTCCCAATTAATTACTGGTTTAGCCCAATGGGCAACTAATGCGTGAGAAATATAGGCAAAACTGTAAAGGAGAAGAGCTGCAGTTGCCAAGGATAAGGATTGGGACCTTTGCCCTTGAATAACGTTTGCATCAGACATGCAGTAGTCTTGAGTAAGTATATGCAAAAGAGTCCTAAAAATCACGTCCTATGCTCGCACTTCAATGGTTACATGGAGATTTGGGACACTGGATATGTTTGCAGGACTATGGATTATTGACCCTGCATAAGATAAGAAAAAAATGCAAACATAAAAACCAATTTTGACCAAATTTCATATTTAGACTGAAGTTAATGCACCAAACTTTTTATGTAAGTTTGAGACTGATAGGCCAGCTTGGTTCTTGTTGTTTTTTTCCCCAGACAATTGCTGGTTTGGTATGAATTTGATATGAAATACATTTGAAGGATTTTAGGTGCTATAGATCAAGTGTTTTGTTTCTGTCAAATCTCATGACAATCTCTCCTTTGTATCAGTTAATATCATCAACATCAACCCAAGTAATGCTGGGTACATTTCCTAGAAGCGCATGTTGTCATTGCAGTTCCTACTATTTATGGGATTAGGGTTAGTTTATTAGATTATAAGGGTTTCAGTTCTACTGTATTTAAACAACCAGTTCAATACTGGCATATAACGTCTTATGAAAATGACAACAGACTGCAGGGGTTTATTCAGTTAATCTTATCCGACCAGGCAGTGCTAGCTGTAAAATCATGGAGAAGCAAGGTCTCTTAAGGCTCAAGAAGGGAATGGAATCACCTACAGCTACTCATTTTACACTAGGTTAAAAATAACCAAATAGGTATTTCAAGAATTAAGGCTGCAGGCTCCTGTACTGGTTTCAATAAGACTGTGAAAATGATTAAGCACACTGCAGGTGATTGTACATCATAAAACTGACCCAAAATATGATAATAAAGTGAAATTCTGTTGATTTGCTTCAGTTCTTCCTTCTTTTTTTCATATTAGTTCCACCACCATCATCATCTTTATTTATATCCTGCCCTTTTCCCAGGTTGGGACTCAAAGCAGCTTACACCAATTAAAAAGACATAGTTAGAATGCAAAAGTTGAAACACAATAAAACAGTCAAAAAGAATTAAAACATTAAAATACATAATTAAAAACTCATACCCCATACACATCAGCAATGCAAGCAACAATATCCAGCACATTCTATCGGACAGGCCATATACAGTCACACATCAAACACCTGTCAGAATAAAAATGTCTTTCTTTGACTGCAGAAAGAAAGTCAGACTGTCTAACTTCTCTAGGAAGGGAGTTCCAGAGCCTGGGGGGCAACCACTGAGAACGCCCTCTCCAGTGTTCCCACTAGATGTACCTATGAGGGTGGTGGGACAGAGAGAAGGGGGCCTCCTCAGCAGATGTCAAAGCCTGGTGGGTTCACCAAGGAGAATACGGTCCTTCAAACAATCTGGATCTGAGCCATATAAGGCTTTAAACGTCATCACCCAGCACTTTGAACTGTGCCTGGAAACAGACCAGCAGCCAGTGGACCTGTAGTAACAGGTAAGTTGTGTGATCCCTGTAGCCAGCCCTAGTTAACAATCTGGCTGTGGCTTTTAAGACCTGTAGAAATTGCTGAACATTCTTCAAAAGCAAGCCCACACAGAGCATGTTACAATAACCCAACTGGGATGTAACCAAGGTACGTGTCACCATGGCCAGATCATCTCATCCCATTTTTGCATCAATTTTTTGAAAATTTAATGCATATTTGTAGACATGCCCATATACCTTTTTCTCAAAATACTCATTCCTATGTACTTATTTTGATTTAACATAAGCCTTTCTGTGTAGATTTTAAAACTGGAGAATCATATTGCAAATTTTTTTTGAGAAATACAACTACTGAATGATTACTGTTTTTTTAAAATTTGCACATTGGTTCAGGAAATGAGAATTGGATAGGTCCACATTAGAATGTCCCTATACAACAGTAATTTTTTTTAAAAAAAGAAAGAAACAAAAATACTGTACTGTGATACCATTGCAAATACATTTTAGATATTTGTCATCTTAAGTGATATGCTATGCAGTTCTTACTGCTCTCTTTCCTTGTACCATTGCCCCTTGCATTCCAATTTTTCTGGTTCACCTTTTAATAAGAACTCACCAGATTCGCACTTAACAATTCAATACACAGACTATAGGTATCCACTGAGATTTATAACTCTAGAGCTGTAGTTTCCTCCATGCATAAAATGTGCACAAAAATCTTTAAAAAAACCACACACCTTGCAATATAAATGTGTAAAGGTACAGTAGGTCCCCCATATCCACGTGACCAGTGTCCACGGTCTCACTTATCTATGCTGAAATGCAATCTGAAAACATTTTGTTCCCATAGCTTTTTGGCCCACACAATGTCGTTAATTTTTATGTTTTTATCAGTAATGTGCTAGCTTTAGGCAGCAAATAATGGCTACAAACCCTTCTTTCTCTTAGATTCTAAAGTTCTGTCAAGTTTCAGGGCCTCCTTTCCAAGCTGCATACTCATCTCAATCACTACATCATTTGTCTCATTGAAAAAATTGCGTTTCATATTATTCACATTTTTTGTTATCCATGGCAAATCCAGGAACGTATCTCCTGTGGATACAGGGAACCTACTGTATTTAATGGCACCCTTTGCTTTGCATATCATAAACTGCCTACCTTACAAAGCAGAGATACGTGTGTTATGACAAATTTCTCCCTGTGTTCTGTTAAACCCAGTTCGTAACTGGTTGCACTATTCTTTATGGGCAAAGGAAGCATCACAATCCCATAAGCTGGAATTAAAGACCAGAATTAAACTACTTTGCAAGTTAACTCCACCAGAGAACACTGCTGCATTTCAGTGGGTTTTATTACACTGCTGGACCAACTGTTTACAACTGTCTCACAATTCCAATGTCTGATAAGAGCAGGAGTTAAGAATGAATATTGTGGATTTTTTTTTTAAAAAAGTGTTTTTTGTTTTGCCTTGTTCGCCGCTCCTCTGATTGACTGAAATGCCAAATTAAATTAAGGGAGATGGCTAAGTCTAGTTTGCCGTGGAGAGCCATGCGGAAAGTGGGGCAGCCTAAACAATAAACTGTCTGTAATTAAAATATGAGAAGCTGGATGAATGCTACTTCAACAAGATTACTACAAAACAAATAAATATGTACACTAGCATTTCCTGGACCAATACACAGAGATGCAAGCAAGTAGGGGAAGGGGAAGGTTTGTTTCAACAGAGCATCCCAATCATTGCAGGAAGTTTACAGGAAAAAAAATTGTTCTGTGTTGCAGTCCATGAAATATAACTTCCACATTTCTGCACAATATTGTGTTTCACCAATAACTAATCATCTAGGTTGGCAATCTCTTAAGGATATGCCACAGATGGTGATCACTAATCAGTTTTTCCTGCATAAACGTCTATGATGAGAGTTCCAGGATACTGGGAGAAAGAGAGAGGAAAAAAAACATCGCCTAAATCCTTCTGGCCATGAACCACTGACAAACTATCAATGTCTTTCGAGGAATAAAGAGGAAGAATGGTCAACAATAAACACAGTTTGCAAGTAATTAACTACAAATAGCTAGCTACCTATAATTAATTTCTCCCATAATAAATATGTAAGTAAGTTATATTACTAAAAGGAGGGAAGGAAAAAAGGGGATGGGAGAAATCTAACAACATCTTTAAGATTTATTTGTTTCAGACTAATGAAGCTTTCTCTCTGAAAACTTAACGAGAAACAATTTCACTCTATGGCATGTAAATGTAATCTTTAGTAATTTTTATAGTTACACTAGGGATAGAATGTTAGAAAACAGCCAAAAAAATGGTTGAAAAACATTTTTTCTTGAATGTCAGGGAACCCTAATGATGAGAATCCTGGACTTACAGGAATCTTGCAGTTTGGGGCTGGTACTACACACCAATACAGTATTATTTTGAAATAAACTTTTAAAAAGCCACATAATAGGAAACAAAAAGCACGCATAACAATACAATTTGTTGTTGCTGTGTGCCTTCAAGTGGTTTGTGACTTACGATGACCCTAAGGTGAACCTATCACTGGGCAGGGGCAGCAGCACCTGGCTGTTGGAGAAGAAAACGTGGTTGTGGCTGGCTCCATGCCTACCTGTTTGCTTGCCTACCTACTGGCTGGCCCAGGTGGCCACCTATCCAAGCAAGCCTTTCCTAGATGAGAAGGAAGAAGATAGAGACAAGGATTATAGCTACATAGGAGGACAGTAAAGCCGCCCACAGCCCCAAACAAGCATACCCCTGCACTGCATTCCAGAATTCTGGACTGTCTGGATCTATGAAAGGGACAGGGATGGCTACACCAGTGTTCCAACACAGGGGATCTTCTTAGACACCCCTGCTCTTCCCTTAGAGCCTGTGTTTGAGGACCCATATAGCCAGGCATTCAAAGAACAGCCAGTCTGCAGGTCCAGCTGTGGGCTGCATTTTTTTTTCCCTATCATCATCTTGGTCTCCACTTTTTTGTTGAGCACATGTGGATGGAAGCCACGGACAATGGTTGTGGTCTGTGAGCCAGGTCATTCTTAGCTCTGGAGACCTGCACAGATCTGTAGCAGCTTTGCAGGGCCAACCATAACAGAGCAGGAGTTGCAAATTTGGTGCTCCTAGTGCCCTACCCAAGTGTGGATTAAGGTGGCTGGAGTCCTGGATAAGTTCCAAAATAGGCCCACTTTGTGTGCATGTTTGAGGTATTCCAAAGGGTGGTGGTACAGATCAATAATAAATAAAATGTAACATACTTCAGGGAGCAACACAAAAATCTTACTTACTAAACCTGATCCCTTGCACTCAAGCAACATATAAAATGGAAGCCAGCATGGTTTGAGTGTTGGAGTAAGAGTTTGGGAGATTCAAGTTTGAATCCCTCATGAGCTATGGAAAAACTCTTCTGAATAAATCTGAATAAATAAATAAATAAACCCTAGTAAAGCATCACTATAACTTGGAATCAACTTGAAGGTACCTAACAACAAGGAACACATATAATACCAGGTACTGATGGGCAAAATGATGGAGGAGGAGGAGGAGGAAGCTATATCTTTTTCCTTCTGCACGAGGAACTCCCACCCACGGTTGGGGGGTGGAGGGCTGCAGCATTTTAACCAACTGGGCCATTGATAATCTGGCCCTGACCCAGTCACTTTAGATAATTACCTAACCAAAGTTAACGGCAAGACCAGCCTTACCCAACATATTATCCCTCAACTTTCACGGACATTAGAGGCACAAGACCCCTGCAAAAGCAGAAAAATCACAGATAGAAATGTAAAAATCATGAACATTTTTTAAAAAAAAAACTTTAGAACACTTCTTCAAGAACCTCTAGGTCCTCCACTATAATTCTATGGTCAATGTCTGGCAGAAATGGGCCACAAACTCATGCTGGAGGATTCTGCAACACCTAGAGAAATGTTCTTTCTAAGAATCTCCAGATCTTCCAGTTCCATGGCAGAGGCAAATACAGGAATTTTCAAATAAATACATAAATAAATAAATCCAATCCACTAACGCTAAGCCTGCAAAAGTGGAGAGCTGACTGTAACTAAAATGTAAAATTAGATATATTTGGTGCTTAGTGACTGTCATAGCTTTTTTTTTTACTTGCTTAACATGGTGACATTCATACTTTGTGTTTATAGCTGGATATACATCAAACATAACTTGGTTTCTTACACAAAGCCACACGTGCTTCACATCTGTCTCAAAGGGACCAAGAGGATGTTATGCAGGCTTTACGCATTCATTTGTAAACTACTGGGAACTTCACTGCATGGAATAGTTTCCTAGTTACTGAAGCACCCATACTTCAGCAAAGAATTCAGCCTATTATTACTGTTAAAGTAATTAAGCAAAGTCCTCCCCTGGGAACTGGTACTGTGAGCCATCTTAACTTCAAGTAGGGAAAGAAAAAAATCTATATCTGCCTCATCATTTATTCATTTATTTCCATCCTTCCTCCTAAAACTGGGATTCAAAGTTTTTTTTAACAAAAAAAATTACAAACAAAAACTCTGTAAATTATATTAAAATGCAAGCAAGTAAGTTACGAGCACCAGTCTGGTGTAGTGGTTTGAGCATTCAACTATGATAAGAGAGACAAGGGCTTGATTCTCTGCTCAGCCAAGGAAAAACCCGCTTGGACACATTGCACACTCTCAACCCCAGAAAACCCTGTGATAAGTTCACCTTAGATTTGGCATAAGTCAGAAATGACTTGAACATACACAGCAACAACAAAACACATTGCAATATTAAAACAAAAATTGTACTAAAGCAATTTTAAAAGTACATCTGTTAAAATGCGAAGCATGCACATTCATAAGGTCACACACAAACATGCACTGATTTAAAGCTCTTTTCTCAGCAACCAATCGCATAGCCAAAAACCCACTTGATTTTTTTTAAAGGTATTTGCTGGCTTACAAAAGGACGATAAGGAGGAAGCAGTTTAACCCCTCTTTGAGGGAGTTCCAGAATCAAGACCTTCTATGTTTTTGTATGTCTAACACAGCCACAACATGTGAACATGGAAGAAGATGGGAGAAAAAAATAGACTCCACCCCAGAAACCTTAATCAGCCAATGACACCACAACAAAGTTGCAGGCAACTGAAGGACTAGCAGTATGCATAAAATAGATGAAAATAAATACAAAATATCCCTGCCAATACACTATGAGCCATTCTTAAGTTCTCTTGGCCTACAGTTTTCAGTGGAGGCACTGTACCCTACTTTTGTCTACAAGTTCTCCAGTGCATTGTGTCTCACTATTGCACAATGGAAAAGCCCATATTCACAATGCAGAACTATGCCAACAACATCAGCTACAATTTACTGGTTGGCCTCTGAGATAAACTGTCTGATTACTCCTTCTGCGACTCACTTCTCAAACCCAGGGAGGTTCCACATCTGAAAGGGATGTCTCCAATATTTGAATTTTTCCCACAAATCCTACTAAGCTTGCCTGGCAGTAGGTGGTAGAAACCAGCAGCAATCACAGTCTGATAACCACTGGATGTCTTGGCACCCTTGGCATTTAAATTCCCACCACAGGTAGCCCATGGTCTCAGTGTGAGAAATACATCTCATTCTGTCCATATAAGATATAACACCGCTCCTCACTTGGACACAGACAGGTACTGTTTTGCCCTGGTGGTGTAGTGGTTAAATGCTGGTACTGCAGCCACAACATTGTGAGTTCGATCCTGCAGAGCTCCAGGTTGACTCAGCCTTCCATCCTTCCGTAAGTCAGTAGAATGAGTACCTAGCTTGTTGGCGGCAATTAGCTAAACACTTTGTAAACCGCTTAAGGAGTGCTTAGTACTAATAAGCCGTATAGAAATGTAACTGCTATTGCTGTTTTCCACAAAGTTCCAGGGAGACACTACCTCTAGAGCATTGTGGGATATTTGAATGGCAACACCCAAGCTGCCCAGTGCTCACAATGCATAGATGTTACTGGTGGCCAATTCTTGAGAAAGCTGAATGCTGACAACAAACCTACCTACCTCTTCTGGTCAATATAGGTTGAGTATCACCTATCTGGAAAACCAAAATCTGAAAACCTCCAATGAGCAAAAAAAAAAAAAAAATGCCTCCAGCTGTCCACTTCTGTCTTCAAGGGAGTGGCTGTAGCACTCCCGCTTGTGTGTCTCTCAGATCCTCAGTCTCTCTCCAGCCTTGCCTCTCATAGACAAGTAGCAAATGAATGAGATGCAAGGCTGGAGGGAGAGAGAGAGATGTAAGGATCTGTGAAATGGTGGGAATCCAAGCATAGTGCTCACTGCAAAACAGCAACTGTGGTGCTCCTGCTCATTTGCCTGTGGGATCCACAGAGATCTCCTGTACAGTCCTGTATTTTATGTAGATGCAAATAGAAGTATTCCAAAATCTGAAAAAAAATTGAAATCCAATACACTTCTGATACCAGGCATTTTGGATAAGAGATATTCTGTGTTTCAAAATGGATTGGCCTAAATCCTATTGTTAGCCCAACTAGACGAGACCCATTAGATCAATGGCACTTACTGATGTTTTAACCTACTGTTGAACAATTAATTTAGTAGGTCTACTCTAGTTCGGACTCACCAATAGCATCCAGGGTAGTGGTGGCAATGATACAATCACTTGCTATGGGGGTTAACTGAACTCAACAGGACTTACTTCTGAATAAGCATGTACAAGGTTGATTTTTTGGTCTTAAGATTATATGGCCATAAAACAAAGGACGATATTTTAATATTTGTATCCTTTGCCCACCCCCACCCCCGTTATCTTCAAAGCTTTCTCCTAACAAAAGTCTTCATTAAGGCTACCTCAATACTTACTTCTAAAATACCACACCCATACAATAGATAGACAGACAGACAGATATGAAGCCTAGGCACTGGGTCTAAGTTTTAAACTATAATGAAAGCATTTTATTCTTGGAATCCGAAGGAACAGTTTTATACCACTGTATTTGAGATTACTGTAATATTTCCTCATACAAATTTCAAGCAATATATGATTATACTGCAATTGGTCTGTAAGTAGCTTTTCTTAGACTCTTATATCAAATTTCACTCACTTAAGCAAAAATTGTGAATTCTAATCTGGGACATTATTTGACTCAACTACACAGCCTCAAATTATACTGAGTTATAAATGTAAAAAAAATTAATATAGAAAGGGTGAAGCAGATGGAGGTATTTTATAATAATCATAACGAAAGATTAGTTGAGACATTTTTAGGCTAAACATAGCAGATGAATGTACTTACAAGTGTCTTAGTTCTTTGAGACATCCATACCTCTCCTCCTGAAGAGGATAGAGTGTGCAGAGGAGTCTACGGAATTAGCTGTCAGCCATACAATGACAATTTGCATCCCACAAAACTGACAAGGCACTGAAAATGGGGAATTCTTACATTTTATTTTTGTAGAAGGAGATTTTCTTAAATCAAACATAAGACACAGCCCTTAGTAACAAAAATGTGCTGTGACTTGCTATCTCTTCCATTTAGAGCAGTGGCTTCACATCATTGGCCCCAAGACATTGTTAGGCTACAGCTCCTTAAATCCCAGTTATTAGTCATGCTGGCTGAAACACAGGCCATTTCCACACTAGACTGTTATAGTCCTATTATTCCACTTTCAACATCTTATGGAATCCTGGGGTTTGCAGTTTAGAGAGGGGCCTCAAACCTGCAAACCCCAGGATTCCATAAGAGGTTGAAAGTGGAATAATAGCGCTATAACAGTCTAGAGTGGAAATGGCCACGCAGGAGGTGGAATCCATCAAAATCTGGTGATGCAAGTGTGAGAACGGTGGCTTGGGAACAGAGAAAAGATAACTTGCCAGCCATTCATGATACAGGACCACCTGCATACTGTGGAGGGAACAAAGGAAAAGAGACCAGTGACTCCTGGAGAACATATACCAACATTCCCATGGTATCTATCAAGTTGAATTTGAGTGGTGAAAAGGACCTTCAGTAATGACATCCACAAAGTTCCAACTTAGCAAAAAAACATTTCCAAATGCCTATACAAGTTGGGCACAGAAGGCCAAAACCTTTTCCCTCCAGCCACTTGCTTCCATCTTCAAGGTGGCAGTGGTAGCGTTCCTGCTCGTTTGTCTCTCAGATCCTCCATATCTCTCCAGCCTCATGTCTCATACACAATACAAGTAGTGAACAAATGAGATGTCAGGATGGAGAGAGACATGTGGATCTGTGAATGGCAGGAATCCAAACACAGTGCTTAGCATGAAGCAGCAGCTGCAGTGTTCCTGCTCATGTTACTGAACTCTGGCTCCTATCATCCCTAACTATTGGCCATTCTGATTAGGAGTGATGAGACAAACAACATCTAGGGAGCCATTAGTTATCCAACCCAATTGGGTACAGCATATAACTGACTTCCTGAACAACAAGCCTTCAACAATTATGAAGAAATAGGATGTATTGAACTTATGGTGACAATATAAAATTATTAGGCAAGTAAGCCTCAGAAACTTTAATGGTCAATAGATCTGAAGAGAGGACTGGCAAGAGCTTGAGAACAAAAATCATGTAATCCTCACAAAAGTGAAATCCAATTCTACACATACAACAACTTTTCAAAGTGTGACTACTGTAGCAACACACAATATTTTTCAGCTACTATATCCCCCTTTTAAACGTAGTTTACATCCAGGCAGTACTATGTGCTAAAAATGTGTTTACATTAGGAGGTAGGACAACTGTAGAAGGAAAGTGAGTGTTCTTTTTTCCCATTAAATCAAGGCTAACTAAAAGCAAAATGCATGGAGACCAATCTGTCTGTCTGTCCATACATCTTGTCCATCCATCCATCTATCTCTCTATCTATCTATCTTTCTATCTGTCTCACAAGACTTGTTAAGAAAAACCAGGGAGAGAAACTCCTAGCGAAACAGAATTCAAACAAGTTCTTCAAAAATAGTTTTAGAAGGACACAGAAAAGACAAATTCTGAACATCACAAGGCCACATTCAATTGCATTCGAAGTCAGAAGAGACTGCACAGGTTTCTTAGTGCATAAACAAAGGAGATACATCTGATTCACAAGCTCACAATTCTAACCGCTGAAATACCCGCTCGTATACAGGTACACATGAGTGAATAAAGTTGATGTGTTCCTGGACATTGCTATGTATTTGGTACCAGTGGTAGCAATAATAGGGACAGTTTCCTCCATCACAAAAAAAGAAAAGCAGTTCAACTTGTTTCAGCAAACTTTTAATTCAAAACTAACAATATGTGCATATGAAATGGAACAGCCAAGTCAGGTACGCCTTGCATAGTAAAGAAGAACATTTTCAACCTCTGAGAGACTGCTTGAAGGCTTCTTTCAAAATGCATCCATGCATGACCTTTTCTTTCACCAGCCTCTGCTTTACTTATGATTTCTACTTTGGTGGCCAAACTTCTTCATTCTTCATTTAATTCATAGTTGTACATGCTAGCTCTGCCCCACTTATGTGTTTAGTGACAGATGTCTATGGGCTGTCCGTCTGTAATTGTAACTGTAGGCCTCAATCACAAAAGAAGTATCAATAATGATCAGGGGTGAGTGATTGTGGCCCTCCAGATGTTTCTGCACTGCTACTCCTATAATCCCTCACCACTGGCTATGCTGGCTAGGGGTCATAGGAGCTGTATGCCAAAATGATCTGTAGGGCCACAGTTGCCTGCCCCAGATATAGAGCTTATAGTAAATTCAAAAAGAACAAAGGCAGCAGATATGATGGGTTAGGGCTGGTGGATGTAATGTGGTTTATCATATTGATCAAAGAAATAATAAATCGGTAATTGCCCCCACTCTCACAAACACAACAGCTTAAATCCTGTTAGTTTCAGCTAGAGCGGACCCACTATAACTATGAGACTTACTTACAGGTTGAGTCTTCACTCAACAATTGAATCAGTGGGTCTATTCTAGCAGGGAATAAACAACAGGATTCAGGTTGTCACTGACAGGTAACCTCTCCCTTGCTCAGTTCTATCTTTGGAGAAAATCTCAAGAGACTTGTTACTACTGTGTTGCCATTCTTTCAGCATATTGGATCAGAAGAAAAAGATATTTTCATTCCCCCCTAAAATGGTGTGCATACAATATGCACCATCACGGTCTGCTTATTATCTATCATCCCTAACAGGAAGCTTTAAATAAAATTGGAAAACTAGAAGAACATCTTCTATGTTCCTACCTTCTAATTTTTGTGTTTGTTCCAGAAGATACATTCAGTATTTCTTAACTACTAACCATCTTCCCTGGAACCTTACTTTTATCCTGTATATATCTTTTGCTACTAATATCAGGTATGAGGAAAGGTGGGCTCTCTACAGCCATGAACCTTGGAAATGCAAGCCATATCAATAGTATTAAGAGCCATTCTCTCCAGTGCTCCCTTTCTCCTTAGTGTCCCAGTGTGAACATTTTCCTTTCAAGCCCAGCTTGTAACAACAAAAACAGTAATTCAGATTCTGTAATGGACTTCTCCTGGACAAGTTCTCAGTATCAGTTTTTTACAGCAACATTTGGGAGTTTGGAAAACTCTGAAGTTATGAGATGAGTAACTGACCCTTTGGTAACTGGCCCTTTGGCAAATCATGAAATGTTATTTGAAAGGTACCTTCATACAACAAAAATGTATTAATGGATTACACACACCAAAATGCTATATTCAGAAAGGCATAGCAAAGATAGGCTACAGAAGAGAATCCATGGGGTTGCACCTATTCCCATGGGCTGCACCAACCCATTTTTATAAAACCAAAAGTTTCCAGAAGGTCTGTTCTGGTTTTGTAAAAATGCTATTGGAGACCTAAACAAGACGATCCCTGCATAGCATTTAAATGGAGATTCAACCTCTAGGAGGCTTCTGAAAGCTTGATTCTAGAAGCAAAACATTTGGCTTAGACTATAAGTTATCTGCTGACAATAACTGAGGTTTTGGTTAATGGAAGGGAAAAAAAGAGTACCATACGTCTACAGCATGGGTGGACAAATGCCGTTCTCATCCTCAGCAGTCTTCATGGCTGTGCAACAATGAAACCAGAAGTGCTGTGACATCACTTCCAGTTTCATTTTCAGGCAACTGGCAGCCATTTTGGCTGGTGAAGAGCCAAATGGCTACATTTTATGGTAGCTTTGAACCTTTAGGGGTCATTTTGGTGTGAAAAATCAGCTATAAAAATTAGTTTGGCAGGAAGTTTCTGGCTGTATGGGGGGATGTCCTGAGAGCTTCTGGGGATCAAAACTTGGGTGACACTTTCCCATCCCTAACCTGTTATATCTTGAATTCAGCCTTCACACCAATTTTCCCTTCACTGATGTCAACAGAAACAAAAAACATGCATACTGAAATGACTAAAAGGCCTTTCACGCATACCTTTACTGCCATAGATGACTCTGTCTATAAGCTTTCTTTCACCCTGGAAAGGGTAGAATTTTATCCCCACAAATGTACATACAATGAATGAAACAGCTACCCGTTGAGAGTGCTGTTGCTTATGTTGCATGTTAATGTGAATTTGGGAAGACCCATGTGGGTGGAAGTCTTTATGTGTTCCTTGGGCATTTATTGTGGTAATGAATTGGTGTAATTAAAGAGGGCAGGGCATTCAGCACTTAGCTTGGAATTCTCATGTGGCCATCTTTAAAACAGTCCAGCCCTTAATCCTTTTTAAAAACTACTCTATGACACCTGAGAGCTTGTTACCAATTTTCTCTCTTATGATCTAGGTCCAAGATCTTACTGAGAGCTAATGGAATGTAAAGCTCCATCAACATATCAGGTCCTTCTAAGACAGCAGCCTAGTGGTGGTGTAGGAAATCTGAATATTTGCCTGAAAACATCCCAATAGTAATTTTCATGTAGGTAGAGAGCAAAGCAGTGCCTGGCTATCATTGTGCTTCCAGAGAAAGACTGAATAAAGGGACATTGGATGCCTCCTAATGCAACCTCTTAAAATTTAAGATTTAAACAATACAACCACTAATAAAACCAAGGGTTACAACAGCATCACACCCAGGCAGGATTCCGGTCTGGGGTATATCTAAAGCAGAAATGCATTATGCCTACTGGGTATTTTCCCCAAAAATCTTCATCTTCCAAGCTGAACTAGAAATGATGGAGTTTTGGAGAGTTGCATAAACATCACTTTATGTCCTCTTTTTCCTTCTTGCTTAAGATAGATGGATGGATGGATGGATGGATGGATGGATGGATGGATGGATAGGTAAGTAGGTAGATAGATAGATAGATATAGATAGATAGATAGATAGATAGATAGATAGATAGATAGATAGATAGATATTAATAAAGAGGAGAATACAGGAGAGGAAAGAAGGAGACAGGATGGACACGGACAACAAATGTACAGTCCCATGCTGCAATCTGAAATAGAAAGTGAGTCCTTGAGCCACGGATTTGGAGAGTATAGCATCCAAACTATTTCTGATTTTATCTGAAGTGTCTGACCATCTGAAGACACAGTTAATGAAAACAAGAATGGTCAATAGAAAGTGGATAGGGAGATACAGATAACTGAAGAAATGAGATTCAGAAGTCGGAGAACCACACTGTTGTTAGAGAAGACAGATTCAGGAGACAGGAAGACACGTCAAATAAAGTAGAAGAAAGAAGTCACACATTAAGTTGTAACATTATATCCCACAAACAGTAACTAGCTAGTATGTTTATATGTATATAAAGGGTGGGGGGAGACAGAAAGGGGATAATGTAGTTAGTTTTAGACCCTAGATTTAGTTGACTTACATTGGCCCCTCTATAGACAGTCATGTAGGTTATTTTAGTTGTGCAACTGAAGTACATAAAAGTTTTCTTCATGCCTACTGCGGCCATGTCATGCTTTATATCTGCTTTTACATTTTTTGAAATGTAAGGGGGAATGACAATACCCCCCCTAAAAAAAACCCCAAGCTAATACCAAAAACCCAAGGTAATACCAAAACACAAAACAAAACACCTTGAGAATACTCGAGATCATGTCTAGTCCCTCCTTCCCTCCCATTTTGAACTCATCTTTCTGCCCGCAATCACCTTCATGACTACAGCCAGGAAATGGAGTTTGCTTCTTTTCTCCTGATTCTAAGCAACTGAACTAGGTGTAAGTACTATTTTGTTGCAGGAAGAGATAACATATTTAAGTAAAAATATAAAATGAGCATCTGTAAGGTTATTACAAGACTGGGCAGCTGCCCTCAGACTTTGACTGACTAACTGACTGATACATACATAAATACATGTGTACGTACATGTAAACACACACATGCACATACTTCATCTATATTCATTTATCTTATACCATGATACTACAAATAGAGCTTTGCCTGGCCAGAGCTTGGGAAAGTTACTTTTTTATATAATAATTCTCATGATCTCCTTAACAGTATGGCCAAAAAAGTAATGTTGCCATGCTCAGGTACAACTGTGATAGCACATGTGCCAAAGCCAGCCCTGCTTGATGGTTTTCTCGATCTTGATGGTTTCTCATATTTGGAAGACACTGGACTTTGTCCCAGGTGTCCAGTTCTAGACTGTGTGTCTGCACGTCTCTCTGTGTGTTTGTATTCCCAACAGACACGGTGCTCCCTCCATACCCGGGACCTCCACACATGCAAATTCATGTTCGTGCTAAGTGTGGATCCTTATATTTGAGATGCTGGCGACATGCACATGGATGCATGTACACACACATTGCTGCCATTGAATATAATGGGCTGTGAGCATTCACGAGAATCCTGTTATTTGTGCGGGTTCTTGAAGCAGAATTTCTGCATATACGGAGAGCCCATGGTATTTCTTAACATAGAGTACTTCCAGTGATCCTGTCAAAGGCAAGATTATACTTGTAACAAGAAGAATTATATATGTAAGAGTTTTAAGTTTTAAATGAAAGCATCTGGTTTCTATCACATTGACACTTCCAGATAAGATATGGCAGCATAACAGGTTATACTTGCAATAATAATTTTTGATTGGCATATCATTCCTTCCTAACTACTGTTTGGCTTCATTCCAAAGAAGGGTGCAGTGCGCTATAAACTGTTATGAAAGATGTCTTTGTATTTTTCAATATTTGCACAGCCTGTGCTTTATTTTGAAAATGCAAGAGCCAGGAGAAATGGAATGTATTTATAAGCTGTTCAACTTAAGAAAGATTCGTCCAGCTATCCCCAACCAAACCAAACCAAATTAAAAAAAAAAAAAAAAGATTTAAAATATGTTTTAACAGAGGCAGGTGACATTTTTGTTTAGAGAAGTGTTCGCACTATGGCTAAATAATCTCTCAAGGTTAAGAGAGAGAGAGAGCAAAAAATGGGGGAAGGGATGATTGCTTTTGTACAGCTGCTCTAACAGATTTCTATCTCAGCCAGATTTGCATATTTCTGAATATTCTCTTTCAGGCCCCTACATTTTTGTGAGCAAAATCAATTTTCTGTGAGACAAAAAAAAAAAAAGTGAGATTTTGTGTAATCATTTTAAGCTTTTAAATAAACATGAACTACACTGGTATGGAGAGGCCCAGCCCTCCTTTCAAGAAAAAGCCCCTTGTTGTCTGAAAAGAAAAGATTTCCTTGCTTCCATGGATATCAGTTGTCAGTGACACATTTTTAACATGCAATGGAGAGAAAGAAAGAAAAAAAAGGAAACAATGAGCACGGCTAATGCAACAAAACCTAAAAAGACCAGAGCCCCTAATTATGTAGCCACAAACGCAGATGGATACTAAATTTAATTACAGAGAAATGTGATGTGCCAAAGTCAATATTTATAAGACACGAAGAAGAGAAATCGAGTATAATATATAACACATTTAGCACAATCTTTTCAAAGACTGTGTTTATGGAAAAAAAAATCTTCCTACCCCCAATAAGGGGGGCAAGAAGAGACTTTGAGCAAAATCCTTAATAGCAACGGATTTTTTTCTTCTTCCCCCAAACCATTTTTAAGCCACTGCTAATAGTTACTGTTTGCACAACTGTAAGTAAGTACATTACCATCCAGTTGTTCAATCTATACGAATTTAGGCAACATGCATTGCCAAGGAATGACTCATCTCTCAGTCTATTATACACTACAGGACGGACTGTATTAAACAAATCACTCTCCCCTACTGTTGAGGAATACAAGCTATATACAGAGCAGAGGTTATTGTCTAATTTAAATCTTAGCTGCCTTCCCAGTGCTGTACAAGACTCCAATTTGTGGAGACGTTGCTCTCTGCTACTGCCAGAAAGCCTGCTGAAAATAGTATTGGGAGCCTTCCAGAAATATGTCTGCAAAATGCCAATCAACAAGTCACCAAAGATTAACAGTATGACTGTACCAAATTAATTTAAATTATGGAAACATATGGCTAGAATGTTTGCATTGCACTTAGAAACACCTGTTCAAAACACATACATGGAAGAAAGTTGTTTCAGCTGATAATGCAATGTATTTTTTTAAATTTTTTTTTAAATACAAATAAAAGTTTAGAGTGTTCCTGATTCCTGCTTTGAAATGCCTGAGAGGGAAAAAAAACATGGCTAACAAATTGCTAACTTGACATGTATGCTAAGCCAGAAGCTGCCATTTTGGAAAGATGTAACAATGGCAAACATTTAAGAAAGAAAGAAAGAAAGAAAGAAAGAAAGAAAGAAAGAAAGAAAGAAAGAAAGAAAGGGGAATCAACACAGTCATGATTAGTTTGGTTTCCTTCCACCAAGTAAGATGAAAATGCTTAATTTGCATAATTGGGATGTGGGGGAAAATAAAAGGGGAAAAAATTATTTCTGCTTCAATGGGCAAATCCCAAATTGTGTGTGCATTTTAAATGAGCTCGCTTCTTCTTAAATTGTCCTCCTAATCTCAGAGTTTTGACTTGCTTCTCCAAAAAAAAAACACCAAAAAACATTAAAATACAGTTTTCTCTCTGTCTCTTTCAGCACAGAAATGTGATATACGGGGAAGGTCCAGAAAGAACTTCAGAGATAAAAATTTGCATTCTAACAGTAATACATATTTCTTTGACTCTACTGTCCCATTATTTCTACTAGAATCAAGCACATGTAGCATAGGGGTTGTGTATCATGTAACGAAACATTTAAGAAAATCAATAACATTTCTAGCATTTTTAGGCATTAGTATATGGTGCATTTCATAAAAGGGGGGGAATGAGGAAGCTATTTCATGTTTCTCTCCACTGCTTTTCTATTATTGCCTAGCTAATGAAAATACATCAAACAAATGTTCTACAAGAGCCATATATATTAAAGTTGACCTATCCATCTAGGAAGAAAGAGAACAATGCTGCTCACTTTTAGCCCAAATATGACACTGATAAATGGAGCTGTGAGGTTCCATCACACACTTTCGGCAACCTGGGCTGCGCACCCAACATGTGACTCTTATACGGACAATTTTCTTCATCCATCTTCATTAGGCAGTCAGTTTGCCAGTTTTGGAACATCCCTGTCAAACTTGAACCATTTCTTTTCTTTTCCTACATTCACTATCACTCTTCTTCTTATTAATTTCTTTTGAATTTGGATTTCTCTACGGCTTCGATACTGATCTTTAAAAACAAATAGTTTTCTTGGGGAAATCACTCTTCCAGTATGTAGGAACATAATCCTAGTTATAAGTAATACAGTACTGTACTGTTCTTTGAACTCCTAGTTCTTCCATATTTTACTGTGGTGTCATTATGGTTTTATTCTGTGCATTTGTAATCTTTAAAGGGAGATGACTTCAGAGATCTTCTAGATGAAAACTGGGATATTAGTGCTCTAAGAAAGGTAGGGAAGTTTGGGTTTATGCAGAATTATTACTAACAACCACATCATGCTTGACTTGTCACTGACAAAAAACTCACTGTTGGTAACACACAAATCATCATGACAATCTACCCCAGACAACTTTGGGGTCCGAGGCAGAAAATCCAAAATGGACTCCCATTGTGGTGATAAAAGTAGCAGCTGCAGTAGGCAAAGTATGGCCTGCATGTTGCAGGCAGCCTACAGGCCATTTTTGTGGCCTATAGGGTCCCTCTAGCGGTCAAAAAATACCTCCAAACACCATCTAGAGACTATGGGGCCATTTTCACCATGTTTTTGTCCCACCCCGGGCCATTTTAAGCCCAAAAAAGGCAGGATGTGACTTCTGCTCACTTCCTGTTGTTAAATAAAGGCCTCTCCTCAATCTACAATGGCCCGGATTGCCTTAAAACATAGTGAAATGCTCCACAAACACCACAGAAGGCATCTGGGTGCAAAACTTGATTGAATGGTTTTTTGATTGATTGATTGATTGATTGAATAAGGGAGTGAGAGTTGGGGAGTGTGGCTCTACAAGTTTTCCTGAGGGCTAACATGGTCCCCAAGCCTCCCACAGTTGCCAAATCCTGGTCTACAGCATAAATAAATTTTACATAGTATAACACATGGTTAACAACATGGTTTGGACATAACTCTTATAATCTTTGGCTATTTGGCCACAGTGGCTCAGGTGGCTGTGAGCTGTACTCCAACCTATCTGACTGACCCCAGTAGTGTGTCCACACAATGCAATTATAGCAGTTTGATGCTACTTTAACTGCCATAGATCCATCCTATGGAGCCCTGAGGGGGAGTTAATTTTGTGAAGTACTCTGCTAGAGTTTTTGTCCGACGTAATTCAGACAATTTGAAAGGTCTGTCAAGCAGAGAGTTCTAAGTACCTCACCAGAGTGTAAGGCCATTTCCGCACTACACTGTTATAGTGCTTTTATTCCACTTTCAACCTCCTGTGCAATTCTGGGGTTTGTAGTTTCCAGAGGCCAAAGAGCTCTCTGGCTGAGAATTCTCAGTGCCCCTCCCTAAACTCCAAACCCCAGGACTCCATAGGATGTTTGAAGTGGAATAATAGCACTATAACAGTGTAGTGTGGAAATGGCCTAAATCCTATGATTTCACAGGATGGAGACAATGCAGGTGAATTGCTACAAAACAGTACGGATGAAGTACGGTTGCCTCTTCTAGAGGAGAAGTCCTTGCCTGGAGCAGCTTACAATTAAAAAGCTGCAGCAGGAGGGAAAAAAAAGAGAAAGAAAGGAACACAATAAGAAACATGAAAAGGGTGTGTTTCCCTCAGTTAAAATAAGACATTGTATATAATTTAAATAAACAAAATAACTGGCAATTTGCTGTCCCTTAATGGCACTCCAGATAACTCCAACAGTGAGGATTTTCTGGATCTAGAATAGTGTTCAGGCTGACAGAGCCTGGAAAGATATTCATGAGCCATCCACTCCATTTTGGGCCTTGGAGAAGACTAGTATGCATTCAAATTAGTATGTACATGGCAAAATGAAACTGCCTTCTCTTTTCCTTATTCAATCACCGTTTCTAGTGAGCTGGAACCAGCAGGTTTAGCATTCTTAATCGAATACAATGAGAGAGTTTCATTACTTTAGGAGATTTATGTTACGTCCCCATTATTTTTTTTCCTCTTTTCAGCGTCCCAGTAATAATGGTGGGTGATTTGATTATTCGGTATAGTATTAAGTAAAATGAATAACAATTCTATGTAAAAATAACTATTACGTCTGAGGAGTAGGGAGGGAGGAGAGAGACTGCTCAAAGCAATTCATAGTGACCTCAAAGAACACAGCCATCCTAGCACTATAGTTTCTAAGGGGAAACATAGGGTGGCAGGGGGGACTGAGTGAAAAAGATACAGCTTCTGATAGTAACCTGAATGTTGGGAACAGATATCAAGTAAAGGACAATCAGACTTCACCTTACTGAACACAAAGACTGAAATCTAATTGATAGACTCAACTGGATTAGACCCATGGAAACATGGTAATTCAATATTAATGTCAATCTCTGTTGTTCAGTGGGTCTACTCTAGTTGGGATTAGTGATTGGCTTTAAGGCAAAAAGTAACTCTCCTTCATTTTTCAAACGAATAGCCCTCGGCTCTTTCAAAACCTAGTTCTACCTTACTCACAAAGAGTTAAACCAATGGGATCGTGGTAGCATGACCAAGGTCCCTTTCACACTCTGCAGTTATACTGCTATGATTCTATTTTAACTATAACACCTTGTGCAATCATGGGATTTGTAGTTTAGGGAGAAGAAATTAGAGTTCTCAGCCAAAGAGCTCTAGTACCTCACTAAACTATAAATCCCAGGATTCCAAAAAGGAAGCAGCCATAGCAGTTAAAGGAGAATCATAGTGCTATAACTGTGTAGTTTGAAAGAGCCCTAGAAATCATGCTGGCTGGGAGCTACCCCCGTCATTTCCAAGCCCTGCTTTCAAGTGAGCAACCATATTTTCCTGAAGTGCAAGTTAGAAATCATTCTCTCCAAGTCTGTTGCACCACAATTCATAGAATCAGAGTTGGATGAGACTGCAAGGGCAATCTAGTCCAACCTCCTGCCATGCAGGAATACACAGCTA
Organism: Cyclura pinguis; assembly: GCA_030412105.1. Taxonomy (NCBI): domain Eukaryota; kingdom Metazoa; phylum Chordata; class Lepidosauria; order Squamata; family Iguanidae; genus Cyclura; species Cyclura pinguis. Next base: position 26,094,394 of record CM059607.1, read on the forward strand.
GATGGCCATCCAACCTCTTTTTCAGGACCTTCAAAGAAGGAGACTCCACCGCCTCTGTCAAACCGCTCTTACCATCAAGAAGTTCTTCTTAGTGTTTAGGTGGAACCTCTTATCAGAATTGAGAATACATTTTTCAGGAAAAATCTAGGAACAGAATTTAGTGGGAACTTGTATTGTATTGTGCTGGGCTTCCTGTCTCCTAAGAAACCCTCTACGGTCAGCCTTCCACGTTGACCAGGGTTGGGGTGCAGAACCCCTGCAAAAGTGGAAAAATTGCAAATAGCAAAATGTGTGTTCGTGTCTGTGGGAAGGGGGCTGAGATGTAGTGGGGAGAGCGGGCACCCGGGATTCAAACCAGGTCAGGGAAAAGTGAGAGAAGGGGAGTTGGTCAGTATGATAGCCCCATACTTCTTCTCTCTCACCCATCTCCTTCCTTGGGTGCAGGGGGCATCGAGAAAGGGAAGATTTCTGTGGAAAAGAAGCACCTGAGGTCAGGTGAGAGGGTTGGAGAAACGTGCAAATTCGGAGAGCTGATTGTATACATTTTCTAAATTTAGTGTTAAACACTGAAACCATGCGATTCTCACAATCTATAGCATGCTATTTCAGAAATGGCAAAACAATTGGTGATTAAATAATATTAATCAAGGTAGATGAGTGGAGAGGAGTGGAAGCACTGTACTATAGATCGCATCTCCAGTCTCTAGTTTGCAGAATCAAAGCAGAACATCTGAATTGTATTGTTTTTTTCTCTATATTCCACCTTTTCCCACCAAAAATCATATTAAACTAACTACAGAATTAAAATGATTTGTTGATTTAAAACATCTCCATTTAAAAAGCAAAGGATAAAATAAGAACAACATGCTTTGCTTCTAAAACATTCTGTCCCCTAAAGTCTGTTGAAATAAAAAGGATGTTAATGAAGGGACAAGAAGGACAGAGACAGTGTGGCCTCCCTAGGATCGGAGTTCCAGAACCATTGAAAAGATCCTCATTCATGTTCCTACCAAATGTGCCTGCAAGAGTAGGAAGACCAAGCAAAGGCCCTCTTCTGCAGATCTCAGAACTTATAAGGCAAAATACAGTCTTCATATGGGAAAATACAGTTCTCCAGACAGCATCGACCTGGCTCCTGTAGAACTAAATGTACCATTGCCTTTTCCTGGCTTCTTCCTCTCCAGATCTTTTCCCCTTTCCTCAGTTATGACTTTGCAAGCAGGCTTTTCTTGCTACTAAGTCTGCAGTGGATGGTGCCTTGTTGTTATCCTTCCCAGGGCTCCATCCAATTTTGGTCCCAACTATAGGACTTGCTGTCGTTGTTGTGTACTTTCAAGGTGTTCCTAAGGCAAAACTATCAGTTTTTTAAGAGTTATTCAGAAGGGGTTGCCATTGCCTTTCTGTGAGGCTGAGAGAGTATGATTCACTCAGTAGTTTCTACGGCTGAGTGAAGATGCAAATCATGGTCTTCTGGGGTCCAAGTCCAATGCTCAGTTCATGTTGGCTTTCATCCAACTATAGTAGACCATATTGAAATCAATGACAGTTACTTATCATGACTAGTAAGCCCTACTCATCTCAATAGGTCAGTTCTTGTTGGGACAAAAACTGGATTTAACCTGATCTCTAAGCCAAAGGTGGGCAACTTGCGGCCATTTAGATGTTTCTGGATAATGAGGAATGCTGGGAGTTTCAGTTTAGCAAAATCTGCAAGGGCTCACTTAGCTCACCCCTGTTTTAAGCCTTAAGTTTATGCTAGATAGCGCTTAAACTAGGAGTAGCCTCAGCTTAAACTCCAATGAACTCCTTTTTCATCTCCAACTTTGTTTACTTTATTTACAATGTCTTTTCAAAAGCATTTTATTCACAGTGTCTCTATAATTTATAACGTAGCATTGTTTATCTCAGAACTTTGTGGTGAGGTTATCACGGCAGGTTAATGGATTTATGTTGGAAGAAGCCAGGATTAGAATAGGGTTACATACAGTGACCTGTACTCCACATTATACAGTGGAAAACATAACAGCCTGATTGTTATCAGACATCAGAATGGAGCATTTGAGGTTTATAATACTCAACAAATTCAATTCAGGTGTGTTTTACTATACTGCATTCATGTGAAAAAGTCGGGTGAAATGCAATTTCAAAATAAAAAAAAAATGTCAAGAGCAATAAAAACAGTAGTTAATCTCCCCAACAAAGCTTTACATCCTTTTAGAAATCAAAGAAAAATAAAAGGCTATTGCAGAATCCTAGGAATATTTGCTTCTGGAGGCTATTTATATGTGGCTCACATGTACATATCTTTTATATTATTTTTTCCTGTTATGCAAAGCATATTTATGATATATTAAATGATTTAGTTCTGCTCGGTATGCCCCACAAAATGTCAAGCACACATCCAGTTAAAGAAATCTTAATTGACTTGATCGTACAAGTTTTACTTTATTGATTAAATTTACATAAATTTGCATATGAATAAAACAGCAGCTCTGATATTTTCTTTAGCCTAAATCCAGTTGTTTGTTCCAATAAGAGTAGCCCTTGTGAATCAACAGAAACTTGCTGAATCCACCATTCTATCGACTCAGTGGGTCGACTGTACATACATTCTTTCACATCTTGGAAGAAGTGTTCTTCCTGTCTTAAAAACAAGACACTGCCTGCCATCTGTACAAAAATCATGGTCTCTTTATTATGTATTTCAAGTGTGCTGATCAATTAATCAGGTGTAGCATTGTAACTGAGAGCCAGTGTGTATTGGTTTGAATGTTAGGACTGCCAGGAGATCAGGGTTGGAATCTCCTTATAGTCTTGGAAACCCAGGGGTGGACTTGGACAAGTCACACATTCTCATCCTCAGAGAAAGGCAATGGCAAGCCCACTTTGAACAAATGTTGCCAAGGAAACTCCATATTACAGTTACCCTAGAGTTTCCATCTTTCTAGAATGATGTAAAGACACACAACCAACATGAGCATTTTTAAACGGAGTAACCTAAATGCTCATTTGAATAAGCCGTGCAAAGAAAATAACTTTTGCATGTTCGTTTTTCCAAAGATAACTTGTGAACCAGTGAAGCATCAATTATAACATTTAATTTCCATTTATTCAGAAAATTTATACAGTTGGCCTTCCATATCTGCAGGTTTCACTTTCACAGATTTGTGAGTTTCTCCAATCCCTTCCCCCAACATCTCAAGTGCTTCTTTTTTAGGGGAATCTTACCTCTTGGTGGCTCCAATCCAACCACAAAAGCCCTTCAGAAACCCACCTCTGGTCCTCTTTCTTCTCCACCAGCTCTTGACTGACCAACTAAGGACATATCACAGTCTGATTCCTCTGCACCACAAACCATCTTCTGATGATCCTACACACCCAAGGAAGGAGATGGGCAAGAGAGGGGAAGTATATGGCTACTATGCCAACCCACCCTCTTTCTCTTTCTTTTCCCTGACCCAGTTTGGTCCCCAGGTGCCTGCTCTTCCAACCATGCCTTGGCCCCCTTCCTACACAGACACAGACACACATGTACACACATTTTGACATTTGCACTTTTTCCACTTTTGCGGGGTTCCTGTGCCCCTAACCCTAACAAATGTGGAGAGTCAACTGTATTCCACTCTTCAGTCACAAAGGCTCTCAGAGTGATTTACAAATTGTCAATTTGATAGTTTCCTGCTCTTGGGCATACAACCTAATTAAGGCAGGACATACAAGGAAAAGGAAATAGCAGTAGTAGAGGGGATTCAGTCCAGTAGCTACTTACTGTAAACCATAATTCTATTCAGAAGGCACAAGGCTAGCCTTAAGATGTTTAGAGAATCACTTTGGCATGTTTAAAGTAGGACTCTAGGAGGTGTCCGTGAAATCATATATTCACTCATGAAAATGGGCATATGGCTAATATTTCTGTCCTGTATGTTAACACATAATGCAATCCAACTAGATCATCATATTTTGATCTTTATGAACTCCGAACTATATTGACCAGGTCCATACCTATTGGATTATAGACTGGAACCTAGTGACTGATTTTCACAAATGTTTAGAGTTACTATGGTTAAAATGTCTTACTGGGTCTTGGGAGACACAGGTTCATTTCCCCAATGAGACACTGGACCAATTATTGGGCCAATTATGCTTTTTCTTCAGCCTTACCTACCTCACAGGGTTGTTGCTAAGACCAAATGAGAATGAGAAACACATGGACAGCATTTCCCACTCTCTCTCTCTCCTACTCTCCCACAAATTCATTACACAGGAAAAAATGCCAAAAAAGGGAACTTTCTATCTCCCACTCCCCGCTGACCCCACCACAAACCAAAAGAATATAGGGAACTATAGAAAATAACATATTGATGCTTTCCTTTTAAGAAAAATATTAAAATGTTTTAGAGAATGTAACATAATTGGGCTTTCATTTCAAGTATTTGGAGACACAGTTAACCTTAGACAACTGTGCAGAAACCTTTTAATTAGCATGTTATCTCTGGTGCAATTAATACCTTGTCGCTCATATGTTATCTTCAAATTAAAAAAGTTTTACTATCTAAGCCACATTAATTAACCAACAAGCTCTAAAAGAGCATCAACAGAACTCAAGAGGAATACAGTAACTGGCATTTCTATGGTGAGTGTAAGCTACGGGATCCATAATTTGGAGTTAATGCCCGGAAAGAATTTCTTTTTAAACATTATGTGGTTTTAGACTCGGTTCAGCCAACCTTCATATTAGAGGCACAAAACTTTAATCCAGGCCTATATTTTAGAGAGCTGTACTACATACAGAAGCAACCCTAAGGCAAGGGTGGGGAAACTTTTTCAGCACAGCGGCTAAATTCAATTTCAGAGAATTTCTTGAGGGCTGCATGCCTGTATTGGGCAGGGCCAAAGGCAAAAGAATGGGACCAAAACGCCCAACACATTTTATAGTTCTTACTGCTAGTAAAGAAACCTCTGGGAAAACATTTCAGCCTTTTAGAAATCAAATTCTTATTTATTATTCAAAGCTGATAAACACCAGTGCCATGAGGAAAGGAGCTTGATGAGAGAGAGATATAGGGGTCCCAGAAAGGCTAGATTCAGCCCTAGGACTTGAGGTTCGTCAACCTTTCCTTAAGGATAAGAAATTTAAGACTCATGGACAGCTAAAGCAGGAGCATGTAGCGCTTCTAATTGCTAAATGTGAAATTTTCCTTCAGTAGAAAATCTATGCTTTCTTCAAGAGAGGATGCATAGATTGTTGGTAGACAATATCCTTCACACACAGAAAGTTCACAGTTCAGTCTCTGATCTTTAGAAATCTGTCAGGTAGTAATTCAGAGGACACTATCAGTTACTAGGAGGACACAGTCCTGAGCTAGTTGGGTATCATGTAAAACATCATCAACAACCATAACCTAATCATGTGTATGTATGTGTGTATACAAAGGTGTGTGCCTTTAAGTTACCTGTCAATTTATGATGAGCCTATGAATTTCATAGGGTTTTCTTAAGCAAAGAATATTCAAAGGTGGCTTGCCATTGCCTTCCTCTAAAATATAACCTACAGTTTCTGGCATTCCCTGGTGATCCTCCATCCAAATACTACCCAAGCCAGACCTTGCTTAGCTTCCATGATCAAACAGGATCTGGTGCCTTCAGGATATTATGGCCTCAACTTAAAAGATAAAATCTAACTTGAGCAACTCCGTTGCTTTGCGTTAAGGCAGAGATGGGCAGCCATGGAGGGTCCAGGGACCAACCCCCGTCCACTACCCCCCATCCAAAAGGACACGTTCATTTTTCTCAAACCGGAAATGACTTGACAGTCGCTTTGAGTATTGAAAAGAATGTTATTTTGGTTTTCATAAGAGTTGCAGAGAACAACGCCTCTCCCAAAGGCCCTGTTTCTCTTTCAATTCAGGACAGAGCCACCAACAGGTGAGTGCAGTTCTCCATTTTGGGGCCAAAAGGAATTTTTGGTGATGGAAAACTGGCAGAGGTTGCACTGGGGGGCCTTGGTAGGCTACACAATTCTTGAAATAAGTGTGAAGGCACACAGACCCAAGCCTCCCACTGTGAAAGAAAATTGGAAGGAAAAGGTTACGTTTTAGAAGAGAAAACAACATTCTTTAGCCACCCAGCTTGGGACTTTTTTTAAAAAAAAATATTTTATTTTATTCCATTCACCCCACAAAGAAAATGCTTTGGCATTTGTTCAGTAAATAGGGCCTCCCTGATTCCCTAAAGTGTTGCGTCAAATATTTCCCACAATATGTCGTAGAGGCCAGCCAGTCTATCATACCTCTATTTTTCTTGACACATTAGAGCAATGAAATATTGCACAGTACTGATGTTATAAAGTACCCATCTGTTTAACTTATATGCTAAACATATCATATATAAAGCAGAACTAGACTCAGAGGAAAAGAGGTGTGAAAACTGAAGGAAAGAACATCAACAATTTAAGATACGTAGATGGCACCATACTACTAGCACAAAATAGCAAAGACCTGGCGGGGGCGTATCCAGGGTGGGGCAAGTAGGGCACGTACCCTGGGCATCAGTGTCAGGGGGCACAAAAAAGCAGTGCTGGAAACAGCAGAGGAGGCGGGCGGGGAGGAGAAAGCAGTCCCGGTGGTAGGGACACAGCTTCCATGCTTGTCCTAAGCGCTGTTTATGCTAGATATGCCTCTGATTGGAATTATTACGGAAAAAAGTCAAGGCAGAAAGGGCAAAGACAGGTTTACAGATGAACATTAACAAAACAAAAATCACAACCGCAGGTGATTTACCTAACTTTAAATAAGAGGATGAAGACACTGAAATAGTTCAAGATTTCCCATGCCTTGGCTCAGTCATTAATCAGAATGGAGACTGCAGTCAAGAAATCAGAAGAAGACTAGGACATGGAAGGGCAACTAGGAAGGAACTAAACTGGATCCTAAAGTATAACGATATATCATTGAACAATAAAGATAGGATTGTCCATACCATCATATTTCCTGTTTCTACATATTGCTGCAAAACCTGGACAGTGAAGAAAGCTGATAGGAAGAAAATCAAGTCCTTTGAAATGTGGTGCTGGAGAAGAGTTCTACTATGGACTGCTAAAAAGATAAATAAATGGGTTCTAGATAAAATCAAGCCTCAACTTTTCCTAGAAGCCAAGGTGACTAAACTTGAGACTATCACAATTTGGACATATCATGGGAAGACATGACTCACTAGAAAAGACAATAATGCCTGGTAAAGTGGAAGGCAGTAGGAAAAGAGAAAGGCCATGTTATGGATGGATGGACTCAATCAAGGAAGCCAAAGCCCTTAGTCTGCAAGACCTGAGCAGGCCTGTTGATGACAGAATGACCTAGAGGGTTGCCATATGTTGAAGTCAACTTGACAGCAATTAAGAACAAATTGAGGGACAAACTCTCTCTAACTTGCCTGATAATGGATTCCATGCCTTTTTGAGCCAGATGTATCTGGTTTCGTAAAAAAACCAAATGAACATTGAGGAGTTCTAAGATATTTTCTTTAAAACATTATTCTCTCCCTTCTACCTGCTCTACTGAGTTTTATTATAAGCTAGTTAATTGATATTGAAAGCTTCTTATTTGTTCCTTGTGCCACAAAAGAGAAGAGCAGAAAGGAAACAAATATTTCCAAGGGTCACTGTGGCTCATTTTCATTATACTACACCAGGGATGGGAATCACATGGCCTTCCAGATGTTGTCAAACTGCAATACCCAGCATGCTTCTTCATTGGCTATCTTGGGTAGGGCCAATAGGACGTGCAGGAGGCTTAGTTTTCCCTACTCCATAATAAACTTGGCCATGAAGAATTGTTATTACATGTGATATGCCTGGACAAAGCTTTCCTCTCATTTCCAAAGAATGGGACTAGATATACGCACACATACACACATACAGATGCCAGTCTCCATAAAGCATCACCACTTTTTTTTTAGGAAACAGGGCCTCACATCTTTTATGTTGTATATTGGCTTCTAAAAGACATCTCTGTTATCCTCCATCTTACATACCTACAACTCTTGGGATGGTGAATGTTTCCCCCCAGGAATGTTTTTGGATTATACTTGCAGTCAATTGTAGCCAACATAGCAAATGATGAAGGATGATGGGAGCTAAACCTGCAGTGAAGGCTAATGAACAGCTGGTATAATGCTTCCACTAGGGGGAAAAAGATTGTACCTACCATTATTGTACTATATTGGAGATCTTCTTTTTAAAAGAAGATAAAGGTATTATTTCAAATCTATCTGGGATAATCTCCTCTTATTAACAGCAACTTTCTAGGTACTCTGGGTTTATTCAGATACAAACAGAGCATAGCATGATATACATCTGATTTATAATCTGAGACTTCTTCGATTCAATCATTACAAATTTCTAGGTGAAAGCACTGCTAAGCAATGGTGACAAATCAGCTTCTCTTAACTCTTCTAGCTTTGCTGCTTGATCAGTATCTTGTGAAGAAAGACAAGCACAAATGTTACTGTATGCACAACTACCCTGATCCAATGACACAGAAACTGGACACTGCTACACTTCATGGCCAGAGCAAACGCTTTGCACACAGAATATCTGAGCTTCAATTGCTGACATGTCCTGATAGGGCCGGGAAATACCTGCATCTGAAACCTAGAGAGCAGCTGTCAGTCAGTACAGGGAGTACAGAACTTGATGAGCCAGTAGTCCAACCATAAATGCATCAAGGCATCCTAAACCAGGAGTGGGCAACTTTCAGAGCTCTGGGAAGGGCTCACGTCCACCAACAGATTGCGAGGGCTGCACCTCATCCATGTTCTTTCAGAACCATCTATTACCATTTTTATTTTTTTAAAAAGGATTGTTTTAAAAAAGCTTAAAAAGTTGCAGTTAAGTAAGAGAAGATTGTTCCTAACTAAGGCCCCCTGAGTTTTCTAGAGGATTTAGGGGCAATTTCACTATATGGTCGAGGGGTTTTAAACATTCACAGCTCATTCTTAAAATACACCATTTGGAAGCATAGCAAAATTGGGTCCTACATTTCATATAGGAGTCCTTTTTATTATGGTTTACCACTCCAGACATAAGCTATGTCAAGTTTAAGAAGCTCTATAATACAATCATTAAGGAAAATAAAGATGATATATTTTCTGCACGTGTATTCAGAGACCCCTCAAAATCTGAGCACTGTAAACTGTAGCTTACTTAGCTTGTATATAAATCTAATACTTGGTCTGACTCCGTATGAGACAGATTCCTGTATTTCTTCCTAGAGACCAATGAGTGAATTTGACATTCAGCCACATAGACAGAATCTAGTTGGAGGTGAAATACCCTGGCCTTAACAACTGAAAGTCTACTACAGTTGTGAGAGTATATGAATACATATATCATACAGACACACACACACACACACACAGACACACACAGCTCTCTTTCCCAAATTTTAAGTCTTTGGACATCATCATTGGCTGGGAAGCGGTGGGGGAAATTCATTAGATCAACCTAACTTGATCTACTCGGGTTGTTGAGAAGCCAGCCACAGAACTGTTAAGAAGCCAACACAAGATCTTACCACCTTCTGGAACTATCTCTGCTCACTGTTCCTGTTCATATGATCATCTCTCTGCTAACCATGATGAGATATGTATGATCCTTTTATTTACATTCTCTGCCCTCATCTTCCCTTCTCATACCTTGACACACTGCAACAAACCAGAAAATCTTTAATGAACCACAATTTCGCATTGCAGCCACATCCATCTGGAGCTTGTTTAAGATCCTGGCATGTTCTGAAAGCGGTAACCATAGTCTCCTGTTCCATCTCAACTGAGAAACTATGATTAATTGAAGATTTATAGATTTGTGTTAACTGCAGAGCATACAAAAGTCCATTCTTCCATTTATGTGTCATGTGTCAGTCTCCGCTTTACGACAGCGCAGCATCTGCAAGTATAACTTTGCACACTGACAAAATGTTATAGAGCAGTGGTAAGGAAAATGCACTGCTGTCATCTCATACCACCCACCAGGCTGAACAGAGCTGATGGGAACTGTAGTCTGTCATTGTCTGGAAGGCTACAAACTCTCCACACCTATTATAAAGAAATTAGTATTACCAGACTTTTTTTAAATATCTATCTATCTATCTATCTACATACATACATACATACATACATACACACATTCATACATATATCAGGTTAAACAGGACTACAAGACTCTGCAAGCACCGCCTGGGTAGTATGTCATCTGGACTATGAGCTGGGAAAAACATGGACGAATACTACTTAAAACTATCTACCCATTGTGCCAGACATGGACTGCAAGGCAGAGAATCCACATACCTGACATTCTAAGGCAGGTTGCAATGTGCCACAAGAAGGCAACCAGGTTTAATCCATGCACTTATTTATCTAACATGTTTCATTTGTGTGTTTATCCACACCCAAATATTACATATTTTAAAAATAACCTGAAATACTTTGCTTAAAAAAACCCCCATAAACTCCACTATATTAGATTGTAACATATTAGATATTAGATTGTAGATTGTAAAGGCAGTTGTAAAAGGATGAAGTACAGGACATGAGCAGGTAATATATACTCTATTTCTGTTGAGCATTAAGTTACTATACTTCATTTATTCCTCTGCTTTCTATTTAACCTCCTGCATTTTTATTTGATTCTCCATAATTACTGATCTTTGGGCAGAAGGGTTTTTTTTTTAAGCAAGAGAAAGAGGATGCATTGTACTATCACTAGCTGTCCACTCAGTAATTTTAATAAGTCTCTGCCAGAACAGTACAAATTGTATCCTTTTAAAATTTAATAGGGAGCAGAATGTATCAAAAGCACAGACACCCTGGGGACAAATAGATATTTTGCATAGTTATTGAGTGCACATTTAGAAATATATGGTGCATTGATATACACGACTTATCCCAAAGTAAATGCTACTGGACTCAATGGGTGTACTTTTGAGTAGATTAACATAGGAGTACAGTGTGACTATGTAAAATCCAGACCATCAGGTCTGAATTCATCAAGCAGGGCAAGGAGGGAAGGCAAACGCCTTTAGAGCTAGCTACATATTAAGTAACAACTTTAAATAGTAGGTAATTGCATAGTACTGAAAACAGTACTGAATTGATGCTTTAAACCAGGGGAATGGTGGTAGACCAAATGTTTGTCTATTTCATTCAGGACTCTAACTCATTAAGAGTTCAGTCCTATGCACACTTACCTAGGTGTAAGCTCTAGAGAACACAGCAAGGTTTCATCCTGAGTGGACCTGCAAAGGACAGCGTTAGAATTCTATCCCTCCAACCCAACAAAGAAAGTAATGTTTTTGTGGAATTTGACCTCACACACTTGTTGAACTCGAGTCCCAAGAATGGAACCAAATTAAACACTATGCACTTTATTTTCCTTTCGAAATTATACTACTAATGCACACAGGGAGAGAACTGTGCCTTGTAATTGCCACACATGATTGACTTTGTTGCTGCCGCAGGAATGTGATCCTCCTCTTGTGCGTGTGCATAGTTAATATTACACTTCCATTTTGGTGCATGTGTGGCTGATTCTGTCTTCAGGCATGTTCCCAGCTGCCACCAATCAACCTTGCCACATACAGCAGTAGGACGTTGGTGCCAAGGAAGAATCATCACAACCCTGCACTCCGTCAACAGCATGGATTAATTTGTTCCTCCCTTCAGTGCCAGCCAGGGAATGTGTTGAGTTTCATGCTTCTTACATAGGGGTTTTTTTTTAAAAAAAAAACACTACAAAAAATTTTTGTAGTTACCAGAACGTCTTGGACACCGCAGCCCCCTTGTCATTTATTAAGAGGAAGCAAGAACGTTCTGCTGGCATAAGCGTCCACGCAGCATGACTCCCTGGTGTAGTGAAACTTGGGCTAATGGCGACAAACGCACATGGTTTTTTCATTGGCAGGGATTATGACATCACCTACAGTCTCTTTGAGCTTAGCTGCAAATTCCACAGTAACTAGAAGGGAAATGAATATTCCTAGCAACAATGCATTACTACAAGCTCTCTCTGTTGTAAACCAAGTATGGTTCTCTTCCTGGCAGACAAGAACACTGCTAGGAAAGGTTTTGGACTCACATAACCATTTGGACTCTCCATAAGACTATACTGCTTTGGTAAAGACCTGCACCTTAAATCTTACTATACCAGTGCTCTTGATAACTCTGCTCTGGAGTGTCGGATGTCTGAAGAAGAAAAAAAAGCCTCCATGTAGAGTGGTCCACATGGTTTGGAACCCTGAACAATCACAGTTCTAGACCTAATAGCTTAGGCATGTAGAGCTCTACTGACGTGTTCCCTATATATCCATTCAACACGTCAGTGGAGAAGGACAGGGAAGTATGTTGTCATGGCATGGAACCATGTGACATTAGCTCTGGGACCAAGAGAGTTATCCCCATTTCCTCTTACTTACAGAAACATGACGGCAGCAAGTTTAGACTTCATCTGTTATTTAGTCATGCCAATGCTGCACATTAGCATGATAAGCTGATATAATGACTGAGCTGAGAACTTCTGGCCCTTCCACTATGACATCAGTTCTTGCTACGTTTTGTGATGCGTCTTCTCAGGAGCAGTGAATATCCTGCTCTTGTCAGCCGTGTAAGTTTTAGGACCAGTAGAAATGAACACATGGGTATGGTTTACAGCAGTTGGTCCATCTATTTCAATGTTATCTTCACTGATTGGCAGTGAATTGTTTTAAGATCCTAGGACAGAAGTCTTTCACGACCATTTTGGTGAAGATTCCTTTATTATAAGAGGTACCATGGACTGGACCTAGGGCCTGCCGTATATGAACATGCCTTCTACCATTGAGGTAGATGTGCTGGTAATAAAAACAGACGTATGTGATAGAAGTGTCTTCTGCACTGTAATACTAATAGTTCCATTTCTCTAACACATTTGCATCCCATTAAAATGAAATAAGAAAAATAAAAATACACTCATCTGAATGCAACGCTTGCTGAAATGAGAAAACTATTTTCCTTCACTTCAGTGATAGGGTAAATTTTCTTTGATTCTGATCATAATCTGAAACAATCTGTTCTAAAATCAAAGGTAAATATTGTACAATTGTAATCATCATGTAATGTGTTTGTAAAAATGTTCTATTATTTTTAAGTGTTAGCGACCTGATTTTAAAATGCACTGGCAAGGCTTAACTTAATTTCCTTGCTTTTTTGGGTTTGCCTTGCAACTCTTAATGTTATTTCAACACAGTGCTTTGTGTTTATTAAGGGAATAGTCAGCTATATTATTATTTTCTCACTTCATGAAATTTTCAATATGGGGGGAGCGAAGAGCAAATCCTTAGATCCCTATTTTGTAAACTACACTGCCATTTATATTCAAGCCTGTATTTTAATATATCATCAATATTTAACTACTTCATGAAATGAAGTGTGACTTTTATAGTGAAAATGTCAGTCTTTGCAGTTCATTAAATTCATTTAAAACACAGAAGTCTGATTTTTTTCTTCTCCTTCTGGAGAAATAAAAGGACTATTAACCAAGACATAAATTTTAAATTTAGTATATTTTTTTCCAACTTCAAAATTAACATTTAAGTTTTGCTATGGATTTTACCAATGTAAATTATTGTGTTTTCTTCCCATTATCCTTCAGCTTAGTAGATGTCAGTCATATAACATATGCAACTGTTTATCACAGTTGGATGTGACCAGCTGGATGCTGCAAAAGATATTAAGATGTCATATGCTATTATGAATCTGTAGAATTTCACGTGTAGTATTAAAAATGCATTATTTCAAACTGTGGTATCTGGAGAAATAAACCGTATATGAGTTGAAATTTAATCTCACATATTCCAGCAGGGTTTGAGAATGGCATACTTCTCTTTCGTAAAAAATATTATTTGACAAAGGTCCTTGTGCAAAAGGAAGAGTTATAGTTTTTAACTTCAGAGGAGATTATGGGCTTTGTTTCTTTCAGAAACAAAGTGCAGCATATCTGATAGACGTAGCAAGCACCATCCCAGTCCTGGGATTTGTACATGTATGGCCAGGGGAAATGAGTTATTTCTGATCATCACATGTATCCAACTGACAAGCCTTGTAGTGAGAATTTAACATGCTTATTGTAACTATTTGATGAAATGGGATCAAGAGTATGCTACACCAAGACATTTTGCTTTCAAAGGCAAAGGATGTGATGATGACTCATTCCTATTCCATGTACAGTAGTTGGCAGTTGGATCTTACTTCTTTGGTGATGGGAAAGGATAAGCTTGGAGAGACCAGGACAGGATTATATGCCATATAAAGAACTACCTGTCAACAGAGTGGAATGGCTGCCACTCCAGAGACTAGGACACGGAACAATGGGTTCAAGCTGCAGGAAAGGAGATTCCACTCGAACCTCAGGAAGAATTTCCTGATGGTCAGAGCTGTCCAGCAGTGGAATATGCTGCCTCGGAGTGCGGTAGAGTTTCCTTCTTTGGAGGTTTTTAAGCAGAGGCCGGATGGCCATCTGTTGGGAATGCTTTGATGTGTGTTCCTGCATAGCAAGGGATTGGATTCGATGGCCCCTGGGGTCTCTTCCAACTCTATAATTCTATGATTCTATGACTCTAGACTCAAGAAGAATAGTGACAGCAAACAGCAGCACTTGCTGCTGGACTGGTTGCCTCACTTTGCCCAACAGTATGGCCAGACCTGGGCACTACAACCAACTGGAATATGCAAACTATTGAGTAATATTCCAGTGGATCAGGCAGTTGTTTTCCAAAGTTTAACTAAAACAGTTAAACCAGAATAGTATTAAACCAGAACAGCCCAGAAACTCCTTTCTTGGGCTGACCCAGATAAATTCAGGTAGGCACAAATTCTTTGGAAATCAATGGGATCTTAAAGTCTATATACATGTTAGACCTACTACATTCAAAGGGATTAAAGGATATTGCTTGGCCACCGCAAGTGGCTAGCTGATGCCAAAATGACCCAAACAGTAGCTAACATGCACATACAGAGCAAGCGCTTCAACCATGTCCTCCTCAACACCACCAGACTTCTGGACTGTGCATAAATACTACAAACTGTGTAAAGTCATTGCTACAACAATCTGTACAAATCAGAGGCGAAGTAAAGACAATCACTAGCCCTTCAATGCTGGGTGCAATCTGGAAAAAATAGTCTTCATGCTTAAATCCTACTGAATGTAGTAGGTTTAAAATGCAGTTAAAGATGTTAACATTTTATCGATTTTCACAGGATTTGTGCATATCTGGATCTCATCAGCTTCACTTACGAGGTTCTCAGCATATTCTGGTGGGTAGACCAGATGAATGGACAACATATGTCACTTACAGAAGGCTTACTGGGGTTAACTCATCCTCAGTCCACTTCCTAAGATTATTGGAACCAACAACAGAGTGTTTAAGTGGTGGATGATGGTTACCATGTCAGTGGGACAAACCCACTTTGGATTTTAACCCAGTTTTAAAGGAGTCCTCAAAGGTGTTGAACCCCGTTCCCAAACAGATTCAATACCTTGGACAGCTCCCTTAAAACTAGCCAAAACCTGGAATAGATCCACTGCTCCAATGACACGGGAGCCTCCAGTCATCACTGGAGGGAAAACTTAGGAAGTACTAGCCAAAACCTGGATAGATCCACTGTTCCACTGACATGGGAGCCACCAGTTATCACTGGAGGGACAGCTTAGGAAGTACCATTCCTGCAATGCTCCATCACAGGGCATGACTTTATAGCAGCAGTGCAAGATACACACTAATCCAAATACTAAGGTTCCTTGTTCCAGGTACAGAATGTTAGCCTTAGATATAGCTCTCAAATGCCTTAGATGAGGTAGTAACAACATCATTGTGCAGGAGGGGGCTCAACCCTATTTGTTTTCCATACAGAATACTCACCATATAGAAGAGAAACACTTACAGATAAGACTGTATTAGAAGTCTAACACACACACTTGCCATCATGTATTTCCTACATGCAGCATATTGTCTCACATACAGAAGCATCCAGTCAAACATGCTGCCAGCTTGCCACTCAACATCGTTTTACCTCCCCATCTACAGTTTGTGAGAATTAGGCCATTGTCACTGCTGTCTTTGTTGTGTGCCCACTAGTTTGTGTACTCCCTCTGTATTTTTCATTTAAGTATGTGGCCCACAGATTTCTTCTTTGATCATTCACATCTAATGGCCACATTTGCTGTTAAATTACCTCAACAGTAATTCATGGATATTTCCTCCAGAATGCCTTTTAAAAGGTACAGATCACTCTGGAATACAGTGTAATAAAGTTTAGACCCATTCTGTCCTTCAAAATGTATACCTATTTTTCAAGCCATGGTAGTTGAATCCTCTATTGTCTTTATCAGTAAAGTATTTTCTGTGCTAACACTTCAACAGTGATTAAAATGTCTCCTCTTCTACTGAGGATCTCTTAGAAAAAAAGTACCTTTTCCAGTTACTTCTACCCAGAAGGACAGAAGAGAAGTCACTGGGATTGTCTTGAAAGTAGCTTGAGTACATGTACTTGGGCCCATCATTCCATCTGGAGCAAGTCAGGAAGTGGAATATCAGTATCCTAACTCATGAATTTTTTGTATACAAGTCCTCTGGCAGTAGCAGTGCAAGGCTGGGGGGGGGGCAGAATTCCTCAAATGAAAGTGGTTAACTCACCATAAGCCCCAGCAGCTGCACAGGGGCTAGGATATGACACCACTTCTCACTTGTTCTATAGGTGGGTCCATATGGGATATGAACCTTACCAATGACGCATCTACTGCAAACATTTTCCTGCATGTCTAGCTACTAAAGTACATTTTCCTCCAGCATTCAATTGCTGTATTACTTGGTTGGCTGGGTTTTACCCAGATTCTCCTCCTAAACAATTCCACAATCAGTTGATCAAGCAGTAATTCATGCCTCACCTTCCAACCAAGGCTGTAAAGTTGGAGTCAGAGTTGGTAGAAACATACCAACTCTGCCTGCAATTTCAAAATAAAACCTTATAGCAATATATAGTAAATATATCATTTTATAGTTACATTTTATACTCAATGAAAAACATATGCATTATGTTCTATCTATGAAAAAAATATGCATTATGTTCTATCAATGAAAAAAATATGTATTATGTTATTCAGATGGTGGTGATAAAATGCCTTGTGCTACTATTTCACTACAGTACATTTGTGTAGTAGTTTGGATGTTGGACCAGGACTCTGGAGACCAGGGTTTGAATCCCTAGTCAGCCACAGAAACCCACTGGGTGACCTTGAACAAGCCACAGTCTCTCAGCCTCAGAGGAGGGCAAAGGCGAACACCCTCTGAACAAATCTTGCAAACAAGACCCTGTGAAAAGTTCACCTTTGGGTCACCATAATGACTTGGAGGCACACAACAACAACAGTACATTTGCCATTTATACAGGAGTTGGAATCATTTAGAACAAAAATAGAGTTGGTATACCATCTCCAGAGCTGTGCTTCCAAACCTTGCCTGCCCCATTTCTGTAATATCAAAAGAATCTATCACCATGATATTACAAGGCCCTGCTCCTACGTTGAACCAGACCCCTGCTGTCCAATTCTGGCCCTAAATTCTCAGGGAATGGCCTACTAACCCTATTTATTCCTGGCTTACTGACCCTATTTGCAAGAGATTAGGAAGGACCTATGACTTCCAATTGTTCATCAACAACTACAACGAAATATCTCTTTCCTCCTCCCTCTAAATGATACTGCTGAAATGAAGAAAGCTTGGTATATCCTTGTTTTGCCTTGGAAAGATTGTCACTGTTCTACCCTAGTACTCCAAACAAATTTCTGGTCTCAGAGTTTTATTACTCTACATCCGTTTGCACCTGAGTTATTGGATCTCAGGATTCTAGTAAAAAAATAAAGTAAAATCCCACAAGTCAAAAGTCTGCCAAGCCCTGAATTACATTCTCGCTCAAAATTGTGTGTAATGTCCAAGGAAATTCAAAGGGAAATATCAATGAATTACTGCTGATACAAACATATAATAGATGCAAACCACTAATTAAATTGATTAAAATGGATATAACTCAGTTCTTTAGATCATGTAATAGCCATGGTTTAAATCAGATTTATTTGTGAACAAAGCTGCAAAAGAACAGATTGACAAGTATTTGACAATCAAACTGTACCCTTTGTACCTCCTTTCAATATTATAAAATTAGTGGTGTCATGTGTCTAATTTGTTGTTATTCTTCATCAAAATCCGTAGGAACAGGAAGGCAGGAAATAAATATTACTATTATTACACCTCTCAATGTTTATTATTTTACTTTTAATCTTGTTTTTGCTGATTTCCTCTTGGAAAGTAGAAATATCTATAAACAAATCCAATTGTTAGTCTCAACAAGAGTAGATGCACTGAATCACTTGCTGAACAGTTCATCTGACTTATATAAATTCAATAAATTCAATGGATCTACTCTAGCTAAGACTAGCAACTGGATTTAGGCCTTTGTTACTATGGTTTTCACAATCAATAGGCAATATATTAAATAGACAGACAGGCGTGCAGTGTTAGTTGAATCCCATTCAGACAGGTGAATGACAGACTAGACGTTTTAACTGAGATTTTCAGGGCAGTTCAGCATCTTTTACAAGAAAAATGCAGGATAATCTTTTGGGTAGAATGTGGGTAGAAGTTGGGTAGCAGATGAGGAACGGTGCATAAACTCATATTTTTATGGCATGTATAAAAAAAAACCCTACACAACAATGGATGATTTGCTATAAAAAACAGAATTTCCTTCCCAACATATATAAGATGTCTATGGAACAAACTGACCAAGATATGCCAGCTTTCAAGCTAAATCTAGTAAAAGACGCTCATCACTTGATAGAGGCATCTTTCATAAAGACTATATTTAATTAAGTAGAGATTTCTATAAGAAAGCTAAGGTAGATATGTTTTCACTTGTCAGAATCAAACAATAATAATTTTTCCCTAAATAACCTGAAATTCCCACAAGGACTACCTCATTTTTTCCCTTTACTTCTGCACAATCAAGATTTCGACTCAGAGCCAAAAGTGGCCTGCTCGGAGCAGGACACGCGGGGGTGTGGCTACGGGCCAGGACACCTCAGAAACATTGCTGCCCAGGGCAAATCATCCCCCCCACCCCCTTGTCCCTATGCCGCTGATCTAGTACCCCTCTTAAGTCAGCACACTTTTGTCATGTTCCATGACACAAATGATGAGATCCTGATCCTAAATATTTCTACTATCTAACTTGACAACAGGTCCATTATCACTCTACATTTGGTGATTTTTCCGACTCTTGCACAAAAAAAATGCATGTCATATGCCAGGGTAACTATTCTTGAGACTGACTCATTAAACCCATTAAAGCTGCATTCCCCTCTACACATAGCTGTGAGTATGTCCCATTGGTCACAATGGAGGTGCTTTAGAGTAATCATACAAAGGACTTCACTGTTCATCTATATATTTTGATGTTCCAGTGACATGTACCTTAGTAATATTTGCAAATGAACTCTTTAGATGTCTGTTTTGCATGCACTGGTGTGGGATTAAATATACATTAGGATAAGCCATCATTATTTTGCATCCCAAGGAAACAAATCATGCCTTTCTCAGTTAGTCTACTGTAACACAATCTGTGTGGGGCAGCTTTTAGAAACTGTTCAGAAACTTCAGCAGGTTTGAGAATGCTGATTGGGGCCAGTCCAGGTAACACATAACTCCTTAATTAAAACAGTTTCACTGGCTACCTGTTCATTTTTGGGCACAATTCAAAGTACTGGTCACGTATAAAGCCCTATACAGCTTAGGTCTGGACAGAGGGTACAGGGTAGTATTAAGAGGAATAGACAAAGGCATGGGTAGCAGATGCAGCAAATTACCTATCAGAAATATAGAAATATGCCAAATATTCACTGATCCATCTAGTTCAATACTGTGTACACCTACAGCGGGAATCCTGCGGTTCAGTAATTCCAGTTCCCAGCAGCCTTTGTCAGAATAAGTAGCGTTGAGGAACGCTGGGAACTGCAGCCCATGCAACATTTGGAGGGCTGCATGGTTCCCATTGTAGGGGTATAAATAACCTAATGGCACCAGGTCTCATCTCATATTGGATGCTAAGCAGGGTCAGCTCTTGTTAGTATTTGGATGAGAGACTGCCAATGCCTACCAGGTTCTGTAGGCTATATTTCAGTGGAAACAACTCGTAAAACCACCATTGAATATTCCTTGGCAAAGAAAACCTTAAGAAATTCAGGAGGTCACCCTAAGTCGACAGGCAACTTGAAGGCATATTCACCCATACAGAGTTCTCATTCACAGCCTACACTGAGTAGCAACAGCTCTCCAGGCTTGTAGATAATGGTCTTTCCTGTCTCTGCTTGCAGGATCCCAAAGACTACATCTAGGAACTTTTGCAAGGAAACCATGCGTCCTGACACTGATCTACACTGAGAGCCAGAACTGTGCAACAAAGCTCTCAGAATACTTGCTCTTGGGCAACTACCAATGTTGTTTTAAAAGATATAAAGAAAGCACACTCATGCATATGCAGGAGAAACTTGTCACCTTTTTTCAGACATGATCATAGATAGAGTTAATGATTTTATTTTTGTGACATTGGGTGTTAGGTTGTTGTTGTAGTTGTTGCTGTTGTTGCAGTGGTTTGAACCAAATTATATTTGGACTAGATTCATTTCTGCTTTTATCTCGCAAGTTGCCTTTTTTTTTTTAAGAACGGCTGTCTCAAAAGCATACAAATAAATAAATAAATAAAACCACTTCCTTATCAAGAAACAGATGCATGCAGTCTTGTAGTAGTAGACCAGACAAAATATAAACAGAAAACCATCAAAGGATCAACAGGACAACTACTTCATTCTCTGGAAAGCTTCAGTCATGACCCACAAACATTGTCTTTCTATCTTATACCATATATGCTACTATTCTCTATGTCTGAAAAAACTGGCAAAGCAACAAATGCAGCCCAGTCTGGTGGGCCTCTGGCGGTTTAGTGAGGATGTGGTTTTACTGTCTCCCCGGCTAAGAAGAGAACCCAAAGCCCTTGGCCAGGTATAGTTGGACAACATTTGGCAGGAAGGGCTGCTTGAATTATTTGTCTGCTGTATGTCTAATATTTCAATATACTAATACTTCAATATATGCCAGGCTAGCAGAGGTAGGAAACCTCAAGAATGCCTCTTAAAACTGTCTGTTGGCACAGCAGTTAGAAAACACTCATGTGCTAAATTCAGAGCTTAAAAAGGAAACACTAAGGCTGGAGAACAATGAAGAGGCAGGCTGGTAGAGTAGCAATTATCTATTACTACACAAACAAGCTCAAGATGTTTGTTGGGTAAATATCTTCCATGAGCAGGACCAGCCAAGCTATTATTCTGGAATAAGCTTTCCAATGCTAAAGTCTATAGAAAGAAGATTGCCAGAAGATAAGAGTCAAATGAAAGTAGAAATCTGTTGCATTACATTCCAAACAGGTAAATCTTCCAAGCCGTGACTGGTAATTGCCATACGTGCTCAGTCTCAAGAACTCTGTACCATGAAATTCATGTATTTATAATGGAGTCTAAGTTATTAATCTTCCAGAATCATCATAGGTATGGGATGAATAAACAATTACAGTGCAAATATGAACTCCCCTCCGCTACAGTTGGAATCTCTAATGGCCTGCTTTCAAGAGCAAACTGGAATGGACACAAGAAATTCATACTGGTTTGAAGATCCACCATACTTCAGCATGTACCCAGAGCACCAACGGGGGCCAAAATTCCAAAGCAATAACAGTGCACCCTTTTCTGGCATGGCCTCCAAACACACGAATATGAGGGTGTGTCCAGTGTCATTCCCATTCCAGTCACGTCCACATGGGCATGGATGCACAGATATTGCACACATTGACTACAACCCGACACAACACTTGTATTTCTTGTTTTATATGGGGAGGTGGTCCTGAAACAGAGCCCCTGCATATACAGCGGACACAGCGTAGTAGAATGAATTTGGATGATTTGATTGAAACCAAGGTACTGCAGTTTAATAATTTAAATAAGCAAAAAAAACATTCACTTAAACAGAGTTTCCTAATGATACATTTCAATATATTTCTGCATAGTGGTTACAAATCCAGACTTGGACAAGTTACTTGTTGGGGAATATAGTTTCTAGAATGTCTCAGCTAGTAGACATGGAATCAGGAGGATTCTGATATTGTATCACCAAACAGTAACTCTTCTAGGAATTGTGCTCATCGGACCATTAAATCATGTGGACTTCAACTGGAGTATTATTTACACTGTTTCGCTTTTATAAACAGGCTTTGTAACCCTGTGCAAGCTATCCTTTTAAAACAAAAAAACTTAGGGAATATTTTTAAACTGTTCTCATGCAGTGTCATATTACCAGTGACAATCTGAAGTTACATAACAATTCTATGTATTTCTGCTCCATTAAATTCAGTGGTGTTTCCCTGCAGGTGAGCGGGTACAAGAGAACAGGGGATGGGAACAGTACAATCTTCCACATGTTAGATTTCAACTCCCATCATCCCTAGCCAATATAACCAGTGAAGAAAAATGCTAGAAGCAGCCGTTCTAACAACATCTGGAGGGTTGTACAACATTCACTTTGGCATACAGATAGAAGATAAACAATGAATAGGTTCAGGCTTCTTCTCTTCACCCTCATATGGCTCTTTCCTCCTTCTAGACCCCCTATCACCCTCGTAAAAATGAAGTAGCAAACACAAGACAATTGGCCAGGACCAATTGTTCATAACTACTGAGCATTTGGTCTGATGGGATTAAATAGTTATTGGGCAGTTAATGGGTTTCATTTCATCAGGCAAAATGAAATGCTTACGCCATTATTATTATTATCATTACCACCACCACTATTTCTACTATGGTTAGTCCTCCATATCTGTGAGTCTGACATTTGCAAATTTCATTATTTGTGAGCTGTGCATGCTTTCCATCCCTGCTGGGACAAAGAACAGGAGGAAGGCAGGGAAGGGCACAGAGATGGAAGGCATGCGCATGTCTTCCCTCCCAGCCTGGGCAAAAAACAGAAGAAGGGTACGGGAATGGAAGGCACAGGCAAAAGTGTTCCTTCTCCTCACTAGGATAAACGCCAGGGCGGTTGGAACGAAGAAGGATGGGAAGGGAAGGAATGCGCATGCATTCCCTCACTCACTCACTCACTCACTCACTCGGATACGAGCAGGGAAGATATTTGCAATTTTTCACTTTTGTGAGAGTCCTGTGACCCAAACCCTTGTGAATGTAGAGGGCCCACTGTATCTATATTATCATCATGGCAGGGAACAAAGTCAAATCAGACGTACATTACAAGTTGAAAGAGCACATAAATCAAACAAATATTGAAACAATCAATAAGTACTTTAATATCTGTTGATTTAAAAATCATCTGGGTAGGTCTGACAGAAGGGAGTGGTCTTTACTCAGAAAGCCTCCCCAGCTGATGGATTTCCTCCAGCAGGTCATTCTACAACCTAGAGGTGGCCAAAGAAAACATTCTCTGGGTAGCAGCTGTCAGCCTAGTTTGGGCTGACCGATGTAAATGTCAAGTGGACCTGAAGGTATAAGGTGGATTACATGGGAGAGGCCAAACCCATAGGTAACAAGCCATGTATGGCTTTAAAGGTAACAACCAAAACTTTTTATCTTGCTTGGCAACTAGCTGGCAGCCAGTGGAATGATTTTAATGTTGGTGTAATATATATACCCTAAAGGTACCAGATCCTGTCTGATCTTGGAAGCTAATCTGGGTCAGCTCTGGTTAGTACTTGAATGGGAGACCACCTACAAATTGGCATAATCTATATTGCAGAGAAAGGAACTGGCAAAACTACCTCTGAGTATTCCTACCTAAGAAAACTTAGGTCAACAGGCAAATTGAAGGAACTTACAATCACATTGTGATCACTCCCAGATGTACCAGCAACTCAGAAACGATAAGATTGTTTCTTCTCTTACTTAAAATGCCCTCCCTTAAACTCATGGGTCAAATAGATAGATACTGTTGTACAGCTAACATATTTATTATCCAGATTGTTTAGTATTAACGTAGTTAACATTTAATAGGAATTTAATACTTATATATTTGAAGCAAAATGTTAAAATTCAACAGCCGTAAAAAAAAAATTCTGGTATTTAACAGAAGAACAAATCCATTGTTGAACCACCTTCCTTTATTACCATGAGCAAAACAATAAAATTCTGCACACAAGCAGAATGTTTTACACAAAAATCTTAATCCACAGGCTGTTCCACAAAAAGATGTAACAAGGACAAAAAAAAAAAAGAATAATTCACTCTGCCTATTCTGGTGAAAGCATATTGTCCTGCACAGGGATTATCTCTCTGCAGGAAAACATGCAAGGCAATATTCACAAGTTAAGATAACTCTAAACGCTGTTTATTTATACTTTTCAAGCTCTATTTAAATTGTATTTCTATTTCAGGAACATGCCAAACCAACACAGGATTCAAAAACAACTGCTTTTGATGTGGCAAAGTTACTGAACTGATCCTTTCCTACAATTCTGGCCCAAGGAAACATTTCAGGACTCGAGTCTTAACCTGGTGACCTCAAACAAGAAAGACAACATGGGAAAAGCATGTGAATTATCAAGAGAACTTCTGACTTCCAGATTGCTGGAGACAAATAAGAGAGGGCACCCATTCTGAACTTTCCTGGTTATGTATTTATTTATCTACGGCAAGCATTTTTACTTTGCTCCTCAGATGAAAACAAAAACAAAAACTCCCAGAGCAGCCTGGTAAGATCAAAAGAACAAAGCAGATCAGTATTAAGACTTTTCCTGCCCTCAGGTTTACTATCTTAACCAAAGGAAAAAAAGAATTGGGAGGGAGGAGGAAAAACAAAGACCTCGCGCACCAGTTTTCCATTGGGGAAGACACATTTCTGAATTTGCAAGACCTGAGCAAGGCAATTGAAGGCAAGGTGACTTAGAGGTCTCAGCCGTTAACAAATTCTTTATGCCTAGAGTTCCTTTACAAAACACCTAATAATGCTTGGTCTTTATCCTCCTTCAGACCCCACCTTTAGCCATAAAATTTTAGCCTTAAGTATTTCAACTTCATCCACAGTTGAAACAAAGGCCATTTTCACCCTACACTGTTATAGTGCTATTTTTCTGCTTTCAACATCCTGTGGAATTCTGGGGTTTGTAGTTTACTGAGGCCAAAGAGCTTTCCGGAGGAGAATTCTAGATGTCTCTCCCCAGATTACTAGCCCCAGGGTTCCATAGGAGGTTGAAAGTGGAATAACAGCACTCTAACAGTGCAGTGCGGAAATGGCCAAAATAACAGGGCAGAACAGTTCTCTGGATTTGCTCCTATCACAAATCTCCTGCTACCCTTGACTCTTATTTCTCCATATCCCAACTCTGAGCACTGTCTAAATTAACTTCTTTGGGCAAAATGTTTTCTTTAACTATGATACTCTTCAAATTACTACCTATCCAGGTGGCACTACATAATGATAATTTGTAGACACTGTAACTTCAACAGGAGACTCTAACTGGAAGTTTTCAGAATGTTGCAAAATACAGACGTACTACAGGGAGAAAATGGAAATGACAGCAGTAGTTTTCATTGGATATTAAGGGGATCTATTCTAAAAATAGCCCCATATTAGAAAAGAACTCATAAAAAGGAAAATTGAATAGAATCAAAGTCTGGCAAGTTACTTTCTACAGTAGTTTGTTGAGGTTATTATTCTGAGGACCAAAATAGTGGTTAGGTACAATAGCACTTTTCTTTTCTGTTTCTCAAAGCAGCTAAGAAAGTTACTTCTAAGTAGTTTTTTAAGGAAAAGGTGTATTGTAATACTACACGGCACTGGAAGATCTCTTCTTCCCATTCATCTCTTCATTGTTTCAACTCTCACAGCAAAGCACAACCAACAACGTAAGATACTGCATGTGGCAGGGCTCAAGCCATGCTATATTCCTTTTCTGCTAATTAGACCATACCCACAAAGTAACTATAGAAGTCACATAAGAAATTATGCTACCCCTTTATTTAGTTTTACCTACACTGTTTGGGAAAGGAATTAAGACAGTTAGTTACAGTACTTTCAAGCCCTAAACAAACCATTTATCTTGCAATTTTTTGACAATTCTGAGACAAAAGTGATAATATAGGCTAAATCCAATTGCTAGTCCCAACTAGAGTAAGCCACTGAATCAATGAAACTTACACAAGTGTTGACTTACCAAGTTGCCATTGATTCTACAACTAACAATTGAACTTAGGCCTTTGTTTTTCAAAGATAATTCATTCTCTCTCTCTATTTGCACCCACAGTATCTCTTGTTTCACATACAGGTATGCTTGCAAATAAGCATTAAATGTTCAAATGTAGCCGTTTTCAAAACATGCCAACTCAAGCCTCAAAGCGTTCTGTAATCACAACTCTACGTAAATGAGCAGGGTCTCTGCCAAGAGTTACAAAATGATTTGAAATTCCAGCTGCAAGGGCAAGAGAACTTCTAATTACATGCAACAATGCAAAAGAAAAATAGTTATTCTTATGTTGTGGTAAGAAACTGTAACCACAAAAGATCTTAGAAGAATCCATCTATGAAACTAGAATCTTGTTCAGTCATGTTACATGGTGGTTGTTTTTCTTTCTTTCTTTCTTTGTTTCTTCAGACATGTCAAACATTTTTAAAAGGACGGTTGTATTGTCTAGAGTACTAAAGGTCTTAATGAAATTAACATTTTACTACAATAAAAGTTTGCCAGTTGGACAGCACCATATTAATAAACACACAAATTGGTACATATACAGCCCTATAAATAAACTTCAGTAACGGAATGAAACTATTCATTTAAACAATGTGATTACTGCACAAAAGGATAATTAAAAAGCCAAACTCATAAAATGTCTACAGTTTTCAAAATAAACAGAACTGCAAGCCCCTCAGACCAGTTTTTTTGCCTTTTCTACTGAAACTGTAGACATGAGTGGGGGAAAAATGAGCACAATATAATAACAGAAATATAAAACAGGCCCTTTCATCGAATAATATGCCCAATTCAGCTACGCTACACAGCAAGTATAATATATTCCAGTTACTGGATTACTTAGTTCAGAATGAAGTAGAATTCCTTTGATGCAAACATCTACTACTAACAAACTTCTCTTTTCAACACCTGGTTTACATTCCCCAGATGGCTTACTTCATAAAATTCTGGTTTGTGTACTCTGTATTTTATATGTAACACACTGTTTAGAGAACCCGTAGGTAACCTGGTACCTTCCCTATATTTTAGACTACTATACTTAACATGCCTGACCACCTGCTATCCTGAGTGGGGCTTATGGGCATTGCAGTCCAAAAATAAAGATGCAATCAAACTATTCCTGGTTTAGAGAAATAAGCACTGGAGAAAGGAAGTACAGTTTCACATCCTCATTTGACCATGGAGTCCACACAGGGTCTAACCAATTTCACAGGATGACTGGAAGAAACAGCCATATTATGAGCTCTCCGAAGCAATGGCGTGATAGAATCTCACTCAATTAAAAAAGCAACAACCTAAAACATATGTCCACTATTCCACAAGTTCCATTGTCCAATGTCTAGTTGAATGGGAGAGTAAATACGCCACTTTACAGGACAATCCTAACTCAAATATGTACTGCCTGTAGTGGGTTAGGATTAGACACAAGCCTCTTTTGCCAGCAGAAAGCCCTTATGCTGGCAAACCTTCTTCTGCTAGCTGATCTGAGGCCATTTCTGCTCTAGATTGTTAATAGCGCTATGATTCCACTTTCAACATCCTATGGAATCCTGGGGTTTGCGGTTTCCCGAAACTGCAAACCCCAGGATTCCATAGGATGTTGAAAGTGGAATCATAGCGCTATTAACAGTCTAGTGTGGAAATGGCCTGAGAGACATGCCAGAAGAACCATCTCAGAGCAGACAGGATAAGATATGCGACAAGAGAAAGAGAGAGGAGGGGAGGACAAGAAAGGAGACGAGTTGTTCTAGATCCAAAACTCCGGGGAACACAGGCATACTGCTTGTACAACATTACACCAGGGCAAGGGCAGTCCTAAATAATGTACGACATTCCCAGGCTGTGAAAGAATTGAATTCATTGCAGTTTTAAGTGGCCTACTGGGGGCAGAGCATGGCCTTGCCCATCTTTGCAAGTTGGGACAGGAGTTAATTCCATAAAACTATCCGGAGAACCGTGCAGATTCTGTGTGAGTTAGTGTTACAAGCTTCCCTCACTTATCTGACACATTAGGGACCAGAGCACTGTCAGAAAATGCACTGGTTGAAAAGTGGAGCCCAAGCACTGTACTGTAGGAAGCATGAAAGACTTGAGATTTACTTGGGGCCAGCTGTGTATGCGCTGCTTGCAAAGTCTCTCAGTCGGATTAACACCATTTTTGTCCCTCTCAGTTTGCTTTACACATGTGTAGTGTGCGCATGCAAGTGGTTCACAGTGAGCCTCTGTAGGCAAGAAGAACTGAGGAAAGAGCACAACCCCTGTCAAATTAATGGAATCTGTCCCTAATTTGGAAACCTCGGAAGACCAAGTCACCAGATAATGGGGTGACAAAAGGTGGAGGTTTCCTGTATTGACAACCAAAGGTACAAAAAATAGGACTTAAAAAAAAAGTTTTGGATCCATACATATACAAAATTATTTCTCCCGCCCTAATTCACGGACATTCATATAAAATAATTATCTCCAAATACCTACAGGGGTGCTCACACATCTGTTTTGTCAGATGTGATAGGCAGCTCTTCAAAGTCACTTGGCATTTCACCAAATGGAATTATTTTTTTAACTGAGGCCCTTCACACATTCAGCCAGAAGCTACAAATACATCTGTGAATCAAGAATTGGCAAATCCTATATTTTAAGAGTCTTGTTTAGTATACAAACACAGCTCCATAAACACACTTTATTAAGAAAAAAAATCCCACATTTTCCTGAGCCTGCATCTATTGTGTGCAGAACAGAACCTGGACTAGGTAAAATCTGGGGTAGGGGGTCCAGTTGAAATTATTAGATAGCAGGTAACTGGCACAAAGTAGTAGTTTGAGATCCAGGGGCAACAAGCCTGTTTGATTCTCCACTCAGTCATTGAAACCCATTGGGTGACCCTGGGCATATGACACACTCTCAGCCCCAGAAAACGCCATGACAGATTCACCCTAGAGTCGCCATAAATTGGAAATGACTTGAAGATACACAACAACAATTGGAAAGACTGAAACTCTAATGAATGACTCTCAGACAAAACTGAGTAGACAGAAGATAGGCACTGGCCTGTTGATAGACTCCTGGAAGTTTTCTGATTTCAGTTGTTTAACAATAGCAGCAATAAAAATTGCTCCCTCACTCCCTCTCAATTATCCTGAGAAAAACACCTTGGCTCTGAAGTCTTTAATTCCACATCCCACAAGCCTGAACTCTACCTGTCTCTGAAATGGACAATAATAGTGGTACATGTAGCTACAGTCCAATTCAGCATAAGCAAAGCTGGAAAATGTGATTTCATACACTACAGCTCCAAGACGCTGTAGCCAGCATGGCCATTGAACTAGGAGTTGTAATTCAAAAAGTAACTTTTCCAGGCTCTGAATGTATGGCATCATCCTTGGTCGTACAGAAAAAGGAGAACATTTTAAGCTGCTAATTAGGTATGTGTTAAGAAGTCTCCAATATCGTATTGCTCAAATCATGCCACTGAATCAGGTTCCTCCTTATTTATAAGTAATACCAGCACAGACTAAATGAAAAGAGAAACAAAACACACAGTTACTGCATTGAAAACAAAAACTATTCAAGTGAATTGACCCTGAAGAGATTTGCTAGAATCTTAAGGAAAATATTTAAAAGAATAGATGGTGAATTGACCCTAGAAAGGTTTGCTAGAATCTTGGGGAAAATATTTGAAAGACTAGATGGTTCATTTATTTTAAGAAGTTTGTAGCTCTCCAATTTGCAGAAAGGATAATGAAATACTCGGTTGAACTGTGTGCCCCTGAGCAACATTTCCTACTCGGCAGCTTGATCCAGTTTTGCAAATAGGTGACTCTTGCCTGTAATTGCCATGTTGAATGAATGACTCTGTTAATTGGTTAAGCCGTAGGCCTTAACATCAAAAGATACAAATAGCACATAACAGATTGTCAACGATATCAAAGTAACAGAAGCAGACTCAATTATACATACAAAATTATTCCAACATCAACATTAGGCATAATCCTAACAACTGCAGAAAGTAGCATATAGCCTCATGATTCGTTGCCAAGTTCATATTACTGACCAAATGATTTGGTTTTGAGTGACAAAGAAAAAGGAATTGTGTTCAAGAGGACAGCTAATGGTAATCTTTCAGGTAGGACAGAGGGGCAGAAGAAGAGGTAGCTGTTCCACCACACAATATCCAAATACAAAAATTTCTCTAAAGGAGTAAATAGCCCACTGGATAACCTTGGGTGCATCACAAACTCTCTGCCCCAGAAAACCACATGATAGGTTCACCTTAGGGTTGCCATAAGTCAGAAACAATGTAAAAGCACACAACGACGACAACAACAACAACGAGTCTTTGACCTAAACACTTTAAAGGTTCAGATTCAGCTGTGTTTAGTACTTGGACGGGAGACCGCCAACAAATACCAGATGTTGTAAGCTATATTTCTGTGGAAAGGCCTGGCAAAACCATCTCTGAGTATTGCTTATCTAAGAAAACCCTATGAAATTCATGGGGTCACCACAGGTTAGCAGGTGACTTGAAGGCACACACACACACAAACAGGCCTTGAGTGGTTTTAAAATAAAGCAGAAATCTCAACAACATGGCACACATCTTTACAAGGACCCAAAATGGCATAGGAACAACCATGCAGGCAACAGTGCCAGCCAGCTGTAGTTCTATACAGCTGACTTTTATAATACCATTGTATAATTCTCAAACACCTAAAAGCCTGAATGAAGAGTTAGTTTTGAAACTTAATACTCCAGAAGTAGCCACAATGATTCACACCTATTGCTTAATCACACCCACACTGGCCCACTGTCGTGTGCTTGATAGCTGTGTTTGAAGAGTGCAAAGAAAGAAAAGCAAGCTCAACACGAGGACACCAGGTTATTCACAGGAACAGGTTGCAGAGAGCATATTATGCCTGTTTTGAAACAATTATACTGACCATAGTTCTATGATCATATCGCAGCTGAAACAATAAGGAGCCTTTGAGAGGCACACGCAGTTCCTTCCTTTCTCTGTCTGTGCATGTAGGAAAGCAAACCAAGAAGTTCAGAGCAAACTGTAGTTCTCTGCTTTGTCTAAACTGGGAAATAACGGTTTACACTTTTGGAAGACGCCAGGTTATCAAGCCACAGTATGAGTTTGGTTTAAGATTTTCACTTGTACCAAAAGAAAGCAAGGGGTTCGATGAATATACCATTCATCAGCATCGTCATTACTGTTAGGAAACTAACAGAGACACAACAAGGAGCATATAGGCATATAAAATGGAAAATCATAGTCTAAAGAGAACTGGGGGAGAGCCAGCATACTGTCATGGTTTGAGTACTGATAGATAGATATTGTTTATTACGGTCATAGACCAGTAAAAAACTTACACCAAAATAGTACCAAGGTCAAAAAAACCTAAGTACTGATACAAGTAGACATAAAACATGAATAAAAACAGCGTAAAAAACTTGGTAAAAAATACAGTACTACTAAGAGATAACAGTCTCACAAAAATTACAAGATATACAATATGCATCTACTCACTAGCCAACATCTTTTGCCTGATTTGAGTACTGAACTGCATCTCTAGAGACCAGAGTTCAAATCCCTGCTCAGCCATGGACATCCACCGACTGACCTTGGGCAAGTCATGCTCTTTCCACCACAGAGAAAGGCAAAGGCTCTGAACAACCCTCTGAACAAATCTTGCTAAGAAAACCAATGATAGGTTCATCTTTGGGTCTCTATAAACTGGAAACAACAAAAGACAACTGGAAAGAAGCTGAGCATGTCAGTAACAGGTCAGCAACTTTTAACAAGCTTACCAGAATAGTTGCGTCTTTGCTATTGCTGCCTCCATTTGGGGGAGCTTGGTGGTGGCTCTTATGTCAGTGGGGTAGTGAATCTAGTCTGTGTTTTATTCTGTACAATGAAGGAGCTATCCCCATTCCCAAAGTAGGTTCAGCACCTTGGACAGCTCATCCAGAGCAAGTTCACAACTCCACTGACACCAGAAAGCTGCTTCTGTTCCATGCAAACTCCTTGGTAGCCATTGGCTTTCCATGTGTGAGATTTCTTAACAATGCCAGTGAAAGACTCCCAATGTGCTAAATGCTGTTTCAAAGAAATATGCCAGCTACAGTTGGGGAGTCTGTGACATATAACAAAGAAATAGCAGTTATGGCACAATGGGGCACGAAAAAGAGTTGGCACCCCAAGAAAGGTTCGTGAAGCGACAGAGACTAAACTGGCACTGTTTTAGCTGTATTTTACTTTATGCTGTAAACGTGGGTCCTATGCTAGAAGAAAGGTAGGATACTGATGAATAAGTGGCTGAATGCTCTTATGTTGAGCACTCACCAAGCATTAACTGAGTGGCGAGCCAGTTGTCAAAAAAAATCCCATAAAATAAATAAAATCACTAAAGGTAGCATTTTACCTGATGTGATTTACACCATGAAGTATGGGAGATTTTGATTTTTTTAAAAAAAGGCTTACAGTAAACTAATACTGTATGTAGTGAAAGAATAATAATATCAATGACATTAATAAATGTGTTGCTGTTCCCCACTTAAAGAAAACTGCAAGGAAATCATTTTCAACAGCAGGATGTCTTGGTTTCTGCTTTAATTGCTTTCTTAAAGCATCTACCCTGCATTTACCCAACACAGAGGAAGTTCCTTAACTTGATCAAGGTGGCGGAGAAAGGGGGAGTGGGAAAAGATTGTGCACAGCAAAATTTAATTAGCATCACATCACAAGAATTACTGAAAATTTTTAGTTGCTACTTCGGCATATGTTTCCCTTTACATTTCATTATTTAAAAAAAAAAAACTCTCACAAAAACCAGAAGCCAGAAAACCCATATCTCATTTTCCTTCCCATCAGGAAGGACTCTAAAAGACTTCTAAAAATTCTACATCATTCCATCTATTTTGCTGACCTCTTCATTTCCTTACCCCTTGAACCAGCATTTATATTTTATTTATGCATTTATTTCTTAAAATGCTTATATCCTAATCTCTTTCAAAAAACAGCTCAGGGTAGAGGTTTAGATAATAAAAGAAAAGTCTAGAACTATTTAAAACAACTTAATACATGTTGAGTATCCCTTATCCAAAATACCTGGAACCAAAAGTGTTAAGTATTTCAGATTTTTCCAGATTTTGAAATACAGTATCTTTTTAGAATATCCTCATGTCTCATTCATTTGCTACTTGTGTTGAGTATGAGAGTCAAGGCTGGTGAGAGACTGAGGATCTGTGAAACGGTGGGAATCCAAGCGTCGTGTTTCGCATTCATCTACACCCCCTGCCATTTCACAGATCCTAAACTTCCGTTCGCCACCAGCCGCCCACTTCCACCTTAAGGCAGTGGCCGTGGCGCTCCTGCTCATTCGTCTCTCAGATCTTCAGGCTCTCTCTTTTTGTCATCAACTGCCCACTCTGCCTTTGAGGCAGGGCTTGCAGAGCTCCTACTTGATTGTCCCTCCAATTATCAGCCTCTCTCTTTTTGCTGCCAGCTGCCTGCTTCCACCTTCGAGGCGGCAGCTCCAGCATCCATCAGCTCTGAGAGGTGAATGGGCAGGACCACCACAGCCTCTGTTTTGAAAGCAGAAGCAGGTAGCTGAAAGCAAAAAGAGAGAGAGAGAGAGACTGAGGATTTCAGAGATGAACAAGTTGGAGCACTGCAGCCCCTGCCTCAAAGGCAAAAGCAGGCAGCCAGCAGCAAAAAGTTTTGGGTTTTGGAGGTTTTCAGATTTCTGGAAAAGGGAGGTTCAATCTGTAGTTTAATACAGTGAACAGTGTAACAGAGCTGCACAACCTAGTCAGGCAGCCAGTCCCTAGGCTCCCTAAACCTTCTAAATAAAGTACATGGATCTCCAGGATCTGTAGTTGTCGTGTGCCTTCAAGACATTTCTGACTTATGGTGATCCTAAGGTGAATGCATTATGGGGTTTTCGTGGCAGAATTGGTTCAAAGGGGTTTGCCCTTGTCACCCTTTGAGGCTGAGAGAGTGTGACTTACCCAGGGTCACCCAGTGGGTTTCCATGGCTAAAAGAACATTCTGGTTCACTTACATTTACTAAAGTAATTTTTCACTACTATCTAAATACGAGCTCCAGAACACAAAACTGAATTCAGTAATTGGGATGAATCAATCAATCAAGATCCAGTCCATGTCAAGATAGACATATCATTCTGCCAAGTGTCAAAATTTGTTGACAACATCAAGCTGTTATTTACTCCATGATCAGTTATCAGAGACAATATGCCCTCAAGCACTAGCTGCTGAAGTACATGATAAATGAAATTAAAAAAATTAAAGTTCATTTTTAATTGTATATCATCTTTAATATGACAGGTTTCTAAAATCTGTTTGCTGTTATGATTGATCTTAGCTACTATTCTCTATGTTGCACAATCTGTGCTGCAAGCTGCCATTGGGTACCACGCTGGGAAAAAGGCAGGATATGAATCAAATCATTCATATATATATATATATACGTCAAAGTTTGTCTGTTTGTCTGTCCCAGGCGAAGACCTCATATGACTGGCTGTGTCAGGCAAAGACCTCATATGATTGGCTACCAAAGAAGATTCTATGGAATCCTGGGGTTTACAGTTCAGGGAGGGGCCTTTAGAATTCTCAGCCAGAGAGCTCTAGGGCCTCAGTCAACTGTGTCTGTCTTGAAAAGGTTGGTTGCCATGGATACAAGGCCTAGCAGCAAGGAGGAGGGCAGTGTATTCTGTCAGGAACCCAACCTGTATATGTTAATAACCCTGAATACAGATTGGATTGGGGAATATGGGGAAAAGTTACAGGTACTGGACAAAACGGTTTGGGGAATTAGAGACACAGGATCTCAAATCTTTCTAACAAGTATTACCTGTGAGAAAATAAAATCCCAGGCAACGCCAGGTATATATGCTAGTGTGTGTGTGTGTATGTGTGTGGGGGGCTGCTATCACCTTCCCCCAAGGTACTCTAGCTCTGCCTGTGTAGTTACATGGGACATGGGATTAGCACCAGCAGCAATGTCAGGGAGAGAAAGAGGGAGAAGAGGATGCCAGCAATGGGGGAGAAAAAGAGGAGGAGGAGGCAGCTAGATTCAACCACCTTTTTCATGAATGCCTGGCGCCAAAGTGTCCCCCAAGGAGGGATAGTTTGGAAAACTGCATCTATGCAGGCAATTTTCTAAGCCAATCTTTCCCAGTACTTGGCTTTGAAGAACCCCAACCCCATGTATTCATTAAATAGGTGGGTTTGAACCAGCTGCCACCTCCTCCCATCACTGCTGCCATTTTCCCACTTGCATGAGGATGGAGACCACTAAACTGCTCTCAAAACGGTCCCTTCCAGGAGCAATTTTCCACAGAAAGATTCTGGCCCTGGTGTCCCGCTCATGGGCTCCCCTTCGGCATTTGTTTGGCAGCTGTAGGAACAGAATGATACATTGAATAGGCCTTTGATCTTATCTAGCAGGTCCCTTCTCGCATTCTAATCTGCAAATACTGTACTAGCATCAACTGAAAATGAAGATCTCCTCCACCCAAATCAGCAGGTTATGGACACTTGCAATGTAGAAGTTACAAGCAGATTCATCCACCTGGAGTCAGAGCAGATGACATTTTTAAAAAATTAAAATAAAAGATCACAGGAAGCCTCCCAAAGCAAAAAGGTTACTAGAAAGAGAAAGAACTTAGATATGAAAGGTAGGAGCAGACTAAAGGGTGGTGGGAATCTTTTACGGATTCCCATTTCTAGAAAGTGTATGAACTACTCTCTTTCTCAACCGATGAACACCCACTCATAAAAAGCTACAAAAGAGCATGGGAAAACAAAAGTCCTCATCCACAAATTGTCCACAAATACAGAAGAGAAAACTTTTCTTTTAAAACACAGCATTTATGTCTGAATTCGTGTGTGTGTGTATGTGTGTGTGCGCACACCTGATGAGGTGAACAGTTTTAGTGTAGTTACAGTTGAAAGACATACTACAGAATTTAAAACACACACAAAACACCATGTGAACTGAAACTGCTTAACAGACTGTTTAGTATTTTGGCGACTGCTAAATATTTTCAGTACAAGGCATGTAATTGATTCAATAACTAGGAGAGAGGAAAATGGTTGTTTATTTTAAAAGCTACTAAACTAAAGCCAATGCCCAAAATTACTTTTCCATCAGCAGAACCATAAAAGGGCTCAAGATAGAAGCAGAATGTCGAACAGCTGGTATCTTTCAGTGTAGAGCAACATTATTATTTTTTCTTTGAAACATTTTCATGTGGTAATATTTTTCACAAACACACACAGAATATTTGAAGTTCGAGTTAGACTAAAATGATCCTTGTTTAGGCTCACTCTATCATACCCAACTATGATGGAATTGCACAAAACTGGTCTGAGAATGGTTCTGGCAGAACATATGCACGCGCACGCACACACACACACACACACACACTTATGCCTCTTTTCTTTAAAAACTGTAGAAACAGAATCCCACAAATGTTTGGGAATCATATTTAGCATTCCTCACCAAGTCTTGCATGACTTTGGATATGTGTAGCGATTAGCATATTCTCATCTTTGGTATTACTTCTGAACCTTTAGCAATCAAGAGTTCATCCCTGTATTTAGGTTTATTTGCTACTTATGTTCTCGCCCACCACCTCTTCTATGCCTTTTGCTTATGAAACTAAGACCTACTTCTTTTCATAATTTTGCTTTTTCAATGTCACGTCCCTGGTCATTTCCATGCAGATATGCAAGATTTCCAAGAACTTTACACCACACTTTCTTCTTTGTTTGTGCTATTGCTTTATTTTCTTGCTTTGGTATCTAGACATTCCTTGAATTCCCCTGATCTTTAGAAATATCATGTCCTAAATTATTGTACAAAATGCTCAGTGGCATATACATACCAGTTTAACACTATGGGGCCTATCCTACAGCTGGTGTCCCATGGCTGACCGCTGCTAGCTAACTGCATTAGTTAACAGGATGTCAAACTAGGACAAGGGAAACGGGGGTTAATTCCCATTCCAGCTCATGGAGGTTACTGGACAGCCTCACGCCAGTCACTGTCTTAAAGGGTTACTGTGAGAGTAAATGTGGAGGCAACTGTGTACACCAAGCTGTGTACACCAAACTGATGTCCATAGAGGAGATCGTGGGCATAAAGGTAGAGCAACGTTGTCAGCATGCCCAAAAAAAGCCTGAATTAGGTTTCAGTCATTTCTGAAAAATGAGTCCGTTGATCGCTCAAAAAGAAGGAATTTCAGAAGTTGTGTCTAGCTTTCTCATGATATACAATGACACCGGAGTAATGGTTTCAAAACCCGAATGCATGGACATAGTAATGAAGACATGTCTATATAACATCACAACTTTCCAAAATCAGAAAATACTGTAGATTATAAAAATCTTTATTTGACCTCAGACTGGCTGGTTACTGAGGAGATGTTAAAACGGTAGTAACCTCTTCCATCACAATGATAACTTTAGATCCTGGGAGAATTTTGGATGTATTTCTTGCTGTTGATGAGGTGCCTTGTCAATTATTGGCTGAGAACACAAATACCTCCTGAGCATTTTCACACACTCTAGACCAACAGGAAAGGCTCCTTATTTGCACTGGATAAATCAGTGTGTACTATCTCAGTAAATTATCTTTCTTTGTCAAGAGGAATTAACTGATTTCAGTGGTGATTAATTACCACTGAAGTAATCACCATTTCTTCTTCTCTCTCTTTCTCTCTCTCTCTCTCTTTACGGATACATGACAATTGGAAAGAAAGGGCAGAAATCTAAAAAGAATGCGGTCAGGCCTAAGTGCTCCTCACCCTAGCAAATGTAGAGGGACAACAAGTGTATTTTGCTCCTCTGCCAGTTAAGACCCCTAGCTAAAAATAAATTTTCCCAGCCATAAGATTCTCAGTGATCTGCAGTGATCTGTGTGGAGCACTGTCACTAACTTTTCCTGCACTGCCCTGTCATCTCAACTCATTCTGTTTGCGGTGACTATGAAGTGAACCTATCATAGGTTTTCGGGGCGGAGTGTGCCTGACGCCCTGAAGGTCACCCAGAGAGTAGAAATCTAACCCTGGGCTTCAGGGTTGTAGTCCAGTGCTCAAGCCACCATACAACACTGGCTCTCAAGCTTTTAGGGGCCTGCAATTGCTCCCTCCACACATACATACAATAAAACCTGGGTTACTGATCCTCCATGTCTGTGTTTGACCTTCAGACAAGGACCCTGATGGTGGTGGTTTCTTCTCATTAGAGGTTTCTCCTTCATCTGCCTCTTTTCTTTTTCAGTGCCCATCTTGGAAATACTGCTTCACTAATTTACTAAGTCTCTCACATTTGGCAGTAAAATGCTTTTCACATTACTATATACATATATATCTACAACCTCATTTGTGGAATAGACTGCTGGCTTTGAACTGGACAAGCACAGAGGAAGGGAAAGTAAGAAAGTCGACTTAAGTGCTTAAAAGTTCAGAAGTTTGAGAAAAATTGTGTTAGCTAGAAATGCACAATGTCCAGGAGAAAAAAAATATTGGAGACTGAAAATAGAAGCAAGTTATTTATCTCTGATATCTAGGATATTTGTCAGAAAGCATTCAATGACAGGGTTTCAAGCACAGGGGCACATTACAAACTCTACAATGTCCACCTACACTTGAACCCTGGATATTGCACTCCGGGCAACTGAGGAAGTGAATTGTAACCCAGGAACGCTTGTGCTAAAACAAATCTGTTCGTCTTCAACAACAAGTCTCTTCGTTGTTAAAATGGCAACAGTGTGTGCAAACACAGTCAACAAACAATCTGAGAAATGTCTTTTCAGAGCAGGACACTTTTTAGTACACAAACACACTCTGCTTCAACAAAGGAATGGGTAACTGATGGACTGATTTCACAGAAGTCTTTCTGCCACAAGCATATTCAAAGCAGCAGGTTTTGTTCTATTAAAAAAAAAGAACACAAAACAAAAACTGGAACTCATTGAACACATCTGAAAACACATTCTCAAAATTAGCTAAACTGGGTCGTCAAAATATATTTCCTATACACCTCATATTTGGGTTGTGTGTCTCTAGCACTGGCACCCAATCTGTTGATTTTGGTACCACCAATATGCCCACAGTCCAAGTAGCCTGACCTACACTGCTGTGTTAAACATGGCCAGTCGAAGAAGTGTGTAGGTAATATTATAGCTGTCGTACAGTGAAGTATTCACTGGAGTAGTTTGGAGCTGCTATCCATACACATCTGCTATTTGCCCAGGGGCAGTATGTGATCTGATACCTAATTTCTCTATTATATGGAAACCTTCAGAAGTCCTTATAGCAACAACCATACACAGTGGCATGCCACTCAGTGCATTTATGTAGCTTCTTGATTTAACAAAGTCAACTACCTGCAGCTGATGCTCCTCCTATTCAAAGACATTAGCAATCCCTAGTTACCATCCCTTAGTTACCAAGCACACCGCAGTTTGCCAGGGTCCCAGATGGCTTGTTTACATGACAAGTATTTGTAGCATTCCTCCCCCCAACAAAGTAAATTAGTTTAACTTAGAATAGTTGCCATCTCAGTTACGCTATGTGGGAACATTGCAGTCACCGCCTTAAAAATGAAAAATTGTATCTCGGGACAGGCAAAAGGCAGACTTTTTTAAAA
Organism: Cyclura pinguis; assembly: GCA_030412105.1. Lineage (NCBI taxonomy): Eukaryota > Metazoa > Chordata > Lepidosauria > Squamata > Iguanidae > Cyclura > Cyclura pinguis. Next base: position 26,134,448 of record CM059607.1, read on the forward strand.
TTCAGGCACTCACAAAAAACCTTAAATTCCAGGTGCAGGCTCATTACACCTTTTTAGCAATGGGGCAGGGAGGAGGAAAAAAATGCTTGGAAACAGTGTTCAGTGTCTATGGTTGGAATCCAGTTGATATCATACACGTCTAAGGCCATTTCCACCCTACACTGTTCTAGTGCTATTATTCCTCTTTCAGCATCCTGTGGAATTCTGTGGTTTGCAGTTTAGGGAGGGGCATTTAGAATTCTGAGCCAGAGAACTCTTGGGCCTGAGGAAGCTACAAACCATAGAATTCAACAGGATGTTGAAAGTGGAATAATAGCATTATAACTATTTAGTGCAAAAATGGCCTAAGTTTTCTTACACGTGCAGTTCTGCCATTTCCAAGCACTGTGTAGCAGATATGTTCAGTTCATGGTTGCGTAACTGAGTTCCACAAGTATAACCATTTCATGTGGACCTAAATCCGGTTAGTCTTCATGAGAGCAGAAGCACTGAATCAACTGGATTTACCTACATGTCGACTCACCGTTCAACAAACGATTCATTGAGTCTACTTTATTTTATTGCTTATTTAATTTATTCAGTTCATTCATATGTCACTTTTCTTCTGGAGTGGGACCCAAGAGGACTCAAGAAAAGAATCAGCTAATGTGTTCCTAACTTAAGGAGACTCTAAGATAAACCTATGACAGGAGAGTGTGTGATATGCCCAAGGTCACTCAGTGGGTATCCATGGCCAAACAGGGAATTGACCCCCGGCCTCCAGGGTCCAATGCTCAAAGTGCTACACCACGCTGGGTCCCACAATCAGTTAATACCTAACAACAACATTTCAACACAATTAAAGATCATCACACTAATGTCATAGCTTATAAACAGTACAGAATCTTTAAAAGGCATGCAAAAGTTAAAAATAAAGCATGAACACACACCACAATAAGAAGGCTCCCTGCAAGCATGAACTTATGGGACCACTCTCAGAAGGATTTCTTGGTGAGATATATTAGAAGAGATTGCCATTACCTTCAATTTATGCTGAATATGACTTGCCCAAGGTCACTCAAAGGGCTCCCATGGTTGAAAAAGGATTCAAACCACAGTTTCCCAGATTCCTAGTCCAATATTCAAAGCACTATACTATCCTGGCTTTCTTTCCCATTATGTGTTCCTGGGTTCAATTTCTCTGAGCATAGGGCTTTCCAGCATGTTCTCCCACTGACCTACATCACTACCCTCTTAAGTAGTGATGGGCAGCAGTCTTCTCTGAAAGCTTCTCCATCATGACTCATCCTCTCGATAAACAACTTCTTCTAAAGTCCCAAAGAAACCTAAAGTCCCCTAGAAAACACTTTGAAAACCATCAGCTTGAAGGAATATTTCAGGGGCGGGGGGGAATTAAGGAAATGAAAACTGTGCTTCCTTTGAATATATAAAATAGCAAAAAGGTGAACAAAAGTCCACAGTAAGCTTAACAAACAAAAAGAATACAGACTAACCACACTTTCCCTAGTTCTTCCAGGGCATGACAAGATGAAGTCCACCTTTGACTTCAACACACCCACATCTTCCATTTGTCCCCCTTCCACAGTGCCAGAAACTTTCAGATTGCAAAGCAAGTCTTCGCCTTTTTTAAAAAAAAAATGAATATGTGCTGTTTGTAAATACATCTGTTGCTACACACCTGTGAAAAATTAGTTTAACAGAATCAAAATCTATCACGCTGTGGATTATTTTGGATGAAATGCTTTTTCAAAAGTACCTTTGGAGTCTTTCACCGCTTCCCTCCCCCACCACCCCTTTTTTTAAAAAAACTCAACTGCTGTTAAATGCATTCGTAAAAAATGCCCCTACTTTTAGATAAGTTGCTCAATGCAAATTATGCAGCCACACCTGCTGCAACGGCATGAAACTACAGGTGAGAATACAGCACAACCTCATGCCGTGCCCAACAAACAATACTACAGACAGCAACTGTTGCTGCTTTCCATATGAAACAGGATCAGAGTAAAACCAAGCTGCAAGGGAAGAAAAGTGGAACAAATTAAGTTGCTTCTCCTGGTTCTAGCAAAACAGGCAGGTAAAGGGTCACTATAGTGTACTGTATAGCCAAGCCTGATGCTGCAAGATACACAAGCATCCGTTGGCCATCTGCTCCTTCTTTTATCTCTACCATCTATTTACCAAACTGTAGTGTTTGCATTGAACGTTTTTAGATAGTGCAGCTGCAAAACTCATTTGCTGTGCCTTGTCTTGTGAAACATCATCTATATTATTTTTTTTCTCTCTCTCTCCTCTCTGAAATAGGCCTATTTATGGAAGCAGTGTGCGCCAACATCCAATAATTTAGCTTATGTCATACACAGAGACTTTTCCAGATCAGTCCAGTTTGTGTGTGTGTGTGTGTGTGTGTGTGTGCGTGCATGTGTGTTAGCAAAGATGAATCATTTCAAAAAGAATAGCAATATAGTCACAGCATAATGAAGAAGGACATTAGCATTGGTGCTGCACTTAAACATCCCAACTATCTCTGAATTGATCATCTGCTGTCTAGAGTAGGGAACACACTTGGGGCCTTCTACTGTCTCTCCTTCTCCCTCTCCCTGTCTCTCTCACACATGATTCACTTACTGTGTAGATGTATATATGTGCCATTCTTCTGGCTTTCTCACCTGGCTAACTAAGAGCCTTGCCTTAGCCAGCAGATTGGAGGGGGTAGCAAATCGGGGTCAGGGTGTATACTGGGCTCTGGCAACCACCCACCTACCATTTGGTTCAGAATAACATCACTGTTGCTGGATACCCCCACCCCCCCAAAAAATATTTCAACATAAGAAGAGTCTTACTGATTATGATCAGTCTAGTCTAGTCCTGTTCTGTTCACACAGTGGCCAACCAGTTGCCTATGGGAGGTTCACAAGCAGGACATGAGTGCTAACTGTATCCAACTGGATGAGACTTCCAAAAAACGGCATAAAAAGGCAAACTGCTGCTGGAAAGCCAATGCATCCATCAAAACTAGTAGCCAGTGATTGTACCATCAGTGCTATCCATAGCCCAGACGTTCAGTTTTTCAACTTCCTTTTAAAGCCATCCAAGTTTGCCGTCCTCCACTACTTCCCATAGTAGTGAATCCCATTGTTTAACCACGTGCCCTATGAAGAAATATCTATTCTCCCATCATTCAGCTTCATTGGAAGACTCCAGCTTCCTGTATTACCTTCTCCCTATCTACTCTCTCCACACCATTTTATATACTTCAATCATGTCTATTCTTACTTATCTTTCTTCTAAGCTACTCAACTCCAAACACTGTAGCTTTCCTCACAGAGGAGTTGCTCCAATCCCTTGGTTCAAGTTGCTCTTTTCTGCACCTTTTCAAGATCTAGCGTATCCTTTTTCAGATGTGGAAAAGGGAGCTGCACATAGGATTCTGCATCTTTCACCATAGCTGTGTCTTACTCTCCCTCAAGCATCACTGTAGGCCATATATCGCACCATCACCTCCAAGTTTTCCCAGCAGGCTTGTAGCCTGCCTTACCTGCCACAGAACACCACTGGTACTACTCTGCCATTTTCCACCAGGAAAATGGCCAACAGGGCTCTAGAGAGGCTCTTGGGTTGTCCACCTCATCTACTCTTTTCTCTACTCTTTTCACTCTGAAAGGCAGCTTCCTTAGGAGAAAGGTACCAATGCATGAGATGGACCATGCTGCCACTAAGACAATGTGGGGGCAGATAAAGGCAAGAGTCAGAAGGAAAACGATGTGATGTTGGTCTCTTCTGCTTCAGGCAGTTCCATGTGTTGTACTTATCTAGCCTCAACTTGACACAAGAGCACCATACGGGTGTGGACAGTCTCAGACATGTGTGGCAGAATGGCTGTACCTCAACGGCAGATCATGTGTTTTGTAAGAAGAATATGTCAAGATCAGTCCACAGCACTGCCAGTTAGAAGTTAAAGAGAATACAAAAACAGCAGTGAATGGACAAGTCTAGTCTAACACACAAAGTAGATTCATCTACCTCCTCCCCTAGTATACTGTTTTCCATGGAAGGGCAAGAGAAAGATCTATCTTGTGGATCTACTTGAATGCCTAGGACATGTGCATTCACTTGGATGTGAGGTTAGCTAAGCACCAGTTCTAATTGTGCTTGAAGACATAGCTGTGTTAATCTGTTTCTGCATAAAACAATATAAAAGGAATTCTCTAGCATCTTTGAGACAAAAAAAATCATCTCTCATGCAAGCTTTCATGGACTTTAATCCACTTCATCAGATGGAAGTCTGGAATCCACAAAAGCTTATGCTACAAATTTATTTTTGTCAATCTCAAAGGTGGTACAGGTCAGATCAACTGATTTGCATGATGGGCCGTAGGAGTGATCTTCACAAACCAGCTGTTCCTTGAACTGTTGTTCCACTAAATATGCTAGACACCAACTCCAATCATCCCAGACCACACTGGCTAAAGTTGCTGAGGATGACGGGAGATCTAGTCCAAACACATCTGGGATACGTCAACTTGGGAGGGACCACTCAGAGCAAAACCACCACTACCGCTATCTACTCTTATGTTCCACCTTTCCTCCAGTGACCTCAAGGCAAAATATATGACTCTACCTCTCCCTGCTTTATCCTCACAACAACTCTCTTGAGTCAGGTTAGGATGAGAAGGATTGACTGACCAAGGAGTCACATCGTGAGTTTCATGACTCACTGAGGACATGAACCTGGAAATCCCACTCCAATAGTCCAACAGCTGTACCACACTGACTCTGCAAACTGTCATTAAAGAGCACTGTGTTCTCAAGTTGAGATATCAAAATATTGCTCATTCTAGGGGAAAACAAAAAGTAGCATAGCAATGCTTGCTCAAAAGCATTTGGCCAGAAAAAAAAAAAAACTGGGTCCTTAGTACCCCTGTAACTTCATTTACTGTGCAGCCCAGAAGTTTTCCGGCATCATGAATTGTTCAGCCACAGACATACGCTATGATACAACACATATGTATATACAGCCTCAAACCACTGTCTCTAAATAAACCACATTGAATTCATCTAATTAAGTAACTGAGAATTGCAACCTATGTGCAATAACAGAGACACACAGATTATGTCCTTTGGATTACTGGCTATTGTATTCAGCCACATACAGAAGAATATCTACCCTACTAGATACAAACTATTAAGCTTGTTCCTGAACTGTGCTGCACACACTATGCAGTAGCCACAGATTCAGCAAGTTTTAACCCTGCCACAAACTGCTAAGTATAGCCTAGTCTTCTATGACTATCAGCACATAATGAAGTATGGTAAAAAAAAAATACACCAGTGCAATGTGATTTCAGACAACAAGGCAGCCAGAAAAAGCTTAAATGAAGTCAGGAAAAGAAAGCCAGTAAAGTACATTTTTCTAATAAGCTATTTCAACAGTCCTTCTTTCTCATCATTGATCAGGATCACAGTCTAAATCATACCCATCCTCCACAGTGAGTGCACATTGATGTAAAAGTAACTTTTGTAAAGGTGCAGAAAAAGTGCAAAAGAGTTAACAGATTTCTAGCAAGTCAAAGGGGAGTTTGACGTTCAACAAAATGGCATCTAACAGATGTCCCATATCGTCCTTCACCACCATGACGAAAAGTCCTCATTTTAAGAGTGCTATAGTTAGCTTGCCCTTACAGAACAACCTAATTTTGAAGTGGTTCACACCTGAGAAGGTCAAAAAAACCGCCAATCAACAACTGTTTACACAGATGCTTTCATAAGCGGCCACACCAAAATGCACATGGCACACGGTACGTAATGCAAATGTTCACAAAGGATCCAACCACTCTGTGAACAACTGCAACTTTATGCAACTGGCAGTCCTACTCTATAACAAAGCATGGTTATCTAGAGCACATTTAAGAGACTTAAGGATGATGATCTACTCCTCTAACTTGTGTCAGCATCTCTCCTCCGCCCCCCCCCCGGCCACCTTTCATACTATAAACAGAGCAGCACGCTTATACTCTGGGTGTTGTATTTCCCTGGAGCATGCACAATCATGCATTCTTCAGGAGCGGCTCAATATCGCTTGGCGAAAGGATAAGTAGATTTTGGCTACAACCGGACAAGGTAAACACCAGCTCAGCTTTCTTCAAACATAACTACACCATGTCCAGCCCAGCATACTTGAAATTAGCACCTTTCTTTTTACAAGAGTTTGATTCGATGACAGCCTCCCACCAAGCAACTACTCAGAACAGATGCAAGCATTTTCTGAAACTCCTGGTTTTTTCTACTCTTGGTTGGCTTCTCCGTTTTACAAACTTTCTATTATTATTAGGCAGTTTGATCATCCGTTAACTCTTTGCACAGCATCCTTTATTTATCAGCATCTCAGGCAGTGTCGCACAAGAGGCCCCAGAGGTTGGGCAAACACAGCATAGGCGGGGCAGAGGGGAGGGAGCCGGCTGTGAAAGGGATCTTTATATACATGCATGAAGGGCCTGGTGCTAATAACTCAGTGTGCTATTGACACAGTGTAATGCAAACAGCGAAGTCCCTTTCAGAATAGCATGAGTCATAGCTGTCCCTCTTGAGTTTGCATTTCCCTGTTCTTTCCCTGGATGTTTGGAGAAAACAGACTAGCAATGGGCTGAAAGTAACACATATATACTGCAAATGCATTTAACCAAGGGAATGTCCTTCCCTTCGGGCAAGCTACACACAGCCTGTCATCTTACAACCGCCACCAAAAAAAGATGTAAATAAGATAGAGCACGGGAGGGGGAAAAAACTACAACTCTGGCGGATAAGCCAGCGACATCGGAAGATTTGTTTTCTTTATGATGTTAGAAACTGAGATATACACCGCATCCGCATAACTAGTTCTCATCAAGAAGGACCTTCGCACGAAGGATGTCGAACACATTTACTTGGATGCAAACCCCCCAGATTTCAAGAAAACTTCTTTGTAAGCACGCTTCATTAGCACCAAAGCCTCAGTTCATGTCTTAGCATAGCTGTGGCGGAATGTGGGGTGTGTGTACAAGGGGACCTTTTGGGGGTGGAGATGGGGAGGCGGAAAAGGCGAAGGGAGGCAGCAAGCAATGCACAATTGCCCCTACGCTTTCTATTTGAATATAATCTCACCCCTCCCGCCACCGCCCCCAGAAAAAGATACCAAGACCAAAAAAGAAAAGTCTAATCTCTATTTTTTTAAAAAAATTAAGCCAGCAATCAAAAAGGAGACACCAGTAGTAGCTGGTTCCTTTTGGCTGCAAATTCCCCAAGTAGTTCTAGTTAGGCTCAGCCAAACTGTCCATTGTTCCAGCTTTCCAAGAAAGGGATAGAAAACTGCATCTTTAAGAAAGACAATGCACAAGCCTGGTTTTCTTTAATTTTTTTAAAATCTTTTTGGCCCCGGTACACCATGTATCGCCACTTTGCCTTCATCAGCAATTCCCCCACGACCAATGAAACAGTGGCGGCTCCGCAAGCAGCAGCGGATTTTGTGTACGCGAGTGTGTTTACAAGGGAAACGGTGCCTTCTTTCCAAAGACCTGGGAGGAAATGATAAGAGATTATCTTTGCAAAGAAAGATTGGTGGCGGGGGGGGGGGATGTGGAAAAAAATCTGAGACGGTTTCTCCACGCGAAGGAGAAGAGGGAGGTTTCGGAAGCGTTGCTGAGATCTCACTTCGGAAAGTTTGGATCTTTTTTAAAACAAACCGCCGTCCTGTTTACAAACAGCGGGGAAACAAAAGTTGCAAGATGCGCGTCCCTGGCAGCGCTCTCTCCGTCCAGCTAGGTCGCCCACCAGCAACGAACTAGATCACCCACTCAACCGAACTAGATCACCCACTCGACCAAAGTAGATCGCCCGCCAGCAACAAACTAGATCACCCACTCGACCGAACTAGATCGCCCGCCAGCAACAAACCAGAGCACCCACTCAACCGGACGAGATCGCCCACCAGCAACAAAACGAAAACTACAACGAACTCCATCACCACATAACGAGCGCGCCAGATACAAGGGGGTGGGGGGGGTGGGAGATGGGGAAAGGGACGGGGACGAAAAAAAGCAGTCATCATCACCTTGTTGTAGCCGTAGTACCCCAAACACTGGGCAAAGTCCAGATTGGAAGGGTCTCCGGGCAGAGAGCTTCCCGAGGAAGGCGGATAAAATCTTACATCCATGTTGCAAGAGGGGGACCGGGGTTCGGGGAGAGGGAGCGGAGGTTCTGGGGGGCCGGAAGGGGAGGCGAGGGCCGGCGGGGTCCGGCGGGGGCGGGGGGCGGCGGCGGCGGCGTCGGAGCGAAGTCCCGAGCGGCTCCCCGGTACCAGATCCACCTTCCGCGGCAGGCGAGGGGCACGGCCGGCGCCGTCGATCAAGCCGGTCCTCGGGCGGGGAGGAGGGCTCGGGCGGGCGAGGCTTCCCGGAGGCGGGAGCAGGGCAGGGAGCGCCAGCGAGGGACGGGATGATAGAGACGGGGGAGGGGAGGGGAAGAGCGGCAGGTGAGCGGCGGCAGGAAGTCGGGGAGGGAGGGGCGGAGGGAGGGAAGGACAGGTGAGGGGAGCTGTCGCCGGGGCGGCGAGGCGGGGGCTCCGCGGAGGTACGGGGTCTCCCGCGCCTCGGAGGACGGGCTGCGGGCGCTTCCCGGCTCCCCGGCCCCGTCGCGCGCCCCCTTCTCTCCGCCCCCCTCGGACGGCCCAACCGCGGCGCCGCTTCTCCTCGCCCGCCTGCCTCCCGGGCCGGCGGCGCCACACAAAGAAGCCACGCGCCGGGCTCGGAGGAGGAGAAAGAGGCGGCGGCGGCAGCAGCGGCAGCGGCAGCAGCTCTCGCTCTTCCCGCTCTGGGTCTGGCTCTCCGCCCCCCCCCCCGCGCCTCGGGAGAGAAAGAGGGGGACGGCGGCGGGGCGCGCGGGTGGCCGGGCGGGCGGGCGCGCGCCTCCCCCCCCCGCGCTCTCTCTCTCTCTCTCTCTCTCTCTCTCTCTCTCTCGGCAGCCTCAGCCGTCGTCGTCGTCTAGGGGAGTCTGTGGAGGACCGAGGGAGGGAGGAAGAAGTGTGGGGGGAGAGGGGGCCGACGGCGGGGGAGCCGCGACACCCCTCCACGACCTCTGGGGCCCCCCGAGAGAGACAGCCGAGGGGAGAAGCGGCTGACGGGCCGTCGAGGGAAGAAGAAAGGAGGGCCCCGCGCTCCCCGGGTCTCTCCACGCGCACGCGCCACCCGTGTTTCAGAGCGGGGTGTTTTAGAGGGGAGGCTTTTTTCCCCCTCGGTTCCCTCAAGAGGGATGTGGAAAAGTGGCTGGCGTTTCTCTCTCTCGCTCTCTCTCTCTCTCTGCCCGCTCGCGACTTCTTTTCCTCGCCCGCGGTTGCCGGAGCCGCCCAGGCCGCGCGGAAGAAGGGGGACGCTTCCCCTGACGGGTGGGGGATGGCGGCGGGAGAGGAGGACCGCAAAGGAAAGGGGCCGGGGGAGCAAGATGCCCGGGGGCTCCTCGGGAGGAACAGAGCCCCGTCCCCTGCGAAGGGGGAGGTCCGGCACCGTCGAGTGGCCCGGCTCCTTCCCGGCTCTCCAACCCCGCCGAGCGAGGGTGCCCAAAGTTCAGGGTGTCCCTGGTCGAGTGCAGGCGCATAAAAAGTGAGCCAAGGCAACTGTCCTCACTTCGAAAACCAGATTTCAGTGCTCCAGGAAGGTCCCGAAGAGATGGCGCAGTATTCCAAGAATGCAGCTCCCACGAGTGTATTGCAATGTCTCAAAGAGCCTAAAAGTTTCACACCCGCCCTATGCTATTATAGTGCTGCAATTCCACTTCCAACATCCTGTGAAATTCGGGGGTTTGTAAGTTTAGTGAGGCCAAAGAGCTCTCCGGCGGGTCCTTTCCTTCAACTGCAAACCTCACGTTTCCATAGGATGTTGAAAGTGGAATAATAGTGTCGGGTGGAAAGGCCCCTACAGTTGCATAACTTTGGTGCCGTAGTTCTGTACTTCTGGGATTTATAGTTTTGTATTTTGAGTTCTCTGTCGGAGAAGTGTAGTGCCTTGCAAAAGCATAAATCCCAGGCCAGTTATGCTACAGAAATACAATAGGTCCTCGTATAATGCGAGTTCGTTTTACACAGTTTCAAGTATGTTCTGGCTCACGGTGCTGCTCGCTCTGCTTGCAGCATCTGGCACTGCTGGCTGGTGTTCGGCACCCGCGATGGCTCCCTCATTCCCTTTGGGCAAGAAAAAGGGGGTTCTGTGTTATACACAAAAAAATATATAATGCAGAGGGGCCCAGAACAGATCCTTTGCGTTATACACAGGCCTACCATCCAGCACAACGATTCCACTTCAACAGCCATATGCCTGAATCCTGGAGTTTGTAGTTTGGTGTGACGCTAGACGTTTGTGGTTGAGAGTTCTAAATGCTCCTCCCTGAATTACAGATTCAAGGAGTCCGTATGGTGGAATTGTGGCAGTGAAAGTGGAATCGTCTTGCTGTATTTGTATAATGGGAAAGGTTTCTACAGGATGCAGCCACAGAAGATAAAGTGCTATAAACATGTGCTATGAAAGATGTCTGACAAGGTGTGTACAATACATTCCACACCATTAGGAGCCCAGCTAGAAAGAGTCTTCTGCACACACGCAGTTGTCTGTCTCTTTCAGACATTAAAGAAAACATGGAAGTTGGACATGCTTGCAAATGAATTGGTCCAGAGGGGAAGAGTAATAGTTGACTGACTTCTGCAGGTGTATCTTTCTTTGCGTTTGATTTCTAGTCATACCATTATTCCTAACCACTGAAAGTATGAATGTCCTTGACTGAAAATCCTTGTTTCTGAAGTGGTATGAGATGGTGTGGATGTTCTCTCTGCAATGCTTCATTCACACAAGTCCTCCGTACTACAGCTATCCATGATGAGTATAGCATGCATGTGTGAAATAACACAAAAATGTTCAGAGGGATCCGTTACCTATTCAGCTGTGAGCCATGATGTATGCGGTTGTATCAAATAATCTAGATGTATGTGAGGTGTCCTGACAGTGGTAGAATGGACAAGTGTTAAATATTATAAAGGATTTGTACCTTAATGGAATTCCAGCTCATAAAACAAGTTCAGAGCCGAAAACAGCATGAATCTTGCTGGTACGTTGTCCAGGCAGAGAAATGTGACTGCAGATACAGCTGCATGTTCAATTATTCTTCGTGATGCATGTTTCACGCCACAGACTGAGAATGAAAAAGGCACAATGAAGGCTGCGAGCAAAATTTGATGGTGCAGAAAGTGGCAGTGGAAAAGTTGGATCCAAACAGACCTTTTAGTAAAAACACAATGCACACAGGAGTTAGGAGGAAAAGGTGTGAACTTTGAGGAGAAAATACTGAGGAAAGAGGAAGGAAAAGAAATCTTCTCAGCATGAGGTTGTGCCAGCTCCAGATTTTAAAGGGCCCTTAGGTGGGTTTTTCCAGTTCTGAAGTAGATATATGCTTTCAATCACCCAACTGCTGCTGTTTCTACTTTTCCTCACAGTTGCTATCACTTGCTGCTAAGCCAAGAGCCAGCCAGCAAATAGGCCATGGTACCACGGCCATAATCTGGACCAGAGCAAGAGATTAGGGTTGCCAGGTGAAATAAGGGACAGGGCTCCTGTCCTTTTAATTATTGTACAGAAGAGGGATTTTTAGGAGGTGCTGCTCCCCAGCAACAGCTGCTAAAACTCTCTCTTCTGCAACAATAAGAGCTCTGTGCCTTCTTTCAGCCAGCAATCCTACCAAAGTCAGGATCATCCAGGCCATAGTATTTCCAATTTCTATGTATGGTTGTAAGAAAGCTATCAGGAAGAGAATTCATCTGAAATATGCTGGAGGAGAGTTCAGTTTAATATCATGGGCTGCCAAATAACAAGTAAGTATAAGAGCAAGTCAAACCTAAACTCTCCCTAGAAGTCAAAATAACTGATCTGAGGCTACTGTGCGCTAGACATACCATGAAATGACAGGACTCACTAGAAAAAGCAGTAGGACTTGGTAACAGTAAAAGCAGAGCCAGCGTGATGTAGTGGTTTGAGCACTGAATTACAACCAGGGTTTGATTCCCTGTTTGGCTATGCAAACTCACTGGGTGACCTTGGGTATGTCACACACTCTCAGCCACCAGAAGACCCTGTGATAGGTTCGCTTTAGGGTCACCGTAAGTCGGAAATGACTTCAAGGGACACAACAGCAACAACAACAAAGGTGAAAGCAATAGGAAAAAGAGAAAAAAACACCTGAGAGTTGGATTGTCTCAAGGAGGCCACTGCCCTGAGTTTACAAGACCTGAGAAGGACAGTTGATGGCCACAGATCTTGGAGATCTTTCAGTCATGGGGTTACCATAACTGAAGTCAACCTGAAGGTGGTTAACAACAACAAACCCTGCAAGAGATGGATGATGGTGATGGTGAAGAGGAGCAGTAATTCTTCTCAGTGGTGACTCAGTTGGGTTTGGGCCCTTGGCTGGTGTCCAACTATGCCAACTTTTGACACCAGCCATCATCCAGACTGAGAAGTGAAGTCACTAGACTCATCAATCATTTCCCCAAAGTTCTATTTCCGAAGTTTCATTTGGTGTGTTTGCCTTTATTTTCTTTCACAACCATCTAACCCATTGTTACCTCTTATACTGGTATTCAAAAAGATGCTTCAGTCACTGAATATAAGTAAATCTTCCAAATCTTATTCTTTTTTGAAAAATGCTGTAGGTGGACTATTTCCACTGCTTTTCTTTTCTTTTAAAAGAGGCTGTAGAAGAAATTGCAGTTTCTCTGTCCCCAGTAATGTTCTTTATTGATTCATAACTGATGTCTGCCTACATCCTCTACTTCTTTTTGCTGTACTAACCAAGTAGTGTTTAAATGTGAAGGTGAGCACACACACACAAGCTTTCTTATATATATTTTTTCTTTTTTAGGATACAAAGCCGTATATGTGTGCATGAAGACAGTAGAGGCCTGAATATTGATGGTGGGATGCACAGCAGCTTGGAATTACCAGGTGAAATAAGAGATAGTGCTGCTGTAATTGTTGTGTAAAGGAGGAAATTTCAGCAGGGAGCAAAACCTCCTGAGATTTCCTTTTCTACACAACCGTTTAAAAGGACTGGACCTTGTCTCTTATTTCATTTGGCAGCACAAACTTACTTTGTGAAAGTTCTAGCTCCCTTCTCTCTCATACACAAATACACACCACACACATTTGAGTGAAACTACTGCAGAGAACACCAACATTTGCCTGAGTTATCCTGGTAGACTGTGGCTGTTCAATCAGATCTTCTTGCCCCCTAGGCCATTTCCACACTACACTGTTAAAGTGCTATTGTTCCACTTTCAACATCCTGTGGAATTCTGGGGTTTGTAGTTTACTGGAGCCAAAAAGCTTTCTGGATGAGAATTGAAAAGGCCCCTCCCTAATCTCCAAACCCCAGAATTCTATAAGACATTGGAAGTGGAATAATAGCACTATAACAGTGTAGTGTGGAAATGTCCCTGATCTAGCACCCTCCATAAATATTTCCGTTAACCCTCAGTCTTTCCTCATTTGCCTTCAGTAAAATTGTCGTATAGTGAAATCCATTTGATTGTCTGTGTATTGTTATGGCACCATCTTGTTCACATCTATGCAATTCATCCCGGAGGGAAGAAACTAGGAGAGGTGGAGCACCATTGGCAGTGAAGGATCAGCAGCTTGGAGAAACAGTGACTCTGAAGGGGTGTGCGTGTATGCGTGTGGTGTTTTACTTTGAATAATCATACAATAGAAGTGCTGCTGTGCAAAATTCCCACTCAACCAGAATGACTCATTTTTTTACCCAAATGTTGAAAGTAGAGGATAATTAGCACAGTTCCACTGTTTTTCTATGTTCTGGAGATCGGTGGCTTGGATAAAAATACATTTGCTTGAAATGGAGAGCAGTAACACCTGCACCGAAGGCTATGTACCTGCACGGAGCAGTAGCAGTAGGGACAAATAGTTATAGGAGGGGAGGCAACTGCAGCAGGTAGGAAATGCCAGTATTCTGCTCTGGAATGATCTAGGGGCTGCACAGAGGGCTGAAACGTCCAGTTCTCCCGTCCAAAAAAAATAATCGCCGGTTTTGAAAAACTTGAAGAGGGCGTACAACCTGTTTAAAAAACCAGTTTGCTTTTCTTTTAATAGTTGATTGATTGTAGTGTGTTTTAGGGGGTTGGTCTTAGGTGGATTGGTGGGTGGGGAGGATTGGATATGTTTTTTAATGTTTTTAATGTATTAATGTATTTAATGTTGTTTGCCGCCTTGATCCAGGTGGAGAGGCGGGATAAAAATAAATATTATTATTATTATTATTATTATTATTATTATTATTATTATTATTAAAAGCTGAATTGCTGTGCCTTGAATTTCCTGGGAGAGCCAATTTACCTTCTCCCCTTTTTTGGAGAGGCAGTCTGGAGAGTTGCAGAGATGCAAAAGCAGGATTGGAGGCCGTACTCCCCACCCCTTAGAGCCACAAATATGTTGATGTTCTGTCTTGATGGTCTACTCACCCACCTCCGTAGCCTAGACTTCTTCAGTTACTTACCAGCCCTGAATCTTGTTGGCTACAGTCAGACATGTGTCTATTTAAATTACTTTTTACCACTGGGGAGAACAAATAAGTTAATCAGTTTTCTTTATGCTGTGGGGATGTCTTTGAAAACTATGCTGTTTTGGGAGACATTCCCACAGGGGGAAAATCTATTCCACCAGATTCAGTTTTATCCTGCTTCCCGACACAGCTGCACAATCCCCAATAACTCACAGATGAAAAGCAGGAGTCTTGCAACCGAGTGGGTAGTTAGGATGACAAAAGTTAGTAATGAGGAAGATTGCACAAGCTAGGAAAAGAAGCAGTTTGCAGCAGTTTGCTTTTGCCTGAGCCGACAGGAAAGGGCAAAATTCTACCCTTTCCTCTCCTCTCCTCTCCTCTCCTCCATGCTGAATTAACCGAGTGCAACTCCTTTTGCACTTTGAACTAAGTTTGCAGTAACTGAAGTAAGCCAAGGACAAAGGGGGGAAATGGGAGCAGCAGAAAGAAAGGGGCATTTTAGAAGCAGCTGAAAAAGTGGGATGGCAGAGGATTAATTTGGACAGTTACTGCCAAATCAGGGCACTTGGAAGGTATGGACTATGTAATAATGAGAGGGGAAGAGGGCAGGGAACAGTCCTAGAATGTTGCCAGCTATGTTCCAGTAGCTAATCCATGACAATGGTATCATCCTGCAGAGGAGTCCTCCGCATCTCTTAATGAACCAAGTCTTCTGGAATCTTACATATTCAGGCATTTATCTGCTTTCCTTTTCAAGAGGAGTACTTCATTCTTTGCAGCTAAAGAAATTAAAACAACCTGCTTTTCTATCATGAATGTAATAAAGTAGGCAAGGATTTCTTTTACAATAGGATACCTTGAGGAATAAGTTATTTTAAAAAACAAACAAGTAAAGAACACGTTCCAGCTATCACACAAGAATTACTTGAATCAATCAACAGTTTAAATGTTTATCCTTATGGGCAGGGTACCAGGCAAGAGTTGTTTCAGCCCTACCTGGAGACTTTTGCATGGTCTACCTATGAGTTTGCCACTCCCAAGACTTTTTCATGGTCTACCTATGAGTGTGCCACTTGCCTATGCTATATAAAGTAGTAACATTGTGTGTCTAAGTACCCTGAAGGCACAAGATCCTATCTGATCTTGTTAGTTAAGCTAGTTCAGGCCTGTTTAGTACTTGGATGCAGAATTGCTAAAGAATTCCAGGCTATATTTCAGATTAATGCCATAGCAAACCACCTCTGAGCATTCGTTGCCTAAGAAAACCCTACAAAATCCATGTGGTTGCTATAAGTCGACAAGCAACTTGAAGGCACGTAAACAAACAATAACCTGGTTAGTGCTGTTGTGGATTCTGAGATTTTAAAGCCAAAACCTGAGACCAAGGGATGGCCCTTCGTGATCTCATTATGCATGATGTATTTAGCATCAACCACAGTTGCCCAGAGAACACCATTCCCATGACATTATCTGTCTGGCCCTCTATTATCTAATCTTACTTGGAGCTGCTGTCCAAAGTTTCAAGCAGAAGTCTTTCGCATCACCTCATACCTGATCCTTTTAATTCTAGGGTGAGGGACCTTGGGTCTTGACCTAATTGAGCCCCCCACCACCACCACCGAGAGTCCCAGTCTTGGCTGCCCTACATCCATTTCCCCGTTGATGGTTTCTCTGCTTTTGTATGTTTTTTTTCCCCCAGTGTAAGGAGTGAAATGCCTCTCCTAAATTAACAGAGGTGAGGTTTTATACAAAAACGTGCTAGGTGTTTGGGTTTTTTAAAAAATAGTTCTTTGGCTTTTGCCTCTACCAACCTCTGGGATATGGCCCCTGAGAACTTTTCTGAAATTGAATTCCAGCCTTGGGCTAAGGAGAAACCCCTCACCTTTATTCTAGTTGGAGATACCACAGATTAAACCAGGTCCCTTTGCATGCAAAACATGTGCTCGGCCACTCTGCTGTGGTCCCTCATCATGCGTTTGCCTGTGCAATCAGCTGAAAGGGAATCACAAACTACACAGTGTGAGGTCAGGTGGCTTCTTAGCCCTTATTCATTGCAAGACAACAGGGTTGCCAGAGCCACCTTGCATGCAGCTGTTCTCTGCAG
Source organism: Cyclura pinguis (assembly GCA_030412105.1). NCBI lineage: Eukaryota > Metazoa > Chordata > Lepidosauria > Squamata > Iguanidae > Cyclura > Cyclura pinguis. Next base: position 26,151,132 of record CM059607.1, read on the forward strand.
CCACATCAGTGTATTTCCATTTTTTAAAAAAAAAATACAAAAAGAGAGGAGTTTTATATCTGAATGCAAAACTACTCTTCCCCACCGCAGTTAATATCATACAGAACTTTAATAACATGAGCACATTTTCAGTGAATTGCTCAAGAACAATGGGCCTAACAAGGGCACTTCTTCGTAGACGAGACAAATATTTGATCTCTCAAAGACTTCAAGTACTCTAATTTTCCTAGCAGAGAATGGGAAGGCTTTTTTTGAGAAAGGAAAGAAATTTAGGGAAAGAAAGCCCACTGAGATATATTTCGGGACAAGAATCTCTTGCCATCACAGGTAAAAACATAATGGCTTACTATTGTTAGAGACTGTCTTTTGCCCACCCTACCTTGTACAGCAGAATTTCCATTGTCTAATTGGATCTGACCATAACTATAAGCAGAGCATGGGAAGTTAAATTTTAAGGTGCGGTAGGTCCCCCATAACCATGTGACCAGGACCCACTGTTTCACTTACCCATGATCTACTCCAGGGCCCTGGCTTCCACCAGTGACTGGAGTCCTTGCTCTGCACAGCAGGGCCAAGAGGAGCACATGGCAAAGCCCAGCTGGGCTTCCCGTGCCTCTCTTGGCCAAGGAGGGAAACAGACCCTCCCTCCTCAACCAAGAGAGGCATAGGAAGCCCAGCTGGTGTGAAACCATGTGCCTCTTTCAGCTGAAGAAGGAGACACACAGCTCCAAACAGCCAGCCCTCGTACTGGATTTGGCTCCCAGGGAGGGGGCTGCTTGCCAAACCCCACCAAGAGGGAAGGCAGGAAGGAAGGAAGAAAGGAGGAGCTGGGCACAGTGGAGCTGCCTCTTTCCCTCACTGCCATGCCCAGCCTGAGGGATCAAAACATAGCATTTGATATTATCCATGTTTTTCACCATCTGTGTTAAATCTGGTAACATATCCCTCACAGATATGGGGGACCTATCGTAATTTGTTGTGTTTATAGTTCTAGGGTTTGTAGTTTCCTGAGGCCAGAGAGCTCTCTGGCTGAGAATTCTAAATGCCCCTCCCTAAACTGCAAACCCCAGGATTCCATGGGATGTTGAAAGTGGAATAACAGCACTATAACAGTGTAGTGTGGAAAGACCGAAAGAAGTAATGAGTAACAAGATGCACACGCAAAGTATTCCACGGCCAAAAGTCTTGTTCTCTCCCCAGACCGTTTACAAGGACCCATGCCTGCCTAGTGTGTAAAGTCCCCTTGCTTTCTAGCAGCTGTACGTCCCCCTTCAGAGTTAAACCTCTGACTGACGGCGGTACTCGACTGGAGTGGGACATGCCCTCTTTTTCTGGAACCGTTTCAAGTCCTCCTTTGGCCCACTCACCCCCTTCCCTGCATTTCAGCCACCTGTTTGGCGAGTTCATACTCCAAAGGAGATCTATGCAATTAGAAACAAGGAAATGAAAATAAATGACCTTGTTTGTTATTTGTAACAAAGGGACTCTGCAAAATTAATCTGGCAAAGCTTGACCTCCTGACCCGAAAGAAAGGGGAGGGGGAAGAAAACCAACCTATTCCTTTGTGGCCATCGCACAATGCCCTGGCCGCGAAGCATTGTTGAGCCGTTCCCCTTCTTTATGATGGATATTTGAGGAGCATATTCAAAATATTAAATGTTTGGCGAGTTTAGATTGAAGAATTTGCATGAAAAAAGCATGTCCGGGCAAAGTCAAGTGAGCTGTGATGGAGATGATTCCAAGGGTGAGAAAATGAAGGTTACATAATCCCTTGTTCCCGGGCATGGTTCTGTTTATTAATTTTATTCCAAATTTGCACACGAGGGAACTAAATTGTCTCGAGGAGGCTCCGAAAAGAAAGAAAAAAAACCAATCTGCTTGAGAGATGCCTTAAGAGTGGATTTATTTTCGAGCATCCTTTTGACTTGTCTATATTTTTTCTCTAGTTTTTTCTTTTAAGCTTCCTTAATTTCAAAGCTTAAAACTAACTAGTCTCAGATCACAATGGTACGGTACCTGGCAGAATTGTCCAGTAGTTATAACTGGACCTCTCTGTAAGAGTTATAGCCCTTTAGGTTGAGGGGGGCAGAGTGTAGCCAGCAGACCACATATGGCCCCCAGGGCTGTTTCTGTTACTCCTAAGGCCCCCCAGGGGTCAAAAATATATCATTTGCTTTTTTTCTCCAGGATGTCCCCAGATGTACTCTAACAAGTGTGGAAGGCATTCCTACCACATTCGGAGACTCCCTGGGGCCCTTGGGTGTTAAAAAACAATTTTTGTAAATCCCCCGCAAAAAAAATTTTTTTCCCCAAAATGTCCACTGGAGGCATGAGGTTTATTTCTACCACTTTCTGCACCCCCCGCCAGGGCTGACTGAGGCCTGGGGAGGCCTTCCTTTGGACCCCCAAACATGGTGAAAATCTCCCCATACCTTCCAGAGATGTTCGGGGGCAAAAAACATTTCTTTAATTTTTTAAAACAACCATTTATTTTATTTTATGTTTTATTTTGTGGAAGCAGATGTGCCCCACCCCTCGGTCTCTAGGGGGCTCAAGCAGTCCCCTAGCCTTTCACAGTTGCTCGATGGCTTCTAGAGAGAGAGGAAGGAGGAGAGAAAACCACTGGCAACAAAGGGAGCGCAACCTTGCAAAAATCCTACCACCAACCCCTGTCCCTACCGCCACCCAGGTTGTGGAAATCTCCATTGCTTTTTATTGAGCAAAACAGAAGCAGACTGGGAGTAGAGTGAGGGATGCTCTAGAACCAAAAACTTCCCTTTCTCCTGACATGCATCTGACAAGAGGCAGTTTGCCTTCAAGGTGGTATCCTTAATGCAGGGATAAAGAAAGTAACTGCTGGGGGGGGGGACCAAGACTACTTTTAGGGGCCCGAGGGCCCCAGACCCTACCCTAATATTTTTGAATATTTTTCAGATTTTTATTGTTGTCGTTATTTATTATTTTACTACTGCTAGTGCGACTACGCCAGCTTTTTACCCAAATTGGAAATAATTACAATATGGTTAAAAACGTACAACATACAAAAACATACAAAAAGTGAACATCAAGGTAGAATTAAACGGCTAACAGGATCAAAACAATTGAAAGCATGCACTTAAAATGATACGAAGCCGTTTCCCAAAGCAATACAATTTAAAACCAATGAAGTACCTTTTGAAAAGCCCTTTCGTCAAAAGCCTTCCACTCTAAAAGCGTCACCTGCTGGCAGAAGGAGCCCAAGAAGGGAGGCGTTCTGTCCTCGGAGCAACCAAGGAAAAAGCCGAGGGGCAACCACGGAAAAGGGCCCCGTTTGGTGTACCTTCCGACTTGACCTACGAAGAGGGTGGGAATGAAAGAAGAGACCTGAGGAGGATCTCAGGGTCCAGGCAGGTTCAAACAGGGAGAGACAGCCTTTCGGATAGGCTGGACCTAAGCTATAGAGGGCTTTATAAGTCATAACCAGCACTGTGAATTGTGGCTGGAAGCCAACGGAGCTGATGAAGCAGGGCAGTTGCATGATCCCTGCCATCAGCCCCAGGTAATGATTCCCCCGGAGACAATTTCATCTCATTTCTCTCTTCTTTCCTGCCCCAGGCTATTTTAATCTCAGGAGAGGCCTCTGTTTAACTGGGGCCATTTCTGCACTAGACTGTTAATAGCGCTATGATTCCACTTTCAACATCCTATGGAATCCTGGGGTTTGCAGTTTCGGGAGGGGCCAATTGGCCCCTCCCGAAACTGCAAACCCCAGGATTCCATAGGATGTTGAAAGTGGAATCATAGCGCTATTAACAGTCTAGTGCAGAAATGGCCCTAGAAGTAAACCAGAAGTTAAATAGTGGTCTTTCCTGAGACGAAAATCATTGTGGGCAGAGAATTAAAATGGAAATGAGAACCAGGATGGTGTAGGTGGTTTGAACATTGGACTACGACCATAGAGACCAGGGTTTGATTCCCCGCTTGGCCATGGAAAGCCATAGGTGACCTTGGGTGCGTCACACATTCTCAGCCCAGGAAAACCCCACGATAGGTCTGCCTTAGGGTCACTATAAGTTAGAAACGACTTGAAGGCTCACGGCAGCAGCCACAACAATGCCAAAAGTTAGAACCAGTGTGATGTAGTAGCTCAAGCACTGGACTGCAACTCGGGGAGAACTGGGTTCAAATCCCCATTCAATTATGGAAATCCATTACACGACCCTGGGCGAGTCACCCTCTCTGAGCCTCAAAGGAATGCACCGGCAAACCCTCTCTGAACAAATCTTGCCAGGAAACCCCCACGATAGGTTTACTTTAGGGTTGCCATAAGTTGGAAGTGATTGAAAGGCACACAACAACAAAACCCACAGTTGAATAATTTTGTGTGTGTGGTGTGTTTAAAGCAAGATTTTTTTAAAAAAAAGTCTGAGAGAGGGTGGAGTGAGATGTGCAGCCCTGCAGAGACCTCTGGTGGCTACCTGCCTATGGCTTAGCGGGAACAATGTCAGGGAAATTATTAAGGAAGGGAAGATACAGCCAGCATTATTTTTTTTAATTTTTTTTTATTGTTTTATTTTTTGGTGTTAGGCCTACGAGTTGACTCTGACTGTGTGGAGAACCTAGGATAGGATTTTCTTGGCAAATATCTCTCCGGAGCGTTTCGCCATTGCCCTTCTTTGAGGTGGAGAGAGTGTGATTTGCCCAAGGATGGTGGGTTTCCACGGCCGAGGAGGGATTCGAACCCTGCTTTCCCAGACTGAAACCACTATGCCCCCCAGCTCTCCAAAGCAGCTTCCAGCAAAAAAAATTTAAAAATTGTTAAAAATGCACAAACTAGGAAAGTTAAAAAGAAATTTAAAAGTTAAAAAACAGATTTAAGCATACATTACGAAATATGCACACTTCACACACACACACACACACACACACACACACACAGCAGTACAACAATTAGCAAGATCCAGTGCATTGCTTGGGCAACATGAAACCACTATGCCATACTGGCTCTAACAAAATATGGGGGAGGTGGGAATTGAGCAGCCCCCACAGACCCTGTTCCAAGGCTTCTTATTCCAGCCTAGGGCTCTAGATATCTTGGAACATGTAAGACTGGAACACTCCCTTCTCCACCCTCATTTTCGAATTGCAGCCTAAAATAAATGAAGTTTTTAAAGGACTATTTTGTTCCTGTGTGCATTCAGGTCATTGCTGACTTATGGCGACACTTTGGTGACCCCGTCATGAGGTTTTCTTGCCAAGATTGGTTCGGAGGAGGTTGTGCCTTTGCCTTTCTCTGAGGCTGAGACAGTGCAACTTTCCCAAGGTCAACCTGTGGGTTTCCATGGCTGTGCAGGCATTTGAACCCTGTTCTCCAGGGTTGTAGTCCAACACTCAAACCACTACCACAATGGCCGTGATCTCAAACGACTATACCACTGGTTTATATGATATATTTTTAATGTATGGAGCCTACTTTGTGGGGGCTGACAAATAAGCAGAACATCCATCCAACGCAGAGCTTTATAAGATTTCTTTTCTTTGCAATGCAATGCAACTCCCAGAATCCCCCAGCCCCCTCAAGCACTGGCCAGGACGGCTGCCAGAGTCCGGAAGTTATAATCCAAACAAGTAATTTCTCCTGAGTTCTGATTAGCACCTACAGTGGTATGTGTAAATGTTCTCTTTCTCACACCTTTCTCCTGAGTTTTACACAATATGTTGTGTTGCAGTTGCCTTTGTGGAGTTGCTTCACATTTATTCCTGACTTCTATATATTTTCCGGGTCTCCTTAGGTCATGATCCTTGACTCTTTATTACCAAGAGGCTCAACCAGCCTTGCAACATTTATCTGATCAATTCCCTTTGGTGTCCTCTCCAGTCCTGAGATGTGCCCTCTTAATTTCCTCTTTTCTAAAGAATACAGAACTGGTATTTGTAACCTTCATAAATAACCAAGCTCTTTCCCCTCCAACCAGTCCTAGCCGTTGCTCTCCTTGCACCTTTTCTGTTTGCATGAGGTCTTCTCCATAATAAGGTAACCAAAACCTCGTGATGGTCTTTGTGAGTACTGGCGGTAAAATGTCATGCTGTGCCGATACGTTTCTGTTCGGTGTTGCCGTTCTCAGAAGTTTGGGTTTTAGCTCATTACGAGCAACACGAACGGTTTTCCGTTGCGTCCTCAGTGATCTCCTTTTTAAAACACTGGTGGTTGCCGCTTTGAACGACCTGTTTTATTTTACTTGGTTTCACTCTAAGCAGACTTTCCTGCTGTTGCTCAATTTTCTCCCTGATTAATGTTTACAGTCGCTTTTTCCATTGCTGAAGTCAAGATTACAGACCTGCAGGGTTTCGAATATGTCTCCTATCTCTTCTTAAATAGAGGTTATTGCCAATCCATCTACACGGTCATCCTTGGCATAGGGGTTAAACATAGCTATCATATCAGAATCCACACAGAATGCTAAAAGGTTATTAATGCTGAAGATTAAGCAGGGCGACTCCACTCTGACAAAAATGCCCTAGATATGTCAGATGACATTCAACACCTGGCTAAGGAAAAGAATGCCTGGATTCTCCCCTCCCTTTTTTATAAGTTAAACAAAGTAAGAAGGGGAGTTGCATTGAAGGGAGAAAGACCGTTTCTCGGTCATTTTCACCCACTTTAAAGCTGGCGGTTTGCTTTCAGCTACGGGACAGGAGGGTTGAGGCCATTTTTGTTCTTCTTCCTTAACTCTGAAGCCCATTTGACGAAACGACTTCTGAAAACTGCCTTACTGGCATCCCACACTATCTTCATTGTAGTCTCTTGTCTAATATTTTCTTTGAAGTATGTTTTTATCAACTCTTTTGCTTTTGGAACATATTCTTCCTTCTGAAGTAACTCATTGCTTAGTCTCCAGTTGAACTGTCTTTTTCTTGCTCTCCATTCTGTTTGAATAGGACTGTGGTCCGAAGTTATCCTTGGAGAATGTCATTTATTTATTTATTTATTTTGCACATTTCTGATTGCTGATCTCGATAAGAAAAAGATATCAATTTGTGACATGGACTGATGATGGTCCGAGAAAAAAGTGAATCCTTTCTCACCTCCTTTCTTGAATCTCCAAACATCTAATATGGATAAATCTTCCATCACGTTAAAAACGCGTTGGGGCAGTTTGCCTTGATTCCCTTTAGTTTTCTTCTCAGCATTTTTTTTTTTTTACAAGGAGAAAGAGAACTGGAGCACCAGCCACTTTATTTTGCCTCCTCCTCAAAATTCTGTTCTGAGCTATCTTTTGAATAAGTAAATTAATTGTTGGAAATTCAAAATGGCTTCCACCATCAAAATGGCCACCTCCTCTGTCGCACACTGGTGACAGCTGTTATAGCGGGCAGCTGTTTAATATTGAAAGAAAACACACACACACACACACACACACACACACACACATTTGGCTCATGCACAAAGAGCTAAATATAGTGGTTCCTCATGTTTGGTGGTGGAGGAAGGATGCTGGTGGGACAACAAGGCATGATGTGTGATTAAAATTAAACCAAGCTCCCATAAAAGCATGTTCATCTTTTTTAAACAGGTTAATGGTTCTTTTGCAAAGTACAATCAATCTTCATTTTCGCACAGAGCAAAAACACTTCACCCTGCAAATGCAAGAAGACAAATAGCCGGATGATTCAGACAGCTACGCAAGCGAAGCCACTCGTTCCTTGTTAGCGAACAACGACAAATGGAAATGTTTGCTTAGTTTAGTTTTTCCCCCCTCTCCTTTAGCCTTCCAGAGTGGGTGTAAAACTCACCTCGTGAAAAGGCCTTTGGGGTTTAATGAGATTTCACGCCTCTGTTACGAACGTTACATCCTTGGTTTGGTGCCATTTCTTGCTGCTTTGTAGAGACTACTGTACAGTCCTGCAGTTTTCTGGCCATTTCTGCACTGTACTGTCATAGTGCTATTCCTTCACCTTCAACATCCTGTGGAATTCTGGGGTTTGTAGTTTATTGAGGCCAAAGATCTCTGTGGCTGAGAATTTTCAATGCCCCTCCCTAAACTGCAGACCCCAGGATTCCATAAGATGTTGAAAGTGGAAAAACAGCACTGGAACAGTATAGTGCGGAAAGACCCAATGTTTTGCCATGAACTACGCAAGCACATAATGGGACTTCAGCATCCATGAATGTTGGTATCCACAGGATATCTCGGAACCAAACCCTAGCAGATACTGAGGTCCCATTGTACTTTCATTACAATATGAGACAAGAGCTCAGGAAAGTTACCTTTTAGACTACAAACCCCAGAATCCCCCACTGGGCATGCTGGCTTGGAGAATTCTGGGACTTGCAGTCAATCAAGCGTCAGGTAAGGCTCAGGCATACCTGTGACACTTGTTCTCTTCGTTGCTTCCCAACGGGGGATTCATTCATACGATTGCACAATGAACAGCCTAGATTAGGCACGCGACATAAATTTCCATTATGTTAATGTTGCTTTAAAATATATTGTGCCGAGTGCTACAACAATCAAATTATCAATTATAATGTCTACTCCGAGTAGAAAAGTGTTGCAAAACAGAGGGCTGATTATGGCTCCAGTACTTCCAATCTGCATACTCATTGTTTAGTACAGGGAAAACAAATTATCTTGTGTTGGCCTCGGTTCAAATTTAATTAAATGAGTGCAAAGCAATTATAATAAAGTACAATGGTGTAGTAATGAAAGGAAAATAACTCATTAACCTATTAATCTTTATTTATGTTCCTCTCAAATAAGTATGTAATTTCTTTATCACCGCATCCCATAAGAAATTGCAGGCTTTTCCAACCGCTCATGGGGCCCGGCTGTGCTAAAGATCATCGTACAACTCCACGCTTACTATTTATATACATTTGATTTCATGCCTTGGGTTATTTTTCTTCTTCTTCTTCTCCTCCCTCTCCCTTTAGCGAAGTTGCTTTCAACCGATTTCCAACATATCTCTGTGATGTAGATTACAAAACTCTTCACGTTGCTTCCCTCCCATCTCTTCCTCCTTCTCTCCTTGACACTTGTCAGTTCTAAAAGGTAAACCCGGCTCCAAACATTGGTATGCCTCTCTCGGCGCATACAGGGAGAAAACACTCCCCAAACATCTGCTATGTAAGATAGCGTTACATTAAGACATAGGATGAAGGCATATTATTTTTAAGAGGACTTGACGCAGCTATCACTTTCTAATCTTTCTAAACTGAAGGGGGATGACAACAAAACACTATCTCGCTCAAGGAGGGTGTTTAAGATGCTCGGAGCAAGTTCTCCCAAGTAGTTTGATCTCTGTTCGTGGCAAGGGGCAAGTCGGGGGCTTAGATGTTATTTTTAAAGAAGGGCAAGCAAGGTAAATGGTGGTTGGCTTGGTTTTTTCAAAAAAACCTGCTTGACATCTGTAACCAAATGTTTCGGTTTTGCAGCTGTTTCCTTTGAAGAGTCTTTTCACGCTGCACAGTGATCCAACTTTAACCACCATGGTGTCGTCTTAGAGAAACTGGGATTTGTAGTTTAGGGAGGGATATTTAGACTTCTCAGCCAAAGAATTCTAGTGCCTCCTTAAATCTCCTCCGGGACTCCACGGGATGTTGCTGTGGCAGTTAAAGCAGAACCATCGTGGCATAACTATGTTGCAACAAAAGGGCCCTTAGTAGCTACTGATCCACAGACCAGTGGTGCTTGCAGCTTCCATACTGGTGGGTCAGGGAATCCTTTCTTAGTTTTAGGTCATTTCCGCATGACATGTGCTATTATTCCACTTTCAACATCCTAAGGAATCCTGGGGTTTGCAGTTTAGGGAGGGGCCTTTAGAATTCTCGGCCAGAGAGCTCTTGGGCCTCGGGAAACTACAAGCCCCAGAATTCCATCGGATCTTGAAAGCGGAATAATAGCACTCTAATAGTGTAGTGTGGAAATGGCTTTAGTCCGAACTTTCAAAGAGCTACCACATGTGCTGAACCTGTTTGGGGAGGATAGGATTTAGCACTGTGGATAGATCCCTCAGAGTTCAGACTAAAACCCAGAGTGGTTTCACCACACCACTGATACAGAAGCCACAGTTGCCAATGACCCTTTCAGAGACAGAAAAGAGCTAGAAGTTGCCCTTCTTGGACCAAGAGGTGGGCATGTGTTCTCCAGACCAAAGTCCCTGCAATTCCCAGATGGAAAAATGCCCCTGGAAATAGAACTGGGTTTTGGACTTAACACAGGATTTACCTGGGGTAGGTTTGAACTAAAATAAGCCCCTTTTGCTGCCCCATTTATTGGCCTCTGGTTGTTTTCTCAAAGTGGGGCATGACATTTTCATAGTGGTATTCATTCATTCATTCATTCATTCATTCATTCATTCATTCATTCATTTAATTTATACTCTCCTTTCTCCCACCAAGGGACACAAAGTGCCTTACAAAACTTAAAATAGGTGTTGGCTAAAATGTACGTCACAAAGGTTTTTAAAAATTAAAGAACAATATTATTAAAAACAGTTAAAGGCAGTTTAAAATACATCTAAAACATAATTTGAAAAACAGGATAAAAACACATCATATCACTATTACTATGCATCACTATAAATTGGTAGTTAGATTGCATGCAGCTCCCTTAGAATTTTGCCACAACATATTTATGGCTACTTCTTCTTTGGTTTTTCACACCCATTCTCTTCCTGCACGATATAAGGATATCTTTGTCCTCTGGGTCTCATGAGAATGAGACCACATAAGAATGAGATGCGCGTTTGAGCAAATTTCAGAATTCTCCATCCTCAAAAGAATTGTACCCACACATGTATTTAACTTGCGTTTAGCTAAGGAAGGCAAAGGCCTCTGCCTATTAACATGACAACAAAATTAAGGACCTAAAACAGAAGAGGTGCTTTGGTATATCAGGGTTTTTTTCTAAAATTCTTTATTAATTTTAATAGGCCCACAAGCCTTCCAAGCAGCATACGGATTTGGAAGCAATGAAAATTAGCGCAATCGATAAAAACTAACAAAGCTAGCAAGCAAAGTACAGTTTTTAAAAAGGCAATTAAAAAATACAGCAAAAGCCAGAATCAAACCAGGGGTGGGGGGAGATGGCAAAAGACCAATGAAATGCAGCCACATGCCAGAAATGTTGTATTTTAGTATGTTTTTGCATAAAAAGCTGTGTATGTGAAAGAAAGAGATAACTGCGGATGAGTCAGAAAGCTTGTATTGGAAAAGGGGGAAAGGAAATCATTTGCAAAAAATGATACAATCGGTTTGGGTGTTTTTTTTTGTTTTTTGTTTTTTTGTTTGTTTTTTGTAGTTAAGGGTATTAACAAATTCTCTGGAAAAATAAACAATAACTGAAGGTAGAAGACAATCGTCTTCACCAATATCCTAATTAATTAATTAATTATAACATAATTATAAACTAATTCTAACACGTTAAATACAATGTATTGTTGTGATTGTAGGCTGTATTTCAGAGAGCCAGTATGATGTAGTGGTTGGGCTACAACTGGGGAGACCAAGGTTTCAATCCCCGTTCAACCACGTAAGCCCACTGGGTGACCTCAGGCAAGTCACACTCTCTCAACCTCATAGGAAGGCAAAGGCAACCCTAACTCTGAACAAATCTTGCCAAAAAAACCCTGTGACAGAGTCACCTTAGAGTTGCCCTAAATCAGAAATTGCTTGAAAGCATGCAACTACAGCAGGCTATGTTTCAGAGGAAGGAACTGACAAAACCACCTCTGAATATTCTTTGCCTAAGAAAACCCCGTGAAATTCATGGGTTTGTCCGAAGTCCACGGGCAACTCGAAGACACATACGTTGTTATAATTAATTGTAACATGAATTAATTAACTAACTAACTAACTAACTATCTTCCTCTTTGCACAGGACCAAAGGCACTAAATACCCACACTGCCTGATCCAAAATATCCACATTCTTTCTCTAAATGTGCAGTTTGAGTGCTCATATGGTTGAAATAGTCTCCCATCATATTCTGCTTCACACTTAGCAGTAAACTTTTACCCCTAAGTAAAGTCATTTGTGGTTAGACAATCTGTTGCTGAGAATAGTGTTAGCAGGAAATGTCACTGTAGCACTTCCTTCTTAATGACCTTCTCAGTCAATTGACTCTTTTTACGTCTCTTACATTTTATCGTCCTCTCCCTCCTCCCCACCTCCTTCTCTCTCTCTCTCTCTCTCTCTCTCTCTTTTCACACTTCCTTCTCGGTTATGGCTATCGTAATATCTCACTGTCTGTGCTGAGCTAACACTGCATCATTCCAAGGGACACCTACCAATTGCATCAGACTTTGGAAGTAACTAATTAGTTGTTCATCATTAATTCTTTTCCTCAGTTTTGAAGTTCTAGCTTGAGCTCTCTTACATTACAGTTATAACTTCACTTCACTCCTTTTGTCATGAAGGTTTTAGTTACTTTTGATGTTATATGACCCCACAAAATGGTAGAGGAGGAAGATGACATGGTTCCAGTGCTGGTTTGTACCCATACCTTGCGCTGCTGCCTCATGCTCTGTTTAAGTGCTTTGAGGCCAAAACAAGGTGAACGGGAGAAGAGTGAGTTTTATACCAGAAGCCAGTGGCTTGTAGCCTTTGAATATAGATGTTGGTAACTAAATGGTAGATTATTTTAGTCACTCTCAAGAAACAGGGAAATAGTCACTTACAAAATGTATCGCAACAGTGTCTTTCTACTTTGGGTGGCCTTGCCAATATAACTGTAACTAGGTATCATTAAGGTAACTTTTCAAGCTCTATAGGGAATTTTATGTTTATGCCTAGCAGGAAGTGTGGAATGTTACTTTGCTTTCAACTTTCAACTCTTGATACAATTTAATTTAATTTAATTGTTCCAGAAAAAAACCCCAGCAGCTATCACAATGAATTTTTACTTTTTTCCCCCCCTCATGGCAAGTTCTCACATTAAATCAACAGTGTACCTGTTGCCTTTCCGTGGATTTGTTTAAAATAGTTGCAATCCTAGGGACAATTACATTTTCCCAATAACTTTTTGCATGTTTCTGCTTTCATCTGTTTATGGGTTTTTATCTGTTGTTGTTACAGTTGTGTGCTTTCATGTCATTTCCAACTTACAGTGACTCTAAGATGGACCTATCACAGAGTTTTCTTGGCAAGATTTGCTGAGAGGGGGTTTGCCTTGCCTTCCTCTGAGGCTGAGAGAGTGTGATTCACCCAAAGTTTCCCAGTGGGTTTCCACAACCCAGCAAGAATTCAAACCCTGGACCTCCAGCGTCATAGTCCAGTGTTCAAACCACTACACAATGCTGGCTCTTTATCTGTGCCTCTGTTTTAGCTTTTGCAAACTATGTTAAGTCCCAGTTTGGGCAGCAGAGAAGGCAACATATAAGTACAAAAACAACAGCACCAAGTACAATTGTTGTCATGGCCCTCGTCACACGTGGTCGCGGTTATAGGGAGAGGTATCTTCTTTCCTGATGAAAAATGGGGCAACTGTGAAAAACATATCAACACTAGTGATTAGATTAAATATCTTCCACAAAGCCAGCCGTCTCTGCGTACTAAAGTGTGACCTCCACTCCCTGCTCGCAGTCATTCCGGTGGAGGCTCAGGTAACTTTGCAGAAGAAATGGCGAACCTGGGCTGAGTTGCGATTGCTGCAAATGGCCGCCTGAATGCTTTTCCTGCCTCCTCCTGTAATTCACGTTCTGCTCTGGTCTCTCACTGCCTCTTTGTGCGGCGTCGCTTACGTACATTGTTCGACGAGATGGTACCACCACGGGGCATATGCCCTCTCTCCTTTCCCTAAGTGGCTGGTACGCCCCTGGGATCTGACAACTTCCTGCGTGTGTGTTTGTACAGCATTTCTAGGACAGACATCTGCTCAGATCTCTCTCTCTCTCCACGACAGCCTCGGGGAAAGAACCAGCAATTCCCATCATCAGTTGGAGACATCATTGTCTGTGAATTACATCACCTGACCTTGCTGTAGCCCATCCTGGCATAATTGCTATAAGTGATACGTTGATTGCTCTGTGACATTTAGCATTTCCAGATGCTCCTCTTGTTTTTTTCCTTCCTCCTGCTGTCGTCACTTTTGGCCCTCCCACTTCTTCCTTTGCCCCCCTTCTGTAGCCACGACAACACAAATGTGAAGGGACAAGGTCAAGTCAATTGTACAGTAACATATGTGATGTCTCTGCCACACATGGGCATCGACAAGATTCAGTGAGGTGTAGCTTCTGTGGGGAGTCAGGAGGAATAGAAAGGGGGAAAAAACACACCTGAAAGTCCATATGACAAACACGTTAGAGCCAGGGCGCAGAGGATGGAGGCATGTGGGTCGGATGTGGCAGCTTCTTCCAGCAACAACGCTGCTCAAGAGATGTTGGAGAAGGTGATCAGATTGGAGAAGCTGATCAGATTTAACTGGGAGAAAGGGAAGGGTGATCGTTTGGGATAAAGAAAGGAAGTTACAAAATCAATAAGCTACGTGGCTTAGGGTAGAAGTAGGCAGAAGATAGATAGGGATCCACCAGGAGATCTCCGGGTAATTTGCAGCAAATCAGCAAAAGTTTGTGGCTGCCAACGGATGGTACCCTGATTACAGAGAAGACGCCAAAGACATGTCTTAAGGGCCTGAATTGATGGACGTTTTATTAGTTTAAAAAAAGCCCAATGTGTTTTGGCCTTCTTCAGGGGATATTTGAGATTTAACCCCAAACATTTCTGGAGCTCAAACTCTTAACACCATTTGCTTTTTTTCCAGTGTAACAGTTGCAGCTCTAGAAAATGCCCATCAGTTGAGCATCTTGAATCCCCTAAAGGAACCAGGTCCTATCTGCTCTTGGAAGCTAAGCAGGGTCAGCCTTGGTTAGTACTCAGATCCAAGACTGGCAGTGAAGACCAGGTGCTGTAGGCTGTATTTCAGAGGAAGCAACTGGCAAAACCACCTCCGAGTGTTCCTTGCCTATGAAAACCCTATGAAATTCATGGGTTCACCTAATGTCAATAGGTGATTTGAAGGCACATACACGAACACAGACACACAACCGTTCCCCCAACTCCCTTGATCTTTGAAGTCTACAAACCCATCCCAGATTTCATAGTTCAAAAGGTTTTACTGGTGGCTTAAGCTAGGTTTTCCTTCCCTGGGTGCAGGAAACACTGAGTCTTGGCCAAGCAAGGCCTTTCCAAAGGCACTGTTACATCACAGCCTTTCTTGTCCCTCTGTTATTTTCTCCTTAAAGGGAATGAGCCCCTCTAGTAAACCTTCCCTTGGGTTCTAAAATCCCAGGCTCCTCAAATCCAGCTGCTCTTAATAGGTCACCAACCCTGTATTCTACCGGCACAGGGAAGGGTCCTTAGGACCAATGCCTTGGGAAGCTCATCCACCAAACTGCTTCAAGGTATTTCAGAGGATAAGTTAGGTGGACATGGGCTCATCAAGTCTGGACAGTTTAGGATTGCCAGGTTAGGACTATGCTTGTCCCATAATAACCTGATACCTAGAGTTTCTAGAAAGAAAACTGGAGGGGGTTCCCATACCATTAGTGTTTGTGTGGAAGAGGAAATTTCAGGTGTGGCTTGTTACCTGACTATGTGACAAGCCACACCCGCTGAAATTCCCTCTTCTACACAATCATTAATGTTATTGGAGTTGTCACCACTTTTAAATCTGGCAGCCCTACTGAAAGATGACTTCTTGTGGTAGGGTTGCCAGAGTGAAAATGGAAGAGGGCTCTGGTTGTGTAGAAGAGGACATTTTAAAGAGGCGTTGCTTGTTACCAGGTTGTGTGACGAACAACATCTACCGAAACTCCCTTTTCTACATAGCCGTTGAAGGTGCGGTGACCGTCTCTTCCGTTTTCACTCTGGCAACCCTATATTGTGATGTCACAGGAAGTTGTGTCCTGTTTAGAAAGCCAGCCACAGTTCACGATTCTTAGACAGAGTCTATAGTAGCAGCCACAGCCAAGGCTTACAGAAGCTTTTCAGTTAATTTCCATTCTTGTTTCAGCAATCCAGGTCAGCAATAAATTCAGAGTGTCAGTTCAGTGGAATATCCAGCAGTGTAGTCAGCACACAAAGCAAGGGTCAAGGTTTTCCAGGAGCACAAGCCAAGGATCAAAAGAAAATCATGTTGATTCCACCAGAACTGGCAGTTGTCTGCAACAGTCTTTCCTCTGATATTTATTGGCCAACAGCCTCTCCTAGTTGTTTGCCTGATAAATGAGTCTTCCCTTTATAAATGCTCTGAGCCTTGTGGGCTCTCCCTTTCTTTTCTATGCTGCTCTACAGTAAATATTGTCCTGTTCGTGTCGGTGTGTTGTGGTTGTTGCGGAGGATCCTGTCTGTACTTACAGCTGGGTCCTGGGACTGGGGCATGACAAATGGTTCCTGCTGATGTTAACTTCATGGTGTCACCTGGGGCAGTCCCTGATGATGTCCTTACACATGTTGCATGACGCATCAGCTGCACAAGATATGCTACATACGCCTTTCAAGACAATGTTCTCACTTGAAATTACTCCCCTTCACCCTGACGACTGGACAAGAGGTCCCAGTCCCTGAGATTTGCCCTCCCTTGGTCAATTTGCTTGTATAGCTAAGCTGGATCCTTCCACTTCTCCTACCCCCTTTAGCTTATCCTCCTGGCCAGCTCGTTCAAGGTAGCCTGCAGCAGCTACATCTTTAGCCGATTTTTACACCGATTTTCCTGCTGAGACCAACAGGCAGGTGAGTTACTTTCTATCTTCTTTAGCATGGCTGGCTCTACCGATCCCTCCTGATTGGCACATAAGGTTTTTGAGGTTCTCTCACCAGCAAGTTCTACCTGGCTGAATCATTCTAGTTTACACGTAGACAAAGGGTTTTTATGTTTATTTGCTCTAGAGGTGCTAGCAAGCTGGTTTTCCCTCACTTCTTGGTACACAAATCTGTACCACGTTTGTGAAATCTATAATTCCTCTTCCCCCCCATTTTGCCTTTTTGACATTCACATACCTCACCTTGGCTGTTGATGCTTGCCACAGCCTGTTCTGAAAGTATTATCATATGTAAACAATCCACTGTGTATTTAGGAAATGGAGCTGACTGAGAACTCTTCTTAATCTCAGAAACACCAGCTACATAAAAATGTGAGAGCATTATACCAAAAATCCCCTATTAGCAACTGTTTTTATGTATTTCCTGTTACAGGTCATATAATCTTTCCGTTGAATTATATGGTGACCAGTTCAGACAAATTAACCAGAAGTACTCTGGTCATTATGTGAAGTGTTAACCATTAATTTGCAAAATCAGTCCTCAGAGGGGACTGGAAGGTTAAGTTGATGGCCTTAGGAATACGTAGGCCATGGATTTTCCATGCTTTGCAAAATACACAACTACTAGCTATATAGATAACAGCTGAATTAAGCAAACACAATAACTCTGCAAAAGTCAGGGTGAAGTTACTAATCGCACAAATTAGTTTGGGAGTTTATCATGATTCCCAGATGTTTCACACCCCTCTAGTATTCTTTAAGCAAGGCAGATTTACATAACTAATATGCGTACATAAGAGGAAAAAAAAAACCAAACAATAATAGCAAGAAGTTTTCTTATCTGGCCTTGGATCAGAAAGCACTCACAATCAGGAAAGCTGACATTTGGGAGAAGGAAAGCAAGACAAGAAAATAAAACATCCTGTTGAGAACCTGGAAGATTACTTTTAAAAAGTAATTAGTTACGTTTCTCATACAGCGTTTTGAGAAAATAGGGAGTGCTGTTTCTCTTCATATACTTTCTGACAACTTTTATGAAGTGTATTATTATTATTATTTAATATTCTCATCCTGCAAAGTGGCTTACAAATTAAAATACAGCATAGTTAAAACACACATAAAATCAACAGAATTAAACTATCCACAATATTTAAAAACTGTTTACAAAGTAATAATTTTTTAAAAAAAGCCAGTTGAAGCTCTATACAATTAAAATAGTACTGCATCTCTTTAAACTCCTTTCGTCTTATTCTTTTTTTTTTAATCAGTGCTCAAATGCTTGTCAGAATAAAAGTTTTTGCTTGAGGTTGGAAGGACAGCAAGAAGGGGGCCATCCCATCATCCATAGATAAGGAGGTCCAGATTATGGGGGCAGCCACTGCAAAGGACCTTTTTTATGTCCCCACCAACCATGCCTGGGATAGTAGTAGGACTTCAGGAAACGGCCATCCTGAAAATGTCAGGAGCTGGATCAGCTCACATGAGAGACATGGTGCCAAGTTTATTCAGTTTATATCTCACCTTTCTCTCGATCTGGGATGCCAAGGCACTGGTAACTTATTCAAAATAAGTTGAAACAAAGTGTGGTTCCACACTACAGTGTTATACTGCTATTATTCCACATTCAACATCTTGTGGAATTTTGGGGTTTGTGGTCTCCTGAGGCTGAAGAACTCTCCGGCTCAGAATTCTAAATGGTCCTCCCTAAACTGCAAACCCCAGGATTCCATAGGATGTTGGAAGTGGAATAATAGCAGTATAACACTGTAGTGTGGAAATGGCCTATGATGTCTTCCTTCCCACTCTCTCCACCCCCCTCCCCAGCTTTGATGATGGAAGATACACGGCTGCCAGGAATGCTGAGTGGGAGCATGGCGCCAGAGTGGTTTTGCAGAGAGTTAAAGGAACAGAAGGCAGATCAACAAAACAAGGATGTCTATTACCTCATTTATGTGGATGCTCTTTCCAATGCCTGATTGGCATGCGGCATTCTTTGATGATTGACACCCTCAAGTGCCAGCTGTTCATTTGTTTTGCTGCTTGGCTCCGTGTTTAACATGGACGGGTGAAAAAAAATGTGCAGATGCCTGTTGTCTTATTACTGTTTTTTCTGCACCACTGGCACTATGAAAGAGGCACCGTGGATTCACAATTCGTTACAAAGGAAAAGTTCCTAGTAATACACTTGGTAGCTCAGTTTGCATTAGCAGCCGGGAAATTGTGGGCTCGTTTCATAAAGGAACATATTGTGACATAATGCACCTTAATTTTATACTTCATGTTTTTACATCTTTTAGCCAATTTGTTGGAGCTATTGTATTGGATTAAATGTGTATGTAAACCTTAATAAGTTTATTTTTAATCAGATCACAGTAGTAGTAGTAGTTATTAAAATGGTTTAAATGGATAAATGGTTTTAAAATTATATGTATCTTTCAATAACCCATTTTTAATTGTATCAATCTATTTTAATTTTAATTTTAGTCACGTTTTATTCTAAGCATTGTAAAGGACATTGTCTATGTACAATAAAACTACAACAACGGCAACAATTCATTTTTGCAATAACCGAGGTATAACTAAATTATGATTGGGATTACAACCTAATGAAGCATAATGTCACTCCTGTTGTCATCAAATTGTTTATTCATTTATTGAGTTTGCAACCTGCTTTTCTCCTGAGATCCAAGATGTCTTCACAACAAGGTTAAAACACAGTAGAGTTAAAAATCTGGTGATAAAAAATATAAATAAATAAGCAAGAAGCAAGTTGTCCTATTAAACCACCCATCCTTTAAAACAGTGTAAACCCATTTAAAAATGTAGCAATAAGGTTGAAAGTGCAGCAGACATACCCCTTTGAAAGACCCTTGTGCACAACGAGTATCACTAAATGCCTGTTCAAATAAAAAAGTCTTTATCTGGCAAAGGGAAGATAAAAGAGAAAGAGCCAATCTAGTTTCCCACAAGAGGGGATTCTACAGTTGTTGTTGGTTTTAGTAATTTTTATAGTTATAGGTTTTGTGCAGCAAGCCAGTGGCATATTTGGAGGTTTTTGAACAGAGGCTCGATGGCCACCTCTTGGAAATGCTTTGATGGCGTATTCCAGCATGGCAGAATGGAGCTGGACTCGATTACCCTTGTGGTCTCTTCCAGCTCTATGAATCTATATAGCATTCTGGGTTTTTTAAATGTAACTAACAACTATCTAGTTATGTTGAATAGTATGAAACAGGTGCTTTTTCCAATGTAATATAAATGACAGCTCTGGTTGGAAAGAGGGGCTTGGGATTCTAGGTGTGTGTGTATACGTGCCTTCAGGTTTTCTGTAGACTTGTGGTGACCTCATGAGTTTCACTGGCTTTTCTCCAGCTGTTGTGCTGTTGTGTGCCATCAAGTCATTTCTGACTTGTGGCAACCCTAAGGTGAACCTATCATGGGATTTTCTTGGCAAAATTTGTTCAGAGAGAGGTTGTCTTTACTCTCCTCTGAGACTGAGAGAGTGGGACTTGCCCAAAGTCACCTGGCCGGTTTCCATGGCCAAGCAGGGATTTGAAACCCGGCCTCTACAGACATAGTCCAATGCTCAAACCACCGTGTGTGTGTGTGTGTGTGTGTGTGTGTGTGTGCCTTAAAGTCACCTGTTAGTTTATAGTGACCTCATGAGTTTCACAGGTTTTTCTCTAGCTTTTTGTTGTGTAGTTGTGTGCCATGAAGTCATTTCCAACATATGGTGATGCTAAGGTGAGCCTATCATGGGGTTTTCTTGGCAAGATTTGTTCAGAAGGGTGTTGCCTTTGCTTTCCTCTGAGGCTGAGAGACAGTGACTTGCCCAGGTTCACCCACTGGGTTTCTGTGGCCACGCAGGGATTCTAACCCTCGCCTTTAGACTCATAGTCCAATGCTCACACCACTACAAAGTGCTGGATCTCACTTCTCTAGCTGTAGCACATTACTTTTTGAAGTATTATTCCAATGTGTGGACCAATGGAGGGGAAGGAGCCATAGGGTGGTAGTAGATTATATATGATTACATGCAGAAGAAGGCTCCAGTTTGAATCCCTGATGTCTTCAGAAACAGCTGAGAAAGGGAAGACCATTTAGAACAAACAAATGCCTACTAACACAAGACTTTGAAAGGGTGGATTTTACTACAGCAAGACAAAATATCTTGGGAAACAATGCCTGCTCTACTGCCTTCCCAGCAGACTGCTACATGAGAGACTTTCTTTTCTTCCTAGAACGAAAGGCCTGTGATTCAAATCCATAGTTATTTGGGTCTTAAATTACTTACAGCATGCCATATGGCATTGGCACAGGGCTGCCTGTAAGCTGGCTGCTCTTAGAATACCAGGATGGGTATCACTGTCAGCCTAGTGCATCTAGTCAAATGTGTAATGCTATGAAAATGACTCATTTTGACACAATGATAGCCTAGGATATGTTATATTCAGGGATGGAATGCAGCAGTTCTTCCCAGTCATTTCTGAGTTATAAAATTAGCCCAACTGAATGAATCATGTTTATATCCTGAAAGACATTAACTTGGAAGTAAGCCCCCTTGATTTCACTGAAACTTCCTTTGAAGTCAGTGGGTTCATGAAGTTTTGCTGGGTGAACCAGGGGTGGGAATTATGTGGCCAATGGACTTCATAGGGTGGCCTCAGGGTAGTTCTCAGAGCCTTCCTTACCAGCTCCCCAACTGACAATGTAAATGTGGGTTGGGATCATACATCAAGGAAGTGGAGTATAAATTTATACTCACAGAGTGAAAGGATTGTTACTCTATAGTGCCTCATTTGTGACCTGTGTCAGAGTTCAGCTCCCAGCCCATGCTTATCTGCCAGCAAGGGAAGGAAAGCAATAGTACTTGCTCAAAAGGAGAAAGCAGTGGCAAGAGTCCAATGCTAACAATCAAGTAGAATCACTGAGCCAAGTAGAAGTCAAGGTCAATCCAAAAAGTCTAGAATCCAAAAGTCTGTCCAAAAGGTCAAGAGAGACAGAGCACAAAGGTCGTGGAAGCTTGAGTAGTGATTTGCTACTAGCAAACAGCAAGCCATGCCGACAGACTTATATAGCTGAGGAAAACAGGTGTTTCTCATCATTGTTAAGTTTTCCCAGTCTTACCAAAACAGCTTCCCTCTGAGCTGCTCTTTTTTGTCTCCTCCGTGACTGAAGGCTGGGGGGCAAAGGTGGATCTAATTCCTCTAAATCATTGCTGGCCCCTTCTCCCTCTGGCACTGGCTGCAACAACTCTGTCTCAGCTTGTGTTTCAGCTGGTGGGGTTGCTGGCAAGATAGTTTGGTCTATTACTGGTTCTGGTTCTGACACAATCAATTGGTCATCGACCTCTGAGCCATCATCTATCACAACCTGCAGCATTGTGCAATTCAATCTATGTCTCCATGTGCAGTACACATAAATGAGCAATGTGCATGCACATCCATGTACAATTGTACACAATGCACAGGTGAATCCATGCACAATGCATGGCCATGCATGATAATGTCACAGTCACAAGTCTACCTCTATGACTTTGAACTGAATACAGTGATTCCTTATTGAACATCCAACCAACCACAGGGGTTCTTACACATGCATAGGACAGCATCAGGAATCTGGTCATCACTAAGCCTAAATCTTCCATATGTTCATGAAACTTGTTGGGTGATCTTGCGCTACATACTCCTTCAAGGTTCAATAGGGGTATTGTATGGATACAATTTGAGAAGGGGAAGAACTACATTGCAACATCTTGAGGTTCTTCAACAAAAGGTGGGATATTACTGTAAGAAATATTCTGGTAGAAGGAGTGTTTAACGATACTTACTGAGCCTGCAAGTCATTTCCCACTTATGGTGGCCCTAAGGTGAACCTGATACAGCATTTTCTTGGCAAAATTTGTTCAGAGAGGGTTTGCCATTGACTTTCTCTGAGGCTGAGAGAGAGTAACTTGCCCAAAGTCACCCAGTAGAATTTCATGGCTGAGCTGGGATTTGAAGTCCTAGTCCCTCACCACTGTCTCTCACACATTGAAATCAGTGAAACTTAACTTACTAGTTACAACAAAGACTCATACATTTCAATGAATCTACTCTAAACATGACTAAATCTTCATGCAATCCACTATCCATACTTTTAGTAAATATCTTAATATCCTTCACACACCCACTTGATGTTTTCTATTGGCATTGTTTCGTCAAGAGATGGAAATAAAACCCACTTTCAACCTCTGTGCCTCATAGCACAGCACTGAACACATAGGTAAGGTTCAGCCAAAGTGGTTTGTTTTATATTCTGCTCAGACAAGCAATATCAGTCTTGACAATTCAAAACACTGCATCTCCTCAAAAACCTGGAGCCTTTCATAATCTACAGCCATGACGGAAGGAAGCAGGAAGAAATGTAATACACGTTAATGCAAGATGACTTAAGGAATATGCTCCGTGACAATTTACAGTAATACAAAGCAGTTCCCTTGTATGGCCTGTTGATAAGATAAATCTTGTTTACAGAGCATTAATCCCATGTCCCAAATGGAAGCCTGTTTGAAATGGATTTGAAGGAAGAAACCTTCTTAGTGTAAAATGAAAAATAAAGCCACTGAAGGATGTTTGAATGATCCCAACCTCTGCTCTGATCAGGGAAAGCCCGGAGGAAGATACCTCAGGTGGCTGATGTTATGGAGAAAGCAATGGCAACCCCTCAGCCATTTCTCCTGAAACCCCTGTCCTTTGTTGGAGGGTAGAGTTGTGTACTCCACACAGCCTGGAGTACCATCCTAAAGCATGGCAACAGATATGTATCTTCTTCCCCGGGTTAATGCCAAATAATTGCCAATCCAATTGGCTTCTGTGTCTGGATGGAAGGGAGCACCATCTTTTCTTCTGTTTCAGCCACCAAAACATCTTGGGCCAGCCCTGGCTCTGATCCAGGTGGGTAGTTCTAGGGTAAGTGAGGTAATGAACCCATTCTGCAGTTCAAATTTTACAAGACCTGTCCAAGGTGGTGGACTTATTTAGGGAGTAGGTTTCAGCACCTTGGACAGCTCCTATTGAAATGTGAACTAAAACTGCAGAATGGCATCACCACCTTAGTAACTGATAACTTACACACACCTCCCCTGAGACAGTATAGATTTATACCAGCCTTTCTATTCTGTGTTGCTTCCGGACTGCCACATATTACTGACTGGAGTGTTGGGCCATCAGAGATTCATATTCTAACCAAGTATCTTTGATGCAGAGAGAGTTCAAATTCCAGAGATGTGCTTTCTCCACCTACAAAAAAAACCCTAACCTAACAGAACTTAAAACACTAAATTGATCATGGCAGATGTGTTTATGGGTCAGAGACCACATCATAAGGTTTACTAAGTCAAAGGTGGGAATTGTGCAGCATGCAGGCTGCAAGCAACCTAAGGCAGTTCCCTGTCACCCAGACCCCTACCAATCACCCCCAACCCCGGTACTCCCCCCCAAATTGCTGATAGGTCAGAATCTTGATGATGACCCACTATATTTAGTGGTCACTGTGGAAGGAAGTATTCACTACCTTCTTCCTGGAATGAGTCTGCCCATCCACAGAACCCACTTCTCTCCTGTTGTCCCACCCAGCCATTCCGTGGCTAGAAGAGGCCAAGAACAGCATCTGACTATGTTTCTGGATGCACAATGACAAAAGCATCTTCCAGGACCCCCTAGGTATCCTTTGGAGGTCCAGGAGGCTGATATTGTCCAGTTGCATATGACTGTAAAAGTATAGCCTGATGCTGCCTGACCACCACCTACCTTCCTGACCATTCTCTGCGGGTTAGTAGTCACATGTAGGTTCCACACGGGGAAAGAAGGAGAAGGAGCAAAGTTCTGTCTAGTGCATCATGGCTTCAACACAGAGATTCTAAGCCAGATGGACCAATGGTCTTATGACACATAAAGTAGCAAAAAATGTGGGTGGAGAGAAATCCCAAGTAGTGACGAATTGGCAAAACAAGCTAATACATGTAGGGAAACAATTTTACTCCATATACAGATTTGTCCTCCTTCACTAAAGACAAATCTGGAAGTATCAGACCTCCAAAGAAGTACCAGCTCGGTGGCTTCATCTTGGTCTCCCTTTGTTGTTAATGATGATGACGTAGCAATAGGAATAGTACATTTCATGGTTTTCCTTGAGAGCTGGAGTGGTTGTAGTGGTTTGAGTGATGGGCTATGACGCTGGAGACCAAAGTTCTCCTCTCAGCCATGGAAACCCAATGGATAGTCTTAGGTGCTTCACATACTCTCAGCCCCAGAAAAACCCATAATAGGTTCACGTTGGGATTGACATAAGTGGGAAATGACTTGAAGGCACATAACAACAATGGTCTTCCTTCCCATCTCCTGGTTTTTTTTTTCCTTCAGAGATAATCAAGGAGATATGGAGATAATCAAGGCTGCCTCATTTCCACTCGAGCTTGCCATGGAGGGAAGTACCTGTAAGCAATTCCTTTGTTTGGCACCATTGTTTCCACCAGCCACCCAATGTTGGCTTGCCATTTTGTGAGCAGGCATGGTGCCATCTTGACAGACGGTTTATGGCTAGGAAGCCAAAAACATAATGGTCCGTAAGTGTCAAGTGCATGTGTTATTTATATTTAAATTTCTATCATTCACTCAGTTCTCAAAGAGAGAAAAATAATATAAAAGCTGCATTAAAAATGAAAAAAAAACCCCACCCCAGTAAAATTAAATCAGTTCACCAAAGCAAAAAGTGCTAAAACCAAGAGGTATCAAACTAGGTAAAGTGTGATTTTTGTTTTCTTTGATAGCATATACTTCAGTCAAGGATGGTGGGCGTCCGTTTAATGCCCTAAGATAGGTGAAGCTAGGCAGGCAGGCAGAACAGCAGCCATTCTGTGGCCACATTAAACTACTGTGTCCTTCATAAAGTGGGCACTGTTCAGCACAAAAAAGGACTCTTGAGGATTGGGTATGAAATGTTATACAGGCAATGATATAGCTTCTTTCTCATACACATATCCTAAAAAAGAAAGTTTGCCATGTGGGTTCCACATGGGGAAAGGAGGAGGAGGAGCAAAGTTCCTCCTTTTTTTGCCTTTGATGGTTGTGTAGAAGACAAAATTAGACAAGCAACACTTCCTGAAATCCCCTTTTCTGCAGATCTGTTAAGGAGGCATGAGTTCTGCCTCTTATTCACACAGCAACCTTATCCCCCTCCACCGCCTTTGGCTAATATAGTCGACCCTCTATATTTGTAGAGGCTCTGTTTCAGGACTCTCCAAGAATGGCAAAAAAAGGCAAATGCTCACATCCCAAATTTGTAAACGATGGCAATGTGAGTGCAAGAGCTTCAGCACATCCATGTTCACGTTGCTGCCATTTTATGTGTAAGGCAGGATGATTTACAGTCACTAGAATTCGCAGATTTGAAAGTTGAATACATGGAAGGTCCACTGTATCGGTTATTCACTATATCATTAAACAGATAACCCAAGACCCTCACGAAATAAATTTTAAAAAATGACAGATAATGCTAGCCATTTGTTTGAAAGTTCATTTTGTCTCTCTCTTGAAATGAGCTGAATGAGCAACCCCGATTAATTCAGGCAACATCACTTTGCACTTTCAACGAACAATTAAATTATGATTTTTTGAAAAACATCTTCTGTCTGGTGACGAAAGCAATAGAGCTTTAAAAGCTTGCATGACGTGTTTTGTGCATTTTGGGTGGCCAATCGAGGTATCACTCTTTTGTGGATTTTGTATTTTCTTTTATTTTGCCGTATGGCCAACATAAGAACCAGCTGTGGTTTGTAGTGGTTTGAGCACTGGACTACAACCCAGGAGACCAGAGTTCAATTCCCTACTCGGCCATGGAAACCAATGAGTGACCCTGGCTGTATCACATACTCTCAGCCCCAGAAAATCCCTTGATAGTGTCACCATAAATGATATGGATATGTTCCTCTGAAGGCCCAGAAAAACAACAACAGCCAACACAGCTACCCCTAAATTTTTTTTAATTTGAAAACTGAGTCACAACAAAGTACCAAGTCTTGTTGTGTTCCCATAAACTGCTATCTAACTCCGTTTGCTTTGAGAGAGTTGGAACACAAACATCGAGAAAGGACTCTATTTGTAGTTAAAGATCTGAGAAGAAAATTGCTGCTTTTGGGGAGTGTTTTTTTCCCCCTGTTTCCTTCATGCTGGAATGGTTTGCTGCTTTCTTTAATACTCAGGGAAGAGTAAGTGGTAATCAATAGTGATATCAGCTTGAAACTTGGTGCCTTGATGAAAGTGCTTTTGAAACACAGCACAGAGTCTGATTCTGCTATTATTTAGTGCCAGGAGTTATTACCTTTGCTCCAACGTCGCATCTAATTTATATACCCAATTGTTAGCTGGAATCTATTAAAGTTTATTAGTACCATTTCGCAATACAGTAGTATCTAGCAGGTCCTTCTCTTGTTAAAATTGACCAGCTGGTTTAGCTCTATTAGGCACCAAATTTGAAATTAATTGGTACCCAGAGTTCAGTCGTGTGTGCAGTTTTTAAAAAAATGAAAAAAAAAATTGAATAAAAGAAGATGGTGCCATTGTCTGCTGTAGGGTGGCCATTACTTGAACTTCTCTAGCTTTCTGTATGTTTTTTTCTCCAGCGTAGGAAAACGTTATCTTAAAGATGGAGGTATAATAAACTGATTAAGGGTAGTGAAGAAGGTCCCAGCTTCATTCCTCAACATTCCTCTGCTTTGGTCAAACCCCACCTGAATTACTGTGTCCACTTCTAGGTACCAGAGTTCAGGAAGGATGTTGACAAGCTCAAACATGTCCAGAGGAGGGCGACCAAAATGACAGAAGGCCTGGAAGTCATGCCCTTTGAGGAGCAGCATAGGGAGCTGGATAAGTTTAGTCTGGAGAAAAGAAGGTTAAGAGGTGACATGATAGCTATGTTTAAATATTTGAAGGGATGTCATATGGAGGATGGAGCGAGCTCATTTTCTGCTGCTCCGGAGTAATGGCTTCAAACTTCAGGAAAAGAGATTCCATCTAAATATTAGTAAAAACTTCATAACAGTAGGAGCAATTCCACAGTGGAATCTGCTGCCTCTGAGTGTGGTGGAGTCTCCTTCTTTGGAGGTTTTGAAACAGAGGCTGGCTGGCCATCTGTTTGGCATGCTATGATTACGTATTCCTGCATGGCAGAATGGGATGGACTGGATGGCCCTTGTGGTCTCTTCCATCTCTATGATTCTATGACATCATTCCTCAACCACAGAAGGAGAGAAGGAGAGAACTCTGGGAGAGGGGCACCTTCAGTCAGCGTAACCAATACTGAGACGGACCCACAATCTAACACATAGTAGCAGACAGCGTGTATGGAGAGAGTGTGAACATTTGTGGCTTCTGTCCACTTATGGGGCTTTTTCACAATCCACAATTATAGCACAATAATTTCACGTCGACTGCCATGGCAACATCCTATGGAACCTTGGGATTTGCAATTTAGGGAGGGCTGTTTAGAACTGTCAGCTGGGGAGCTCTACGAACTCACCAAACAACATATCCCAGGCTTCCATAGGATGCAGCCATGCCAGTTAAAGTGGGCTCCTGGTGCTGTGATGGTGTAGTGTCAAAAGTTCCCTAAAGTGGTCCCCACCCATTTTTCACCACAGCCCAGCTGATCAGCTAAGCAATGGCAGTGTTGTAATACAGTCCAGATTTCTGGGAGCAAAATGTCAGGGCCTTGTGATGAGAAGGGACAATTTGTTTATTTGCAAGTCCCCTTCCCGCTTCTCTGTTCCTCTTGAGCTCAGCTGTAATCCTCAAAATAGCTGCAGGAAGAGTGGATAGATTTCCCCAGTAACAATATGTTGATATTTCTCTTCCAAACGAAATATATTGATGTGGCTTAGCTTTGGATGAAAAATGAGGAGGCATTAGCCTTACAAAATACCTCCTGATAGAGATGACAGCTTTTTCTAGAACTGTTTCACTGATGGGGGTCATCATGGTTACTTGCATTTTTGGGCCCTCCTTGGAAGTGTGACTTTGGGGCTGTTACATGAGTACTTGCACTTCAGAACTGACTACCGCACCACTCGCAATAGGGGACAGGACCTCTGCTCCAACATTGCTTTCTGCTATACCAGGATTACAATGTTGCTCATTATCGAGGGATATTCAGGGCTGGGGAGAGAAGATTCTGCTACAGGAAAAGATTGCTGTTCTCTTCTGCTAGCAACCCCTGAGTGGGCTTGAGGACTGAGAATGGACTTTATCATCTGATGACACACCAGGGTTTAATCTACTCCCATACGAACTGTGGGTAAACTTCACAGCTGGCTTCTTGGATTTTTATATCTTATTAGCAACAAGAATTGCCAAGTATTTTCTCATTTTGCTTTCAAAACTCCCAAATATTCTTCTGGGTATTTCTCCTCTGAGCTTGAGACTACATCTTGTTTCCAGTTCAGTGGATAAATTACATGAACATTCTTACAAAACACAAGGAATGTTATACAAACTCATGGAAGATACTTGCAATGAAATCTATACCCTCTCTCTGCATATATGCATGTGTGTAGGGCTGAGAGAGAGAGAGAGAGAATAAATGATAGATTAATAACCAGCAAGACATCTGAAGTAGATTCATTGTAGGATTAAAAAAAAATAAAAAGGAAAGAGTGCATCCAGATTAGCTGAAAATTCTCCTGATTTTCTTCCTGCTTTTTCTGGGTTAATATAAACCAATCTGAAGAGATGTAGAAAATGTCTCTGATTGTACTGGGATCTGATAGAAAATATTCTGTGGTAAAACAAAATGAAAATAAACAAAATGAAAAAAATAAATAAAAATAAATCAGAAAGAATAGGAACAATATGTGGGACTTTCTGGTCTTTTCACTCAGCCTGGATGCCTCCAAACTCTCCCCATGGACAAACACTCTGACTACTATTGTGGCTCAGATGGCAAGTGACAACAGAAACTGAACCAAACAAGATCCTCTGAGTGACAAGCGGGACATGTCAATATGACTGGGAAGATTTGTGGTTTGCAGAAATCGGGGGTTTTCCAAAAGTATAACATCAATCACTCCCAATTCAGCCCAATGAGAACTGAGTGTGCTCAAAATGTTGAGATAGAAAATGAAAATGGAAGATGCAAACAGCAGAATTCTCTGCTAGAACTCTTCATGGATTAGACAGGTGAAGGTCCCAGGAAGGAAAAGAGAAGAAAAAAATGGTGCGCTCGTGTGCGTGCGTGCATGCGCGTGCATGTTTTAATTATTTCTGGAGGACAAGAACTGGAAAAGTTTTTTTTTCCTCCCCAAGTCCCAGTTCTTCAGACCCTATTTGCAGCATGTAGCATCTTGAGAGAGAAAAATGGCTTGCTGACACCCTAATATGCCAGCTAGGTGTTTAGGATACACTCCAAGATTTAGTGGCAGGTTGCAATATTGACATCAAACCGTTACTAAATGGATTTCTGAGACAGAGACATCCCAAAAATGTGATTTTTCCTCCAACAAAAAAACAACCTGTGAAAGAAAATACTTATATAAAACTGTGACTGTTCACAGGCTTTTAACATTGTCTGGATGAACTGTGGTTCTGCAGTACTGTATTTCAGCTAAATTGATCCTCTTGTTTCTTTCTGTCCTGTTAATATACTCCAACCTAAACTATATCGGTAGTGGGAGAAGGAGAACAGCACTTTTCAAAACCCCTCAAATAACTATCAAAATGATTTCCAAAGTCCGGTGCTGTGAGCCTAAGTCTTAATGTCAATATTTTAACAAGTTTGGCATCAGATTAAACCACCAGTAACAATAATTTATACCCTGCAGAAGATCTAAGGTATTCCAGATGTAAGAGCAGCCAATCAATGGGAAATTATTCTAACCCTATGATGTTCAAAAAGAACATGGGTTTGATGTCGAAAAAAAGGAAGATTGGCTAAGCTCATGACTGGGTGATGCTGGATGTTCTTCAGATGTTTATACCAGCTCAATCTTCAGGGAAAAAGGGTTTGCTATTTCTGTATTTTCCAGGCAAAGTCAAAGGTTTGAAATATCCCAGCTCTCAGGCCCAAGATGCATTGAACCTGTCGCTTTTGGCACCTCCCACATTTATTTTTTAAAACTCTCGAGTTCTTTCCATCCCAATATGGTTTAAAAAAATGAAACAAAATCCTCACTGAAACAACTGAACTGAGTCCAAGGCCATTTCTGAATTAGACTGTTATAGTGCTGTTATTCCACTTTCATCATCCTATGGAATTCTGGGGCTTGCAATTTAGGGAGGGGCCTTTGGGCCTCTCCCTAAATTGCAAACCCCAGGATTCCATAGGATGTTGAAAGTGGAATAACAGCACTATAACAGTCTAGTGCGGAAATGGCCCAAGATCCAGTGGTGTGATTCTGCTGGTTCTCTCTCTTTGTTCCAGATTTAATGATCTCACCCTTCCTACTGAAGCCACTAGTAAAGCTTAGAAATGTGCATGGGAAACTCTCTCTGGAACAAAGTTTTGGCACCCTTCGAGGGCTGCAAGAAGGAGAAAGGGAAGAAAGTTCCAATTTTCTGCTGTTGGATCTTTGCTTTAAGTGTTCTTAGAAGGAAGGAGGATAAAGGATCCATTGTAAATATAGTACATCACACATTATGGCTTAAATCCTATTGTTAGTCATAACTAGGGTAGTATTCAACAAGTGCAGAACCCATCAAATTAATTGGATTTACCAGCATGCTGACTCAGCAATTGAGTTAATGGGTCTACTCCAGTTGGGACTAACCAACAAGATTCCAACCATGGTGTGAGAATCTTGTCACTCTAGAAAGCACCAGGTTGTTTTCATAAGAGAACATCACCTTTCAATCTCTGTTGATACCTGATGGCCCAAGGAGGAAAAGGAAGGGGGATACAGATCTTCTTTGGATATTTTTAAACAGAGGCTGGATGGCCATCTGTTGGGAGTGCTTTGTTGGGATGTGTTCAGGGGGTTGGACTGGATGGCCCCTGGGGTCTCTTCCAGCTCTACGATTCTATGATTCTTTGACCTATGGTGGCATCACATTAACATAGCAAACACCATGGTTCTCTCCTGATTTTAGAGAAAAGATGGAAAGGTTTTCTTTGTTCTGTTCTTTTACTATTTGTTTGCTATTTACTTGTTTGTTCTGCCCTGCACTCCACTTGTTTTGTATTTTGTATTAACTGGGAGAAGTTTAACCAAAAAAACCAAAAATCATAACTGGAATGTGTAAAGTTTGCTATGGCTCTTCCTTCTTTCTATTTATGCGTATCTGCCCTTCAGACATTGCCAATGCTTACATATCAATGTATGTGAATATTTTTATATTATATTATCTGCACTATTCCAGCAAGATGCTTTTTGTGCAGTATTTAAAATGCTGATTACATGCCTTCCTGGATATTGTCAAAACACTACACAGAAAGAATTTTGATGCAGCTGTATGTAAAGTAAAGAAATTTGGTTACAGAATGATTGTTTGTCACTTATATTGCCTAGATTTTTTTTTTTAACTCATATATTTTGGCAACATGAAAGGGGCAACATTCACCACCCCTTTCCAGCTGTTTTATTCTTTTTCCTTAGCCCTTCCGTCCTCACTTTCCCATTTTTCTAAGATTGAGAGTCCAGTCATAGAGAGAAAGGGACATAGAGAGATCCCTGGAGTCAGAAAGTAGGGAATCTGATTCTGGATCTCTCCATCCAAGCATCTTTCCATTCAAGGAACAGCCCTTGGACAACAAGACTGCAGCAATAACAAATATGGTAATCGACCAAATTTAGTCTCATCAGAAGAAAATACCTTTGTGCGTTATGTTAAATATCGAGAGCCAAAGTGAATATATACACAGAAACATACATCTATAATTAAATGGCTCTGAGTTTCAAAATCCATTCCAAAAGTGTTGTAAACTGTGTACCATTGTAGATTAATGCACTGAATACATTTCCACAGAGCTTGATGTGTTTCATAAAAGGTCCATTTCAAAAGTGTGCTGTATTATAGGTGAACAGTTGCAGTAAATAATCTTGTTACAGAAACCTAAGCAATTTTTACAAGGCGTATTTCTGGCTGACTGAACAATTTATTCTCCAGATGTCACATTGTATTTTTCCAATATAAGATGAAACAGGGTTTTGTTTTGGTATTCTTTTTTTTAAAGAAAGAAAGAAAGAAAGAAAGAGGATAAAGGCAAACCACTTTGTTTAAGGAGAGACAGAAACAAAGGCAGCTTCCTTAAAAGAGGACGATGCACTTGTAAAACTACTGCCTATTTTTTCAGACGGACTCACCTGATGTCTGTCCATTTTAAATTTTAATTCTCAGCAACAATCAACCAAGTCAACAAACCCTTTTCCTGAAAGACAGAAATGCACTTTGCAGGGGAAAATGTGTATGTAGGCAAGGACATGTACTCATGTGCTGGCCATTGCGGGAAACATTATTATTGTGGTGGTTGTTGATTATGATGGTAATGATATTATATGTCTTCAAGCTGACCTGGACTTACACTGACACTATCCTAAGATTTTCTGTTGGAGGTTGCAACCTTTGCATGTCTTGTGCTCACCGGCGAAAGTTTGCATGATACTACCCGGGAGTTTAGGCATAGCGTGTTTATGGCTACTTCCTGCTTGTTTTTTCACACCCGTTCTCTTCCTGCATCACATAGACACCTTCCGTTTGTTCTCTGGGTCTCATCTGCTCACATCATTCCTTCCCACCTCTTTTCCCTGTTGACCGTCAAAAATGTGCTTTCTAGAGCTCTCTCTGGATGAGATGCTCCAACTCTTTCCGAAACTATTTAGTACTCTATTTATTTGTTTTTTACTTTCTTTAAGAAGATGAACCTCTGTTGATTATGCACAAGTTTTTTTGTTTTTTTGAGTAAAACTATTTTTATATATCTTACCGAGGAGACTAAGGGCTTTTTCACCCTACTCTGTTATAGTGATATTATTCCACCTTCAACCTCCTGTGGAATTCTGGGGTTTGTAGTTTACCGATGCCAAAGAACTTTCTGGCTGAGAAGTCGAAAGGCCCCTCCCTAAGCTGCGCCCTGGTGGCGCAGTGGTTAAATGCTGGTACCGCAGCCACAAGGTTGTGAGTTTGATCCTGCCGGCTCCAGGTTGACTCAGCCTTTCATCCTTCCACGGGTCTGTAAAATAAGTACCCAGCTTGTTGGGAGCAATCAGCTAACAGATTGTAAACCGCTTAGAGAACACTTAGCTGATAAAACGTATAGAAAAACATGTGCTATTGGTATTGCTAAACCCCAGGATTCCACGGGATGTTGAAAGTGGAATAACAGCACTAGCACAGCGTAGGGTGGAAAGGCCCTCACTGTTCAGCAATAAATAAATCCAAATAAATAAATTGACTCAATCAGTCTATTTTGGGCGGGCATGAACAGCAGCATCAGAACTGTCTCCATCCAGGCTGAAGGGTGGGATGGGAATATAGGTGGGATTTAGAGGAACGCAATGAAGTCAAGACCGAGAGTTGTTCACATCTTTAGTTACATTCTGTTCTAGTTGGCTGGGTCTCCCCCCCACCTCCAGTTGGAAATGTCCATGCTACATAATGAACCTGTAATTGCAGAATTACAAATGGTAAATGCTTGCCAAGTGCAGTGACGCTGAAGCGTTCTGTTGACTCTTAACTTCAGAGGAATATTTTGCAAAGGATTATGGACAGTGATGAAGGACGCATTTCACTGTGTAGTTTTGTGACCCACTGGAGGAAACAAAACACTACATGGAGACATGAGGGAGCCTTCTTTACTGTGGCCCCTGGTTCTAAAATGTCCTCCCCTTAAAGGCCTAATTGGTGACAACATGGGCTTCATTCTAGCACTTCAATAATATTTTTTTTTCTTTATTAATTGCTCTGGGAGGCCCAAAAATCATGGTCTGAGCAGGTTGTGAAGTTTTGTCAGCAAACATGGTTTTAAATTGTTTTAAACTCTTTTGAGTTGCTTGTAGCCTTCTTAAATTGTTTCAAATTATTATATGGCTTGACACTGAAGTTTTTTGCATTTTCAGTGACTTGTCTTGAAAGCTCTGGATAAAGAACAGGCTATAAATACCTCCATAAGGAAATAAATATTCTGTGAACTGAGTATGACCTCAAGCACCACCCAATATTTCTTTGTGTCTGCATGTTTCAGGAAACGATAGGCACTCGTGGGCTGGCTCTTAAAAGAATGCCAGGATTCCCTCAAACTCATTTTGGAAACCATAAACTTTCTAAAGCAGCAGAGTTTAACATGCTGAAACTGATGTCTTAATGACATAATTCCAACAGAGTTAATGAAGGCTGACTTATCATAAAGAGATACATTAAAATAAATAGAAATGATCAGGAATGCACCACTGCCTTTTGTGTTATGGAATTCACATTCATGCCATCATGTATTCGCTACTCATTCTCTCCTAATGAGAGCTGGCCCTGCCATTAGGCAGTGTGAGGCAGCTTCCTTGGGAAGTGGATTTTGAATGTCACAGGAGGGCAGCAAAATTGGTATTTATCTATGTTACACCTATATTATGTCTATGTTATACCTATGTTATACATATGAAGCACAAACCAATGCAAACCATGAATAGCTACAAAAGAGAGCCATCCAGTGGTCTCAGTGGGCTTTCCTACCTTCCAACAATTCTGGGACACACGTGGCCATGAACATCAGAGTGTGATCAAAATGGCAGAAGCTATTAATGAAGAAGCTCAGAAAGAATTTGCTTTGCACTGTCTCTGCAGGCAAGATTTTGCTCCCTCCTGCCCTCTCCCCACTGCCAAGTTAACTATTTTTGCACTTTGAACTCAGTTTGCAGCAACTGAAGTAAGCTCGGGCAAAGAGGGAAAGGGGGAAGAGGAGAGAGAAACTGGGACATTTCAAAAGAAAATGGAAAAGTGGGAAGGTAGAAGATTAATTGTGATAGTCTTTTGTCAAATTGGGACAATTGGAGGGTATGATTTACCAAAGATTGAGGCCTAAATCCTACTGTCAGTCCTGAGGAGAGTGGGCTCACTGAATTGACGCAAGTTTTCTATGGGTCTTTCCCCACTACCCTGTAATAGTGCTATGATTCCACTTTCAACATCCTATGGAATCCTGGGGTTTGGAGTTTAGGGAGGGGCATTTAGAATTCTCATCCAGAGAGCTCTTTGGCCTCAGTAAATGACAAACCCCAGAATTCTGCAGGATGTTGAAAGTGGAATAATAGCACTAGAACAGTATAGTGCGGAAAGGTCCTATGCTTTCACTCGGAATATAAATTCCATAACACAAAAAGCAGTGATGGGTGACAGAGGATTCATCAGGTCTGTCCCTGCCAAATCAGGGCAGTTGGAGGCATGGACCTTTAATTCCAAGTAAATATTCATTGAAATGAAGTCATAGTCCTAGCTTTGATTCTCACTCCTAGCTAGAGTAGATCCATTGAGTCAATGAGATTTATATATGTGTCTAGCAATTGATTCAGTGAGTGTCCTCTGCTGGGAATAGCTCGTGGATTTAGGCTGTAGTGTGGTACTGAATGTGAGCTATACTCAAATATGTTATTTCCATAATATCAGGAAATACTGGATTGTGTACACAGAACTTTGCCATAGCACCAAACGGAGTGAGTACATTCATTACAGGCCGCGTCTCTCTTCTGTCCTGTTTTCTCCTCCTCTGGCTACTTAGTCAATGCTATTAATCAAAATCCTATAGCAGAAAATGCATGCATAAGTCCAACACATCTATTGCCATGGCAACACTTCAGTCTCTTGTTCATATGTCAAGCTACATCAGTGGAGATAAATTCTTTTGTTTTCACCCTGGCGGTCCTCTCTGTTTTGGTTTTAATCCATGGCAAAATACAGTTTTGGCTTCCTGGTCTTAAAATAAAAATGCCGCCCACTGAAATTTCCCCAAATGCATCTTCTCTCCCCTGCCCTGCATCAGCTGAACAGTTGTAACATTACAGTTTGACGATTAAGGTTATAATAGCAATTAAGGTATCAGGACAGCCTAGTCCTCATGATATTGTTTTAATCCATGTGATGGCTTGGGAATTTAATTCCTTCTGAAAAGAAGAGCTTATTGAGGTGAATATAAATCGTTATGATACCAGAGCACAGCATTCTCGAATTAGATTTCTGTATTTCAAAGAAAATGTCTCTAAGCCATGAGTGAAGTTGATCTAATTCATTTTTCCAGCTATGATGTAGACAGTGTATAATTTTTCCTGCCATAATATCAGAGTTAATCTTGAACGTACAGATTTTCCAAGTCCATAGCAGAGGCCCGTTTTATAGTTCATTGTGATGATTGTGAATGAAAAGCTAGCTAAGTTTATCGATCAGTTATGGCTTCAGTTGAAAGATAAACAAGAGTCTTTGTGGCCAATTGTCTGTCACCTATATCCAGGTTTGGAAAGTTAAAAAACTAAAATGTCCCCATTACTCTCTATAGCACATAAATATAATATGCACTGCAGTTGTTGAAAAGTAACTTGCTGCATGATTTGTTCTATGGACAGTTCATTTCTTGTTGCTTTTTATTACCTTGTTTTGGGAGGGGAGAGAAATTAGGGCTGATGAGAGAAAAGTTCGGAACTTTAAAATATTCCAGTCAAAATGCTTCTAAAAATGTCTAGGAATGGCCATAAATGTAAGTTTTTAAGGAACTAGAAAAGATTACACATCATTACCACTGGCAAAATGATGTGATACCTACTTGTTATTTTATCTTTGGATGTAACTTTGCCAGCTTGATACCTACTTGTTATATTACCTTTGAATGTAACTTTGGCCATTTCTGTACTAGGCTGTTCTAGTGCTATTATTCCACTTTGAACATCCTATGGAATCCTTTGAGGACCCTCCCTAAACTGCAAATCCCAGGATTCCATAGGATGTTCAAAGTGGAATAATAGCACTAGAACAGTCTAGAGCTGAAATGGCCTTTGTATTTTCGCCCCAGAAGGCAATGACACAAACTCTATTGGGTCCCATACTGGAAGGAAAGCAGGATTAAATTAAATCAGATTAATAAAACTGTTACTAGTCTTAACTAGAGTTGTGTACTTTTTGTGCACCTTCAAGTCAATTCCAATTTATGGGGAACCTAAGGGAAACCTATCACATAGTTTTCTTGACAAGATTTGTTCAAAGGCAGTTTACCATTGCCTTCCTCTGAGGCCGAGAGTGTGTGACTTGCCCAAGGTCACCCGGTGGGTTTCCAAAGCTAAACAGGCATTCAAACTCTGGTCTCTTGGCACCCTAGTCCAACACTCAGACTACTTCAGCATGCTGGCTAAGTAGCCCCATGGAATCAAGAGGATTCAGTCTTCCTAAATGCCCTCCATCATTTCACAAAGCAAAACTGGGGCGCGTGATCAAACAGCATCAGGGTTTAGCTAAGATGGCAAAGGTTATTAATGAAGAAGGACAGACGAGCTAGAAGAGGTTGCAGCAGTTTGTTTTTGCCTGAGCCCACTGGGAAGGGAAAGATTCCACTCTCCTCTACTCATTGCTGAGTTGAGTCCAATCTGCTTATGCAAACTGAAGTAAGCTGAGGACAAAAGGGGAAAGTGCCTGGGAGGAGAGAGAAACTGTAACATTTTAAAACAATCTGTCTTGCCAAATTGACACAGTTGGAGGGTATCTCATTTATTTAATAGGATTTACATATAGGCCATTTCCGTACCGGGCTTCTGAAACGGGGCAGAGCGACCTGCCACTGAGGTCTTCTACACCATAAAGTGGACTGGCGTGGACTACTTTTTGTAGTTCCACACCAGAATCCGCTTGGGAGCGGCCGGAACTAGCCGGGCTGCGTGTTTTTTAAAAACCTCTTTTTCGAGGTTTTTAAAAAGCACGGAGCGCGCAGCCTCGCGCCGCTCTGTCGCCTGGCTCCGAAGTGAATTTGCAGGCGCGCGCGAGTGCGTGCCTGCAGATCTGCCGGGGGCGGGCTTCCGGCTGGCGAGCTTCTCCGGTTGGTGGAGAGCCTCCACCAACCAGAAGCCGCCATCTGGGACGCTGGAGGACTGTGGAGCAGCGAGCTCACGCTGCTCCACGTGGCGACGGACTTACCCAGCTGCGGGTAAGCTCCATTTTAGTGTGTTTTCGCCCGTCCCCCCCCCACATGTGAAAAGGGCCATAGATTCACCGGTAAACACTTTATTCTATTGTCTATTCTAGTTCAGACTAACTGATAACATTCAGCCCAAGTTGTTACAGACACAAATAGCTCACTATGTCTAAGCTCTTGCCTTGACTTAGGAACCTGTATAGATCTGACTCCTTCAGAGATATTTAGTGCTTGCTCCAGATTTCGAGGTCACCACCAGTGGGTGCGTCCAGTTGTTCTTCACTGTCATACCCACTACCAAATAACTTGCTTCACCCTCTAGGTCTGATGCTCAAGGCCATTCAGATGGAAAGGCTAAAGCAAATGGAAGCTGGTGTACATTCTCACTAATGGTTCACTTAGGCCATTTCTGCACTACACTATTATAGTGCTTTTATTCCACTTTCAACATCCTATGGAATCCGGGGGTTTGCAGTTTAGAGAGGGGCATTTAGACTTCTCAGCCAGGGAGCTCTTTGGTCCCAAGAAACTACAAACCCCAGAATTCCACAGGAGGTTGAAAGTGGAATAATAGCACTATAACAGTGTAGGGCAGAAATGGCCTTAGGAAAGGTAGGTAGCCCCAGAAGGAGGAGGGACAACAGAAAGAGCAAAGGGCTTAAAGGCCTTGTAAAAGGTCCCTTTCACAAGCAGGGGTCCATTATGCCCATCCCCAAATTTTCGAGGGGGGGAACCATGGAGGTAGAATCCTGTCCAAAGCAAAATCAACCTGCCCAGCACTTAGCTTTTGGGATTGTGACCTGTGAATGCAAATGATAAGCAGTGGTATTTTTTAATGGGCAGGCTAAATACCCTAAAGATACCAGATCCCATCTGATCTTGGAAGCTAAAGAGGGTCAGGTCTTGAATAGTAGCTTGATGGGCGATCACCAATGAATACCAGGTCCTGTGGGCTATATTTCAGAAGGGTCAGCACCAAAAAGGCCATCTCTTTCATTTTCTATTGGCAAAAATCTCAGAGGCTGAAGTGGAGACTGAGCACAGATGTCCAGCTGGTTGATATGCAAGGGGTCATCTGCTGAGATATGCCTCTATCAGGATATTTTAATTTTCAACTAACAAATGAAAAGTAGGGCAACTCATTTCCCATCTTGTATTAGCAGGTCCTCTCTGTTAAAAGTCCAAGGACCTTCAACCTTCTTATAATGACTTTAATATGGAGAAGCAATGAGCATTTTTTAAAAAGTTAATTCTACGATGACATATTAATATTCAGGTGGACATGAAGCTGACATGTTCGAATAAATGGTAGCTAGAAACAAAAGATACATTCTTCCCCCTCCAGTTCATTGTTCAATATTTCATATTATTAATCAGAATTAATCACAGGATTAATGCTTTGTTTAATAATGTGTTTAATGTAAATTAAAATGTAAAAGATCCACGAATCAGACAGTGAAAAGACTATTAAATCTTTCCTTTGTTCCTTTAACTGCTTTAGGCTTCAAACCTCAGAATCATTTACTCTGGAATGGTCTCATTGACTTCAATTAGTCTAATAACCTTTAGTTAATTTTCTTCTACTGCTATGTATGATATTTTATGCATTTTTTAATAACTTGGATTTTTAAAAAAAAATAAAGTCAAGACAAAAATGTATAAATAAGTAAATCCCACCTAAAATTGTTGAGTGTGGGTGACAGTAGAAATAATCCATCAACAGGAATTAGGTGCTCATTCACACTGCACAATTATAGCATTATAATTCTACTTTAACTGCCATGACAGCATCCTATGGAATCCTGGTGTTTGTTGTTTGATGAGATAGTATAGCCCTTAGGGTGAGAACTCTAAATGGTCCTACCTAAAAAGGAAATCCCAGGTTACCATGGGATATTACCATAGCAGCTAAAGTGGAATATGCAACTATAATTGTGCAGTGTGAAAGGACCCCAGACAGTCACATATGGGGAGGCGAAGGGGTGGTTCGCCCTAAGCGGCAATGTTTTGGGGACATCCCGACCCGTAGCCACACCTCTGCATGCCCTGTCCACACCCCTGGGCACCCTGGCAGTGCCCCCATGCACCACAGTCACGCCCCCCCACAATGGCCACATCCCTTGTATTGTAGCCCCGCCTCCTCCCACCCCCCTCCACATGATCCAAGCTCCACCACTGACCCCAGAGAGTTGCTCTAGACCAGGATGTAGATTTGGATCAGTCCAGCTATTCAACCCAATTTTAATGATGTTCTTCTGCATTGGTAGATACCACATCATGCCCATGGTCCATCTGGACATTTTAAGTTTCACTGGACATGACGCAAAAGGAAAAGGGGGCAATATCCCATGGAAACCTGTAACAGTCCCCTTATATTCTGTGCTGACCAGGCTTCATCTAGAGTACGATGTTCAGTTCTGGGCACCTCATTTTAAGAAGTATATAGGCAAGTTAAAGAATGTTCACAGAAGGGCAATGAGGGTGATAAGAGTTCTGAAGAACAAAACATATGAGGAAAGGTTGAAGGAGCTGGGCACAGTCGGCTTAGTGAAGAGAAGACTGAGGAGCGACGTGACTGAGGTCTTGAAATATCTAAAGGGTTGTCATAGAGAGAAGGGGGCAAGTTCATTCTCTGACACCCCAGGTCTAACAGTTTTAAGTTACAGATTTCGATTGAACACTAGAAGGAACTTCTTGGCAGTAAGAGTGTTTCAGCAGTGGAACCAACTGCCTAGAGAGTAGATAGGATCTCTTTCTCTTGGTTTCTTCAAAAAGAGGCCAGACA
Source organism: Cyclura pinguis (assembly GCA_030412105.1). NCBI lineage: Eukaryota > Metazoa > Chordata > Lepidosauria > Squamata > Iguanidae > Cyclura > Cyclura pinguis. Next base: position 26,192,778 of record CM059607.1, read on the forward strand.
GCTATGTTCAGGGGATGCTCTACCTGGTTTCCTGCATTGGGCGAGGGGGCGGCTGGACTCCATGGCCCCTTTTAAGTCTATGATTCTATGACTCTATTGTATGCTTAACTCTGGGATAGACCATGCATTAATACAGTATGATGGGGTTGTAAATCTGCTTTGGGCAGATTAGTCTAAACTCTAAAGGAGCTATCCAAGGTGCTGAACTTTTTCGCTAAATAAGTTCACCACCTTGCAAAGTTCATTTAAAGTCTAGGTTGAAAGATGGAATGGACTGCCACCTCACTGACATGGAAGCCAACAGCCACCACTGGCTACACTTAGACAAAGAAGGTTTTCTCACCTTGAGTCCTTACGGCAAACTGTATACTTATTTAGTTATCAGTTCAAGGGTATACAAACAATGTTGTTATCAACAGAGGCTATCTCTGCTTCAAAGGCTGGTGGGTAAAAGCTTCTAGGAATGGGTGAGAATTTTCATTTCTCTTTGGGTCTGATCACAATTTACCAAAATTTGAAACATTTGAATATAGGACAAAGCAAAATGGACACAGGCCATTTCCACACCGGGCGAGGGAATCGCCCCGTGACGCTGCTTACCGGGGCTTTTGGCTCCCCGGTCCGGTCCAGGCTGCTCTGGAGCAGTGCGCACTCGTCGCTCCGCACTGCTCCACGGATGAAAATGGTAGCTTCCAGTTGGTCGAGGGTCTCGACCAACCGCTGAAGCTCGTCAGCCTAAAGCCCGCCCCTGGCAGATTGCAGGCTCGCATTGGTGCAAGCCTGCAATTCTGCACAAGGGAGCAGGCTCGCACTAGTGCGCTCCGTGCTTTTGAAAAATCCCAAGAAACAGGTTTTTCAAAAGCACGCTGGACAACCACTTGGGGTCGTTCCGGAGAGGGCTGAGGTGCGGAACTACACTAAGTAGTCTGGACCCAGTCCACTCCCAGGTGCGGACGTCCTCCCTAGAGGACGAACTGCACCGTTTCTAATACCCCGTGAGGAAATGGCCACAGTTGCCCATCCCTAGGTCAGTTACCTGGTACCCTTTTCTCTTAAGGAATTCCTTGGAATCAAGAACAGGAAACAAGCCCCAAAGAGTGATCCTGCCTGGAATCCAGTGTTATTGTGAATTTGCAAATGTGGATCAGAACAGAATGTTATCATTTATAGTGAAATATATTATTATGAGATGCACAGCAGCAATGCTTAGAAAGCAGCAAACAAAAGCAGTTTTAAACTCTTTAGTTGCATGCCGTACAAACTCAGTCTTTAAATAACTTGAGTATATTCAACTGGCAAAGGCATGGCAAGAAAGAGTATTAGGTTTCTTAAAACCTTACCCTGGGGAAATGCAACCAGACTCCCAATTACTTAAACCACAAACATACCAAGAATAAGCAAACAAGTTTCCTTGTCATCATGATTTTTCCTTGACCTAGGAGGTGAATGTAATAACATAGGTTACTTGATTATATGCATTTTGATAGGTATCTCTCTCTCTCTCTCTTGTGTGTGTGTGTGTGTGTGTGTGTGTGTGTGTACCCATTATAAAAACTATCTTTTGCAGTTGGTAGGAAGCCTTGGGTTGGTACAGGGTCAAAGCTTGGAAAAGTTACTTTTCTGGATTGTAATTTCTGCAATTCCCAGTAGCCATCCTAGATGGGGGAGTCTTGGAGATACAGTATTTAAAAAGTAATATTTTCCAAGTTCTAGTTGAAGAGTGAGAAAATACCACCTGCAGTCTGCATGTGGCCCCACAACCATTTTTGCGCCCCCACGGGAGTTGAAAATCTAAATAATTACATCCCCCCCTTGGCCAAAGTAAACCTAAAATGGTTTGGGGGCCAGCTAAAAATGTGGAAAAAGTACCTTGCATGCCCCCTAGGGGCATTTGGGGCAAAATTGATTTTTTTTTTCTTGAGGTAGAGATGCAACCCTCGAAGGTTTCCTGGGGCTGGACAATATGCCCCCTAGCCTTCCACGGGTTGCCCATCCCTGTTCTAGTTGGATCCACACCTAGTCAGAGTAGATCTATTGAAATCAAAGAAATAAAACTTCAGCTATTCTCAACTAAGTTCAACCCCTTTTATTCTAGTGGATCCTGCACCTCCTAAATTGGCCTCGCGCTGTCCAGTTCCCAGTGATGAAGTCAGGTTTAACTGCTCCTCTCTTTGGCTCCTTCTCTGCAAGGAATAGAGGGCATGCCGTCTTGTCCTTTGCCTCTGGCAGCAGAATGTCTCAGGTCAGCCCTAGTTTCAGGGTGACAATTCAGGACAGTTTTTAAAAAAACAAACAAACTCAAAGTCTTATCCAACACACATTAAAAAAAAATCCCACCCAAGTATTCTGCAGTGGTAGCTTGTAACTTCAGTAGGACAATGACTCCATATCACGCTTAGTCCCAATACTAAAGGAACTACTCAGAGTGCTAAGATCTATCTTCCAAATAGGCTTAGCACCTTGGACAGTTCCTTTACAGTTCTGAGTAAAGCTTAAAGCAGATTCACCACCTCAATGACATGGAAGCCACCAGCTATTACCGATAATGTGATGGTGGAAAGTGTCAAGTATTAATGGCACAAGTTTTTCTCCTTAAGTGCCTTTATTATGAATATAATGTCCCCAAAGTTGTAATCCTCACAATACCTGCCATGAAAGAGCCCAGCTGAGTTAAATAGAGCTCCTCTGGCTTATGCAGCGTAGGGGACTGAAGCCTCAGCCAAGTGATCTATGATAGATTTATTATGCTGGAGTTCATTAAAAGTGTTCCGCTGCCATGTAAAAACTTTGCACTCATTAAACATCTTTGAAAACACATAGGATCCAGCATCATTAGACGGTATTCCTGACAGCCCATCATTTTTAATGGCACCGTTACAAACAAGTTTGGTAATGGTTCTGTTTAGAGCTCAACACAACTGGTAACCCATAATGTGCAGACATGTATTTAAGATTAGCAAGCGTGCTAGAAAGGAGGGATTAGCACACAATTAATATATGAATAATTATTTGGGTATCAAATGAAACACATTTTTAACTGCTTATCGTGACAGGCAGGCAATGGAAGATGGGAAAAATTAAAACTGTAAGATAGGATGGGAATCGCATCAACTCTTTGCGAGTACAAGATGTAGTCGAGCTAATATATGATCCAAATTGGAGAGGAAAGATTACGGAGATTATGCCTAGAGCTAATTAAAGTGATTATGCTGGCTTCTAATTGCAGCAAAAGTGATAGGTGCCAAGAGCATCTTACACATGCAATGCAAGTATCTAGAACATGGGTGCCACTTCAACAGCATTATTTCTGTAATATTTTCAAGTGGTCAACACAGGATTGACAGCTTTGCTTTTCCCCAACTAGTGACCCTACTCGATGAAGAAAAACTTGTTGAACTGGAAGCAAGGGGCCTGAGGCCTTTTCACAGTGCTGTAGCTCGTTTGTTCCATTAATTACCATGGGCAAGGTCCTGTGGATTCCCTAAGGTGAATCTATCATGAGGTTTTCCGGGGCTGAGAGTGTGTGACACACCCAAGGTCACCCAGTGGGTTTCCATAATCAAGCAGGGAATCAAACTCTACACCACCCTGGCATTCTATAGCACACTACCAGACTATAAAACTATATGTATGTTAGCTTTTATATGAGTCTTTTACCATTTGTAATGTCTTATTCTGTTATTTAGATGTATTTTGTCTGACTGTGGTGAGTTGCAATGGCTTTTAGCTGAGCAATAAAGATTTATTCATTCAAAAAACTTCAGGATTCCGTAGGATGCAGCCACGACAGTTAGTGGAATCATAGCAGCTTGGGTGTTGGACTGTGACCCTGGAAATCAGAGTTCAAATCCCTGCTTGGCCATGGAAACCCACTGGGCTGCTTTGGTGAAGTCACGCTCTCTCGCCCTCAGAGGAATGCAATGGCAAACATCTCTAAACAAACCTCTCCAAAAAAAACCCATGATAGGTTCACCTTAGCATTGCCCTAAGTCAGAAATAACTTGAAGGTGCTCAGCAGCAAAGTGCTATAATTGTGTAGTGTAAAAGTGTCCCAAGATCATGCATGGCCCCTTCTCTCTACTGAATATACACCTGGGCCTAGTTCGTTTTCCAGGGAAGAAGAGGGACAGAGGACAAGCAATCATGCACTTGGAAAGAATGTGTCAAAAGTAACGACCTAAATCCAACTGCTAGTCTCAACCCAAGCAGACTTATTGAATGAATTGCCAAATGGTAAGTTGACAGTAATGCAAATCTCGTTGATTCAATGAGTCAACTGTTGTTGGAGAATTAATTGAAAAAAGTGTTCACACTAGGACAAGAGCGTACACATATGCATATGAATATTCATAAGGGAAATTTTTTAATAAAGGAATTCTGTTGCATTCACAGACTGATGTGAACATGGGCCAAACACCCAGCTGCAAATGGAAAAAGAGAGAAAATAATCAAAATTGACACCCGTAGATTTTCCCATCCCGCTTAGTTCACTCAGTTGTAGTTTCACCCACCTGTATGCAAGCCCATTCTCATCAGTTTTTCCTTTGCTGTAAGACTGTTCTCTGCCTCATGCCACTTCCAGCTGATAGGCTTACTGTACTGCATCCCTGCTAGTGGAAGCCGATGGGTTCCCAGTAGGTGTGGTGATCAATCCACTCGAAGTTTAGTCTGAACTTTAAAGCCACTGTTACAAATTGTTGAACCTGTTTCAGTGCTGGGTTCAGCACCTTGGACAACTCTTTTAAAGCCCAGACTGAAACCCAGATCAGAATTTAATTTGGGGCCACCAGTCTCTCTGGATCAGTATGGGTTCTACTATCAGTGGGGTGGGCAGTAACTTTCCATGTGAGACCGAATCACGGAAAAGACAAACCTATAATGTGGTTTTCTTGGCAAGATTTGTTCAGAGGGGCTTTGCTTTTGCCTTCTTCTGAGGCTGAGAGAATGTGACTTGCCCAAGGTTAGCCAGTGGGTTTCCACAGCTGAGCAAGGATTCAAACCCTCGTCTCCAACGTCCTGGTTCAACACTCAAATCACCACACCATGCTGAAGTCTTAAGTTTCCTGGACTATCACATGAACATGAGGTAGGGTTAACCCAATTTCATCTTTGAGTATTGATTTAGTATTTAATGTAAAAGACCTGAATCGGGCTAGAGAGTCCTATGAAGGCAGACAGAGAGCCTTCATTCTAGCACACGTTTTTCTTCTGCAAGCCTGTATTCCAGCACTGTAGATATGCTTCCTGCAGGTGGAAAACCTGCCAGTGCTAAAGATCCATCAGGATTCCAGAAAAGAAGTAGAGCTACTTGTTCTGGAGCCAGGGATGAATGCTCACTGGTGGAGCTCCTCTTCCATGGGCACCTCTGATATGATCCCTAATATGGAGATTGTCTCCAGTCTTTTCTCTCATTACAATTTATGACGCTCTTCTCAGCTCTGGGTGGGAAGGGTCAGGTTCCTAAGCCATGACTGTAGGTATTGGTGTCTCTGAGGATCAACATTTTACATTTTTGCAAAGATCCACTTGCTGGCTTTTGCCCATGCTGAAATAAATTGGTGGCCTTTCTAGACTCTTATTTTATTGAGCGGCAAATGTTCAGATATTTTCCCCCCAATGCTCAGCTTGCTTCACTGGATGGAAGTCTCTTTGCACTACCTTGCATAGAAGCACATTTTCCCAACACCCAGACAAGAGCAAGATAATATGAGAACAGAGGTACTTTTCTTCCATACAGAGATCCAATGTTAGAAGAAGAAAATGAGACAAACATGGATGTGATTCATGTGATGCATTGAAATTCAAGACCCATAACTGTACCTGCCTAGAAATTCTCCAACAGCATCTCTAAATGTATTCTGATATACTTAACATGATAGGTACAACTCCACAACAGATTCATGTTTATAGCTGCTTATTGTACCTTCATTTTCTCAGCCAACATTCATCACGGGAAGCACAGTGTTCATGGAGCAATGCTGTAATTTCAGTTTCACATAAACTGAGATTCCACCTTCATTGTGATGAAGTGTGAATTAAATATACGTTTGGAAGCAGGCACATACGTACATAAGGAGTAGTGTCCTCTGTGTTATGCTTATGGTAGAACAAGGAGGATTTAATGTAGGTTTTTTTTTTCTTTTTCTTTTGCATTGCACATGTCTTAGTAAAATTCTAATCAATAACACTTTCAAGAACAGGCTCAGAACAGAATCAATTTCTCGCCTTTTTTTTTGGGGGGGTGGTTTTTCAAGAAGAAGGCTACATTATTAGCTTAGTAACTATGAAACAGAAAGAGATGAAAGAGCGCCAGGTTTTATATTAAAAATGAGCACATCTGCTCAGTTACATAATGATAATAAACTACTCTTAGTATCCATGGCAATGGAAAAGTAATAGATGCAACAAAAGATATTTTTATACAGCTAGCTTTAAAAAAGAAGACGGGAAGGGAAAACCCCCAAATTAAAATTATCTGTATGAGGGCTGCTTTAGGTTTTTGGGGGGTTTCAGTGTAAACGAAAGCACCGTATGCTTTTTGTTAACACAAAAAAATATTAACATGTAGAGTGAAACTGTAGACTTTCTCCACCCTGCCCCCCCCCATGCATGTTGAATAAAACATGCAGAGATCCTGCATATTCAGATGTGATTTGCTGGAACTGTTTTCTTGGCACAAAAGTGCATTGTTGCTCAAAATCCAAGCTGCTGAAGCTGGGAGAAATATTATGTTAACCAGACTCTTGATGTTAAAATTTATTTATGGCCCAATCCTGTGGGAGAGTATGGCTGTAGTGCCAGTTTAGCATTGCAATTTGGTGGCATTACAGACCAACTCAGGAGTCCATCTATTGTGCTGGGAAAGCCAGATGGGGGCCGGTTTCCCTACCAGATCCCAGCACCTGAGGGAGCACTTTGGGATGGAAAGAATGTTCAAAAATATTGGGGGGAAAATGGTCAAAAAGCAGCTTTCCCAAGAACTGGGAGACCCAGATGAGGAGAAACCTAGACTAATGAGAATCTTCACACTTAGGGACTTACTTTATATAAAATTTGCACAATTTTGCACAGACAGCAACATTTTCTGCCCAGAAACATTATTTTCTGTGCCGAAGATGTTTTCTGTGCAAAATGCCACATGCAAATCTTGCACAGAATAAGACCATTTCTGCACTACACTGTTATAGTGCTATTATTCCACTTTCAATGTCTTGTGGAATCCTGAGATTTGCAGTTTAGGGAGGGGCCTTTAGAATTCTCAGCCAGAGAGCTCTTTGGTCTCAGTTAACTGCAAACCCCAGAATTCCACAGGATGTTGAAAGTGGAATAATAGCACTATAACAGTGTAGGGCAGAAAGGCCCTAAATCTCCAACCACAGCATTTTCTGTGCAGAAAACAAATGTTTCTTGCATGAGATTTTCTTTTCTTTTTTTCCTGGCTCTCAATAATCACTGAGATTTATACCTCAGCAAAAAGCAACTGCAAAATAAATGTTGCCCTTTCCATTGTTTGTTCCTTAGGCTCCCTCCTTCTTCACATCCACCTACATCACATCGCATGTTTGAGGATTAGATTATAGCTATGCAGCAGACAGGAGGTTATGCACCATGAGTCAGAAAGAACGGAACAGAATGTAAATGTTAATAACATTTAGATTGAAAGCACAGAATCTAACTTATTTTGTGTACATGTGTGCACGTCTGGGGGCTGGGGTGTTAACATGAAAGTTTAATCTTTCTAAAGTGCCAAACAAGCTTGTCAACAACAGAGTACACACTGAAATTCAGCCTTATGTAGTGCGACAGCACCACCTGCAAAGGTCCATAGTTTGATCCAACTGCAGTGACTCCTTCGGAGCTGAACCGAGAAGTTTTGCTGCCTGAACAAAGCCCAAGATGTTGCCTCCTCCCTAGAAAAGGCAACTGGACTGACAGTGGGCACTTTCCTCCATGTTGGTGATTGGAAAACATCTTCCACCTTGCCTGAAGGCAGAAGTCCGAGGGGTATGGAAAGTGATTTATCTATTGTTGGCTATATATTACATGTAAATTGGCTGGATTGTCCTTTCTCATTTCATTTTATTTTATTTTTGTTTTTGTGCAATGGCTGGCTGCTAAAATGCAATAAACTTGACTTGACTTGAAGGCAGAAGTCCTGTTTTAGGGGTTGTAGACTAGGCCACCTTAGCGTGCAGATCTATCCTTCAGCACCTTGTTGGCACCTCTTAACACAGTGGTGGAGCTTGAAGTGTGTGGAGGAGGGGTGGGAGGGGGAGGGGCTTATGGCACAGGGGAGGGGCCACCGTGTTGCATGGGGCGTGGCCAGGGCATGCAGGGGCGTGGTCAGGGTGCACGGGGTCATGAATACAAGCCGGGACGCCCCAGAAACATTGCCGCCTGGGGCAAATCACCCTCCCTGCCCCCACGTTCCTACGCTACTGTCTTAACAGGTCCTGGTTGAGGCAACTGCCTTACTCTGCTTAATGGAAGGGCTGTCCTTAAGCCGTCTATCTGCATCTTGGTCTGCTTGAGACTGTATAAATTCAGATCAGCAAACAGATAGGCAGTCTGATATTAGCATTCGGAATTGTGGAATTAATGCCAATGGCAGGATCCAGTGCAGTCACTTTATGTGTGGAACCTCTTCCATGAGCCTCAGTGGGAGCAGCAATCCCTTCTCTCCCTTGAAGCTCCCTATAAACTAAGGATGGAAAGATTGTTCCAAAATATTCCAGAAACATGGTTGAAAAACATTTTTCTTGAGTGTTAGGAAACTTTGAAGACCGACAAGGATCTTGGTAGTTTGGGGCTTATTAAGGATAAGATTTGCATATGCTTTTTTGTTTAGAAAAACAGTATTTTCTGCACAGAAAATAGCAGAAACAGAAAGGGCTATTTCCTTGGTAGAAAAAGCTTTCTTCTGTGCGGAAAAAAAAAACTCTATACGAAATGTTGTGCAAAATACTGAACTACAGTTTAGGGAGGGGCCTTTAGAATTCTCAGCCAGAGAGCTCTTTGGCCTCAGGAAACTACAAACTCCGGAATTCCACAGGAGGTTGAAAGTGGAATAATAGCACTATAACAGTGTAATGCGGAAACGGCCAATACCTATGTGATCATGAAACAGCGGCTGTAACAGAAGGGGACTCATGGCAGCTTACAAAAGACATCCATACATTCATACATACGTAATAAAAAAAAATAAAAAATAAAAATGCATAAGATTTAAAACATATTAAGATTAAAACTGTATTCAACAAAGAGCAGAATTGAAAACATTTAAAACATTACTTTTGCACGTGTATTGTTCTCTTGCGTTTGATCGTGAAATAGTTATGCCGATGAATATTAGTTCAGGTTTTTCCTTATTCGTCTTTACATGATCAAATCTCTCCTAATGCCATTCTTGCGTACTGTAAGAACTTGGGAACAGCTTGCTTTTAGGATTATGGTACCACTTTGATCTGCTGTTGTAAGGGTCAGAAAATCTCAGTTTTTACGCTGTCGAGTGTGCATGGGCGTGTATGTGTGTGTATATGTGCACACATATGTGTGCGTGTATCTTTTACAACCTCTGAGTGTTTTAATTGCATATGGTACATCTTTATTCATGGGCACATTTTAATTTTACTTTTGAAGGAATGCTAATTAGAAGCAAATCCAACTTGACATGATTAGAGTCTTTTTCCCACCTAATTTCAGTTCTGCAATTACATTTTAATTTGTTTGGACCCAGATCTCTCTCTCTCTCTCTGTCTCTGTGCACATTTCTTTCACTAAGTTCATGTTCCAGAGGCATCAGGCCTCTTTTCGTTGTTGTTATATTTTGTCTCTGCCATCTCCTACCCACTGGTATGGACAAACCTCTTAAAAAGAACGGTAGGGGAGGTTTTCTGTTCTGTTGCTGCTATTTGTTGGGGTACGGATTCCCTGACAGAAAGAAAAGAGTGGCCCAAGGCAAATAGACAATTTTGAAAATCATGACTGTACTTCTTACGAGTGCAATGGAGCCTACTCCCTAGCACGTGTGTTCTGGTGGTGGGGTGGAGGAATGGATGTATACCACCCAAAGTTGCCTTGCAAAACAATGGAGAAATTTAAAGTCGAAGGCTTTCATAGCCAGAATCCATAGGTCGTTGTGGGTTTTCCGGGCTTTGAGGTCACATTCTATTAGTATTTTCTTGTGATGTTTTGCCTGCATCTGTGGCTGGCATCTTCAGAGGATCTGAAGATGCCAGCCACAGATGCAGGTGAAACGTCACAAGAAAATACTAATAGAACCTGTCCTCAAGCCTGGAAAACCCACAACCACCAATGGAGAAAAACCTTGCATAAGGAGTTATTGTATATCTCCTTAAGCAAGAGTCTGCAATTCAACTTCCAGGAGGAGGAACAGTTACACCGTTCATCCACCCATCCATTCACTCAGCCCTTTATTTATATCCCATCTTCCTCCCAGGCTGCCCTAAGTTGGAGATGATCTGAAGGCACGCAACAACAATAACAACTATAGGAGTTCAGGCACAGTATATGTTCATGGATACTTCCTGGGTTTTTAAAGGGTTTTTTCCCATATATTGTCTCTTCCTAGATCACCTTAGCATGCGGCCATTTTCTCCTTCTTGCTCTCTTCTCCATCAGACCATGTGTTCATCCACAAATGTTGTAATTAAAGTACTTATCTGTTTTGTAAAACCAAGTTTGGCTAACCAAGCTTTTCTTTTCTCCACTTAATCCACTAAAATGGAGGTGAGCTGGGGTGGGACTGGTTGATGTTCGGCTTCTGACTTGCCAACTTGAGAAATACAGCACCATCTCTCACATTTCCAAACAATCATTGCCTTCCTCAAATTACCAGAATTTGGGAAAGGTACTTTTCTGGAACACAACTGTCAGAATAATCCAGTCAGCCATGCAAGGGAAAATATCTGTGTGGCAAGCCTTGCCCATATGATTTAACTATTTCAGGTAGAGATGACGTAATAACAAGGAAGTGGTATCTACACAACTGAAGTCAGCAGAAGTGGCTGAAACCTTCCCTGTCAATGTGGTAGTGATTCTGCTCCTGAACTTTAAAGTTGCTGTCCAAGGTACTCTTTTGACACTAGAGTTCAACCTCTTGAGTAAGCATTTGTAATGTTTGGACTAAAAACCAGAGCAGATTTGTCACATCTGTGACACTGTAGCAACCAAGCACCACTGGAGCTAGTGATGTGCAGCTGGGTATTATCCCAGAATGAAAGGTCATTGACATAATTTTGCCCTACAAGACAAGTTTTGCATGTGTCCAGACTACAATCCGTATTGTTTCCCAGTCAAAGACCTAGCTTAACATACTTTCTCCTCTCTTGTGGAGGATTCTTCCTATTTGCTCCAGCTACCTTGCAACACCTCCACCATTAACTACCCTTCACTTAGAATTCCAAGCAGGAAATAGCTCACCTCACCCTTGAAGAGACTCATAAATAGCTAAGTACCTTCTATCAACAGGGGATAAAAGGTGGAAAAAATAGCCAGTAAAAATACATAATGAAACAACTACAGAACAAACAGAGCTGTAGAATTCAAATACTTCCAAGTTATTGCCTGGACTGTTACATGGGTTTTATAGTAATATCAGTTGATTTTTAAGCTTCATGGCAATTATTTCCAACAGGCCTTAGGCTCTCACACGTTGTGGGTCGTGGCTTCGGAGTAAACTATATTATAAAATCTAGATAGGAAACAGCCATTTTTTAAAAAATGGTACATAGTTGTAAGCCATATCCTGTTCCCATAGTACAAGCAAATCCTGGGTTTGCAGTTTAGGGAGGGGCCTTAGAATTCGCAGCGAGAGAGCTCTTCGGCCTCAGGAAACTACAAACCCCAGAATTCCACAGGATATGGAAAGTGGAATAATACCACTATAATGGTGTACTGCGAAAAGGCCCTTAATTTGGCCTTCAGATTCCTCACATTGATGGACAGTTCCGCATACAGCTGGGGAGGAAAATGCACCTTTAAAAGATGTACAGAAAAATGAGATCCCAGAGGTTGATAAAGTTACTTTTTAAAAAATAGAAAACGCAACTCCTAAATCTCCCAGCTAACTTGTCCAGTGACCATATTGATCCAGGGACTCTGGGAGCAACAATACCATTTCTAAGCCCTGCACAAAACATTGCTTAAACAGATTTTTTTTTTTGTCCACAGGAGCATGTATTCAAGCAATGCTTACAGCTGAAAACCTGCATACGTCTGGGTGAACAAATACACAGTGAAAAGGAGCTCCAGAAAAGGAAAAAAGAAAAGAAAAAAAAGAAAGAAAATTGGGTGTGTGTGCGTGTAAGAGAGAGAGAAATCAACTTGAATCAAACATGGACCAGATGCCCAGATACAGAGGTGAGGAAGGAAGGGTACCCATGGATGTAAATTTTGTAGATCCAAGCACTACCAGTGCAGCAAGAAGTAAGATACGGGTTTACATTTTCCTGCACAAAAGGCAGGATGTGATCTATTTCTGCTGGATGGATGTCATCCTTTGGGTGAAATTGATTTTGGCTCTGCCTACTACCATCTGAAATGGCACTGCAGCTTCTCCAGCGTTTTCAGGACATAATTAGATAAATTCATAGATTAAGCTGCTCCTGGCAGGACTTTGCTCTTCTGTGAATAGGAAACCAATTCCACAGCACATTGAAATACAACTGGAGTTGCAATACCGAACTGGCAGGGGGGGCTTTGTTGCCAATTGTTGTGAGCCATATGGACCCACTTAAGCCCTTTCCTTTTTTGGCAGGGGAAGAGGAGGCAGCCTTTGTGACAAGCGATGAGGTCAGGTTGGAAACCAAACAGTCCAGGTGCAAAAACTTCAAAACAAGGACATCTGGATCAAGGGCTGGATTTTTGTCAGGGTCTGGAATTTGGAGAAGGGAACTGGCTCCTAACAACAAGGCTGCCATTTTCAACTTAAATAAATAAATAAATAATTTAAAACCTCCCCAGGATGAGAACTGGATTATGTCAATTCTTTCTCGTTTTAATGTACAAAGATACTGCTGAGCTTACAGGGATGTAATATTGTTCTTGGCGATAAGGAGGGAAAAAGAAGATACAAACTGTTGTATTGGGGCACTGGGGGTGGTGACTTCCATGTCAGCAGGGTGATGAATCTATTTCAGGTTTTACCCTTGATCTGTTTAAGGCTGATATCTATGCCGGTGAGCACATCTACAGTCAACAGGAACTGGTAGGGGAAAAAGATTTAGACATGGTTACAAACAGAAGCATTGCCAAGTTAGTCCAAGGTTCAAAGGGAAAAAGCAATCCTGAGCAGAGCCCAAAGCTCAGAGGAGTCTAGCCAGAAAAAGTAATCCAAAGTTATATATTAAAGGTTAGAGATCCAGAAAGTCAGAGATATTAGACAGGATTGTGTGGAATTTTGGGAGCTGTTGTCTTCAGTGGAAAAGCTTGGGCTGAGCTAATTTATTAGGTGTTGTTAGGTGCCTTCAAGTTGTTCCCAACTTATGGTGATCATATAGTGAACCTATCAGGGGTTTCCTGGGGGCCGTGTGTGTACAACATGCCCAAGGTAGGTTTCCGTAGCAATAGCATGTGTATTTCTATACCGCTTATCAGCTAGGTGCTCTCTAAGCGGTTTACAATGTGTTAGCTAAGGGAATTGAATTGAATCTTGCCATAGTCATAGTCTCAAACCACTTCACCAAGCTGACTCTTGCGTTAATTTAGGTAATCAATGCAGCTGGCCTCATTAGCTCATTGTCTTGTATTTAAAGTGGTAGGGGCATTGCCTGAGCTTTTGCTCCTTGTGCTTTAATTTAGTTCTTTGAGCAAGGTGCTGTATCTCTGCTTTCTCCTCCAGGTCTCAACATGCTTTCTGGGATGAACAAAGCTCTGCCTCTGCCAACACCGCGGCAGGATGGCCAGCTCTTCCAGCTTCAAGGTGGGCCCATCATCCTGGCTCTCTTCTTCCTCTTTTCCAAGTAGGATATGATAACTCTGAACACTGGCAGAGCTGTGCCTCCAGATAGGTTCACCACTTGGGATAAGAAGTGGATAAAAAATTGGATAAAAAAAGTAGCCCACAACCCAGAACGGATTCACCACTTCACTATCTGTCTCTTGCTGTTCCTCTAAGAAGCTAAGAGTGAAAAATATGAGATAATTTCCTAGCTCAGTGGTAGAGCACACCCTTTGCAAGCAGAAAACAAAACCTAAAATTTAGTTCCTGGCACAGAATATCAGACAAATGTCCTGCACTTCTCTGTTATTGGAAACCGTGAAGAACAACAGTCAATCAGAATAGAATAATGCTTCTTTCACACCAAACAATTATAGCATTTTAATACCACTTTAACTGCCATGAGCCAATCCCATGGAATCCTATGATTTGTAGTTTCATGAGATAGTTAGAATTTTCTGTGAGAGAGCTCTAGTGCCTTCCGAAGTTACAAACACCACTATTCCACAGAATGCAGCTGTAGCAGTTGAAATGGTGTCAAAGTGCTACAGTTGTCTAGGTTGGACGACAGTATCAGGGATCGTAATACTTTCCTAGCAACCCTGTCCATGGACAAAACTAAATGCTTGGGTGCCACTTCCATCTTAACCTACTCTGCAATACAGAAAGAGGTCATTGGTTATTGATGGCCTGGGTTGAAGACTATTTATTCAATAAATGTACGCACCAATTATTAAGGTTTTTTAAAAAATGGCAACCATTGTGCATTCCCCATTGCACAATGGAAAATACGCAGGCATGTTTGCAGATACATAATCAACTGCACAGTGTTGATATCAGTAACATAGGGACTGGGTATGATGAGGGCATCCTGGCCCATAGCCACGCCCCCATGAGCCCTGGCCACACCCCCACAGGCCCTGGCCATGCCCCCATGCACTGTGGCCACACGCTCTCCCCCCTCCACACACTTCAAGCTCTGCCACTATCAGCAAAAAGATAGTGTAGCCACTGTGTAACTATGTGAATGTAGATTTAGATCAAGACCCAGTCTGGTGTAAAAGTTTAAATACCAGATTAAGACTCTGAGAAACCTGGATTCAAATCTCGGCTGAGATGCAGAAGCCCACTAGGTTACCTTGGGCAGATCACAGTCTTTCAGCCGTGTGTGTGTGTGTGTGTGAGTGCGTATACCTTCAGGTTGCCTGTTAACTTAAGGTGACCCCACGAGTTCCATAGGGTTTTCTTTGGCAAGGAACATTCAGAGGTGGTTTGCCAGTTCCTTCCTCTGAAATATAGCCTGCAACACCTGGTATTCATTGATGGTCTCCCATCCAAGTACCAACGACAGCTGACTCTGCTTGGCTTCCAAGGTCAGATGGACCTGGTGCCTTTGTGGCATTTAAGCTGTTGTTGTTGTTGTTGTGTGCCTTCAAGTCATTTCCAACTTACAGTGACTCTAAGGTGAACCTATCACAGGGTTTTCTTGGCAAGATTTGTTCAGAAGGGTTTTACCTTTCCCTTCTTCCTCTGAATAAATCCTGCAAAAAAAAAAAAAAAAGGAAGCTTTTTATGACAGGGTCACCATAAGTCAAAGTTGACTTGAGGGCACATAACAACAAAGATTTATACTACCCCAAGCACACTGTGGGATCTCAACCATAGATTAAATCCAATTTTATTCACAACTACAGTAGGCCAACTGAAGTAAATTGGATTTTACAGTTACCACTTAGATATGTTCCCCGGTTTTTAATGAATCCACTCTAGTTGGAAAAATTGTTTTAGCTCATACAGAAAGATGGAATGAAAGGGAAATGCAGTGAACTACAGATGGCAATTGCCATCTTAAAAAGAGATGTTCCTCCTCTCATACACAGAAGAAAGATAATGCCAGCTAAGACTAAAGCTGAACAAGTCTGTCAAGCATGACTGTTCTCAGGTTCTCATTTTTGCACTAAGTTGTTTCAATTCCAGTTCTGTATCACAGTGTGCATGTTTGTGTGCACAGTTTCAGAAACTTACTTTCTGTGTATTTTTCACATGTACACATTTTTTGAATATCACTTTGCGAGTGTGTTTTTCTAAAGGCAGGCATTGTTGAAAGCCATTTTTCCCCCCATGGAGGAAAGCACTTTCGTGTGACTTTTCCAAGATGTATGCATTTTTAACACATTGGCTGGCATCCTCCTAAGTCCATATACATCAACATAAAATGGTTACGAGCATGCAAAGGTGAACTCTGAGGATGTACAACATCCAAACTCTCAGGAGAGGAGCAGAGACATAGCTATATCTTTGGAACACTGCATGAGCAAAGCCTGTAGCATGCTGATTGCACGTTGTGATAGATGCCCCCATAGGCATCATGCATCCGTTCACTAGAAGGATTGGGCATCGTGTCAGGGATGTAGCTATGCCATTGTAAAGCTATGTGTCATGTCCTCCGATGCAAGGTCTTAGCCGCACTTTTGCCTGGATAAAGTGTTCCCCGACTACATAATCATAAACTCCTGATTTGAATGTGTAATGCATTCCAGCTTGTGTTCAGGCTGTTAGAGTACAAATTTGGCCCATTTGCATTGCAATGTGAACCAAAATAATTTCTTCCCATTCGCCAGCTATGACACATGCGTGAATCATATTTTACTCCCCCCACAAAATTTAGGCTTCAGTTGCATGCAAATTATGCAAAAAGGCAGTCAGTTAATTAACTGATTAATCATATGGTTAATCAGCCAAAATGTCTTTCATGTGGAATAACCTTCAGAATAAGCCATTTCCACCATGGCATTTCAATACTATTTACCATACTTCCCCAACAGAGCCATTCACCCTTAGGTCACATCCTTCAAAAGGCCAGAGAAGGAACGCTGTGGATATTCGGCCTGTTTTTAATTAGCGAAGGTGTATTTGTGAAAGATTAATGGAATTCCCTCGTAAATTCTCGACAGGGTCAGCCTAGGACATTTTGCTGCCTGGGGCAAAGGGCAAGATGCCACACTCACTCTCCATTGTACATGGAGGAGCCAACTGGATTGGGAGTTAAACCTTACTTTACCACTGCAAACAGGACAGCATTTTGCATCATAACCAAGCACAACAATTGAGCCATGTGGCATGTTACAACTGTGTTCCCCAAAAGAAGAGAATGATCCAGGAAAGGGGTCAAAAGAAATGGCTGTGCGAGTTTATACTGCTGCCCAAGTGGTTTCCCTGTCAGAAGGCTGGCGAATTGGCTCTCAGGAGCTATCTAGGGTTCTGAAATAGGTTCAGCATCTTGGACAGTTCTCTTAAAATAAGCGTCTGCTTCAAAGGCAGAAAAAAACACAGGCTGTGAGCTCCATGTGCACCCAGGACCATTTTTTTTTTTGTGGCTACCAGGGCAGAACACCTCCTTTATTATGGATTGGTGTCCATTTATTTCTTTCATTAATACAAGCAGAGGTAATCTAGATCCACCTGGTTCTTGTGTCAGCCTTTGGAATAACATCTTACCTTGAAGGCTAGAAAAAGAAATGGACGTATAGGAGTACATTGCATATGAATATATTAACATGTTTCGTTGAGGAAGGTTGACAGTCTGTAAATTTTATTCTGTTCAGCTGAGTTTTGTTAAGTTATATTTCTTTCATATTATTATTATTATTATTATTATTATTATTACTATTATTATTAATTTTAAAAAGGGGGGATTTGCTCCCGAATGCACTCAAATGCCCTTTAGGGGGCATGGGGGACATTCTGCCCACATTATCCCCCCCCCAGCCATTTTAGAAGTAGCCTTTTCCTGAAACAGGAGGTAAACAGGATGTGACTTCTGGTCACATCCTGTTGCTTTAAAAGCCCTCTCCTGGCCCCTAAATGGCCCAGAAGGGCCCAAAAATATGACAGAAGTTCACCTATGTCCCCTGAGTGCATTTGAGGACAATTTTTATTTTTACGGTGAGACTGCAGTGCTGGTTTAAAGGTCTCCTGGAGGGACTCATATCTCCCACCACTTCCTCCAGTTGCCACCTTGATCTACTGCCTGAAGCAGTTTATTAATTCTGCCTAATGATAGGGCCAGCTCCGTTTCTCAAACTCTGCAATGCAATAATTGCAACAAAGTAGAATGGCTTTATCATTGTGAAAGGTAGCATCCAGGCACTAAATCCATATGTAATGCACAAGTTATGAAAGGTGAATCTTAGATGTCTAAACTGTTACTGTCTCTTTTGGGGACTCAGCAATTAAAGTTAGAAGAAAGACTTTCCCTCTTTCTCATATATATATACACCCCACATCTTAAACCTCTTGCCTGTCATAAAAATCCACATTACTCCTCTAAAGGAAACCTCAGTGAATTTTAATATCTGGAGCAATACTGAGAGTGCAGCTCCTTCTGTCTGTGAAAATATTAATGCTGCACTGACTTAACATCTATGTTAAATTTTGTAATTAACTTAGCTGGGATAAAACCCACGTATCCAGTTTATCACCTGCATAGTAGCATTCATAGAGAAGCAGGAGCTTGAATCTCAAATGGTCCCCAGCAAATCTCCTTACATTAGTTCAGTTTTTCATTACTCTCATGGACATGAGAAAATAATTAATTGAGCTCTTTGATATTATAAGCTATTGAAGCTCAGTAGCATAGACGTGAGTTGTCAAGGTTTCTCCTGGCCTTATACATCAGACAATAATAATATTAACATTTTCAGTTCATCTTTTGAGTGCATCAGCTGTGTTCATATTTATGAGGTGTAGGCGGGGAAGGGATAAATCAATAAATAAATCAAAATCAAAAAATAAGTCAGAAGGTTGACTTTTTTTAAAAAAATAAATCATCACATTTTTTCATTACATACTGGGTGGCTTCAACTGTATCGGGCAATCTACGATATGAAAGTGAGTGACTTCATCTGTTTGTCTGTGTCAGGCAGGCGAAGACCTCATATGATTGGCTGTGTGAGGTGAGAAGACCTCATATGATTGGTTGGCTGTGAAGATTCTATGGAATCCTGGGGCTGGAATCAGGGAGGAGCCTTTAGAACTCTCAACCAGAGAGCTCAAGCCAGTTGCTGTGGAGACGAGGCCTAGCAGCTCTGAATGCAGATCGGATTGGGGAATATGGGGAAAAGTTACACATTCTGGACACACAGGGTCTGAAATCTGTGTATTTCAACCACATCTAATTCCTAAGGTAAGGCAAGGTAAGGTAATTCCTAAGATATTTCTAACAAGAATTACCTATGAGAAAATACAATCCCAGGCAATCCAAATAAATATGCTAGTAATAAATAAGTACCAAACATAGTCCCACCATGAAACTATCTTACTATCATGGTTGGATTGCATTCCCTTCCTCAAATGTAAAGATATATCACTGAATACCAAAAATCAGGATTGTCCCTGCCATCATATTTCTGACTTTTGTATGTGGTTGTGAAAACTGGACAGTGAAGAAGGCTGATAGAAACAAAATCAGCTCATTTGAAATATGGTGCCGGAAAAATTTCTGTGGATACTGTGGACTTCTAAAAAGACAAATAAATGGCTCCTAGAGCAACTGAAACCCAAACTCTCCCTGGAAACCAGAATAACCAAACTGAGGCTGTCATACTTTGGATATATCATGAGATGGCATGGTTCCATGATGGCATGAGATGGCATGACTCCATTGGAAAAGACAATAATGTTTGGTTAGGTACAAGGCAGTAGGAAAAGAGGAAAGGCACATTACAGGCAGACAGACCCTGAGTCTCCAAGGCCTGAGAAGGGCTGTTGAAAACAGGATCTCCACAAGTCAAAGTTGACTTGTTGACAGTTAACAACAACAAAATAAAGCACAGCACCGATAGAAATACAATTATGTGGGTTTTTAAGGATATTTTCCTCATTTTTAGAAATGTACAAATGGGCCAAACTTATCGAAGTGCTTAAGAACTCCTCCTCAATTGATTTTGAACTGCATATTTCTTTCTTGAGAGCCATCATGGTATAGTGGTTTGAGCATTGGACTACGGAGATCAGAGTTCGATTCCCCACTCGACCATGGAAACCCACTGAACACATCACACACTCTCAGCCCCTGAAAACCCATGATAGGTTTTCCTTCGAGTTACCATTAGCCAGAAAGGACTTGAAGAAACAGAACCACAACAGTTTGTTTCTCTGTTAAAGCACTTTCAGCAACATCTTTGCCAGTCATTCAAATCAGCAAAGATCTTGGTTTGTATGTTGGTATGTTTTGCTTTGAGACTCAGGAAATTATTACCACCCTGTTGTTCCTGTTGTTGCTTTAAAAAAAAAACAATTAATTTCTACACTAGCAGTTAGTAGAAGTAGTTCAGGAATTTTCTGGACACCTTTGCCAACACTAACAAAAGTCTTATCCCTACTGTTGGAAGCAAAACAATGGCTAGAATCAAGTGCGAGGGACTTTGCCAGTCTTCTAATTAGAAATTTTGTGACAAGCGGGCAAGACAATGGCACAGGAGAGCCAAAATACACTCCAGTTGGTTGAAATTTCTAGAAGCCTCTTGCAATTAAGCATTCTTATTTTCTTTTTTCAAGGTCTTCCAGGAAATGAGAGACTTTTTGCTGAAGACTGACTGAATCTCCTCCGCTCTTTCAGGAACAAAGAAAGAATTCCTGTCTTCCTTCTGCTCCTAAAATGAATCAATAGCGGAAATGGACAATTCTGTTGAAGAGAGGTAACATTTCCTTGCTTTCCAGGCCTTCCTTTCGGCCACGGTCTCTGAAAGTACTCCTGAACACTTCCATCTTCATTGGAGTTCTTCTCCAAATGGCAACCAGAGGTGACGTCACATCACTTCCTGGTCACTATTTTGAGAAGGAATGTGAAGGGGACTTTTTGTGTGAGACTGGGAGTGTTTTTGTACACTGTGGAGACTTTCCACATGGCTTTCTGATGGAAATGCCCCCAAATTGCACATATATATATATATACACACATACACATATACATATACATATATACATATATACACAAATATTTTAAAAGAAGGGGTTTGGGAGAGTTGGGGGCTGTTGAGGATTTCAAACCTACAAACGTGTTTAAAAAGAAAAAAAAAAGCTGTTTACAATGATATGGCCATGCCTAAAAGTCCAGCTGCCTAACTAGAGGTGGCTAATGGCTTCCATAGTGGTGAGAGACTGAGCCCAATCCAGATTTTAGTTCAAGTTTTAAAGGATGCAGAGGTTCAGCCCCTTGGGCAACTGCTGCTGCTCTTGCTTCTGCTACACCACCAGCAGTCCCACCTCCTTCTTCTTCCTCCTCCTTCTCATTTATATCCCACATTCTCCCCAATACTGGGACTCAAGGTGACTTTGGTATACTTGTTCTGTGCCTTCAAGCTGATTCCAACTTATGGTGACCCCCATCCTAGAATACGCTCTGAAGATTTCTTCAGAGGAGGTTTGCCGTTGCCTTCCATGGAGGCAGCTGATATCTTCCATGTCAGTAGAGCGGTGAATCCATTCCAGGTTTTAGCTTGAATTTCAAAGGCGCGATCCAAATTGCTGAACCCTCCCCAAAATAGGTTCAGCACCCTGGACAGATCATTTAAAGTTCAGACCAAAGCCCAAAGGAGAATCTTCATCCTGTTGACATGGAAGCCACCAGCTGCTTCAGAGAAACCGCTGAGGCATATTTAATTTTAAAAGCCCCCTCCATCTTCTCAGTTTTGCAATCAGGATAAAACGTATTTCTGAGCCAACGAATCTTGCCTTACCTGAACCTGAACATAGGAGGGCTCAAAGCACATATATAGCATTACGATTTTTTTTTTTTCAAATATGAGAAAAAGAGATTCTCAATATTATCTCTCTTTCTTTTTCTCTTGCTTCTTACCCCCATTTTCCCTCTACAGTTGCTAATCTATACTCAGTACATGCCTATGAGATTTACATATGATTTTAGCAAATCTCCCAGCCCATTCTGCTATTGAATTTCTCAGTATGTGATTTAGAGAACTGGGTGGTGTGTGTGTGTGTGTGTGTGTTTAACGTGTCAAAAGCATATTTAAGCAGATAAGCCCAGACACAGCTTTTTTGCAGCCTACAACAATTGAGTTAACACTGCATTGTCTAGCTCTCTCTGTTGCTCTGGCAGATTTAACTGCTCCTTTTACTTTGAAGTGTACGCCAGTCAGATGTCAGTTAAAACAGGGTTGGAAGACATCAGTGTCGCAAAGTCTTTTTTTTTTTTTATTAGGACCTGGAGATCCAATAATCCAATCCAGCTGAAAAATAATGACTCAGGTAGGTGGGTATCCACTAAGAATTTAGGAACAGGGTGTCTCTGAGCATATGTTGAGTTCAAGGATATGTGATCAGTCAACCGAAGCAAAGTTCATATGTCTGGTGTTTCTGATGTCAGGGCCAGGCCTCAGGGCAAGATTTCTTAAAAAAGGAACTCCACTGCTGAGCACTGGTCCTGCACAGTGCTCCAGAGAAGTTATTTTAAACTCTCCAGGGTGCCTGCCTTGCCACTTCCTCCCTCCCTCCTCCTCTCCCAGGTTTCTCAAACTGCAGCCGGCTCAGCAGGAGGGAGCCTTTTGCTGCCTCTGGAGTGGCTGAATATGGTATTATGGGATTGCTGCTTGGTTTTTTTTTTTCCCCTTTCTTCTTGTTAACTTTCCCAGTTGCCATCCCAATTTCTTTGCTGCTGCATGCCTTCAAGAAGTTTCTGGCTTATAGCGACCCTAAGGGGAACCTCTCATGGGGTTTTCTTGGTAAGATTTGTTCAGAGGGGATTTGCTTTTGCCCTCTTCTGAGGCTGAGAGAATGGGACTTGCCTAAGGCCACCTGAATGGGGCATTCAAAACCTGGTCTCCAGAGCCATGATCCAGCACTCAAACCACTACACCCAACTTATTTACCCCATGTAAAAGATTGGAGCCATAGTACTATATCCTTTCTTAATCTAAGGCACATGTGGTTTGCACCCTTGTTGGGGGGCAAAAAAAAAAATACAATGTTTTCATTATCTCTGCTTAGGCATTTGATTTCTCTCTTCATTCCTGAATTCTCTTTTCTCTCTTCTTGACTTCTTTCTTACCACGCCATAACTCCCAGTTAAACTCTTTCTCCCTCATTTTGGTTTTCTTTCCCGCCTCCCCAACTCCTGCCTATTCAGTCAGCCTTCCACATTTGTGGGTTTGACTTTCACGGATCTGATCATTTGTGAGTTTCTCCAACCCCTTTAAAAACCTTTAAAAGAAACTCTCTGTGCTTATTTTAATAGCTTGTTTCTAGTTCGCTGCTGAAATTTGATGGTGTGAATCGTGACCAAATTTCGGCTACAGGGTGTCAAACTCAACCGCCACTGCGAAATTGGTCTTTACACCTATTGATGTTACTGACCTCACTGTACGCATTCACCTAGGAGTTAAGTTCTATTGAAATCAATGGGCTTACTTCTGAGTTGATATGTGTAGGACGCCACTACGAACTGACTAAAATTCACAGCCTTAATCCAAAACCCTTGTTGCTTCTCTCTATATTTAAAAATATGTGTTCATTGAGAAACAGAATTCGTAAAAGAATAAAAATTCATGGAAAAAAAAAGACTGCATATCAATAGGACATTATTAAAGAGGGGAAAGTCAGTTGCATATGACTGCACTGGCTTGGCTGTTTCTCATATTATTAGTCTTCACATGCATTCTTCTACACAAATGTAGGCATGGAACATTATGGAAAATTAAATGACAGATAATGGATTTTATTTTATTTTCCTTTCAGGTTGGTTATTTCCTTTGTTACTCCCAAACATGGAATCTGTTTATTTTTTTAAGAAGAATAAGTAAACCAAAGAGTATATAAATGAGAAGGGAATTCTGTGTGTTTACCCAAGGTAAGTATGTAAGCAGTAATAACTTATGGAGAGGGACATTGTTTGGGATTAAATTAAAGCCATTTGCTTCATGTGCGCTCATTTCTTTTTTTTATTGCTCAATTCCCTGATGATGCCATCTGATCGTTTCGGCGACATCCCCAGTGCGTTTCCCTTAACAGTCTTGCCTGGTAGGCCATTCCCCACATTTGCGATTCTCACCGTGGATTAAAAAAAAGCACTTCCTGACATCTGTTCCGAATTTGTTTCTCTTTAATTTCCATTTATGCTTCCTTATCCTAACATCTGTGTCATTCCGAAAACGGTAACTCAGACTGACGCTCTGCGTGCCATTTAAGATTTTATATTCCCCAGCTAATGGCTCTTCTTAACCATGTAGTGTTTGTCTAGCATTTACTTGGGAGTTGGTTTTGAAATGTTTCTGAGCTGTAATTCATTGGCTCCATGATATGCATTTATTATCATTAATTTTTTTCTTCCCATAAACCTTTTCTCATGTATAAGATGCCTTATGCAGCTCTAATCTCGTTTATCCTGAACAACTGTCTGATATTTTTCTATGAAGCGCAGCAATGTTGACTTCTCAAGACCTCTCTGGAAGCACAAATCACCACAAAGATTTACAAAGAGGAGGGTCAAATTAGTTTGGAGGCGGGAGCCCCATTGGCCCTCCATTATTGTTGGAGTTCATTTCCCGTTTACGACACCCCACCTGTCTAGGGCCGAGGGATGATGGGAATGACAGTTTCACAAAATGGGGAAAATCACAGGCTCGCACCCGTTAGAGGCACACATACCTCCCCCTGCCCATTCACTTGTCTTTTGCCCAGGCATGGAAAAAGAAGTCACGCACAGCCAGACAAAAGATAAGGGAATGGGAGTGGGAATATGAGGGGGAGTTATTCATGGTTCTTCCACTTTCGCAAGGGCTCTGTGCCCCAAACTCTTGCAAAAATGGGAGGGCCACTGTACTAGCATATGGAATTGGGCCCAGTTGCTTTCACAAGCTAACTTTCCCTCCAAAGCAATGTAAGGAATCGGGACAAAGCTGCCTCATTAAAGTAGCAAATAATGTCTTCTCATTTCTTTCAAATGTTATTTTTCATGGGTGTCTTGAGAGGCATTTTTACTGGAATTTTTCAAGTTTCGGGCCATGCAGGAATCAAACTGAAATTTCAATCTTTCTAAAAAGTAATAAAATTAATGTACAACTGATGGGTAGATCAACCAATAATGTAACAAGTTGCTTATTCTCATCACTGTAATAAATAATGGCAACAAGTCACTTTCCGCACAGTGTAACGAACGAGGGAATGAATGAAATGATCAAGGAAATGAGGAGCAACTTGTGAAGCCCTGGTGAGGCCTGTGGGCCATATGGCCCCCAAGGCTGTTCTTTGTGGCCTCCCAAAACCATCATTCCTGGAAATCTCAGACAGGGAGAATAGACGATTATACCACCAGAAGCCTGCAGGAGATGTGATTCTTATTTCAATCAACATGTTCCTTCTACATGTTCCTTGTTTCAGCTTTCAGAACCATTTTTGAGAACATCCCCCTAACGGATAGTATGGTGGGCCCAGGTGGGTGAAAAGTACCTTCCAGTGGTTGTCCATCCCTGCTTTCACATGATGTATTTTAATATGTTTTAGTGCCAAATCATAAACAATTTGGCCCTCTGTGACTATTGTTGTGGTGTGTAGATGTTATGTGTTCAACTTATGCCATCCCTTAGGCGAAGCTATCATGGGGTTTTCTGGGGCTGAGTGACGCACCCACTGAGTTTCCATGGTCAAGTGGGGAATCGAACCCTGGTCTCCAGGGTCACAGTCCAATGTTCAGACCACTACACTATGCTGAGTATCACTCTGCAATTATTCTTTAAAAAAATAAAAACAAATATCTGGTGTGGGAAGGCTATAGCAAGGTCACAGCATGGACAGAGGGGCCTTTAACTAGTGTAGCTGAGTGAAATAAGGCACACTTTAATAGTGGTGCAGAAAAAGCAATTTCCACAGGTATTGTCTGTGTAAAGTTTCCTCTCCTACCCAAGCATAAAAGGGACAGGAGCCCTGTCCATTATTTCACCTGGCAACTATTTGGTCATTTCTGCACGAGACTGTTATAGTGCTATTATTCCACTTTCAACATCCTATGGAATCCTGGGGTTTGTAGTTGCAAAAACCCCTCCCTCAACCACAAACCCCAGGATTCCATAGGATGCTGAAAGTGGAATCATACCACTATAACTGTCTAGGGCGGAAATGGCCTTAGGTTTAACCCTTTGCCCTGTCATGATTCTGATCAGAATCAAGAACCAAGCGCCCTCTACTTGCAGGGAGGGAAAGATCTACCCCTGTATCTGTGCAACCAATGGCTGTGAATTTCCACTGGTATCACTGGACTTGGGCTACATCCCAAGGTCCCTAAAGCAGTGAATCTTGAGTGCAGGATTGCCTCCTAAGCCTCTTGTGCAAGTCATAGTTGGCTTTCCTTTTTGGATATATCGTTCTATAGCTTATTCAGATGTGATACCTTCTCCCCTCTTTCCCCCTCCCGGCTGTATCTTGGCAACCCGATTCATTCTGTTAACACTCAGTGTTACAATCTCTCAAAGCTGAACCATCTGGGTGGAATTAATAGGCTACCCAGAGAAATAGATGAGAATGGCCTTCCATAATTAACATGTAGGTAAAGTATATTTAACAGATTATTATAATTAATATGTCAGTTACTGATTTCATGCTAAATAGAATTGTGAACACAAGATATTAAGATTAGTTACTCGCTGTCTCTCTCCCCCTCGTTCCTGCCTCCCTCGCTTAGGCATTGCATAAAATCGCAGTGGAAAAATGAGAGTTCAGCATCAATAAAATTGACCTTAACATTAAGATTATCAGATACAAAAGACCAAGCAAACAGAGACAATATGGGTCATGGCAGCAGTAGCAAATTACAGGTTTCATCAACCGGGAATTAATACCGTGATATCTTACAGGTGACTTCCTATCAAAGAAGCTTCAGTGATATATTGAAATTCTTAATGTACTGTTTATAAAAACCAGCCAGGAATTTTTAGGTTCTTTCCTTTCTCTAATAGTTCCCCCTCCCCATCCTGCCATGGTGCTCTCTGGCTTGGCTATTTTGTCAGGAAGATGTGAAATGCAAGCAAAATTGGAAAGCTAACAAAAGGAAAGACAGATATGATCAGAATTCAGAGCGTACAACCCTGAGCGATGCATCTTCATGTAGAATGGATATAGTTTTTATGTTGGCAGCTGCTTCATAAGCCACAGAATAACACCGGTTTAGTTTATATAGAGCAAGGATAGGAGGGGGAAAAAATCTATCACCATTCTTTAAAGTGACTTCCATGACAAATTTGCCTAGCAAGATTATTAAGTTCCATTTCTTTGCTGGCCTCTGGGAGAGGCAAGATTCATCTCTGTTTGATGTCCTCCTGGGCATTTTCAACTGAACTGTAGCTAACTGTACCAGTCAGGGGATCTTCTGAATACAATTCCAGGTTGATGGCATTTTAGCATGATATATTTGTGTGTTTCCTTTTACTGTCTATCCAGCAAATAAATCTAGAGGCATGAAGGTAAGAATATTAAATACTAGGGGATGAGATGCTCTGCCACAGAGCAAAACAGAGGAACCTAAAGACCTTTTGGGTAAATTCCTCCTTTCCAGAAATTATGATCTTGCAATTAGGATGGGCCATGTGCCCACCTTTATAGAGACCAGTCCTCTGGTTGTAGGACAGACTTTCATTTGAAGGCATTCTCTGTTCAAAAAGAATTTATCTGCAGTGTGCATTCATGCATACCCGTGCAGAATGCACTTCCATGAACAATGTCACCATACGTGCAAGTCTGCTTCTGTAAATTTGCACTGAACACAACCATTATTACTGCAATGTGCTCTATGTGGATCTGCCTTTGAAAAGTGCTTAGAAACTTCAATTGGCTGAAAGAGCTGCAGCCGGATTGTAAACTAGGGTTAGTGACAGGAAATCCAAAACTCCCTTGTTGCAACCACTCCACTAGCTGCCAGTCCATTTCCTGGCATAATTCAAAATTCTGGTGATGACCTATAAAACCTGGATTTGGGCTATTTGGAGGACCATTATGAATCCACTAGAGTGCTAAGATCTTCTGGAGAAGTGTTCTTCTGTGCTCCACCACCTTCTCAGGCTCATTTTGGTGGGAAATAGAGAGGGCCTTCTTGGTGACTGTTCCCAGACTTTGGAACTGCTGTTTACTACTATGCAAGGGACAACATCCTGAAAGGATTATATTGTAGGCCTACCTCTGCATGGATTCAGCAACAAAAGTGAATAGTAAAATAGGCCATCCTAATGCATGAAAGATTCATTTTAAAAACAAAAAATGGAATAAATCATTCCAAAACGTATTCATCCTCCTGGAAAAAAATCTGAGTAAAATGATAACATGAGGACTGGCTTTTTGTCTACACCTACATCAGATGAAGTGGACTTCAGTCCACATAAGCTCATGCTAACAATGATGTCATTCCTCTTTAAGGATGTTTTTTGGTTCAGCTTCTAATCTGATTTGTTAATCCAAGCTCCATAGTTCTATATGGAGTTTGGGCTCACTGAGATTGTGCTCAACAAAATAATATTGCTCCAGGTTCTAATTGTCTAAAAGCACAGAGAGGCATACAAGAACTAGTGGCCATTTTCCATTTCTAGTAAAGGAACTCCTTGTCAACAGAGGTGCTAATGTTTAAGCCCTTTGGTTTAAGTGTCTGCTGTTTAGTTTGGCTTTTCTTTAAATCTGTGAGAAATGAAAAAGCCTTCCAAAAGAAGGATTAACCCAAAGAGCTTTCTCTTTTTTCCTCCTGAGCTTCAATCCACCCTGTGCGGTGGTGGCGGCAGCATCCTTGTCGATTCCATCTCAAGCCTGGGATGCTTATTTACAAGCAAACTGTCTTCTGAATGTCTTACAATGGAAGAATTGTCTACCTGCTGTGCTTACCCACAGAAGAACGCCATTGCGCTAGGTGGATAATCATTTCAACAGGCCCTCTAGCACAGCCATGGTGGAAAGTTAAACACAATTGTTATCTCTTCTGATTAGTCTGTGTTTTGAACATATTTGGGTAGTTTAAGCTTTCTTTGTATATTACCAGTCTCTGATTTGGCATTCTTTGTCACTGAGGTGCTAAATCTATGCCTAGACAGGAGGGGCTAATATGGTGGAATAAATATGTATCTTGAATGCTTTGAAAATCAGTGATTTCATCAGTACACAGACAAAAGCTAAAATCATCCCATGCTGTTGTTGTGTTCCAAGATGCTGGTGATGGCACACAAAGTCCTAAATGGCCTAGCACCCCAACAACCATCAAGGTCCACCAGGGTAAAACGAAGTACTTGAAAGAGTGCTTTTCCAGAGCTGTAGATACCAGCTATCATCCAAAAAAATAACTTTTCAATGTTCTTTCTGAAATGGTACAGCTGAGATACAGGTGTTCCACCTCAGTGATGAGAGTCTACATTGTCAATCTCAACAGCACAAGGTGCTGGGCTGATATCAGCATATGATATTCTTCAGCTGCTCACCACCCCACATGGCTTCATCATGAACCACTGTTGATGAACCACATTGTACAAAAACATCCAGATGACTTTTAATTACCCCAGTGTCCCAGAGTGGTGCTGCATTAGGTGCACTGGGATAAATAAAACTGATAGCTCTGAGTTCCTTCATCTCTGACCCATCTAAAGTGCTGTTGTCTCTCTGCCACTACCACCAGAGTCCATCAGGGTAGAAGTCTACCAGAGATATCCTTTTGCCAAGACCCATCTCAGACATGGAGCTGACCCGTCACAACCAGACAGGGATAGAATCCTATTGATAGTTTGAACTGTGGTAACCTCATGCAGTGAGATTTTCCTAGGTGTTGACTCAGTGTTCAGTGACAAATAAATGTAAATGAATAAATTGATTCAACTAGTCTACTTTGGTTGGGCCTGAACAGTACCATCAGAACTGTCTCCATCCAGGCTGAACCTCACAGCCTTCTTACTGGAGAAAAAAACTGACCAGACAATCTTTTTATTGTCCACATTAATTATTATTTTTGTACAGTGCTCTTGCAAGAGAGGTAATACAGCCCTTTGGTGGATAGGAAACTTCTTTACATGAAGTAGGACACCTGTCACTCCAGTCCACTGTATTTCCTCCTCCATTCTTCATTTATGGGACATTAAAACAGAAGAAGAACCAGAGTTTGAGTTCTAGTCCAGAAACAAATGTCTTATTTGAAGAACTGTGTTCTTCCATGGGAAAGATAGCAGCCATTTCCCTCACCACTGTCTCAATATACTATTATTAGAGACAACTGATGAGGAAAACAAACAGTCAAGATAACAATTAGACGGTCAATAATGGCATGTGGAACAGCAGAGACAAGATGCAAACTGCCTCACCATTATCAAGTTCATCTGCTAAGCTATGCAGCATCTGGAGCTTGCTGGATTGTTATTTTAATCACTTCTGGATTCCCAAGTTCTTATTTGGAAATCTCAGTAAAGGAAAAACTTTCACTGGAGGAAGTGTATGCCCCTGGTTTCTTGCATTAATGGACTAAAACAAGACAAAAAGGCCTTTGTTAAAAAAACTTTTCATCCTGCAAAACTACCAACTCGTCTGTTATTTTCCCATCTTACGAAAATTGGATCTTTGCATGTGGAGCTTCATCAAGAAGAGATGTTTTTCACCTCGTCTTGCTCCAATGATGATGGGATAAATAAAAGACTATGAACAGAATCCTGTTAGAGTTATATGATTACAGTACATGTGACTTCCCTGTGTTTATCTCTCTTTTTATCGAGGGTACAGGGGACTATTTTCTACTTCTTTGCCTCATGACTTGAGCCTCCCCACAGATGCTATGAATCCCTGGGAGGGGTCCCTGCTGATTACAGATGAGGTTGAAAAGGCTATTCAGATGATGATGAAGCTGCTGGTCTGGCCTCTGAGGCATAGCTAATGTGGGGTACACTCCATCTGTGAGCACAGTCTCATTTCTTTCCTCCTCCAAGCTGAGACCTGCCAGTTTTTCACTATTTGAATTGCTTCCCCCCACTTCCTCTGGTAAGATGCAGCAGCAGTGGTCCTCTCAGAGCTTAATAGTTGTTGGGATGAAGGGGGGCACACAGAACTGTACAGTTGGAGCAGTGCATTCCTTCTGTTTGATGCAGGGTTTTGGCCAATGATTTCCCTCTGAAATAATTCAGCAATCAGCT
Organism: Cyclura pinguis; assembly: GCA_030412105.1. Taxonomy (NCBI): domain Eukaryota; kingdom Metazoa; phylum Chordata; class Lepidosauria; order Squamata; family Iguanidae; genus Cyclura; species Cyclura pinguis. The sequence goes on from CM059607.1 coordinate 26,223,885, forward strand.
TTGAGACAGAGAGAAATGAAGCAGGTGACTTTCCATTTCTTTTTCTCTAGGAACAAGTCAAACAGTGCAGAGACTTCCCTATTGCATTTGACTTACATCCTGGCCTACAAGGTGTAGTTTACTGAGCATTCAATTTATACTTCATTTCAGAGGTGTAAGGGGAAGGATCTCTATAAGCGAGCAATACATTTTGCCATAAATAGGACACCTATTCAAAATCTCCCTTTTGTGTGGCTTAAATCTGAACACACAGCATACAAACATGGAAGGCATGATGTGTCAATGCCTTTGTACTACTAAGGCTGTATTCTAGAACCCCCATCAACTTCAGTACTGTGTAGGCAGTAATAATCACTATTGGGTTTCTTAGTTTTCAGTCACTGCTGTGCATCTCAATGCCCTGAAAGTTACAAAGAAAAACACTGAAAATTACAGGAGAGGGGAGAAATCTATTATTCCCTGTGTTTGAAGAAGTGTCAAAAAAAGATGTCTGACAGAAGAAGAGAACCATTTCAATAGAAGGAATAATGAGAAGTCTACTGGATGATATGGAAGGTGGAAGACAACAACGCTATTTTATTAAATTAAGGAACAATCCCCTGGCAGTGCTGAATAGGTTGATTCATGGGGTTATGCAGGGGGGGAGGGTGTTTTAATGCCAAGAACAGATGAGTTGACTTGCAGCTTTTGAAGATAAAAATATAACCATCGACAGATCATGGACTGATCTCCCAACTCAAAGGCTATTCTCCACTGAACATCTCCCAATGTTTACATACAAGAAATTCACAACAATACATTGGCAGAAGAAATGGGAAAGAAGTGGATGTAGGAGATAGGCTACTCAATCAGAGGTGTCACTCATTTCAGGTTATGCAAACCATTTGATACCCTACATGTGAAGGAGCCTAATGGGAGTCTTGAATGGCACAGTAAGAGGACGTCTTGACAGTCAAAACTTAGATGTCTTCCTCTTTTTATCACAGTGACAACCCATAAGGAGAAGGACCTGCTGTCTTGTCTATCGTTGTACTACAGCATCAGCAGTGCAGGTGACAAGAAGATGATATAGCAGTTTGTATTGCAAAAAGAACCAGTGTGGTGTGGTGGTTTGAGGAACCCAGAAGACCACAGTTTGAATCCTACTTGGCCATGGAAACCCACTGGGTGACCTTGGGCAAGTCACACTCTCTCAATCTCAGAGCAAGACAATGGCAAAGCCCCCTTGGCAAGAAAATCCAATGATCATCATAAGTTAGAAATGACCTGAAGGCATGCAACAACAAATCCAAGTGTAGTTGTGTAGTGGAACCAAGGCTCATAAATTCAAACACTGGGCCTTTTCGTTGTAAACAGCAACAATATATTGTGAGCAATCTCGTTTGTGACACACCACTGTTTTGGAGTGGCTTGGTCATGAGTGAGCAATTGAGAGTCTTTAGCTATACATTATGCCCGCTTCTGGAGGAGATGAATCATAGTAGAATGAGTTTGTTGTTACAGATCTATGTAGTCACCTGTATTTTCAGATTCTCCTTAGTGATATAACCATGGAGACTGTAGTAATAAGTATCTGTGCTTCAAAGTTTTCCACTGACCCATGGTCCAATGGGATCAGGTGACACAAGAAGCCAGCAGAGCTCCACATAAACCTATAAAACATCTTACTCTGAGTAGGTTCCCTACTCAGAGCTGGATCATCTGTTGGATCACACCATTCTCCCTCAGCTTCCAAACATGATAGAGGTAAACCCTCTGAAAAAAAAAATTCAGGTGGCCCAAAGACACCATTTTGAATTGTGCCTCTTTCAGAGCCTCTCTTGCTTCTGCAGTCATTTTTTTCCCAGTATTTCCGTACCGTCAACCACTAACTTGTAACTTGGCCATCCCTCTTAAGAGAACACACTGCCGACAGGAACACTCCTTGGAGCAGGCCGTCTTTTAGTGGGAGTTGACTATAATTGCACTTACTTTATTGTTCAGACATTTATGATTATTTCTCTCCTGAGCGTCTTGACTGATGTGTCCCTTAGAGTTTAGGTTACTTTTCAAAGCAGCCAACTGTTGGGACCCAGTAGTTAAATAATGTGAAATTGCAGTGATGCCAACGAAATAGGAGTAGAGTTTTACAAAAGCAAGTTCCTTCTCTGAACATAATAACAGTAAATTTCTAGAGTCCTGTAGTGCAATATCCATTAGATTTATTATGTGGCAATTCCCAGCCCAACTAGTTCTGCCTGAGGGTGAGTATATTACATTTCATCACCGTTTCATTTTCTCCCACAGATGAGAAATGGGAATGCTATTGCAGTTATGTAGCATGCATGTGTTAAATCTGATCTCTAATAAAATCAAACACATCACAACTCATGGCACTTTAGCACAGCGTCGGCAAAATGAAACACCATCTGTCATCATGGAGAGATTGCCTTATTATAACGCACGCACACACCAAAAAAAAAAAAACACCTGACTGCTTGGTGTGAACCTTATGATTTAATAAACTGGAAAACGGAAACTGATAATTACAATCTTATTTATTTTAAGTTATTAGTTTGAAGCTGCAAAACAAAACAAAAAAGGTGTGGTATCATTTAATCAATTACAGGCTAGAGGGCTGATGTTATAAAAGCAAATATTTAGAAACTGAGTCTCATTTTTTTTTCAAAAAAAAAAAAGGGATCCAGAATGAGACAGATAGAGAAAGAGAGAGCAATTGTGAGGCGTATGTACACAAAGGCCTGCCAAACTCTCTGATAAAGAAGGAAGCCAGGAATAGCCAAAATCACTGCCAGTACTGATTAGGCCATTTTAGCATCTAGTAAATAACAGTTGAAGTGCACGTTGTTAAAAAAATAGCTACTGGTGTCAATCTAAAAGGGATTATGACAAAACAATCATGTTACGATTTTACAGGATTGTTGGCCTGATGTTCCATTGCATAGCGAAAGAGGGCAAGTTGTTTCCTCGCAATCAACCTGGGTTTCAGTTCCCAGAGTTTTTGCAATGATGGTTTTAATTCACGCCAAAATGAAATATAAATTGGCATGTTGGCTGTCAGCTCAAATGAGCAGTCCAGCTCTTCAAACAGGGCTCTGAGCAAAACTTAACGGATGGGGTGCAATCCATGCCAAATGCCAGTGCCACAGAATGGAATTTATGATGGTCTGGTCAAGCAGCCCATCCTATATGCTATACTGTGTAGCAGTGTTCCCAACTTACGCTGACCCCCAAGGTAAACCTACTGCAGGGTTTTCTTGACAAGATTTATGCAGAGGAGGTTTGCCTTTGCCTTCCTCTGAGGCTGAGAGCGCATGACTCGCCCAAGGCCACCTAGTGGATTTGCTTGGCCAAACGGGGATTTGAAGCATGATCTCCAGAGTCGTAAATTCTGTTTGTTTATCCTCATCAAGGTAATTTGTTTTTCTTTCTTTTTTTTTTTTTTAGAGAAGAAGATCCGTAATGATATTCCCTGTCCAAAAGTAAACTTTTGGAGGGTTGGTCTCAGAGTGAATGGTCATGACCACAACAGTGGTGCATCTTACAGTGGGTTTTGCACATGCATGTCAAATACACAGTATCGGGAAATTGTGATCACTGGTGCCTTGGAGTAAAAATTAATGACATTGAAATGGTTTGTTTGCATCTTCACAACCCATCAACTCATCCTGCTATGCTTTCTGTCAATGAGCAAGATTCAAAGTCACTCCAGTGTAGTGTAAATACCTACTGGCGTAGTTACATTAAGCAACCCTTAAACTGAATACCATTGCTCTGCAATGTGTACGATCAAGGGTCAATGTGTGTAGCTGATAACCCCTCTCTTAATATTCAGTTACTAACAGTGGCTGGCATCCTATTCTTCATTTATACAAGCTTAACTCTACCTCATGCTTGCATATGTATTTTTTAATCATTTTTTATCGTTAAGCAAGATGGCATTCCTTTCCTCCCTTCACAAGCAGCCCCACGACACACCAGGTCACTGTAATCACTGCAGCCAACAGATATTCCATTCCTGGTGGAGAGCAGGGGGGAATGAAGAAGCTCATATCTTCACACCTATTCACACCTGACGCTCACATCTTTACAGCTATTCCATTCTCTTCCTATTGTTTAGAAAATACCTGTCTCAGACAGATCATGGAAATTGGTGTTGTGTTTTGCTTTCAGTTAGAACCCTGGGTGTTTTTAAGTTGCTCATTGGGGATTTGGAGGGAATTTTACAAAAGTAACTTTTCTGAACTTTGGTCTGATTAACTGGAATCAGTAGTCTGAATCCTGTTGGTAGCCTCATGTAAAGTACAACCGTTAAATCAATGGAATTTCTATAAATGTTATCATTTGACAACTGATTTAAGGCGTCTTCTCAAGTGGAGGTCAATCAAACTAGCACCGGTGGGTTGCGTTCATGTCGGCTGAAGCAGTGAAGCTGCTCTGGGTTTTAGGGCATTTCCACACAAGCCTGTTAGAGTGCTATTATTCCACTTTCAACGTCCTATGGAATCCTGGGGTTTGCAGTTTAGGGAGGGGCCTCAAAGAATTCCATAGGATGTTGAAAGTGGAATAATAGCACTATAACAGGCTAGTGAGGAAATGGCCTTAGTCTTTAGAGGACTTATCCAAGGTGTTGAAGTTTATCCCCAAAATTGATCCAGCAGTTTGAAATGCCTAGTGATGTCGAAGCAACCAGTCACTGTTGACTAAAGTCTTTTACTTCCCACTCCTGGAATTTCCAGCCAAGATCTCACCAAGCTCTGCTCACCCAGTTTCATGTCTTTCTTCTGCCCTTGCAGTTAAGTCCTGGAAGAATCTGGTGCTGTTATGCTACCAAGAGGCAATTCAGGGAGTTAGCCATTACTTTTCTGGATGGGAAAATCTGTCACTTTTGCTCCATCCCACTCTTGCCTTTTTTAGTAAATGCCAATAAAAAAAAAATGAAATTATCTCCATCCCTTGGGGTTGGGCAGACTTGTCAGTTGTACTTTCTCCTGCATTCAAATTTTGCACAGTTTGAACCATGAGCATGAATTACCTTCAAAAAATGAACTGAAACAAAATTTTCACCCATCCCTAATTACATAGGAATAAGGCCATGCTCTTCCTCTCTGAGTCACTTTTCAGTTTTCAACATTAAATAAAGGAGGGACCATTTCACAAGAGAAATTCAAAAATTATTTAGCTTTAACAGCCCATCTTAAAGAGGCAAATCATTATGTAAATGTGCAACAGCGGATTGACTTTATATGTAACCCTCATTCAATATGCATAATAAAAGACAGGAGCCAAAGGTCTAAAAAAAAAAATTACAGCCAACAGTTTTTTTCTTGCACAAAGCAGCATTGGCAGAGGAAAATTAAGATAGCTATTTTGCCATAAGGAATTATTTTGATCTCCAAATAGTACGGGAAATTAGATTTTTAAAAAAATATTTATTGTAGACAATACGATATGCTTCTCCTCAACCTCCTTAACACTGCGAGTGTTTCAGTATCTGATGGACTCTTTTTTTACTCTCTCCCCTCGACAGCTGCTCAAATTATATTTAAGAGATGACAGAGTACGTGCTAGTTTCAGAAGAAAGGAAGCTATTTGACAAGGTACATTTTAACTTTAAACTGAATTTGAGAGCTATAAAAAGAATAATTAATCAGCTGTGATATAATTTGTACAACCATCCATAAAGCAACACTAGGTATCTTCAAATTACAGTAATAGGGGGGAAACCATTATCCCTCCATGAAATGTTATTACAATTTTTCTAGTAGACTCTGTATTCCTAAACCACCTGTCTATTATATTGTAATTTATCCTTCCCCTGAATTACCTGCTAAGACTATAAAACATTCCTCTGCAGAGTGGATTGCTAAACTAATGGCACAATTCTATCGGAAGCTGCTAAGCCAGCAAATCAGTGTGTAAGATCAGTGGTAAGGAGTCCTCGGCTGGCTCGGGGTCATAAATTTTTATCATTGGGGTTTCTGGAGGAGATCCACCCCATGGAATATGTCCTTAGGCCACAATCCTCAGTTTGCTTCCTTAAGGAGTAGTCCAGTCCCTGTAAAGATGGTCAAGACTGGACTTTAAAACTCTTGATGATCATTGTTACCAAAGTAGAGGCACTGTCATTGAAGCTAGAGAGGACACACCACTCAGGAAGCTAAGGAAAAACTGTGGTTGTCATTGTTGTTATGTGCCTTCAAGTCACTTCTGACTTATGACAACCCTAAGGTCAAACCTGTCAAGGGGTTTTTGGATACTGAGAGTATGTGATGTACCCAAGGTCATCCAGTTGGTTTCTATGGCAGGGGCCCGTTTCGCATGGCATTTTCCATGCAAAAGGGCCCCTCGAGCGTCGCGCAAATGTGAGGAGCTGTCCACATGATGCACTTACATTTGCACGACCCTCCAGGGCCTGGCAGGCACCACTCATGCACTTTTTCATTTTCGGCTTTAAGCCGAAAATGGTGCACGGTCGCGCATCGCTCCGGGGCCCCGCATGCACTTGCCGTGCATGTGGAACCTGGGGAGCCTGGCTGGTCTTGCTTCCTGTCTCAGTGTAGCCTGGGAAGGTCCCAGGCTGCACTGCGAAAGGAAGAGGCGGGGCTCTCATGCGAGCAGGCAGCTTGTGCGGAGCCAAAGGACCCGCGGACACAAGAGCCTCTCTCCGGAGGCTGCTCGCTCTAGCACTGCACCCCAGCACCAAGAAAAGGTGAGTTGCGGAAAGGGCCTGAGTGGGGAATCGAACCCTGGTCTCTAGGTTGCAATCAAACTCTCAAGCCACGACACCACACTGATTCATGAGAAGATTCTGCTGTGTACCTTCAAGTAGTTCCCAAGTTATGGTAACCCTAAGGTGAACCTATCATGGAGTTTTCTGGGATTGAGACTGTGTGATGTGCCCAGGGTTACCCAGTGGGTTTCCATGGCTGGGTGGGGAACTGAACTCTGGTCTCTAGGGTTGTTGTCCAACTCTCAAACCACTATACCAATGCTGGTTCTATATACTGTACATTCACATGTTACAGTGAGCCAAGGTTCTGAACAAGCAGCACTTGATCACACCCTGACCATTTGCTCCTTCTTGCAGCAGGACTGTGTTGCCATTTTGAGAGGGAGTCCAGAGGAAAACGGAGGTATTAAGAGGTAGTTGATGGTTCTGGGTGGGTGAGTGGGTGTTCATATATATTGTCATGCATTTAGGAAGTTTTCTACTTGGTTTTCAAGGCAAAAATTGCCTGTAAATGGCCCCCTTTTTTAAAAGGGGCCTTTGGGGGACTGGTGGGTGGTTTCAGGGCCCCCAAAAGGGGGTTCTTGGGGGTGGTTGCTGTCCATTAACTATGCTAACCTCTGTGTTGTGTATTACACAAGGAAAGATAACACCACATTGGAGACCCTCTATCCCTCTCCGTACAACCGCTCTGAAGATGTATCTAAGAGCAGAACTGCAGTGAGTTGAATTTATTCTATGGAGATACTTTCCTTTTACATCCACGAGCAAGCATTACAATAACAGTCACAAAAAAAAAGCTTCATCTTTTAGCAACTGTGACTAGTTCTCCTGATGGTAAAGGCGAATGGGAAAATCTAGGGGCCGCCTCAGAGGTTATCTTGGATGGCAGACTTAAATGTGAATTTTGGACAGATGGTGAAAGCTATTTGGCTTCTCCTTTCCCAGATCTGTCTCCATCATCAGTGATTTCACCTGGCTGGAACAGAGAAAGAGATAAGACTGCAAAATCTGGACCAACCATCATGCACATGTCTTGTTGCATCCATCCAACCTCTTGTGCAACTTCATTTTGAAGGTAAAAATATCCAAGAACTGGATTTCTTTTTGAAAATTTTCTTTCCCGCTACTCTCATTCCCTCCCCTTTTTCCATTGTGTTGCTTTTATTACAAAATGTCACTACCTTGAGAGCTCTTTGCTTTCCCCAGAAAATAAAGGTAGCATACCAATGGTACTAATGTGAATAAGTGGTTAAGCATGTCCGTTCTCTTTCGTCCCTGCTCCTTCCCTAAAAGACAAACCACAATGAAAACAAAAGCTATCATGGATTTTAAAAGAAATGAAAGGATTTACATCATTGCAGTTGTATAATTAGTTTTTTTTCAGCAAAGAATCTTCTGGGTTTTGTTTTGTTTGGTGGAGTTTAGAAAACATATTCCTGGTACTCATTCTTATCTGCAGGATTAAAACTTTGTAAAAACACAAACACTTGTATTAGCAAAGAGATGCATAGATCTCACACTCAGACACTTATTTGAAGAATAAATTGATATCTGGCCCTTTTCTTTAAAAAAAAATGTTGGCAATTGCTCTCCACCACACTGGATTTCACACAGGCTCAGACCACAAGAAACAACCACAAATATATACTCCAGCAGAGGGGATGTTTTGATCTCTTGAACAAGTGTTCCCATTAGCAAGGTATTTTTTTCCACCTTGTTCTAGTGCTGGCTGGAACGGATCCATTTTGGGAAAAAAATAATAATAAAGAGACACCGTTTCTTATACATCCTTATTTTTGTGTTGCTGAAAAGAGCCACAAAGACTGTTTGTCTGTTTTCCTCTGCACACTATGATGCAGCACAAAAGGAACATGTTGCTTATATTTGTAAAGAAGATAAAGGGGGAGCCAAGAGTGTTCCAAGTGAAACAGGGAAGAATAGAGTCCCCACTGAGAACTGAAATTGCACAAGATGTTCCACAGGTATTGCATTAAAGTACCTTCTTGGAGGACTGGTCTTCTTTCAAAACTATTACATGCATTGCGTGACTGAGTGTGAGCCAGGTAGTCCTCGCTTTCAAATCTCAGCTGGGCTACAATCTTGGCGTGTCACTTCAGTGCTCTGTCTTCCCTGCTCATCTCCACAACTGAACCGTTAAGACATGTGAGATCTTGAACTAAAGGCTCCAAAGGACAAGACCAGGAGCTTTACTGACCAAGACAGAGGTGAGAGTCATGAAGCTCTCCAGATGTTGTTCAGCTGCAACTCCCAGTATTCCTCACCATTGGCTCTGCTGGCTTAGACTGCTGGGAGCTGCAGTCCAATGACGTCTGAGGGCTGAAGAATTCCCATCTGTTCTCACAGGCAGAAGGAATTAGGAGTGTGAATTACTATTTATTTATCTGATTTATATGCTGTCTTTCTCTGAAAATGGGATTCAAAGCAGCTTGCATTATGAGTTAAAAAGATAGAAGCTAACACAATATGTAATACATAGGTTTTGAAAGCATTAAACAATCAACCCAATTAAAACACATCTAGCTAGCAATCTAACTATCAATTTATTTAGCACCATCTCTGTACATGGCACTTTACAAGTAAAAGAATATCAATGTTCCCTTCTCTCAGGCTTACAATCTAATGAAGACAAGACACAAAAGTAAAAAAGGGATGGCCATCAGGGAGGGGATACAGTCCAACAGATACTGCTTCTACTTCTCTCCTTCCAAAATTAGGGCGGTGGCATATGTGATGGAGGCAGGGCCTCTCATCTGCTTCTGGTCTAAGACATGATGGAGCTGTGCCTGCCTGTTCTTCTTCTCTTCCAAGGCCAGGACAATGGCAGTTGTCTTCTTCTGGGCCTCGGCATGATGGAGCTGTGTCTGGCTCTTCTTCTCTCCTTCCAAGGTCAGGGCAGTTGCAGTTGGGATGGAGGGATGGCCTTTCATCTGCTACTGGGCCTAGGCACGATGGAGCTGTGTCTGTCTCTTCTTCTCTCCTTCCAAGGTCAGGGCTTCTCTCCTTCCAAAGTTCTTCTCTCCTTCCAAGGTCAGGGCAGTTGCAGTTGGGTTGGAGGGATGGCCTTTCATCTGCTACTGGGCCTAGGCATGATGGAGCTGTGTCTGTCTCTTCTTCTCTCCTTCCAAGGTCAGGGCAGTTGCAGTTGGGTTGGAGGGATGGCCTTTCATCTGCTACTGGGCCTAGGCATGATGGAGCTGTGTCTGTCTCTTCTTCTCTTCTTCCAAGGTCAGGGCTTCTCTCCTTCCAAGGTCAGGGTAGTTGCAGTTGGGATGGAGGGATGGCCTTTCCTCTGCTACTGGGCCTAGGCATGATGGAGCTGTGCCTGCCTCTCCCTCTCTCCCTCTAAGGCTCTTAAAACTACTTTTGAAACTAATTCTTCTCAGCCCTGATACTCAAAGTGGTTTACAGTTTTTCCTAAAAAAGGTAAAATAAAATAAAATGAAATGAAATACAGATAAAGCTCATGCCAGTAAAAACAAATAAAACATTTAAACACAATGAACCTGTCAATAGAATTAAAAGCTATTTATGAACACATCCATTTTTTTTAAAAAAAAGCAAGAAATGCAAACAGTGCAGCATGCTATTAAAAGCACTTTCCCCAATAAATAGTTCCCAGAAAACTGTCAAAACCCCCAAAAAATCTGCCTCTGGAAGAAAGACGCCACTCTAACCTGTCCCATTGTTATTACGTGCCACGAAGTCATATGGCCTGTAAGTCCCTCTCTAAACTCCAAACCCCAGGATCCCATAGGATGTTGAAAGTGAAATAATAGCACTATGACAGTATAGTGTGGAAATGGCCCAAGTCTTGCAAATGCTGCTTCTCTGGAACTCTGTTTAGACAGAGGTTGGATGGACATCTTTCAGGAGCTCTTTAGTTCTGTATTCCTGCATGGTAGAGGGTTGGACCAGATAGCCCTTGTGGTGTCTTCCAGCATTAAGATTCTATGATTCTTAATTTATAAATTAAATTTATAAAGGTTTATAAATAGAGGGCTCACAAGGGAATCTTGCATTATTTTTAATTGTACTGGGTTTGTATCATTCTTAATTGTACTAGGTTTTTATCATTTTCAATTATCTGTTTTCAAGTATTATAGAGAGTTTAAATCCGTTTTAATTTTGATCTTTTGTATCTTTCCAAAAATATCACCTTCCAATTTGTAAGCCACCTTGACTTCCAATTATGGGGAAAAGGCAGTATACAAACAAAGGCAAAAATTACAATTACAACAGCAATAAGAAACGTTTGGTGGGGGATGTGGATAAAGGCGAGGGTTAAACGTTATTCCTCAAGACCATTATTTCCAGCTTGTTTTAGATGGCAAATGAAATTACTATTTTCCCCACGTTACAAAAGATAATCAAAAGCATCACTAGGAACTGTTGCATAGGGTGAACGACAGGACAATATAGGTCTCTGTGTGCTTGAAAGCAGAGGATGTTCAGGACAGAGAAAGGAATAATGCGGCACCACTATACCTTGTAAAGGATCTGTTTATTAGAGAATCCAGTTCTCTTGCAATTCCTTGGAGAGGCTGAAAATGAAAACAGTAGGGCCTAAAGCACAGCCTTATACAGTAACTGTATCCAGTACGAGTTGCCTCTCAGGTGTGTTCATTCTTTCATTTTAAAAACAATATTAGAAGAGTCTTCTTTCCACTTTCACTAGAGCAGATGGAATCAGTACATGCGTGTATTCCATGCATTAAACTACTGTGGTGCAGGAGATATTACCCTGGCCACTGAGGCTGTGTGTTAATTTTTTTTTCTTGTGTTGCTTATTTATTAAAATTTTTCTATCCCTCCTTCTTTCATGAGATCTCAGGGCACAATTCAATTAAAACAGTTAAATAACATTTCATAGTCACCAAAATTTCACAGAGGAAAACTGGGGCACATGTGGCCAAACAACATCGGAGGATAGCCAAGAGGGCAACCATGACTAAAGAGGACAGACCCACAAGGTAGGAGAGACTGCAGCAGCATGCTTTGGCCAGAGTCTACCGGGAAGAGCAAGATTCTGCCCTCACCCATTCCTCGCCTTCTGCTGAGTTAATGACTGCTTTTGCACTTCCAACTCAGTTGGTAACAATTGAAGTAACCTGAGGACAAAAGGAAAAATTGAGAGAAGAGTTTCTTGCATTCTTTTCCTCTTCTTTCTGTCTTTTTCTGCCCCTCTCTCCCTTTTCTCCCCATTCTCTATTGGGTTCCAAATACTTTCAGAAGCCCAGTGCATGGTCTGAAAGCAAAGCAAGTGAACAAATAAAATCTCATTGCAGATAATTGGTTTTGCCTCTGGTCAATGCTTGAGTGGAAAAGCACAATATCTAAAGGATATGTGTCCTCTAGATAGGTATACTCGCCGCTCCTGGGCAGTTGCAAATACTACACATCCTCTAGCTGTTCCAATAAGGTAGCAACAATCCCAATTAATCGTTTCTCCTCCCACTTTTCCAACTGCTTTTACAATGTCCCATTTCTTCTCTTCTCCTCCCACTCTCCCTCTTTGTCCTCAGCTTACTTCCATTACTGCGAACTGATTTCGAAGTGCAAAAGCGGTTTGTGCCCAATTTAACTCCGCAGGGGGAGAGGAGGGGAGTGGGTGGCATTTTGCCCTTCCCAATCAGCTCAGGCAAAAGCAAACTGCAGCAGCCTCTCCCAGCTTGTGCATTCTTCCTTGTTAGTAACTGTCCCCATCTCGACCACATTGGTGTTGCTTAGCTGTGGTTTTCATCTATGAAATGTTGGAGGTGTTATGCTCTTTCCCCAGGACCAAGATTTCCAGGATCCAGACAGGTCCCTTCCCAGCAGCCACATCCCAGAAACATGAAAAGGCAGTACTTAACGGCAGCCAGTGCAGAAGGCAAAGAGAAAACTCAGGCCTTGGGTAGTGCTTATATGGCAAAGACTAATTAATCAGTACACGGCTGGCCTGGATGCTGAGGCTATATAATCCGAGGCCTCAACAACAGAAGGTTGGTGGGAATTACTGATGCTATTGGTGGTGACAGCCGTTCTTGCAGCCTCTACCTGTGTGCTTTGGACCTAGGCACTTCACTTGGATTATCGGTTTGGCTTTTGGACTATTCCCTTTCTGGACTGTTGTTGTGTTTTGGTTGAGAGTTTACTTCAGCCCCGAGGCTGCTTTGCGGAGTTGCCATCATCTAGCTAGTTAGGCAGCTGAGGAAACTTGGTGGGCTACCAAGCCCAGGACAGAAGGCTATGCTATGGCAATGGATAGACCCAGCATGGTGCAGTGGTTTGACTATGACCCCACTCAGCCATGGAAACCCACTGAGCAGCTTTGGGTCCATCATCCACTCTCAGACCCAGAAAACCCCATGATAGGTTCACCTTAGGGTCTCCGTAAGTCAGAAATGACTTGAAGGCACACGACAACAACAACGGCAATGTCTTGGTGATTGTTACATGGATGGGGTAGAGCAGTTTGTGAGAAGACATTCATATCGCATAGTAAACTCTGCAAGAAGAAATGCAGAAGTTGCCATGGTACCATGTAGTTGTGGAGGAGCCTCATAGCCCATTCCATCTAACCCCATTCTTAGTGCAGAAAAACCCCAAGCTAAAGTATGCCCGGTGGACGACTACCCACCCTCTCTTTGAATACCAGAGACATACAAGTCAGGATTCATAAATGCAAACCACTCTTTAAGCACAAAATTCTGCCACCAGAATTTACAGTCTGACCTCCGGCTGACACAGAGTGTGTCCTCCTGTCATGCACAAATCATTTTTTTATTTTTATTTTATTTTATTTTATTTTTCAAACCTGGAAGACTTTCCCCTCACAACAGCATCAGAAACCCATTAAAACAAACCTGCAGCAAGCCAGAGAAATGTTTTCCAGAAGAGCCAGAGTTCTCTTGGTTGTACTTCATACTCTGCGTATAGTTTATTTTACACAGCCTAAGCCATATAATATAAATTTTATCTAGCCTGGGTCCCTAAAACGTACCGAGATAGCAGTATTCAGGCTGTGAAATGCAAAGTCAATACCTTTCCCCCTAGACAGCAAAATAAGCCATGCTTCTCCATTTCTCGACATTCACCTTAGCATACTGAAATACACTTAAAGTTGCAACTGCAGAAATTGGAACAATAACCCCTAGAGCATTATTTGTTCTTCTTTTCCCCGAAAGACAGTTATCCCCCCCTTGTAAGGATTTTGACAGAAAACAAAGAGGAGGGTGTTGTTTGTTTGTTCATTTTTTTAATAGTATTGATACATCACATCTTACCCTGCAAGTTTTCCCAGAGCGATGCACAACAAATAAAAGCATTTAAAACATAACAGAGCTTTTTTTTAACGATGAGTAAAACCACATTTAAATGCTCTTTGAAAACCTTTGAAGACAGTCTAAAAACAATTGTTAAATACAACTTTAATATGAATGATTAAAAATGGAGCTGTTTCAAATGTCAGAGGTCATGTGGAGCAGCACTGTGTTAGCTTCCCACTGGAAGCTCAAAACAGGGAGAATCAACCTAACTTCCTTTAGCAGGGAGTTCCACAGTTGAGGTACTGCTGCAGAGAAAGTACATGTACATATCAGTCTAAGCTCATGAGGTATTGAGACAAGCAATAGGGTCTCCACTGCAAATTTTGGGCAGGCTCATACAAAAGGAGGTAGTTTTTCAGATATCCCGGACCCAAGTCTCTTAGGGTGTTGTAGGTCAAAACCAGAGCCAGCATAGTGTAGTGGTTTGAACATTGGACTACAACTTGTGAGGCCAGGGTTCGATTCCCCGCTCAGACGTAGAACCCCACTGGGTGACCTTGAGTGTGTCACACACTCTGAGCCCCAGAAAATCCCATCGTAGGTTCAAATTAGGGCCACCATAGGTCAGAAACAACTTGAAGGCACACAACAACAATATTAATTATATGAGTTGCTTTTCTTTTTAAATGGATATGCTTTTCAATGATAAATTTTTTGCCAGTCACATAAGAAGGGGGGGTGAGGGGGGGCGCTTCGCCCCCGGCGGCAATGTTTTTGGGGTGTCGTAGCTCATAGCCATGCCCCCGCATGCTCTGGCCATGCCCCCGTGCACCGTGGCCATGCCCACCGCGCACTGCAGCCACACTCCTGCCCCTCCTCCACACGCTCCAAGCTCCGCCACTGTTTTTTTGATAGCCTGATTGAACACTGCACGGTTCTAGTACCATGATTCCACCATAACTGTGATGGTTGCATCTTATGGAAACTTGGGATTGGTTGTTTGGTGAGGCATGAGAACTCTCTGGCTGAGAATTAAACGATCATTCCTAAACTCCAAATCCCAAGAATCCATGAGAAGTTGCTGTGGCAAGGAAACTGGAATGCAGTGCTATAATTGTGTTGTATGAAAGGGCCCCAAGATCTTCACCCCCATATACTAGAGGGCATAAGAACCTATAATAGCAGTCAATGCAATGGGTTTATTACTGCAAGCAATAACAAAGGAAGTCAATTTGGAAGTCAGTAGCTCTCGATTGCTTCCAATGCAGAGGAATATATGGGATCGATTACTTCATTGCATAACTAGCAAGGGGGAGAAACTCTTGGCTTCAGAGTTCCAGAATAACCTCAGGTGAATATTACTCGAGAGGCGTGAAGGCAACAGCATGGAGGAAAACCAACCGGCTACACTATAGAATTAGCCAGTCTCAAACGAGAATGTGCCAGCCAGAATTAAAACACTGACTTTTCAGCTGAGCCAGGTTCGAAAGAGTGGAGGTTATGCTGGATGGAATCTAATCAAATGAAGTACTGAAGGAAAGGTCATTAAGGAGAATGGAAAGTGCTCAGCGAGAGATTAATGTATGCTCCCCCCGCCACAAAAAATGCATCCCTTCTAGCAATAAATACGCTAAGGATCAAAAGAGGCATGAGTAAACAAGAAAATACCCAAGCTAATAAAAGAAAGAAAGTAGGATGTGTGCTACAGAAATGGGATAAAAATTTCAAACGTATACCCCCAAAACAACCAGGACAGAAAGGGAAAGAGAGGAAGGGAACCAAATGAATTAAAGAGAGTGTAAAATGCAGAAGGAAAGCAGAGTTGAAAAGTGGAAAGCTGGTTGCAGAAGCTGTTAAGATAAAGAATAGGGCATATTTCCAATTACAGCACACGAAAAACAAGAGGTCAATGAAAGAGACAGCCAGGCCTCTGAGGGATAACAAGGATAATTCATTGACTGAAGAAATACACTTTGCCAGAAAATATTAAATGAATTCTTTAAGTCAATGCTCACAAAGGAAAATGGAGACAGCAGATGCCACAAACTGACATCAGCTCCCACATAATAGACACAGGAATGCTTTTCTTACCGGAGATGAAAGGATACCAATAGAGATGACCATGGAAGAGTATTTAGAGACCTTAACAAAAAGTGTTAAGAGCCATCCAGATGAATATTTGGGGTATTTTGAAAGCTACATTGGAAATGAAATAGCTCAGTAATAGCGGAATAGATAGGGGCAAAGGGCATCATGCTAAAGAGACCTCGAGTGAAGCCACCAAAATTTAGAAAAGTCCAGGTTAAGGACTGATCATGTTGCTCTGAAATTTGTAACGAAACTAGCAGAAATTAACAATCTAGTTGCCTTCTCCACTGATCTCTCTGTCAATATGGAAAATGGTCTAAAATGATATCTGCATGGGGGGCACATGTACAATGTTATAGATCATTTTACAATTATGGCTCCAGTCTGTTGTGCATTGATAAATTGCTCTCAGTCCCACATCCACAGGTCTGTTTGGTGAGGACACGGGAGAGAGTCGTCTCAGTGGCTGCCCTGTACTTGTGGAACTCCCTTCCACAGGGGCCTGGGTTGACCCTCTCCCCGCTCCCCTTTCACCAGCATGCAAAGACCTTCTTGTTCAAGCAGGCTTTTAATAAATAATTGCTTGCAAGGAACCACCTTATGGTGGGCTGTTCTAGTTTTAACTTACGTGTTTTAATGATTCCACTTGGTTTAATTTATGATTTTAGAAAGCAGCAATCTTTTAATTGTCTTTTGATTTCATTATGTTTTCAGCTAATGTTGTTTTATTGCTCAATGAGCTGCCTTGGGTCCCACACCAGGAAAAATGTGTCATATAAATGCAAGAACAAGAACAATATTTATATTTACAAGAACTTTAAAAAATAAAGCACCCTCCCCTTAGAAGCTTCCCTGTGAGCAATTGCACATTAGAAGCCCTCTTAAACAGAAAGGTTTTTGCCTCCTGGCGTAAGAAGAGCAGAGAGGAGACCAGGCTGGCCTCCCATGGAAGGGAATTCCAGAGAGCCACTGAGAAGACTCTTCTTGTAAAAATAACGATAAATTCTTGCTGTTCCCTGGTTGTCTACAATCCAAGTATTTACCAAATCTATCTAGTGCCTGAAGTCAGATGAGATTGGTTGTGTTTAGCGGTGGTGGTGATGATTTAACCAGCACTTGAACCATGTAGTTTTCACCTAAATATCCTAAAGTCACCAGAGCCCATCTGATCTTGGAAGCTAAGCATGGTCAGCTATGGTTAGTCCTTGGATGGGAGACCGCCAATGAACACCAGGTGCTGTGGGCTATATTGCAGAGGAAGGAACTGGTAAAATCCCTGCAGAGTATTCCTTGCCTAAGAAAACCCAATGAAATCCATGGGGTCACCATAAGTCAACAGGTGACCTAGAGGTACATACACCCAATGTAGTGAGGCCAAGTTAGTAGCTGTATAAAGTAACTACAAATCAAAAGGAGTAAAGTTATTCCCAGTTAAGCTGTAATGTAACTAGGATATACCTTTGTTTTTAGAAAAAGGAATTAATTACAAGTAACTTTTTTTTTTTTTTGGTAGCTCATAGCTTCCAGGCTCTAAGTGAACCGTATCTCTGAAAACTGAATCAACTGCCGAGAGTTCTCACTGAGGCCCATTTCCATTCATTCCGTATACCAGTGACTCAACGCATGAAATATTTATGAAGCAGAAATCTGCTGAGGAAACAAAACTGATGAATGGGGCCAGTAAAGACCAGAAACAGGGCAGCAATAAAATTGTGAATGACAAAAAGAGCAGGATCTCAGGCTGACATCTGAAGAAATGTGATGGCATCTGAAATTCAACATGGATGGCAAGGGGGTGGGGATGGAAAGTTTCTAAGCTTAGCAGAGATCATCAGAGAAAGGGCTTGACCAAGAACAGCCTCCCCAAATCCTACAAAATATTAAGTAGAAGAGTATGACCCTGGGCTGGGGCTTTAAAAAGTGGCCGTGTACCACCAGCTGGGCATTTTTGTGTGTGTCTGTGTGTCTGTGTGTGTGTCAGAGAGAGAGAGAGAGAGAGAGAGATGCAGTGATGTAGACTCGAGTTGACTGACTCGGACTCGAGTCAGACTTAGGTCACCTCAGTGACTCGACTTGGACTCGACTTGGCAGCAAAGATGCACTGACTCAACTCGACTTGAGACTTGCATATTTTTTAGTGACTGACTTGCTGCCCTTGATTCAGTAACATAACACATTCGTCCAGAAACCTTACTACTTTGAGCAATGCTTCCATCTCTTTTTGCCTACTGGTCACAGGACAGTCTGACTCAAGCTGAAAGTGTGGGCACATTTCTCAGAGGGGAAAAGAAAACAGGTTAGGCAATGGGCTTGAGGTCTGCTCAGCCTCAGCCAGGTTAGGCAATGGGCTTGAGGTCTGTCCCCGCTGCATATTGGAGGAGCCTTCTAAAACTTTTCCTAAGAGCAGAAGGCAAGACTTTTCCCCAAAGCGTAGGGCATGTTTCTCAGAGAACAGCAAGTGTGTTAGGCAGTGGGCTTGAGGACGAAGGATCCTTCCTTCTAAAGCTTTTGAAGCTTCAGTAGTCGAGAGTAAGAAGGATCCTATTTCTCACCTCTGAAGCTGTAGATGGCAAAATCACAAATGTGGAGGGCCAAGTCTGCTTAAATTGTTAAAACTGACTTTAGACAACCCTGTCCAGAAATTCTGGAATATAGGTTAGCATTTAAAGTTGGCTGCCAGACTTGAGATTTGACTTGAAAGTATCTTCAAGGATTTGAGACTTGACTTGAGACTTAGAGTAAAAGACTTAAATACATCACTGGAGAAATGTGCATGGGAGCATGCACACAATCTCAGCAAGTAATGCAGTCAGCAGACAAAAAGGATTGCACGTGGGGCGGGGGGTCTGATGTTTGGAACATTTTGCAAAGATGCTCATTTGGAATCTGTATTTACTTAAGGATAATTTGGAAAGATGGAAGATTTTTATGCTTACAGTTTCATCCCAATGATGAGAAACTGGAAGGTAGGTGCGTGGGTTATTTAGCCATCTTGTGGACAGTGGCCAAGATCCCACATTGGGGTTGTGTAGCATACATCTCCCCATGCTGAGTTACATGTTAATTGTGTTATGCAACCCTTGATGGTAACACTGCACGACTAAGCAAGATGGTAAATGTACGAACCAATGCCCTTGTGTACAATGGCATCACATGCACAACTCTGCTTACCCAGCTTTGAATTGAATGTAATATCAGACAGATCTATCCAACCGCATGCATAAGATGCTGGCTGGATTCCAGCCCATGATTTGCATGAATTTGTAGGAAAATTCCATTAATGTGTATTTCTTTTCCACCCCAGCCTTAGTGCCATATAATCCAGCATTCTTGTTTGCCACAGTGGCTCACTCAGATCTTCTGGAAAACCATCGAGCTGGGCAGGAGAACGTCTGGTTTTCAGAAGCATGCTGACTTTGAACGCAGATGTTCCATTGAGCCACCATGGCTAATAGCAGCTGATCCCTTTTCAGAGCCATCTAAGCCAGTTGCCAATCACCACATCTGTCAGCAGTCAGTTTGATAAGTCCATTATGTGTGGTTTGAAGAACTATTTTCTTCTGCCTGTCCTGAATCTCCTGCCAAATCAATTTCATTCGATGACTTTGAGTTGCAATTCTATGAAAGAGAAAGAAAGGAGGGGAAAAAAGCCCACACCTTGCCTATTTTTATAAGCCTCCACTATTTTCATCTTTTAAGACTCTTCCCCTCTCCCAGATTAAAGCAAAACCCAAAATGCTTTCTAGAAAAGGCACTCCAATCATTCTGGGTTGCTCTCTTTGGCATCTTTTCCAGCTATGTATATTCATTATTTATGTCTATAACATATATATGAAAAGCCAGTATGACATAATGGTTTGAATAATGGACTACGACTCTGGAGACTAGGGTCAAATCCCTACTCGGCCATGGAAACCCACTGGGCAAGTCACACTCTCTCAGCCTCAGAGAAAGGCAAAACCTCTTTGAACAAATCTTGCCAAGAAATACTCAAGGTTGCCCCCAACTTCCATCCCGGCAAGAAGACCCAGAAGGATACCATGGTTGATGGTATCAAAGGCTGCTGAGAAGTCCAGTAGAACCAATGGGGACACACTCTTTTCCTAGTTCCTGGCTTAGGTCATCCACCAATGGGACCAAAATAGTCTCAGGTCGTTTCTGCACTACACTAGGGCTATTATTCCACTTTTAGCATCCTATGGAATCCTGAGATTTGCAGTTTAGAGAGGGGAATAAAGAATCTTCAGCCAGAGAGCTCTTGGGCCTCAGTAGACTACAAACCCCAGAATTCCACAGGATGTTGAAAGTGGAATAATAGTACCAAAACAGTGTAGCTTGGAAATGTCTCAGTCCCATTGCCAGGCTTGAAACCAGATTGAAACGGATCTAGATAATCCAATTCATCCAGAAATCCCTGGAGATTGGAAGAAAAGGCTTACAAGTCAACAGGTCACATAGGAGATAATCATGAATAAGACAGAGTTAAAACAAGGACGATCTACTCTATGAAGGAACTCCCTTTCATGAATGCTAGAAACTGATCTTCTCAATTCCAGCTGCCTTATCCAGATGTTTGGTCACACCTATGTATGCCCGACACATTCAAAAGTATGGAAACACACCTTCTGTTTGTAAACAAACACCCCACCACATTATCTGTCATTCTAGAAACATATTGTCATGCCTGCTGTTCTAAAATGTGAATAATGATGAGCTCCCAAAAATACAGAGGTTGCTGTCAAAAAATTAACAACCTGATGACAACGAGGTAAAGGTCACTTTACTTTAAGGTGTGAGTAAGCTGAACATATGTTCCTTTCACTTCCTATAAAATGATAGATCCAAAATATCCTCCAATGTGAATAAAATTAATCATGAATAAAATTATGAATAAATGAATAAACTAAAAATAAAAGTAGCATTTTAAAGCATAACCATTTAAAAAAGGAAAGCAAAACATATAAATAATGTTGCTGTTGCTGTGTGCCTTCAAGTCATTTTCAACCAACTTATGGCAACCCTATGGTTCACCTATCATGGGGCTGAGAGTGTATGACATGCCCATGGTTATGCAGTGTCATGCCCCACTTCAAGAACATGGACTCTGACTCAGAGTCTGAAACTGAGGGCATGCCAGGACCTGCTGTACAGGAAGAGGTTACAGTGCCACAAACAGACCAGGAGGTGGTGCCAGCTTCATAGACAACAAAGAGAGAGCCTATACCAATCCCAGAGAATATATAACTGCCAAAAATTAATCAGGCAACAGCTGTGTTAGGCTTCTGACCTATATAGTTGCTGCCTTTCTCCTCCAGGAGATGTCAGAGCTTATCTGACCTTCCAACCTGCTGTCATGCCCTGCCTTGGAGACCCTGACCATGAGGAGAAGGATTCTGAATCTGAGGCAGAAGTTTCCCCAGAGGCTTGCTCAGTGGAAGATAACAAACAACAGGGGCCTGAGCAGGGGGAACAAATATCAGAAGACGAGGCAACACAGACTCTTACCATGCCAGAGAGAAAATGCCAGAAAGAGGGGCTTTGCCGCTCAGTTCATTTAAATAACAATCAAGCCCTAATGAGGGAACACCTGTGGCAACATCATTAGTAAGATAAAAGGCAGTCAGCTGGCCCTTCCCTTTCAGGATCAGCAACTGATATTCTCGGTGGTTGAAGCCCTGTGCTGTGTTCTCCAGATGCCTGACTATCTTTGACCTTTGCTTGTTTGATGACAACTCGGATTTGCTTTGTAGATTTGTTTGCTTTGGAACTTTGGAACTTGAGCTTTGTTTGGACTACCACTGCTCTTACCTTTGTGGGTAAGCTCTGCTCTGCTGCTTGTTTATTGACTACCTGGTCTGTCTGGTCTGCCTGGGACATGACACCTGCTGAATATCTTACTGAATTCTGTGCCTGACTCTGGATTACCCTGACTGATTTTGGACTCACTTTGCTTTAGAATTCTGTTGGATTTTATTTATAACTTTGTACTTACTGCCTCAATGATCTGAGAGCTATTCAGTTTGTTTTTGTTTGGGTTATCGGCTGAGCCACTCGGACTGAGATAGGACACCCAGTGACTTTCCATGGCTGAGTGGGAAATCAAACCCTGGTATCCAGGTTTGTAGTCCAGTGTTCAAAGCACTATACCTCGCTGGTTCTCCCTATGCCATTACTAATGTGGAAGTAAGGTTCAATGTCCAGACCAGTCCAATTCAGTACATGGCATAGAAGGAGGCACCATCTTGTTCTTTATCTGGCAGAGCAAAATGCTTAGGGTGTTCCGACAAACACCAATGTTAGTGCAAGCAGCTAGGTTTCAACTCACATTTAACAAGAATTTTCCTGAACGTCAGCTCCTTACTCAAAAAAGGAAGGAAGATGAAACACTGGCACCAGTTTTAAAAGAAGATAATGGAGCAATGGGGGGAAGGAAGTTAATCCATTTTTCTGTGGCAGAGGAGGATGGACAGAAATACATAGTTGTTATTGACTTTTCGATCCCATTTCTGGAGATAATCCTTGTTATCAGAATTTACTAGTCAACCTAGTTATGACTAAGCTGAAGACAATTTCAGCTCTCTTCAATGTCTCTGATAAGCTGGTGACTCAATATGCCAACATTTGAGAGTGATAAATTTCAAAGGCTTCAAAGCAGTTCCCTCCACTATATTATACATGTCATAACAATCCCACGCTCTCCAGAAGACAGTAGTCATGGAATATATCACACCATTTGACAAGCAAGCCTCAAAACTCAAAGACCCACTCTTATCTCATCTACCCGTACCAAAGTGATTTCTATCACAACAAATGGAGACAGCTCAGAACAATACAGTTCAAAAGGAAATAGAGACAAAACTACCTCTAATAAGGAAGAAGATAGTGCTGCCTTGGGGGTGAGGATAAGAAAATGGACTGGAAAATATATATGATTTTCCTTTTGTAAAAAACTCTCCCATCAAATCTATCAAGATTCACATATCCCCTCGTGCAAAATACCTGAGAAGTGGAATAAAAGGAAGGGATTGATCAGAGACAGACTAGATGTGTGACATTCTTAGTCAGATTTTAAAATCCAAATGAGAAGAGTTTTTGACAGGGTTGGAATCATTGAATCAGAAGCCGGGAATGGGGGTGTATAGAATATTTGGCTCAGCCACCATTCCAGTTTCATCAGTGTTCCTTCCACTTTGCTACTGGAAGCACCAGTTCCTGGTCTCAGGCAAAAATCAAAGCTTCTCATGTGCAGAAAATCTGGGAAAGACTTCTAGGACCACAAATGGTGAGGTGACCACCTAGACACCACCCCTGAAAGAGGGAATAGGTCACCAAAAACAAATGCCGAAGAGGACTTCAATCTGTGTAACTGTTCATGTGCCAAATATATTTACAGATATAAACTTAGAAATAATGACTGAAGTCCTCTTAGTGACATACGTAGGCATATTGTCAAATTATACCTGCATACAGTGGTCATTTCAGAAGGAGGCAGCCAATATCTCTTTCACACAACAATCCCCTGCCTATAGATTCTGTCTTTCTCCTCCTGTTCCCCATGGCCATTTGGCATATCCTCCAACATTCCACAGATGGAAACTGGGACAAATGGAGCCAAGCAACATCGGAGTGTGGTTGAGATGGCAAAAGTAATTAATGAGGAAAAAGCACACAAGCTAAGAGAGGCAGCAGCACTTTGCTTTCTCCTAAGCCTTCTGGGAAGGGCAAGATCCCCCCTTCTTTCTTCTTCCCTCTTCCCCTGCTGAGTACAAACTAATTTTTCACTTTGAACTCAGTTTGCAGCAAAGGTATGGAGGAAAGTGAGAGGAGGAAAGAGAAACTGGGACATTTTAAGAACAGCTGAAAAAGTAAGATGACAGAGGATTAACCAAGACTGTTCCTGCCAAAGTGTAATAGTTGGAAAGTAAGCATTAGTGACCGGGAAGAGCAGGGAATGGCCAAAAAATGTCTGACTATGTTCCTGTAACCAGATGTACAACAATGTCACCATCTTCCCCAATGGCCTGAGAATCCCCCATCAGGAAGCACCAGTGGATGTCCCCCTTTTATGCATTCAGCTGTAGGAACATTGGGCCTTTCTGCGCGACACTGTTATAGAGCTATTCTTCCACTTTCAACATCCTCTGGACTCCTGAGGTCTGCAGTTTAGGGAGGGGCATTTAGAATTCTCACCAGAGAGCTCACCAGAGAGCTCCTCAGTAAACTGCAAACCCCAGAATTCCACAGGAGGTTGAAAATGGAATAATAGCACTATAACAGTGTAGCATGGAAAAGCCCATAGTCAGTTGAAGTATGACCATCCCAGCCTTCCCAATGGAGAGAGGTGAGATCTGTACATGGGGAGAGGGCAAGAGCACAGAGTTCCATCTGGCAGAGCTTTACTCTATGCCAAATTCATCTAGGATCTCTGCCAATGTCTATAGCTTGAATAAGTCAACCCTACATCTTTCCATTAATTCATTCTGTCCAGTTTCCCTATTGGAATGTGAATCCTGCCCTCCCATGACCACGCAGAACATGGTGTATTCTTGTGCATGTACACATCTGTGCATGTTTTTTTTTTCAAAAGGTTTCAAAAGGTAGGTAGTTCTGCACACAGCTTTGCAAACGGCATCTCAAGCTTCAGAAAAACATGGACCCAAAGTTCAAAATATCTTCTGGTCTGCATTTAAGTTCAAGAAATCTGCATTTAGCAAATTCAGTCTGGAATGTGAATTAAGTATTTTCTCAACCACTGCTAATCCCTTGACATAATAAATGGATCCTCATAAACGTAAAAGTCACCTTCCTCCTACAATGCTTTTTGAGTGAGAACATTTCCCTTCCCTTAGCAACAACATGTAGAGGAAGCCAATCCAAGTTGGATACTTTTAAACAGCAAAGGCTTACCCAGAAGTGAAAAGAATCAGGGTTTTATATTTAATAAATAAGAATGAGTGATAATGTTTTTCTGTGTAGTTGCTGTGGTGCATAGAAAATGTATCAGTATCTTTAGGATATCTGGTTATGACCCATACAGCCCTGTGTGGCTCAGGTCCAAGTAATCTGAGAGACTGTCCTCTTTCATTCCAGGAATGGTCATAAAGACCATACCACTGGCTGCCAGTTTGTTTCTGGGCATCATTCAGAGTGTTGGTTATGACCTATAAAGCCCTATATGGCTCAGGTCCAAGCTTTTTGGCAGACTGTATCCCCATGTATGAACTGGCCTGGGCTCTAAGATCATCGAGAGAGGTCCTTCTCTTAGTCCCACCACTACTGCAAGCACGGTTGGTGGGAACTCGAAAGAGGGCCTTCTCAGTGGCTGCCCCTAGACTCTGAACTCCCTTCCCAGGAAGGCCAAAATGGACCCCTCCGTATTGTCCTTCCAGCAGCAGGCAAAGACCTTTTTATGCAGGCAGGCATATTAATACAGAAAGTTTTTCAAGAACAGGCCAGGGGGTGGCATACCATTTTAATTTCAGTTGCTTCTTTTAATCTCTTTTTAGCCATTTTAACTGTTTTATAGTTTAACTCTGTTTTAATATATACTATTTGTAAGTTTTAAAATTGTTTTGTTTTAATATGTAAACCGCTTGGAGACCCATTGTTGCGCAAAAGCCGGGATACAAATAAAGATGACAATAATGATAGTGATGTTGATCTTGTTGTTGATGATGATACAAACCTGCCCATGCTTTGAGATCTTCTGGGAAGGCTGTTCTCTCTGTCCCACCAACACAGCAGGTACATCTTGTGGTTACACAGGAGAGGGCCTTTTCAGTGGCTGCCCCCAGTTTCCAGAACTCACTTTCCAGAGACAGAGACTCTCCCCCTCCCGGTTTTCTTCCTACAGGCAAGTAAAGACTTTTGTTTATGTTGACAGACTTCGCTCCCAGTAAACGGTCCTTTCCTAATGTGCTGGATTTTCTGTTTGCTGTTTTCTTTTTAATCGTTTGTGTTTTTAACGGGTTGTCAATTTTCGGATCATTTAATTATAAGATTTGTAAGCTGTTAATTTTTAGCTACATTTGCACACCACCTTAGGGCTCAAAGTAAGCAAAGATATCAGCTGGAACAACACCTTTATTTTCAATGAAACAAGCAAAACTCCAAGCAGATATCTTTCATCCATTTTGCAACATAAGAAGAGAGAGGGAGGTGTAAGCAAGGGTAATAGATGTTGCTGACATCCAAGGTGACAAAACACACAGGCTAAGATCCTGAAAGCTTTTTGAAGTGTAAATCTGCACCAATACAGCACTGTGCAACCATCTGTGAGTCTGCTAGTTCGGCTGCTTCTTGTCCAAAGGCACATGCACAGTAGTTATTGCGCCAATCGCAATAAATAAAGCGATGCACCAAAGGCTACTTACTCGTCATCAGAAGAATGTGCAACTACATCCCTGGAATCATTTGGGTTAGCACTAATCAGAGCAGATCCTTTGAATCAGTTGTTGAATGATGAGTCAACACATACGTGAATCCAACTGATTCAGTGGGTCCGCTCAAGGTGAGACTAATAATAGGATTTGGGCCCAAGTGAAATTGTTTTGCCAGCAGAATTCTGCCTATGCAACCATGAGCTAAATATGTGCATTACAGAGTGGTCAAAAAAGTACAACTGCCTGTGCAAGAGAACTTAACACAGGTACATGACACCAGCAGGATTCCAGCTGTAGAACATTTTGTAATCACTTTCAATCTATCTGCTCTTCTCATTTGCTAAAATATTTCTTTAGCGACACCTGTAGCCCCCACTTAGCAACTGTCTGAACTTCTCTCCACCTGTCAGGGAGAGCGGGAGCTTAGGTATTCACTCTACAGATTCATGCATTTTGATGTAGGACAAAAATCAAAAATCCAAAGGATGGACGATTCAGACAGTTCCTGAGTGATGGACTGGGTGCTGTGTGTCTTTTAACTGTCAAGCCACAACGGAATATAGGGAAAACTATAGTGTACAGAGCAAGGCTGCAGATAGCAAAGAAAAAGAGAGCCAGTGTGGTGGTTTGAGCATTGGGCAATGGTTGAGTGGTTTGAACATTGGTCAATGACTCTGAAGACCCAGTGGAAATCCATTTGGTGACTTTGGGCTGGTCACAGCCTCTGAGGAAGGTGGTGCAAACCTCCTCTGAAGAGAAAACCCATGATAGGTTTGTCTTAAGACTGCCATTGGAAATGATTTGAATGCACACAACAAAAAGAAGTGTGTTTATTGCGAAAGCGCATGAGTAGAATCCAGGAATAGAATTCTTTGCTAATTTCATTCTTCCCCTATGAGAAACTGGGCTGTAGAGTCAGAGTCATGGAGTTTGAAGCAATTTGGAATGAAGCTGGAGTTGGAGCCATGGAGTCAGAGTCAGTCAGCAGCAGTTTGGGGTGGAGACAGAGTTGCAGTCAGTGACTCTGAATCTAGCTTCCAAAAAAGCATGATAACAATATATGGTAAATATATCATTTTATGCCTATATTTTATACTTAGTCTAATCAATATATTTTATGTTCTATCAGTCTAAGCAGTCTGATGATTCACATGGTGGTGATGAAATGTCTTGTGGCTACCATTTTATTACAATAAGTTTGTTATTATGAATGGATACACATGTGCCATTGATGAAAATGTCAGAGTAGTTGTCAGATAGTAGGAAAACAAAAGAGGGGCTGAAATCAGAGTCGAAGGTTTGGTGTACCAACAACATAGTCCTGGGGAAAACATCTCCATAAACTATGCAGTTTTCAAAAACTATTCACAGCTCGGGATTTATTCTGTGAAAAATTTGCACACTGTGTGCAGAAAACGATATTGTTGCAGCAAAAATCTTGTTTTCTCCATAAAAATGGGCCAATTTTGCACAGAAGAAATCCCAAACTATGAAAATTCCCATCACTACAGGATTCTTCTAATCAGGGGTTCCCGATACTTGAGGAAAATGTTCTTTGACTATTTTTTTAAAATATTTTGAATAATCCTTTCCATCCCTAAAGGAGACGCTCAGATGGCCTGATGCTAATTTTTTTTTTTTTTTTTTTTTTTTTGGCCTAATGAATAAATTATCCAAGCCCCATTTATGCACCTGCTGCTTTGGGGGAAAAAAATATAGCAGCCTCTTTCCCCACCAAGTGAACAGTAAACATTACACAATGGCTCCGATGTCGCTGGAGTCCCGCCAGCAAAAATTACCACTCTTCAACCAAGATAAACATCATATTACTTCATTACCCTTTTAAAACATATGCAAATTAAATCCATTACTCTTTCTTACTGCAGAAATGAAGTTCGTTTGGCCGGGATTCATCAACTCCCTTTTGTTCCCGTCGGGCATGAATGGATGAACTTCATGTCCATACTGCCCACTTCCCATCTTTGAATCAAACATTAATACCATTTGACAGTAATAAATAACATTTATCACAATGGGGATCTAATAATGATTTTGCTCCCCCCACTAAGCTGGCTCATCAGCTGACAACTGCATAAATGAGATTAGCATAACAGCTGCCTATGACAAATGTATCTAAATCATTTTAATGCCAGCGAGCGCTTTTGATCTCCCTATCACTTCACTGCCAAAAATAAATCCATTTCTCCCAGATTCGTGTTGTTTATTATATAGACATGTATGTTCCAGAGAACGAAGGATGGCTTCATGTTCCCACAATTAAAGGATTTAGAAATAGGAATGGGACTTTGCCACTCTTAAATGTAAACACACAATGCCATATTGTGGCAGATCATCTTGCTGCTTGTTTTGACAGTTCTTTTTCCAGGCGCGTTTCAGAATAAAGGCTCAATTGAAGAGACTGCTGTGTGCATCTTCCTTGCCACACTCCCGTCATAAGAGAAATCGGAATGCAAATTACAACATTAACCAGCGCCGTCATTGTTTGAAGAGGGATTCTTGATTTGTAGGAAATCTAAACTGACTCCCAGCAATATGAAAGATTGTTTCTTGTACACAAACAGATATTAAAAACACAAAGGCGTTGCATGAAGGAGTATGAATACAGCATTGGCAGAATAGGCAGGGAAGTTGCACTGAAGCAACGATGTGTTAAACAACTCTTACATTTTAAATAAATAATTTTAAAAAAGGATCCTTAGAGCCAGAGTGGTTTAATGGTTTGAACACTGGACTACAGCTCTGGAGACCAGGGTTTGATTTGCCACTGAGCTGTGGAAACCCACCAGGAGATCTTGGCCACATCACACACTCTCAGCCTCAGAAAACTTCATGATAGACTTGCCCCAGGGTTGCCATAAACTGGAAATGACTTCGAGGCATACAAGAATAACAGGAACAAGAACAACAGACCACGTACAGGGCTTTTCCTCTGTTCCCCCACTCACCACCAGATGACATCTTGGAAATAGAGTAGAACTTCATTCATCCCAATAGCTGGTGGGGCACTCAAAAGATACAGGCAATGGGGTAGAAGAATTCGTGTAGATATTTACACTATGCTGAGGGGATGTTGGATGGAGGCCTCCATCTCCTCTTCAATCTGACCAGCTTGTAGGGCAAGAACAGGCTATGTACTAAGTTTCAGAAACAGGAGCAACACATACCCTCACTTTGGTTCCTTTCTTTCCACGGATGGTGGTACTAGACATTTCACTGGCCATGCTGCTTTACATAGGACTAGAAATCCAGCCTCTGCCCTGAGGAGTTTAGAATCAATAACAAAGTGCACAGAAAAAAGAGGTGGTGGATAGAAACAGAGAAAGGGGTAAAAGCAGGCAATGGTATGCCTTCATTTAAAGTAGAGTGATGCTAAGGCTCCCTTCCACAATCTGGTGCCTTTCAAATGTTTTGGACTGCAACCATCAACGTCCTTTGGCCATCTTGTCTAGGGATGATAGGGTTTGGAGACCAAAACAACTAGAGTGCACTTGATAGAGGAAGGCTATAGTCAATGCAGAGCAACAAGGGTTTTGCACCAAACAGAGATGAAAATAATGGCCGGAACCCTGTTGGTATTTTGCACAGATGTGGTTTCCCCTAGAGAAGCAGTTGGGCCTTTTTTTTTTTTTTTGCCTAATGAGGAACATCTGCATTCAGGTCAAGGCTGCAGAAGCAAAATTGTGCAAGTGGTACAGAGGAATAGCTAGTTGTGTATGAGCGTGAGGTTGGGCCTTCAGTTGCACTCTCAGTCGAGCATTCCATTGCACGGTGTTCCCGTTCAGTACAAGGGTTGCGTAGCACTATCAGTGTGGGGTACCAAATGAGGAGCTTACGCTACACAATCCTAACATAGCTTCTCTTCGGGAAGGCAGGGAGAGCAATCCAAGCAGTAAGAGCCGGCTTTTGAAACTGGATGTCCTCATTTCCTTCAAGATCTTCAACCTATGATGACATCTCCATTTCCATCTATGTCACCTACACTGACGCAAAACAAAAGTGAACCCTGAATCTGAACAAAAGATGGGTGAGATGAGGTTGTTAAGCTCTTCTCTGCTGCAATCGCGCACCCCCCCTCACCATGTGTATGTACATGTGTTAAAAGTGGTTCAAGAGGAAATGCAATGAGATGATGTCATCCTTCTCTCTTCATTGCTTCTGGCAATGGATTTGCAAGCTTATGGACTTTCCCTACATTTGTCTTTTTGTTGGCTGTCCTGCCTCCAAATGCCATATTAATCTACATGGACTTTGCCGCTGTCTAGTATGTTTTCATGCTTTCCAGTAGGAGAGAAGAGGAATATTCCAACCATTTGTTTTGTATGTGTCTATGTGAAAAAGGACACAGTGACCTTTTATCCAAAGCTTTTGTTTGGGGGAAGCAGGCCATTTTTTTCACAGATGAAACAGAGGTAGCTGCATGGAGTTCTTCTGGCAGCAGTTCTTCTTGTTTCCAGTAGTTAACATTGTTACCTTTCTTTATTTAATTCCGAAGTACAAGCGTGGCTGATTTTTATCCACTCTAATTACAGATGAAAGGTTTGAAATACTGAAATATTGAGATTAGGCATGTTGGTGTAAGTAGCCAGGCATTTTTCTGCAAAGAAAATTCTACTGTGAGTCACAAATCACAAGAATAATTTGTAATAATGTGATAGTAAGTTAGTAAAAACAAAACTCATTTAAGGCTGGTAATGGGATTGAAAAGGTGTATAAATCTTTTTTCCCCCCCAATGATCAGATAATAGCCCTATTCAGATAGTCAATCCTAAACAGGGTAGTAAATAAACATGTAGGGTGGAAGACCTTGCATACCAGCCTCCCTTTGCAGAATTTCACCCTTTCTACGTTGAGCATCAAGGATCTAATTTCTGAACAGGAATCCAAATCATATTTGCTTGAACATGAATAGCTGTCACCACTCTATGTCATGTAGACCTTGCCGCTTGGGATCTTAATGTTAACAGTGAAAAAGTATGTTCATTGTTATATTAATTATATGTTGCTTGCTGTCCTTATTTGCTACTGAGTCCATATTCTCCAGCAGTCTTGATTTGGTAGGAATAGTCCGAATTAATCCCCCATCACCCCACTATTCAAACTATTTTTACAATGTCCCAGATTCTTTCTCCTCCTCCCACTTTCCTTCTTGTCCTCAACTTATTTCAATTGCTGCAAATTGAATTCAAAGAGGAAAAGTAGTCCACACGCAATTAACTCAGTAGGGGGAAGAGGAGAAGGTGGGATCTTGCCCTTCCCAATGGGTTCAGGCAAATACAAACTGCTCAGCTTGCGCGTTCTTCCTTATTAATATCTTCTGCCATCTTGACCACACTCTGATGTCGCTTGGTCATAATTGTCCCAGTTTTCCTCTCTGCAATGTTTGGAGATATGATACCCATCCTTTCAGAGAATGCCTTCAAGCAGAGGACTATCCTTCAACAGCCCTTAACATAAAGGACGGTTCTCTGTAGAGAAGGACAAACTTTGCAAACCATGTTTCATACTCAACAATTAACTATGGATTATTTCTGTTCCTATTCTCTACCCATCAGACTCTTTAACAGGCAGGAGGTGAGACCAGCCCAGACAAAAAACAAATTCTATAAACTTAGGCCTTCTATCCTTGCCTGGTCAACCGGCCAGAATTTGCTGCTTTTGCCATTGGTAGCTGAGGATTGCAATCCTTAAAGAATTTGCTTTCAACTCATTTTTTCAAAGGCAAAAGCAGATGTCTTGGAATCAATAGCATGATACAGTCAAAGGAAAATAACAAAGACAAGCTATTGATGGGGAGGTGTTGAGTTTGAACGGAAAAGAATGTGAGCAGAAGCAAAGCAACAGGTGACATGAAGTGAGGTTAGCGGAAGCGTCTGCTAATTTTCCTTTTAACTCTTCATTGATAGGGAATAATAGTAACAACAGCAGTAACTAATAATAATGGTTGGAATCCTGTTGGGGACTTGTCTTTTGTAAGTGGACTTATGTCTGTGAAAATTGGAACTCAGCAGTTCTGCAACGTCCGTACCCAGTAAGGGACTGCTGTTACTTTACTACATAGGAGAGCTGGCGGAGTGACCATTGGAACCAGTGTAGCAGAGGTGCTTCTTAGCACCTCTGCTACATAGCCAAGTACATGTAAAACTACACAATGTAGACCGAGATAGAGGATTCTGGCCAATATTTTTATTTATGTGCCTTTGAACTACTTTTCATTTAGTTCTGTTTTAATATTTCAGGTTGAAGAATGGCATCTAAATATTATAACTTTTTGTGCATTAAAGTTCTTGTTGTGTGCCTTCAAGTCATTTCCAACTTATGGTGACCTTAAGCTGAACATATCACAGGGTTTTGTTTTTGTTTTGTTTTTTTGCATTTTGTCATAATACTGGTTTCAGGATTTGGGTGGAATATAAATAAATAAATAAAAAATAGGCCAGAACGCTGGTGGTTTGTCTTAATAAGAGTAGACCCATTGTAAACTGTTGAAGGGGAATTCGACACTTAATTAAATCCTATTGATTCGATGAGTCTACTCTATATCGGTCCACAAGAGGATGTAGGCTGCAAATTGGGCCAGTGTAACTTAGGGATCTAAAGAATGTTGCTTACATTCTTCTTACTCCTCAGCCCAATGAGACATCAGGCCTGAGAAAACTCCTTGCCTCTAGACAAGAGCAAGATAAGCAACTTTTTTTTTCCTGTCAAGCTCTCTGCAATTCATGCAAACTGTTTCTGAGCTAAACTGGCATCTTTCTCACCACCCTCCAAGTTAGTCTGTTCCACTGTCAAACAGCTTTTACCACCATCAAGTTCTTCCTAATGTTTAGTCAGAGACTTGAATTCACTTAGGGACATATAGGAGTTTAAGTCATGCTACACGTGCAAGGCCAAAAAGTCACAATTGCCCAAGGGGTGTATTCTGCTGATAGAAGTGGAAACTGAGTTGCGGAGGAAGCAGGTTCACCTGTGCCTTGTCTTTGCGAGTTGCCCATTTTGCATTGTCCCTGTGCATTTTGCATTTTGGTTGTGCATCTTCAGCTTGACATTGTGATTGCCCATTGCAGTTGGGCAGCCCATACTTTGCATTGTGCTAGTACATCCTGTACTTTGCATTTTAGTTGCACCTCCTATAGTTTGCATCATAGTCACGCATCATGCGCTGTACATTGTGCAATACTACCCAGTCATTAAGAAGTATTGCACAAGATTGCTATGCCTCATGCAGATTGTATAGTGCTGCCATGGCATATGTCCATACGCAAGTCTTTACGCTTCACTAAAAGAAGTTGGGCTGAGGCCTCCATCTGCTTTCTTGTACTTTGATTCCATGGGTTTGGGTCTTACCTTCTGAAGTAACAGAAAACAAGTACACTCCATCTTCTGGCCTTCAGATATTTTAAGAGGTTTAAAGATATTTGGTGTCCTGTTCCAAAGAGAGCAAGGCAATGCACACAGATCATAATGCCTTCCTTTTTCTGTGCTTCTGCTAAAAAGAGCATTCAACTCCTTATTGCTCTATCACATTTTACAAAGCTGTGATGAAACGAAGAACCTAGCTTAGCATGCATTCATTTAATAACCAGCCTTGGTGGCAGGTTGCACCCGCATGCTGGCTCAGCATTAGAATTTCAAGTGCCATGTTGAAAGGAAATTTGCATTCTTAAGTGTTCTGTTTAAATGGGTGACTATAATGAGCGCACAAACTACAAAAGAAAACATTGGAAAAATGGGGCATTAGCTCTTCAGGCTTTTAATAAATCTAAAGGGCTGACAATTTGAAAGTGGTTTCTGCTGACTCAAAGATTAGTGTTCCAGATTAACACACACAGACACACACACACTGTTAGTGGTGTCATGAACTCTTCTGGAGAATTTTGTACGAGTGAGAGAACTTAAAGCCCAATGAGTCCTGGAGAAACATTTCCACAGGAACGGCCTCCACGGATCTGCTTATAAAGCTGTACTTAGGGCTGTGATATAACATGGTACAAGCTTCCATGAGTATAGTCTGAACACCTTTTTAGTCCTGTAAACATATGTCAATTGTTCAGATCCCAATGGGAGACAGTGCTGAAGCTCACCTCACCTGTCATCCAAAGGCACTGCCTTTGCCTCGAGAGTTTCACCACATCTACTGCTTGGCAGCCATTGTTACTACTAGCTTTTTTTTTTCCCAGAACCCTCTAGGGAGAAAATGGATGGCATGCAGGCAGAAAACAAACAGAATTTATCGCTTGAGCTTAGAGGGAGTGCATTCAATTTCACTCACAAATAGCAATGCAGGAGAAACAAAAGACAAGCCTTGTCCTTTGAGGTAATAGTGCAGAGTCATTCGATGCTTAAAGGGTGCAGGCTGTATTGTTTGCTAGTTTCTTCCATGCCCAAAGCTACAGGTTAACTGTGTTAGCCTTCCCAGATCCCTATCAGAAAACCTGCCATGGACCAGGTATATTTAAGCCAAGACATGGTAACCAATTTGGCCTGAATCAAAGAAAACATCTCCCACAAACATTGTATCATCTGTCTTCTTCATTCAACAGTCACTTTTTAGTTTGATTTAATCCACAGGCTATTACTGCTACTACTAATGAGGATTTTGAAAAGATTTAAAATTAATCTGCTCATTCTTTAGGAATTAGAGTTGCCAGTTCAGGATCATCTCAAGCCCTGAGGTCTCCAGGCCAAAACCTGAGACCCATGGAGAGGCCCTGGTGATGTCACTAAGCGTTTTGAATTAAGTTCTAAATGCAGTTGCTCATAGCTTGTCCTTCAAACACACACAGAGAGAGGTGGTGGGGACACATTTTCCTCTTTTGAAATCAAATCAGAAATCTTAAGATGAAGTGAGTGGATTAATCCTTCTCACTTACTTTGGAAAGATCAAGAACATTTATTCTAGCTTCCTTGTTTCTAGCCAGAAGGTAAATGCCGAGCAGAGGAGAGGGTGAGTCCAGACACCACAAGGACTGGCAAGGGAGGAAGAAACAAACTAAGTAACTACATTCACCCCCAGAAAGTCTTTGCAAGTTGTAACAACAAATCAATTAAGCTTCAAAAACTTGTAGCAAGCTGCTGCTCTCCTCGCTGAGCTAGAGATTTGGACACAGAACGTTCTTCTTATCTGGAGCCGAGCTGACAAAAACTGGAGAACTTACACCCCTGTCTCCCACCTGGAGATAATCCACAAAAGCTGGAGGCTCAAGGCCAGGCCCTGAGATATGACAACCCTATTAGGGGTATACAAAGGATTTCATTTGTTCAAATCGCATCTCTGTATATTCCAGACTCTGCTCTTGAATGTGTTCAAAGAACTATATTTTGTCATACACGCTTTTAGAATTGTCTTTTACCAGAAGACTGAAGAGTCTGTGAAGTTGCATTAAAAGGATTTGATCCAGAGAAATCCTGCATCAACCAGGATTGGGCAAACAGTGTGGGCTTCCAGAGACTGGTAGATCCAAAAGGGAAAGGAGCAAGCTCTGCAACGTGGAAGAGAACTCCCACCCTGATCAGCAGAGATGAAGATCCATAAGCCATGAATCTAGATCTCCTAGGAGTCCTCTGGTGCCTATATTCCCTTGCCTTTGGTGCCATCATTTATTGGTTTCCAAGCTTTTGTATATTTCCCCCCATTATAAATAGATGAGATGCCTCTCTTAAGGCTTAGCTACTGCCAATGTGAACTGTAAGCTCACGTAAGTTAGCGTTAATGGTTCTATCCTTCTGAAAAAACTTAAATTGAATTGGTATATCTACAAGAAAACACATGCATGTATGAGCTTCATCAATCAATAAAATAACAACAGAAATAACGATAATAACAAACAGGATACATTCCAGAGCAGCACTCTCAATTCCAGTTTCATCAATCATTCATTTCAGGTGATGGAACTTCTGGTAGGTTCTGAGTTTTTATCAACAGCTCTGTGACTGTTCAGATGCAAAATGTCATTCCAAAGTCCAAGATGATGTAGAGGTGGATGCCTTGATTGTGTTTCTTTATTGACAAATTCAATAAATGGATACCATTTTTCAAGAAAAGTGTCCTGGCTTATTTGTCCCTTGATAATTCTTATGTTGTCTGACAATTTCTCTAGTAACCAGATATCCCAGATTTGTTTCTGCCAATTATCCACTGGTACATTACTTGCTCTCCAGGAATTAGGTATTTCCATGCAAGCAGCTAGAGTAAACAATGCAATTAGATTTTTATGCTTTAATTTTTTGTTTTGTCCTGAGTAGATAGGTAGCAGCAGGAGAGTTTGGCAAAATGCTACCTTTTGCCTGCTGATGGTTGAAGTTAGTTCCAAAATCTATTTATCCTTGGACAATCAAGCCACATATATGTTCCTATGTCATCACATTCTCTAGAGTATTTTGGAAACAGATTTTTAACTATTCTTGACATTTTAATGGAAGCATAGTATCATTTATGAGTAATTTTCAGAAGATTGTCTGTAGCCACAGCCAAGTGGGCCTTGAAAGTAGTTCTTGTGTGCTTTCAAACTGACACTAACTCATGGTGGCTGTATTACAAGGTTTTCTTGGCAAGAGGGGGTTTGCCATTGCCTTCCTCTGAGGCTGAGACAGTGTAACTTGCTCACCCAGTAGGGCCATATCTGCACTTCACTGTTGTAGTGCTATTATTCCACTTTCAACATCTTATGGAACTCTGGGGTTTGCCGTTTAGGGAGGGGCATTTATTCCCAGCCAGAGAGCTCTTTGGCCTCAGGAAACTACAAACCCCAGAATTCCACAACATGTTGAAAGTGGAATAATGGCACTATAACAGTGTAGTGCGGAAATGGCCTGGGTTTCCATAGCTGAGCAGGAATTTGACCTTTGGTCTCTTGGAGTCCTGATCCGTCACTCAGACCACTATGCCACACTGATTTACAGGGCACTGAAATGACATAAATTATAGGGTTATGTGTACAAAGCTAGAAGCCTTGTGTATAGTTCTGCTTATATAGTTATTAGTAACAGCGAGAATTCTTCATGATCTGCTCCTTACTTATATGACTTAGTTACATAGCTAAGTAGTTTCTCTTGGCCCTACCCTCCCAGTCCTGATTTTACTGGGCACCAGCCATCATGAGAAATGTGGTTCTCTAATGGCAGTTTGCTGTGTCTCAATGGGCAGGAGAACAGAATCCTGTCACTTATAGCAGCTCCTGCATGGTAAGTCGGGTCTGGGGGACTTTTTTGACCCCTGTGTCTTCCCTACATTATTGAATACATAAGCATCACAAATATGTGTCTAGATCAAGGGAGGTAAAGGTACCACTCTATTCTGCTGGTTAGACCTCATTTGGAATACTATGTCCAGTTCCGGGCACCTCAGTTCAAGAAGGATATTGATAAGCTGCCATGTGTCCAGAGAAGGGAGACCAAAATGGTGAAGGATCTGGAAGCAATGCCCTATGAGGAACGGCTTAGGGAGCTGGGTATGTTTAGTCTGCAGAAGAAAAGGTTAAGAGGGGACATGATAGCCATGTTTAAATATTTGAAGGGATACCATGTCAAGGAGGAAGCGGGCTTGTTTTCCGCTACTCCAGAGACTAGGACAATGGACTCAAGCTGCAGGAAAGGAGATTCCACCTGAACCTCAGGAAGAACTTCCTGATGGTCAGAGCTGTCCAGCAGTGGAATATGCTGCCTCAGAGTGTGGTGGAGTCTCCTTCTCTGGAAGTTCTTAAACAGAGGCTGGATTGCCATCTGTCGGGAGTGCTTTGATGTGGGTTCCTGCATGGCAGGGGGTTGGACTGGATGGCCCCTGTGGCCTCTTCCAACTCTATGATTCTATGATTCTATGAATGCATAGGTTATACACTCACAGCTGAAATCATGGCTCCCAGCCAAAAATGTGTACTATATCTAAGCCCAGCTTGATTATTTAGAGGGGAAAATAAAAAAGGGACAGGAACATGCAGTTAGGGCATGCTGCAAAGCACCATCAATTCTGCACACACTGGCTGGCATTGTCATGCCCTGCTTCCAGAACATGGAAATGGACTCAGAGACTGAAACAATGGACATGCCAGGACCTGCTGAACAGGAGGAAGTTACAGAGCCACAAATCCCAGAGAGAAAACAAAGTGCAGTGCCAGCTCCAGCAGAGAGTTCTGCCCCTTCAGATACAGAAGACAACTTACCTATACCTACCTTCACCAAGCACAGACAGCAAAGGGAGAACTTGTACCAGTCTCAAAAGATTTATAGGAAACAGCAATTAGTTAGGCAGCAGCTGCATTAAGCTGCTGACCTATATAGGCACTGCCCTTACTCTCCAGGAGTTGTCAGAACTTATCTGCCTTCCTGCCTACTGGTTATATTTCTTTGATCATTTTGACTCTGGATTTATTTTGCTTTGCCTTCAGATTCTGTTGGACCCTGTTTGTGCCTTTGACCTTTTGCTTACTGAGTAAAAGTAAGTGACTGATTTTGAGCTATTCTATTTCTTTGTTTGTTACTTTGCCTGTGTTATCTTCTGGCTATCAGCTATGCAGCCACAAGCTCTGGCTTGCTTCCCAGATTGACATAGAACAGGCATCCTATTAGTGGTATGTGCAGGCTAAATCCACTTACATCTCTCTTTCTTTCCCTCTCTCTCTTTTTGGTCATTAGAGAGATTGGTATTCTCTCCCACCCTACACAATGACCAGTGCCCCTCCCAACTCACTATTTAACTTCTACATCCATTTTGGTAGAAAGCAGAGGATGCTAGAGGAGCATGTGGGTAGGTTCCCTGGGCTGGATGCATAAGGATTACATCTATCCCTGAGACCTCCCCTCCCCTTTCCATGAGCCACAGGATGGTCATGGGAGGCTTCAGCAGCTATAACAGTGGGTCTGGGGACAGTGAAGGTGCAAAAGGAGCATAGTTCTGAATGCAGAACTTTACGCAGTGCTGTGCTTTACACAGTGCCGTGCTTAAGGGATCATGTAATCTATGGGTCTCTATGTAAAAAACAGCCATCTGCAAAAGTGGAGACCTGAGCCTATGGAGTTGCACACTCAGCCTCCAAGCATGAAAGACCACAGTTTTGAACAGAAATAAATATTTTTGGATATACAAATTTGGATATGGGTGCCAGTGTATATTTTCAGTTCCACCTAGGACTGGTTCTTTCTTTCTTTCTTTCTTTCTTTCTTTCTTTCTTTCTTTCTTTCTTTCTTTCTTTCTTTCTTTCTTTCTCTCACTCATAAACCCAGTTGTGACATTTTCATTGCACTGTCATTGGTTTTTGTCTTTTATTTATCACCAGGTCTTCAATTTCATCTCTAATTTAGAGAGCCAGTACTTTTGCAAAAGACACAATGGTTGCTTGCTCAGTAGACTGTCTCCTGTCAGCTCCCCGATTGTCTCATTCCTCCTATTCATCACTGCTTCAATTTATCCTTTGTACAGTGTTGCCAAAACCCAAAGGTGAACAATGGAGGGAAATGTGATAGAACCTATTTTGCTGTTAACTCTTTCCAGCACAAAAGCTACCCAGGGCAACTTGCGACGTGTAGAGAGAATTAACCTTATCAGCTGAGATCAAAGACCTCTTGGCCTCCTTAGCTGAGGGAAGGAAGAAAGCTGAAAAAGAGATGGGGTACCACGATTCCAGGAAGTTATGGGACAGAGGGAGCAATGCCGAAGAGGAAGTGTGTATATTTAGGTTAAATAACGCTGTCTGTACAAGAACAAATAAAGCACAACTCACACATAATAAATATGGATGAAGAGAAGGTAGTTATGGCCAGTCAACGCATTTCTCTTCTCTGCAAAGCAAAAGTTGCAGCTGATTGCCACGCAGAGAATTATCCAAGTTTTAAGCTGATACATTTTCAAGATCATATCTGGGAGCAACATTCAACAAATGGAACCTCTGTTCAGAGCCATGGCAAGTTCTTTTACCCACCTTCTGCATCTCAGACAGTTCCCCCTTCCATCCTGCTTCCTACATTTCTATTTTCAAGAGCTGATTGTGAGAATTCCACCTTTTTCTACCAAGCTTCATCTTTTTGGATCCGTTGCTGTTGGGGCACCCAGAAGAAACGTACACATCTCTCATTTATGTGTGGGTTTCTTTCCAGCAACTGATGGTTATATGTGTGCAGAATATTGAAGTCTGAGCTGTGTTAAAGTTTTTTCCATTACCACCTTACAACTCCACCGCAGTAGCTAAGTTCATCTCTATCTCTCTTGCTCCAGGAGGTTTGAGTGCTCAAAATGCCATTGCCATCACATTTCATCAAGTTATCTGAAAGCAGCAGTTGCTGTCATGTAGCTTCATGGCCAGACTTTGGAAAAGTTACATTTTTGATTCCTGCTCCCAGAATACCACTGCCAGCACAGTCAGGGACAGGGAGATTCTGGAGTGGCTGGTGGATACTGGGAGCTGTAGCCCAAAAAAGTAACTTTGAAGTAACCTTGAAGGCCCCTCCCTAAACTGCAAACCCCAGGATTCCATAGGATGTTGAAAGTGGAATAATAGCACTATAACAGTCCAGCATGGAAATGGTCTTACATGCAAATAGCCTGATGCAGATTCTTAACTACCAGCTGGCCTTTTGAGAGAGCCAGAATGTTGTGAGTATTGGACTATGACCTTGGAGACCAGAGTTCAATTCCTCACTCAGCCATGGAAACCCACTGGGTGACTTTGGGTGAGTCACATACTCTCAGCCCCCAGAAAACCCCATGATATTTTTGCCTTAAAGCTGCCATAAGTTGGAAAGGACTTGAAGATACACAACAACAACTTCCAGAATCCTTGTCCAGGACTCAGACATATGGGGTACCTCACATTTCTTTTAGTCTGGGCTTGAATACATACAACAAAGTACAAAGTTGCATCTGGAGTGTTACTCTGTGCCCTAACGATTTTTATGCGGTGACATTATGGTCCAGTTCTCTCTCTCTCCCTCTGTCTCTCTAGTGTTTTATACACACACACACACACACACACACACACACATGGATACACATTTAAAAAATCAGAAAGCTATTTCTGCGACAGTCCCACAGATAATTGGATGCCAATTACTTTTAGCTCCAATGCACAACTTTAATTGTAAAGTCATGTGGCACTGGGGGAAGGGAAGAAAAGAGGTGAATTATAAAAGGGATTTTTAATGACAGAAAAATTGAATGGTTTTCCGATTGATCATTATACATATCACATTCCAGCATGAGATCATACATAATATCAGCATGACAGAAAACCCTCATAATAGCAACATGAGGGCATTGCTCAGGGTTTTTAGAAGGCAAAACTGTACCAGGTTTTTTTTTTCCCCCTCTCCCAGGGACAAAAGACCACAATTAGAGACATCTTTTGAAACGGAGGAATAAAGACTCAGAAAGAGGTATGTTTGAGGGCTTCCTGAATGTGTTTTAAACTTTTATATCATTTTTGAAGTGCCCGGTTTTAATGAGACAAACTACAGATGAAAAGTGGATGGAAATAACTCTGAATGAACAATCAGGGGAGCACTTGAAAAATCAGGACCACTTGAGAGGATTCGTGAAAAGGCATTTAACTCAGCATAGTGCCACAAAAGGTTCAAAACAGGCTTATCACACTGTAATTTGATTGTTGAAATACCAAAAAAAAAAAAAAATGTCCATAACTTCTGTAAGTTTTCAACGTTTGAAACACAGAAACAGGCTTACCACTATCCTACACTTGCTATCTTCAGGTTAAAATCCTCTCAGAATCACATATCAAACTCCAGGGACAAATCCATCCAATATCACAGAATGGCCATTGTTACCATGTTGTACACCCCCACTCCACTATATGATAAAGTTGGCAAATATCATTTAATTGGCATGAAACATAAATTGTACAGTGTTATGGCTGAAAATCCATGCTGACACAGACTGCTGAACATGTGCAAAAGGAGGTCAGATGAAACCTTGGGGTATGGCCAGGTCATAGTCAAGAGATCAGTCAGGAGGTGCCAGGGTTAATGAGCTTGCAAATATCCCCTCAGCGACTCAACCTTCAAAAACAATAGCACCCAAAACTGCCTCAAAGAGCAACTGGTTGTCCTTGACCTGTTCCTTCTTCCCACTGAAAATCTCCTTTGTTTCCTCATCTGCTCAAAGAGCTATCACAATTCCCATCAGTGCTCTGTCACCTAATGCTAAGGCCATTCGCCTATTTCAAACCCTATTTGCTCTTCCAGGGAGCCATTAACACCTTTCCCTTCGGGACAGAAAGAGGGTATTTAAACTTTGGCTCTGACCCAAACAATTCATAGTATTCTGGACTTAGGCCATCACTCTGCTGCTCCAATTCCTGTTCTAGTACTACTCTTGGACCATTAGTCTTAGCCACATCACTTTATCTCCTCTCTGTAGGATAGGTAAATATTACCCACTTCACTTGCTATTCTTGTTATCCAAGTTTTCCTCCTTTTCCTTCAGTTAGCCTTGCACGGTTGTGAAACTGCTTGGAGCTTGCATGGGCTTGTGATATTCCCCAATAAAACATACTTTTAATCTCCAACTGGTGTCCTTGCATTAGTACCAGTATACATAGGTGGAAGATCTTGTAAGGGTACCCCTCTCTCAGGCCTTCCTTTGCTAATAATTCCCCATCCTTCCATGGCGAAACTGGTAATGCAGGTGGAACTCTGAGTTACCCACCTTTTGAGGTAACATCTTCAACCATGGCCCTTTCCACACGAGGTGAGTGAATCGCTCCGTGCCGTTACTCACCGGCTCTTCTTGGGTCTGAAGTAATGCAGACTTTCCCTTAAGCCCTTCTGCAGGGCTTCTCCATTAGTGCAGGGCAAACCCGAGCAGTGCAAGATCTGTAGATCCCCACTGCTCCG
Source organism: Cyclura pinguis (assembly GCA_030412105.1). Taxonomy (NCBI): domain Eukaryota; kingdom Metazoa; phylum Chordata; class Lepidosauria; order Squamata; family Iguanidae; genus Cyclura; species Cyclura pinguis. The sequence continues at coordinate 26,267,213 of CM059607.1, forward strand.
GCTCAAAATGGCAGCTTCCTGTGGCTTCCAGCTCAAAATGGCAGCTTCCGGTGTCTTCGTGGGAGTGGACCAACTGCTGATGCTGGCCACGCCCACAGCCCGCCCTCCACTGATCGCAGGCTCGCATTGGTGCGAGCCTGCGCATCTGCACAGGTAAGTAGGAATGCAATGGTGCGTTCCAGAAAATGTAAAGACCTGATTTTTCTGGTCTTTACTTAGCGCGGGGGAGGACCACTTGGGGGCGGGTTGGATAGGACTGAGGTGCGGAACTAAGTTAAATAGTCCGCATCTAGTCCAATCCAAGGTGCGGACGACCTCCCTGCCAGGACGCCTTGGCCCGTTTTAACTGCCTTGTGCAGAAAGGGCCCATGTCTAATCTTGTGGCTGAATGCACAACCTCAGCAAGGGGTCAGATTCCAGTTAAACCTTGGAACTGAACAGCAGTCTTTTGCTACACATCTAAAGACAGTAGTAGTAGCCTTGTTTTTATGAAACCATGGGTGGATGGGGGCTTCCATGTCAGGGATCCAGTGAAGTGACTCTGGGTTTTATTCCAGACTTGCAAGGAACTATCGTTAAGTGAGGATCACTCTGTCCCAAACAGGTTCAGCACCTTGCATTCCCCTTCCCTGAAAACAGTCATGGAACAATGCATTAATTGTTTGTTCTGTTATTATCACCTCAGGAGTCCTTTTGGGCTGGGAGCTGATACAGAAATATCTTAAATAAATAAATATGCTATGTTTAGAAGCACAGTTGTCACCACCAGCAATTTAGAAAGTGTTAGGTTCTGCACCTATGCATTTTAACTCCACCCATCACACCATCACAAAGAAAAACAGAATTAAGTGGTTCAAAGGAGTACATAGTGTTCTGGGCTGATAGGAAGCCATGTTGAATAAGATATTCCATCCTGTGTGCAGTAGGAAAAGAAGGGAATGAATCTCTTCAAAAGATACTACAAGTAAGGTATGACTTTTTTTAAAAAAAAAGCACTTGTTTTAAAATATAAAATTTGTCAAACATTCTACCACTCCAGTAATGGCTCTCTATCTTGACCTTTTAGTGTCCCAAGGAAATGCAAATCTCCTGTTGTCAGACTTTGGAAAAGTTGCTATTTGGACTATAGCTCTCAGAATCCCTCCTCATATGAGGGGAATTCTGGGACTTGTAGTCCAAAATTAACTTTTCCACGCTAAGCTAATTGTCTCCTATCTTACAGTATTTGGCCCTTCAGTTCCCCAGCCGAACGTACAATTTCGGCTCCCAGAAAAGAAATAAGAAGTTCAAGGCCAAGTTTATGTTTGAATAAAATATTCCGAAAACAGACAACAGAATGCAGAGTGTTCATCAGGAAAGAGATTAGGTTTAAAGTACCTCTGACAAACAAAGGCACCAGGGCTCAAACTAATCCACTAATGGTTTTCTCCTTCCCCATCAAAAAGTCCTCCAAGGATTTTTATAAGCACTTGTGATATCCCTGTGTGCTGGTCTTTGCATTTGGATCACTATAGAGCCAGGAGATCCAGAGAATGCCATGTGGCTGGTATGTATGCCATGTAGCTATTTGTTATACAGGAGGAGGCTCCAGAGAATAAATTAATCCATTCAAGGTCAAGTGTGTTTTATGTTCGCTAAATTGACTTGAGTTTAATTCCGATGCCAGGCCAGGCACGTGGCTAAGTTAAGCTTGCTGCTAAACACTTGCAGGAACAAAACACCTTTCTGTGCAACTTCTTCTCTGTTTTCAGAGAATGGGTGAGAATAAGAACGCACCTCCACTTCACAAATCCTGACGTCATGTGGAATATTATGAAATAATGCAAGGTAAACACGACATTCTGCATCATCCAGCTGAGATACTAATGTGTTTCTTGAAGAAGCTGAAAATTAACAGACGCACACACATACGTGAAGGCCTAAATACAGTTTTTAGTCCTACTTAGAGCACGACTGTTCAATCGATAAAAATTTAATCAATCGGTGCTTATGTAAGGTCCATTGATTCAGTCCAGCTAGGACTAGCAATAGAATTTTGCTCATTAAGCTACACCAATTTTCTCTGAAACATGCATTTTATGAACAATGGTCAGAGTTGCATATCAGCTCCTTGGTTAAGTATATTTAGTCAAATAGCAATTGTGAATAAAGAACACTTACAGATGATCTGTTGGTGTATGCCTCCAAGTTGTTTCGAACTTATGATAATCTTAAGGCGAACTGATCATGTGGTTTTCTTGGCAAGACTTCTTCCAGGGGGGTTGCCTTTGCCTCCCTCTGAAAGCCAAGAAAGTATGAGTTGCCCAGGGTCACCCTGTTGATTTCCACTGCCAAGCCAGGATTTGAACCCTGGCCTTCCAAAATCCTATTCCAGCTCTTAAACCACTAGTCCAGACTGGCTCAGCTTTGTTTATAACCTGCCTTTCCCCCTAAGATCGGGACTCAATGTAGCTTACAAATTAAAATGATTACAGCGTAGTTAAAATCATTCCAAAAGTCAACATTAAAACAGAGGGCTTTTCCACACTACAGTATTATTCCACTTTCAACATCCTGTGGAATTCTGGGGCTTGTAGTTTACAGGCCAAAGAGCTCTCTGGCCGAGAATTCTCAAGGCCGCTCCCTAAACTGCAGACCCCAGGATTCCACAGGAGGTTGAAAGTGGAATAACAGCACTATAACAGTGTAGGACAGAAATGTCTTTAGTCACAGTTGTAAGATTATTCCTCTGACTGTAAATACCTTCTTCTAGATGTTTTAGCAGGTATTAGCTGCATGAGGAGAAGGAGATCCATTCTGCTGAGGATCGGAGCACAGGTGAATGATGTTCCTATCAAGTTTGGAGGAAGGGAGTCGGGCCAGGAGAGGTTACTTAGTTAAGTATGCTTAACTAAGTAGATGGATGACAGAATAACTGGATAACAGAATTCTGGACAATATGTCAGGAATCCAACTGCAATATTTGATAGATTAATTAATTACTTGATTGATCAGTGAAGTAGTAGAAATTATTTTTGGTCATGGTTTCATTGTTCACGGTCTAGAGTATTCTAACCATCCAGACCCCAACCACACAAAACCTCTGCTGTGTTTTGAAGACCTGTGACTTCCTCATGTGTGATGATTCAAGCAGTGTGGAGAGAAGGATCACACAGAGTGAAGGTGCTCACATTCACCCTGCACACAGAAAAGTTGTGAGTCTCGCTACTACAAAATATTTTACCAAGCTTGAACCATGATATCTCCAACAGCAGGTAGCTTCGTCCAGCTCAGAACCAGCAAGACCTCACATCTGAGAAGTCAAGACTTGGCATCTAAGAAACAAATCCAGTTGACAGACAGAAGTCCAACTTATTTTATTTTTATGGTCAGCAGGGCCCGCAGAATTCAGTTCTGCTGTCTGCATTGACTCCGGCACATTTATCTTCTGGTGCTAGGGTACCATCATGCTGCGCTGCTTAGCTGTTTTATTAGAAAAGCAACCCTCCCTTTTCTATAGATGGGATTATCATCACCTCTGCTTTGGGTCTCAGACTTCTTGTGATTTCAGCATCCTAGACGAAAGGATGAGACATTGAAGATTGTTCACACCTAGAACTTTGTGCATTGAGATTCCCTTGATAACTTTTCCTGCCCCTTTTCTATGGATGTTTAAATTTCAGAGTTTAAATTACTGCAATGCTAACAAGGGCCTCTCCTGAAGATCTTAGAGGGTTGTATAAGGAGATACAGTCTCCTCAACGTGGACCAGCAGTTGAGGGTTTGAAGACCAGCATCGGTTCATGAACCGACACTTTGTTCTGAAAATTGTCAGTACAATCTTAAACCTAACCCCTTCCTTGCTCCCCAAACTTCATCCAGCTGAGCCCACACCCTCAAAATCAACACATAAAAGCTGGACTTGACAGATCAGTAGCACAAAAGCTGAATCTGAAATACAGGTTGCTTAATCAGCCTCTCCTTCTCAGCCCACAGAAATGTGTCATTCATATTTATTTATTCTTCCAAAGACCTTTTGAGTTTAAGTATAAAAGGAACCATGGTTCCCCAGTGAATCTCTTTCTACCAACGCCATGGCTGGGAGTGATACATCATCCGTGTACTAACATGCTGATGATGTGTTACACTAATACATCCTTACATTGGCAATGCTCTAATGATCGGTCTAGGCATTAAATCAGTACCGTGCTGTCAGTCTGATGATGTGTTACTTCAAGAGACAGCTGGGATCAAAAGAGGCTATCAGGAGACCCAACAATGGAAGAATTATATTTTGAGATTTCAGGAATTTGTTAGGGTTAGAAAGGGAAAAAGAAAGAAAGAAGAACATCTTTTCCAGAAAGTAACAGGAGAGGAAAACAGGAGTTTTCTTTTTCTTCTTTTGGGAAAAGAAGATGCATATATTCTTGTCAACGTTTCACATTTATTCCAGTCTATAGAGAATAACACTCTATAGTCTATAGGAAATACATTTGGCCAAGCAACATGAGAATGTGATCAAGACAGCAGAAGTTATTAATGAAGAGGAACAGCAAGGCTAGGAGAGGCAGCTGCAATTTCCTTTGGCCTGAGCCTAGTGGGAAAGGCAAGATTCTGCACCCTCATCTCTTCATCCCTTCGCCAAGTTAATTCTGTACAAACCACTTTATACTTTGAACTCGGTTTACAGCAGTTGAAACCAGCTGAGGACCAAGGGAGATAGGAGGAGGAGGAAAGAGAAATTGGGAATTTTTTGATATACACTTTTTATTAATGTGTCCACAGCACTTCAAAAATATAAATATGTACACACATCTATCTATATACGTATCCATCTACAAATAATTATCTCCTTCTCATATTAAAATAAATACATTGAGATTAAATATCTGTAGCTTCTCAACTTGACAAGGTGAACTGTTATGAAAAATATGTTAAATATCCACAGATTTCTCCTTACATCTTTAGCTCTCTCCTTTTTAGAGAAGATTCCATTTATAAACATTGAAGTTGTTTTGAATTAACTATTCAGAATCCTATTCTAACATTTTCTTAATTCTTTATAAATTGCTGCCTAATCTATTTCCACTTCCAGTTTTCCTGTTGTTAGAAGTCTTACTGTTGAATTTCTGTTTCTTCTCTTTTCGTTCTAAAAAACTTCTTACTAAGACTTTCTGCCTTTTCAGTGAACACAGTCTTGTTTCAATGTGAAGCATAGATCATAAAAAAGAAATACATTGTCAAGACTGAATTTTAGTTTGCAGCAGTAACTCTACTTTAACTGTGGTTTATAATGATGCAGCTGAAAAAAAAATATAGGACAACAGAGGATTACTTGCATCTGTCCCTGCCAGTTCTGGACAGTTGGAGGGTATGCACAATGTGGTCCAAGCAAAGAGAATAGTTCAGCCTGAAATGAACCATGAGAGACTAGCAGATTTGCCATTACTTCTTCTTTCTTTTGATGGGCAATCCCTTTGGCCATATTTCTTGTTTTTCCAGCAGCTATGCATCCTCTTCCCTCTAACAAGGGTTCACAATGTATATATAGGAAGGGACTCTGGCATCTATCATTCATGCTAATGACTTAATGAGATAATGAATAGTCATGGCTGAAGCATCAGTGTCAGTGTGCATTAAATCACCCAAGATCAGCACAATTTATGGTTCTTCTGACCTTGACAGCATTACATTGTAGTAAATTGGCTCCTTTGCATTCATTCCCAATAACAATCTGGCAACTGACTAGAAAATCTGGCTGTAGGCTGCAGCGGTGGGTGGGTGTGTATGTGGAAGCACCTCTACCTTGCCCAATGTGTTTTCAATCTTGAGAGGCAGCATTGTGTAGTGGTTTGAGCATTGGACCATAATTCTGAAAACCAGGGTTCAAATTCGTGCTCGGCCATAGAAACCCACTGTGTGACCATGGGTGTATCACACACTCCCACCCCGCAGAAAACCCTATGATAGGCTCACCTTAGGGTTGGTGTAAGTTGGAAATGACTTGCAGCAACAGCAACAACAAGAAGAGGTGTGTTTATTGCTAAAGAGCATGAGTAGAACCCAGGAATATAATTCTTTGTTGATTTTGTTCTTCCCACTGTGAGAAACAGGGCCGTGGAGTCAAAGTCATGCAGTTAGAGTTAGAAGCAATTTTAGGTGGAGCTGAAGTTGTTTTTTGTGGAGTCAGAGTCAGTCAGAAGCAATTTTGGGCAGAGTCAGAATTGGAGTCGATAGAAATGTGCTGATTCTGACTCCAGCTTTAAAAAAAACACCTCTTATAACCATTTGGTAAATATATTGTTTTATTCTTGATATTTTATAATGACTAATAGAACTCTGCAAAGCATGGCTTGAATTCCTGCTCAGCCATGGAAAACCACTGTGTGATCTTGGGCAATACACTCTCTCCGCCTCAGCGGAAGGCAAGGGCAAACCACTCTGAACAAATTTTGTCAAGAAAACCCTGTGATACGTCCAACATAAGTTGGAAATGACTTGAAGGCACAAAGCAAAAACCAATTTTAATCTTACAAAATGTAATGAAGTTCTGGACATATGGCTATCTGGAGTGCCAGAGCAGCCTAGAAACAGGTTGCCAGACAACCAGAATAGCTCCTCAGGAGAGAAACCCAGCCCCATAGTATGGGGGAGAGGTTGGTGGCTGAGAGGAAAAGATATATAACGGCAAATCCTGATTCTCATTTGGTGACAAAGAGATTGGGGTAAAGTCCCTCAGTCAACCAGGGAGGTTGTCTGTGCAGGAAGGGTTTAATTCTTAGAGGAACCTAGAGAGAGGCAGAAGAGGAATGAAACCACTATAGAATCTGTTCAGAAAGTGTGACATAAATTGGGGGTTGAGCCTTTGGTGAGAGTGTAGCCAAAGGGCTGTTTAAAATTCTTGTGCTTATATGAGAGTTTAAAGATATAAAGAAACTGACTAAAAGCACTCTGGAGAACTGTATTAATTTTGACCTGCATATGAAAACTTTGCTCTGTATGTTATTTAATAAACATCACAGTTTATTTTTATAAATACTGACTTGGCTGAATGGTATAAAGACAGTTTTTAAAGTATTTAAAGACACACAGAAAACACGCTACCATAGAAATATGAAGGGGTTCTAAGTCACGTCTGAAGGCCTCATACTTTATGCAAAGGTGGTGCTATAAGGGGAAAGGAAGAGCTATGTGAAAAGACAGGGCACCTTATCAGATTGGGGAATGGCCTTACCAGTCTGAGAGAGAAAGAAGTAACCCCTGTCACACAAACATCCTTGTGCCCCAGGAAATATTGGAGATATAAATCAGATCAATAAATAAAATGAATATGTACTTTAGCTTAGTTTATCATAAGTCTGTATGGGAAGGTTTTCAAACATTGAGAAAGTGGGAGATAAATAAAAATAGATATTGTATAACTGTAAAAAATATATCTAAGGAATCCAGCTTTTCCTCATTTCAGCTTCTACATAACTGAAGAACTGGTTTATGCAGAAAAGCAGGCAAGCATAGAAGGCTTTTGTTCCCTTTAATTTTCAGTTCCCAAACTGGATTATTTCACTCTGATGGAGCTGAGTCACCCTGGCGTTATGTAGCTCCATACAATTTTAAAGCAGACTTAAACACAGTAAGGAGCATGAGCATTTACTAAGAGGTAAATGTCAAGCACTGTAGGTGTAAAATAATGGTTGGATCTGAAAACCAGAGTAGTTTGAGGAGAGAAAAAGATCCATTGTGGCAAAGCTTCTGCAGCATTTGCTTAGGAAAAAAACACGATTTGTTTAATGACTTCCACGTTGCCTGAGACAGCATAAATTTCAGGAAAGCCTCCACTGCAAGTAATTCAACAGGAAAAGATGCAAAACCTTTGCTAAAAACCGTCACTTCTGACTTGGAAGTGCTGTTTTGATTATCACAAATGGGACTTGCAGTTTGCAATAGGGTTCTGGTCCAGTAGTCCAGCATTCAAATCCCCACTCAGCCACAGAAATCCATCTTGTTCAAGTCCCACTCTACCAGCCTGAGAGGAAGGCCATGACAAACTTCATCTGACTATAGCTAACCAAGAAAACCCTAGGAGTCAACTTGGAGTCAACACATTAAAAACAACCCTGCTCAAAGATGCTTCAGCTGTAGCAGTTAGGATGAAGAATAAGCATAACTGACCTCTGCCAGCTGATCTCAGAGATCTGTTGGCAGAACTCCTCTGCTGGCTAAGACTTGCTGACCAAAAGCACTTTTAAAAGGGCCAGGGAAGGGGAAGGAGCCATGTTATGCCAGATCTCAGCCTCTTCCAGCTTAACAATGACACTCTCACCATTTCCACACTACACTGTTATAGTGCTAATATTCCACTTTCAACATCCTGCGGAATTCTGGGGTTTGTAGTTTGGTGAGGCCAAAGAGCTCTCTGGTTGAGAATTCTAAATACTCCTCCCGAAACGGCAACCCCCAAGATTCCATAGGAGGTTGAAAGTGGAATAATAGGGCTATAACAGTGTCGTGCAGAAATGACCAATGCTGGCACAAAGTTAGGCTGGAGTGAGGGAGGCCTAAATAGGAAGAACAGCAGAACAGTGAGATCTTTCTGTAGTTTTTCCCCAGTATTCAAAGATACCAAGGTGTTCTGGATGATTTTTCTATGCAGAAAGGCATGTCGGCTTTTTGCATACCCAAAAGAGGCGTCATGTGCAGAAAATGTTGGGGTTTTGCACAAAAAAGCCTCTCTGTAAAGAAAAGCCCTCTGGATCACTTCAGGATGCTGAATGCAGTCAAAATGTAGAAAATATTTCTTTATATATTTTTTTCCTGCTGCAGGGAGAAGCCACTGTCAATTACTCTTCATTGCATGTGAGGATAAATAGGCAGTGATTTACATCCCTAAACACGGAGAGAACTGCAGCTACATGACTTACCGTGTGGCTGTTTTGCAGCTCAGGACGGCCGCCACAGAGCTTCTTCCTCGGAGGCCACATGGTTGGCTGGGGGAAGCAGCTTCCGCGTTCCCGTCGGCCCCATCACAGCCAGGAGGAGCCTCCATGGCCTGCAGCCAATGAATTCAAACCAGCTGGTTTGAATCCATTGGCTGCCTTGGATTGGGCCGAAGTTTTCCCTCTGGTCAGACCAGAGTCTATTTAGCCGAAGTTCTCCCCAAAGAGATACACTTCTTTGTAAGAATGGATAAAACAAGTAAACAAACTGGGCCTGAGAAAAGGTGGTGCTTCTTAGAGCAACCTTGTACAGAGAAAGGAAAGAGGACAAGAGAAAGATAATTTAGTCTCTCTCAGGACATTCATGGGTCCTATTTTAAACAAAGACATGAGAGTTTAGAAAATATTGGGGGGGGGGAGGAACCATTTATTTTGATCCAGCGTATCTGTTTGATATCAGCCATGGAAAGAACAGTTGGCAGCGCAACCATTCCGTACGTGAATTTTGACAAAGTATTGAAACTTGCACCGTCACGCCAATTTTCTTTTTATGATTCTTCATCTATAACAAAAAGTCAAGACTGATATTCATAATAGCATAAATGGAAGCATCCAGCAAGGCTTTGACCAGGATTTATTGTAGAAGGATGAGGAAAGAAAAAGAAAATTCTTTGGAAACAGGACAAAGTAAAGGTTGACTTCCAGTTTTATACATATCTGTTTGCCAATTCCTTTCTAAATCATCTATGAAATTCTTAAGAAAGTGTGTTTGTTTCATGTCATGCCCTTCTGTGCAAAAGCTGGCTTTTTTCATTTCTAAAGTTTGGCTTTTGAAATATGCCTTCACTTTCCGAACAAAAGGCAATTTCCCTTCCTCTGATACAAGGCCATTAAGAGCAAAACAAAACAAACAAAAATACGAACAAAACCTGCGAGTTGTTGGATTGCAAGTACTGTATAGTATTAGAGGTTCTTGGGGATGCATGCATGAATACGAATGACTAATATTTCAAATTACTTTCCTTTTTTAAAAAAAAAAATGCTGATCTGCTCTGAATATTGATTTGGAGGGGTGCTTTTTATATTTATGAATAAAATTACAAAAATCAAGTGTACACAACTCTGTACTGGAAGCTGGCTATACAGAGTCACATCATTGCTTCATCTCACTTAGGCCATTTCTGCACTAGACTGTTATAGTGCTATTATTCCACTTTCAGCCTTCTGTGGAATTCTGGGGTTTGTAGTTTGCTGAGGTCAAAAAGCTCTCTGGCTGAGAATTCTAAATACTCCACCCTAAACTGCAAGCCCCAGGATTTCATAGGATGTTAAAAGTGGAATAATAGCACTATAACAGTCTAGTGTAGTAATGGCCCTAGTATTGGCTACAGCAGGGTTGTTGATGATGCTAGGGCGTGCGTAGCCGAATAGGGAGGTGTACCCCCACCTCATGTCCTATTTCCAACACAGCACCCCACTATCTAAGGAGAGCTGGATGAGCCACTACCTCAGTATCCAGAGCTTTGGAAATTCTTTTGGAAGGGCTACATGGCTTAAAAGGTAAGTTTGTGGTAGCATCAGGAGATGTAGCTCCTGAGATATAACAGAAGGAGAAAAAAGCAAAGAGGCACAGTTCCACAATACTTTAATCCAAGCAGTTGGGGAGAGGGCCTCTCTCCGTACCAACTGAGACAGCTGTGCCCTTCAAGGGAGAGAAGAAGAGCCAAGGACAACTCCTTTGCACCCTGGTCCCAGCAGCTGGTAAGGGCGCCTTCCCTCCATTCCAACTGCCACTGCAGTGCCCTCTAAGGGAGAGAAGAGCAGCCAGCCTTTGCTGGGCTTAATCCTTTCCCCCACTACCATCACCTTTTTCTTGTGTTGTATGGCTTTCATATTGTAAGCTTGAGGGCAGGGAACTGTCATATTGATAATTTGTAAGCTGCCCTTGGAGCCTTTTTTTGGCTGAAGGGTGGATACAAGTGCTCTAAATAAAGAACAAAATAAATGAATGAATAAATAAATATATGCATACCATTCCCAATGGGGATCTCAGCCATGATTTTTCTGTCCAGAAAACACGTTTTGCAAGAAAAGCTGGGTTCTCTGTACAAGAAACTCACTCCCTGTGCACAGAATCCTGTTTCTACCTAGATAGATGGGAAGAACAAATAATTGTGAAGGTTTACATCTCCATGGTAGACACCAACAAAATTGCCAGCTGAACAACTTCAGTGAAGAAGTGTTTGGCCCAAAAAACATGGACCCTGATTTGGACCATTATAGACCAATACCTCTCAAACTATCTGATGTGACAGACCAGCCATTTTTTCCCCTAATTTGGTGGTAACTGGCACAATGTTTTAAACTGTAAACCCTTTTATAGGACCTTCTGAATTCTCAAATAAATTTTCAAATAAATATAGATATTTTCCCCCTTAACACATAAGGAAGTATGTGTGAACCAGTTCGCTTAGTTTGACCTCACACAGAAGAAGGAGTAATATTAAAATATCTCTTCTCACAGGGCAAGTTTACGAGAGATCTTGCACATTTATTTATTTGTTTTGTTTTTCATATTTGGGGACTTTTTCATGAAACAAAATTGTGCAAGAAATCCTGCTTCCCCCGAAAATAGTTGTTACATAGAAAAAAAAATTAGCAAAATGCACTGTTTTCTGTATAAACATTTTGTTTGTGCATTCACAAAAGCCAAGGTTTTTGCACACATGATTTTTTTTTTACTAAAAAAAAAACCATGGCAGTTAACTGTTTCCTTGACATGATATCTTGAGATGTTCAGATGCCCTTCCTTGCAAGGCATGAGAAAATTTCTGAACATTCCTTGCATCCTTAGCAGAGGTACACTGAAATGTTTGTATCATTCATGCCGCCATGTCTTCCCTCCCCCCCTTTCTTTGTTACATGCAATTTATTTGAGGTTCCATCATTGCCCCACTTTGAAGTTCAAGAAGAAAGATATTCGTGTTTAATGAAGACTGTTTGAAATAACTGTTTTTTTCTTGCAGCTGCATCTTTTGTCAATACCACAAGAGAAGAAGGCAAGCAGGCCTCATTGTAATGCAGATCCCTCAGTCTACATCTGCACCAAACACATCGTTTCCCATGGCTTTCAATGTATTCCTTCTATTATTCATAGAACACAATGTAAATGAAGCTATAAATTTTACCACATACTAAATGGGGAAGGGAAATAATGGAAATGGTGAATTATGAATGAATCATGGGTTACTGTAATTCCTGAAGGGTTCTGATGGAAATGATTACAAGCCGTGGAATGACGCAGCCGTGCAACTTGAAGATACTGATCTTTCCACAATGATTCCAAAAATGCTATAATTAATAAACACAATTTATGCATTTAATTTTCGTGCAGGTGTCGATGATTATAACTATCAAAGACAAGCACATGCCAAAGCTACCCCAGGAGCAATCAGATGCCAGTGGGGCTTTGGGTATTATTGAGAAAAGAAGCATGATATGCTAGAAAAATTTGTTTCCATCCTCATCTTTCCTCCCCCACTGTAAAAAAAAAAAATCTTCCAAATTTAAATTAGCCACAGGCAATCTGTGCAGGTTATTTGGCAGCAATGATTTTTTTTAAAGTAATGTTGTTTGTATACATGGACAAAATGAAGTCCAGATATGTTTCAGTTCCTTTTTCTTTCCTTTAAAAGAGAGGAGAGGATCTGATTAATTAAGACCTAGACCGTAATGTAGAAATTTGAAAAGGCAGCTGCGCTTTTGATCAAAGGATTCTTGCTAGTAACTACTCACAGCTATCACAAAATTAGTTGTTTTTCAAGGCATATAGGGAAAGGCGATACTTTGTAGGGATTACGGAGAGAAGTTTGTTGGTTTGTTTGACCTATAGCTCAGCTTTCATCTAGGACCGGGACAAGGCAGCTCACAAGAGTAAAAATCAGTGCAGATGAAAATTAGTGATGCGATTTTTCCCTAATCACATTCCCAAAAGAAGCAATACATAATCTTAGCAATTGTCTCCCTACTGTAAGAAAGTCTTTGAAATCAGTACAGTTATGAAGACCATTTGAGCTTAGGACGTATTCTGTGCAAAATTTGCACGTAGCATTTTTTTGCAGTTTGACACTCATTCGGTGAAAAATTCACACTTTATTTTTAAATTTGCAGTTCAGGATTTATTCTGCATAAAATTTGTCCTGTTTATCAGTTTAAGATTAATTCTGTGCAAAATTTGCACACAATATTTTGGCACAGAGAACGGGATTTCCTGCACACAAACAGTAATTTTAGAACGGACAAATAATATTGTTTTCTGCACAGAACTTCAGAATTTTGCTCAGAGAGTCCCAAAATGCAAAGATTCTCATCTGTCCAGGTTTCTCCTCCTGAGGCTTTCATGAGACTCAAGAAATCCATTTTTTCAAATGTTTTTGAACAATGTTTCAAATATTATTTCCATTCCTAATAAAAACAGAGGCAGACAAGTGAAAATAAATCATACAAAGAAGGATTGTGCTAAAATACAGTTAAATATCAAAACATTTGCTGAGATCCTACACTGAGAAGGGAGAGAAAAAGGAACTCTACACTCATGGAGCCATGGGATAGTTATGCGATGCTACCTTATACGTGAATTGAGATATTGCTCAACCAAATGTTTTTTGCACATCTAAATGTACAATTGTCTGGACAATACACATTGCACATCTGCAATGCACTCATGTAATGGCTTCATATGTGCACCTCTGTTTCCACAATCTTGAACCAAATAAGGAGGTTTTACATTAGAGAAAAATGTCCAGCTGTTCCCATGGGAGAACTTACATATATAGAAGATACCAACCCAAAAGTATAGCACGAGTCTGTTAAAAGTCCATCTCATGCCAACAGAACAATTGCCAAAAGCAATTGAAAATGAAGAACTTTGGCTGCTATGGAAAGAACTATAGGAAGGAGGCTAGCTTAGCCTAACTTGGAATCGAATTCCATAGCCTGGGAACAATCACCAAGAAGGCCTATGCAAAAAGAAAAGAAAAAACAGCAGTGAAAGATTCCTCAAGTTGTTTAATTCCGCAGCCCTATGCATACCTCCTTGGAAGCGAATTGCAATGAGCACAGAAGACCTTATTTCACAGGATTGCACGATAAGAGAGTTAACAGCACAATCCTATTCATGTTTACACTGTGTTTGATACAACACACTCCCAGGGATCTGTGCATTGTGTTGCGTTTTAAGTGTGCAAAGTATTGCAGCAACCGTTGTGTGTACTCGTCTGCAAACCTATTATCATTCAATTAATTTTATATCATTATTAATATCAAACCATCAACCAGATGCTGATTTAACTGACCTATTAATTCATTGACCAACTAATGACTTGTTTCATCAATCATTTAAGACTTGCACCCCGAATGACAGTGAGAAACAGAGACATTGGGGAAAGGAAGAAGAAAAATCCCCATCAAAGCTTGGAAAAGCTATTTGTGTGACTGTAACTCCCAGAATCCCTCAGTCAGATGGAAAGAGAAATCTGAGAGCTTTAGTTTCTTTAAAAAAAAAAAAACCTGTGTAATCCCAATCACAAGGAGCGGAGTCTGATGCACACATTATACACTTCTGGCTGGAAAGCTCAAGCTCATTGTAAGATCCATGGGTCAGGGAGCTGATTTTATTTTAACGCTTAAAGCAGTACACATGCCAATGATGTGCATTATGCTAAAGAAATTAATAACAGTATTAATACTGGAAAGTGTTAGAAGGAAAATTCTGTACAGAAGCCCTGTTTTCCAGGTTGATATTTGCTTTCACAGGGTGTATTCACAGCTGCTGTGGTGTTGGCAAAAGAAAAAAGAAAAAAGAACCTTAAAGCACAGAGAATATTGTTACAGTCCACAACCATTTCATCTGACATCTTTTGCGCAGATCTTCCTTCAGAGGTGTACTTACTTGCCCAGTCACTATTCTATTACTGCCAGTGGCACAGTTTGTTCTTTTGGTTTACATTTTTCTTCCATTTGTCCAGAGAAAACCATTTTGCAAACATATCAGCAGTCTCCTAACATGTGATTTATGGTACCATTTAGCTGCTTATTACTAGTGTCTCCCCTCCTCCACCTGTCCAATGTACCGAGCCATAGTTAACTGCAGTACAGTAAGTTTATCAGCAAAGCAAACATTTTTAATTTATGGTTGTCTCTGAAGTTTTCTTTCTTTCTTTTTTTCCATTAAAAATGATGCTCCATCTTTGCTCATATGTAACCATCACAGCACAGGGAAAAAAATTAAAATAAAATGATGAGAAGGGAGGGAGGGAGGGAGGAAGGAAGGAAGGAAGGAAGGAAGTAGGTAGGTACCGTGTCACCCTGAACTCATTAATCTGATCAGATTTTGGAAGCTAAGCAGCAGCAGACCTGATGACTACTTGGACGGGAGAGCATCAGGCAATATCAGGGGTTACCAGAGAGCCCAGGGGCCCATTCACACTACAAAAGTATAGTAGCATTATTCCACTTTAACAGCCATGGTTCCATCCTATGGAATCCTGGGATTTGTAGTTTGGTGACGCACTGGGGCACTCTGGCTGAAAATTCTAAATGCCCCTCCCTAAACTGCCAATCCCAGGATCCCATAGGATGAAACCATGACAGCTAAAGTGGAATGATAGCACTGTAATTATGTAGTGTGAATGGCTCCCTGGAGAGCTACTGCTAGGCAGAGTTGATGATTTGAGTTGATGATCTGTCCAGTGATCTGAGCTGGTACAAGGATGAAGGAAGGAAAGAACAAGGAATAATAAGAGGAAAAGAGAGGGGGAAAATATTCACCAACAATGTTTTCTCTTCATGTAGTCTCAGCAAAAGAGAGTGTTGCCTCATTAGCACTGCATATTTGGATTCCTGAAAGAGCTAATGAGCATAAAGTGATGGCTTTATTCTAAGTCAGATTACTGGCCTGTTTATTCCGGTGTTACCAATAACAAATGGCAGTGATGATCCAGAATTTCAGGCAGGATTCCTTCTCAACTCTACCTGGAGATGCCCAGGATTGAACCTAGGACCTCTGGCATGAAATGCAGATGCTCCATCCCGAGCTATGACCCCTGGCCTTATACCAGGACAAAATATTTGTCCATTTAGGCTAGCACTGTCTTCTGTAACCTACAGCAGCTCTCCAATTCTGGGGCAGAAATAAGTTTTTACAGACATGAAAGGCCAATGGGACTCATTCCTAACTCTTTTGTCATAACATTTTATTTTGTCTTGATTCTTTTTTATCCCTATGCTAGATTCCGCTTTGACGTCCCTGGCAAACTCCCACAAAGTTAATACACCAAACACCACACTGGATCAGAGGTGGGAATCACAAGTCCTTGCAGACCTTGTTGGACTGCAGCTCCCAGCATTCCACAGCATTGGCTATGCAGGCTAGGGCTGCCAGAACTTGCAGTCCAGCATCTGGATGGCTTCACAACACCCACCATTGCACTAAATAAATAGGTGAGGAGTGGAGAAGAACCTCAATTTGCCTTCAGAATTTGAACTAGGTGAAGCAGATTTCTAAAGAAGAAGGCCTGCCTGTGGATTCTATTTTATTCCTTATTACTCCTCTTATATTCCATTAAACTGGAGGTAGGAGAACCACCAATGCAGGAAGGAGATTGTGTTAATGAGCAGTGTAGAGTGTCAGCTACATCCCTAAATGAAAGAGTACCTTGAGCCAACAAAAGAAAGTGCAGGCTTGAAAAAGAAAACTGATAACAAAGTCCCAGCTATCATAGACTTTAACTTCTCAATTGAGAGGTATGTATGTTTTCTGAAGAGGACAGGATAAGAGAGAGGAAGAGAGAGAATGACTGAGGATGAAGTTGTCAACGATGAGTGCAAGTTTGTGTTTCATTCTGTCTATATTTCCTCTACATCTAAAATGATTTGTTGATATCCAGACCTATTACCCCAAAGTAGACACCTTGCCAATTCTTTGTAGCAACTTACTGCCACTTTTCCCTGGGATATGTGAAAGGCATCCCAGGCAATTGATGTCATAATGGCTTCTGTTCTCTTAGATCAGTAATTCCAGAACTGTATGCCACAAGGAATCGGTGGTATAAAGGCACTCTGGAATTATCCACTCACAGAAAGTTTCATCAAAGATATCTAGTAGTGCTCCTACATTGAGGAACTAGCATGACCTGGACCTCAAGCAGTAGCCAAATCATAACAGTGAACAGTCACAAAGTGGAGACAGTAGATTCAATTCCCAGTATCATATTCTCTAACATTTCATGGCTGAAAATCAGGACATATCTGGCCAAGCATCATTAGAATGTGGGGAAGACGGCAAAAAGTATTGGTGAAGAAAAACACATGTGCTTGGAGAGACTGCAGAAGTATGCTTTTGTCTGAGCCTACTGGAAAAGGCAAGATTCTGCTCCTTCCTTTCTTCTCCCCCTGCTGAGTTAATGGAGAATAAGCTACTTTTGTATTTTGAAGTCCGTGTGCAGCAACTGGAATAAACTGAGGATAAAGGAGGAAAGTGGGAGGAGGAGAAAGAAAATGGCATGTTTTAAAAGCAGCTGAAAAAGTGGAATGACAGAGGATTAATTGGGATGCTCTGAACCAAATCAGGGTGGTTGGAGGGTATGTAATACTAAGCCTGAATTTGACCAGCAGAAATCCTTGTAACACTAGCCTAATGCAATGAGATATTATATTCAGAACCAGTTCCCAGGATCTGTTACCAGTCAGTTCCCAACAAGAGAACTTGCCAGCATTCTCAGGGACTCCCAACAAGAGCTTTCATGCTCTTCAGGCACAACATTTAAGCAATTTTAGCATGGGTTAGTATCATCTTAATATTGTCAAAAAAAGTTCATAAGAGCTTTCGGCCCTCCTTCTTCTGAGTCCTTCTCTCTTAGTCCATTGCCAAAATAAATTTGGACTCTGTTTAAGGTTCCCAGGCATCTCCTTTTGTATCCTGTATTTGGGGTTCTAAAGTCTGATCCTATTTTAGAGTGATACATGTTTCTCTAATTCCCACTATACTGACATCTGAGCATTTGATATGTACGCAGAATGGAGCTTTACATACCAAACACTGGTAGTCTACCTGCTAGAATTGTGGCTAGAATAGCACCTCTCCAATCTCTTTGGGAGGCACCTCTTTGTTGGTGAGCTGTAAAGTTCTCATTTCACAATGGCTTGCCTGCCTGGCAATTGTAACTCCAGTCTGGGTGATTGGTTGGATAGTTGGTTGGTTGGTTGGTTTTTTAGGATGAGTTGGTTGGTTTTTCAGGATGTGCTTTTTTGTTCACATTGACTGTCTTGTTTCATCTGGACTGATTCAACTCAACTTCACCTGGACCAGCTCAACTTCTAGTGAAACCCGTTTGCACAGTCACTGGCAAGCCATCAAGGACTAATTCTTACCTAAGAGTCACCATTTGACTACTGCTCTTTTGATGACCGGCACCTAAAGATATGAACTGACTCCAAGATTTGTGGAACTCTCTAGCTGAGAAGTCAGTTCTCGTAGAACCAGAGGATAGAAATGTTATCTTTTGGGCTACCGTTCCCACCGTCTCCTAGTCAGTGTGGTCAATGACCATGCTGATAAGGAATCCTGAGTGCTGAAGTCTAAAAAGGAAGTTTTTCTAAGCTCCGCACAAAGCTATAGAGGGAAAATGTAAACAAACCAGTTTCTTCTTGCCATGTTACATTCTCCTCCACAGGGCTTGAAGAGTTAAAGAATGAGCAACTTGAGTTTACCAATATTAATCCTCTACTCTGTGAGGTAGCAGCGCTTTGAACTGTCCAGTGCATTCATCGTGGCAGGTTTCCAAATAAGCTCTCCAAGCTTATGAGCTCTTCTACCATTTACATATGCAACATAATTCAAGCTACATTAAGAACTGCTTAGCAGAATAAGGTGAAATTTCCAAATCCTTGTTTTTCTTTCATTCCCTGTCCCAACGGAATATTAAGTACATTTTTTTTTAATTTTAAAAAAATGTTGGGGGATTGATTAAAACCCAGTAAAGCAATCCATTGCCACGCTCTTTAATTCTGTAAATTGCAATCAGGTACAAAGTACATCTCATACTACCCAAATAGAAATACAAGGCTAACACCTTGGAGAGTTGATTAGATCCACAGTAATAGTGACGCTTTACAATATAACACATCTCTCAGTCAGGAAAGGATAAAACGGGACAAATATGAACAAAGCCGTTGACTCTTTATTTCACTTTGATGTGAAAAGCCTGATCCCAAATCCATGCTTGTTAATCACTGGCATATTTTAAGGAGAGGGGAAAAAAATACAAAAGACTCTGCTTAAATAAAACCGGTCCTTTCATGTGATTTGTTTCCCAGTAACCCTTCAGGAATCAAGACTAATCTCTGTTTCATCAAACTGAAAAGACATGTTGAAGTTAGTCCAGTTTATAGAACTTTGCATGTGCAAACAGAAAAGAAAGGGGGCAGGTGAAAGGAGAAAGAGAGATGGCATGAGACATTTTGCAGCCTGAGACAAGACAAAGAACAAGATATTTCCACCTCACTAATCCTCTACTGTCTACCGAAGAGATCAGAAATGAATTACAGCACTATAATTCCACATTAACTGTCATGGCAACTTCCTATGGATTCCTGGGATTTGTAGTTTGATGAGGCACTAGAGCTCTATTATTACCATACCCTACACCCCAACTCTGTGGGATGTGGTATTTTCATAATTAAACTTATTTATGACTGGAAAATATGTTTGAAAGCACACTGGCTGGAAACATGTCGCCAGGTCAGGCTGACCTTAGACATGGTCGGGTCATAAGTTCAGAGAGGATTAGGTGGGAAAACCCAGTGTTAATGGGTTTGTGATAATCTTTTCAAAACCTCAGACTCCATGCGCCATTCCTTCATCTTACCCTATGGAAATCTTCCCTATACCCCAACCAGACATTAAGAGATTGTTACAAGTCTTATCAATGTTTGTCACTCCGGAGTTAAGCAATCGGTTCCTTCCAGATTCCTTTGTCATTTCCTTGGGGAAGCCATTATGGTTTTGCCAATGTACCCCTTTCAGGGTTGGAAATAAGGTATATAAACCCTAGCTTTGGCCACAGCAAATTGTAGTGACTTGGACGTAGTGTCCAGACTGCTGTTCCTCTATGCTACACCAAAACACTGTCTGAGCCCCTCTGCTTCAATCTTCTTCTTCAGGACTGGTAACTATTGCCTTCTTCACCCCAATCACTTAAAATGGAATTATAGCACTGCTACTGTGCGGTGTGAAAGGACCCCTGGAGTTGAACATGGTCCACTGGGACTCCCTTGGTGGCCACACATGCTTCCCTATGAGACTATCGTTGGCTAGTTTCCAGCTTTTGTATGGGGTCTTCCCCATTCTCAAAAGGTTGTAATGCTTCTGCTAAGGCTTAGGTACTTGCATAGAGAGCTCTGTGCAAAAATACACTTTGTTCCCATCTTTTTGCTTTTGGACCCACCTGCCAATGGAACACGGAGACCGAGAAGGTCTCTGAAAGTGAACCAGGCCCTTACGCAGAGTGAAATTCCTCGTCCTTGTGCTCTGGCAATGCTGCTTAAGATCTCAGAGATCTTTCTTGTCTGCAAACTTCCAACAGAAGAACTCAGAGGTTAAACTTGACTGAGCATGCCATGCATGAGGTCTAACACTAAGGGCCTTTCCGCCCTACACTATTATAGGGCTATTATTCCACATTCAACATCCTGCAGAATTCTGGGGTTTGGAGTTTCCTGAGGCCCAAGAGCTCTCTGGCTGAGAATTCTAAATGCCCCTCCCTAAACTGCAAACCCTAGGATTCCATAGGAGGTTGAAAGTGGAATAATAACACTATAACAGTATAGTATGGAAAGGGTCTGAGTTGTGGGATCTCTCACTATTTATCATGTTTACCAGCTTACTCTCAGGTAAGTGTGGCCAGGACTGCAGCTTCTGTATTCCATCCAATTGCAGTCTTCTAGTCAGAACCCAAGCAGGGCTTTGGTAGAATCGAAACAGACACCTCTGGCAGCCCTAAAGTATTATAAGGAAGTTTTATTGCATTAGTCATTTTTTTTCCTCTGTCATTTTGTATTAGTGTCACATTAGCCTAATACAAGACTAACATGATACTGAAATGTTAGCGTATTACAGATTACTCAGTGTGCCAAGTTCATACCTGATCATATTATTCGGCAGTGTGAGTGTTTGTAAGCAAAACAGAAAAGGGGGAGAGAGGAAGCCAGCAATGACGCTGTTGCATAGATATTCTTTAAGGCTCTATTAGAAGCATTAACCCTCAGCTCCTGACATGTAACCTGTTAATAGTAAAGAGTTTTTTTAAGGTGCCGAATCAAAAGTATGGATTCCTTAGAACAAACATTGCTTTGTTTTTCCCCTCTGCAGTGTATCATATGGCACAACTTCAGCCGCAAACAGCAGCGGCTCTTAAGGGAGTGTTGAAGATGTCCAATGCAAAAGGAGTCAATGCGCATTCCATGCTGTATGTAATTTCTCCACAAGCTGAAACTAAGGCCATTTCTGCACTACACTGTTATAGTGGTATTATTCCACTTTCAACAACCTGTGGAATCCTGGGAATTGCAGTTTAGTCAGGGGTGTCTTTGGCCTCAGTAAGCTGCAAACCCCAGAATTCCACAGGATGTTGAAAGTGGAATAATACCGCTGTAACAGTGTAGTGCGGAAATGGCCTTACAAGTTGTTTCCGAGGGCAAAGCCACACATAGCACAGTATCACAAACAGTGCATCAAAATGCGCAGAAGCACATGACACAGCAAACCTGGAGATTAGCGGAGCATGGATCAGACTTTTGCCACGCAGCATGGGGGGAGACAGCACCCCCTGAGGCAGAAATCAGCGCTCATAAAGCCACACTGCCTACCTTGTGGTGCTATAGCCAAATGGCTGAAATGCCTCTCCTAAAACGTGCCCACCGGCAGTAAGAGCTTGATGCTAAAACCTGACACTGTTTTGGGTTCCACCATCTTTCCTCCAGCCTTGCGCACCACAGGAATGTTTCCCATGGGAGGGACAATTCGAGGGGGTTTTTGCCAGAGAACTCAGGTATCTCAACAGACTACAAACACCAAGATTGCATTGGGCAGAACCGTGGCATTTACAGTGGATTCATAGCACTATAACTGTGTAGTATGGAAGGGCATCTGGCCATTAGATCTTTAGTAGATAAACAGAAGACATATTGGAGAGATTTTCATTTGAACTTTGTTGCTGCATTTTGGAACAGAACGAGAATAGTCTTACCCCAAGACTGTTCCAGTTTTTATTTTTCAACCCAGGATTTGCTTGCTGTCGCTGGCATCATAATCTGTTATAACTTGTTTTTAGATTGATTGACAGTATTTAGCAGTTATTGGTTTGTTAGCTGCCTTAAGTGAGTGACTGATTTTTTCCCCTTTTTGTTAACTAACAGATGTCAAGAAACAGTACTTAAGTCAGCCGCCTGTGCTGCTGATGTTGTTTTTAATACTGAATCACATGTTACAAATTGTTGTTGTCCTAACTAATTCTAGCTAGTGCCCCTTTTGCTCACCTACAATTGCCCGTCATTTTCAAGATGTGAGTTATGGCAGTTGTTTTATGTATTGTATTTTTCCACTTGTGATGCTGTACAGCTAGTCTTAGGTTTCCTGCTGGGTCGATTACCTCAATGGCTAACAGTCCATTTTCTCGAATGCTGAGATTTCTGTATCACTGTGGCAGTGCTTTAATCCTGTGCAATTAAAATGAGAGCACAAAGTTTAGTCAGTATTTTATTCTATAGTCTATCCTATTAACTGTTCTGCATTCTTCATGCATTTCATCTATTTGCATTTATAGCTTATTCGTTCAGATATGCTTATCTGATTGTGCACTGTAATAAAGCTGACTTGGTTTGACTAGTAGGGAAAAGAAGCTGATCTACCAGCTTCCCCAGTGGAAGTAGGGGGGTTGAAATGAAGCACTGACTGCAATAAAATGTTGCAGAATTAAGTGCCCTCTGTTCAGGTTTCCAGTCCACTCTGTTCCATCCTTCTTCCCTGTTTGTCCTCAACAGCCTGTCAGTATTTGGTATCCTCTGAGTATACTCAGCCCTCATTGGGCTCGGGCATTTTGTCTAAAGAGGGCCTAAAATTTTATTTATTTATTTATTGTATTTACATACCTCATTTTCTCCTAGAGTGAGACCCAAGACAGCTTCCAAAAAAAGTTAAAAACATCAAAAACAGTTAAAAACATATAAAATTATAAAAACTTACTTAAAAAAAAAGCTAAATAAATACCCTAAAGGCACCACATCCTGTCTGATCTTGGAAGCTAAGCAGGGTCAGATCTGGTTGGCACTTTGATGGGAGACCACTAATGAATACCAGGTGCTCTAGGGTATATTTCAGAGGACGGAACTGGCAAAACCACCTCTGAATATTCCTTGCCTAAGAAAACCTTATGGAATTCATGGAGTCATCATAAATTGATAGGCAACTTGAAGGCAAATACAGACAGACACTTGTCTAAATGTTTATTTTGCACTCCTGCAAAGCACAGGGGTCCCCCAAGACTACGGATAAGCTCCAGTAATGTGCGGATGATGTCATTTTAGCTACATAAGCAACAGCATAGACAGAGATGAGCTTCTCACTAATACATACAGTAGCGGAGCTTGGAGTGTGTGGAGGGGGCGAGAGAGGGGGCGGGGCTACAGCATGAGGGGCGGGGCCTCTGTGCGCAGGGGCGTGGCTGTGGTGCATGGGGGCATGTCCTGGGTGCACAGTGGCGTGGCTATGGGACGGGATGCCCCAAAAACCTTGCGCTCAGGGCGAATCGTCCTCACTTCCCTACACAACTGAATATATAGAATTGGCTTCTGCAAGAAGAGTATTTGCTTATCAACCTACTCCGTTCCACTTCCCATTCAGTCTCTACGTCCAGTCCCTCCCCTCCAGCAGTTAGCATTCTGTGGCCACTGTAGATGCTGAGAATTCCTTAGACTGTTCAGGAGAAGCACCATCTGAGTTTCTCCCTCTGACATTTATTTCTGCAAATTTTGCGGTCTCTCCAAGCCTGATGGTGGTAGCAGCAGTACCCCACCTTTCCTCGGATGAGCTCGAGGCAGCATGCACGCTTCTTC
The DNA here is from genome assembly GCA_030412105.1 of Cyclura pinguis. NCBI lineage: Eukaryota > Metazoa > Chordata > Lepidosauria > Squamata > Iguanidae > Cyclura > Cyclura pinguis. Next base: position 26,291,293 of record CM059607.1, read on the forward strand.
TCCTTCCTACTTTAGTCTCACAGCAACCCTGTGAAGTGGGCCAGGCTGAGGGAGGGAGGGGAAAAGAGTGACCCAAGGTCACCTGATAAGTTTCAAGGCCTAGTGGACACTTTCAACCTGAATCTCCCAAATTCTGTTTTGGCCGCTGGCATGTGGAGAATAAAGAAACATAAAATATACAGATAAATTTGAGCTCATACAACAAGAGATAAATAAGACCCGTAGGAATATAATAATTCCGCGCTGACTGAAGTCGATAAAGCCTAAGGGAAACACACGAGGCTCTAAGAGGTGTTCCGGAGAGCTATATGGCCTCTCCATGTTCTCTGAGCTTTTAAATTGTTGAACAGCGGCAACAGAACTCAGCACTCCTACTGCTGAATTCCCTTGGCTCCACACTTTTCCTCTTCTTATAATCACACAGCAAATGGAAGCTTGAGGTGCCAGTTAAATACCCTGTCTGAGTGTATTGCACGAACAGTAAGTTATATGATTTGACGAGCAGAACGTTATGAAATTCGGATAAATATTTAGAACTTCAGGGAGCAGGGTAGAAACCAATCACAGGTTTGATCAAGCTGCCACCTGCCGGTCAGTCCTGGTATTTTAAGAGGAAGGTGAGGACACAAAGCAGGAGAGGCATCATTTTTCTGGACAGACTTCTGCAAAAACCTTGCATCGGATCTCCCAAAAGCCTGAAATGAAACATCATAAATTGCTCAACTTGAATCACGTTCATATCCGATGCCCATTTTAAAAAGAAACTAGATAAATCTATGGAAAAAGTGACTGAAAGAGGCAATGTCTTATAGCAGGTGGACTTGGGAGAGACAAGCTCAGGGTCTATATTGAGCCATGAAATTCAGTGCGTGATCTTGGGTCAACTTTTTCATCTCTCAGCCAGTGTCTGTCTCCCCCCCCCACCCCATCCTTATCCTTTCTGTCCCTTTTTTTTCTCTTGTTTTTCCTGAGCCACCCCACTCTAATGATAAAGGTGGAGAGCAATGGAGATCACCTTGAGATCATCAGAGGGAAAGGAAGATATAAATTAACCAGCTGTAATCTCCAGGAGTATTGGTTTCGACCAGTGGGTGGGAAAACCCTAAGGAAGGGGCTATACTTGCTGGCTGACTTCAGAAGGAGACGAAATGCTGCACCTGGATTGGGGCTACAGTTGCCTAGGATTGGGAAAAGGAGGAGTATTTTCAGTTATGGATTTGGGAGGGAAAACAAAAGGGTTAATCCTTTGTATTGTAATTTCTATATTGCATTTGCTTCCATTTTGTATTTTTTATTTATCTAGACCTGTAAGATTTTCTTCCAAATGTTGCAATACAGATGAGCAGCACATGCAGGAGAGTTCTGCAGTCAAGTCCTGCCTTGGAACCTCGTTGAATGCATGGAACCTTGGGGACCATGCACATGTGTCAAATTTGTGTTACTAAAATATATAGAGAGAGATTTAAAGTGCAATTGTGTTTGCAATATTCATTTACCAGTAGACCCTGAAAGGAGGTACACGAGTAGAAGAATCAGGATGGATTAGACCAAAGGCCCACATTCTGCTTACACAATGGCCAGCGAGTTACAGAGGAACATAGAAAGTTATCTTATACTGAGGCGATTTCCACACTAGACTGTTATAATGCTATTATTCCACTTTCAACATCTTATGGAATTCTGAGGTTTGTAGTTTACTGAGGCCAAAGAGCTCTCTGGCTAAGAATTCTAAACGCCCTCCCTAAACTGCAACCTCCAGGATTCCATAGGATCTTGAAAGTAGAATAATAGCGCTATAACAGTCTAGTGTGGAAATGGCCTGAGTTGGGCCATCTAGACTAATATTGACATTTCTGACTGGTATTAGTTTTCTGGGGTTTGGGGCAGGTCTCTTCTCTAAACCTACTTGAAGATCCTTGATATTCCCTGGTGGACTCCCATCCAAGTATTAACCAAACCTAGACCTACTCAGCTTCCAAAATGAAACAAGAGCAAGTGTGTTAGGGTAACTTCCCACCAAAACGTAAAAGCAACTGCACCTCTTAAATACATAATTAAGATATATCCTTGCAGATGAGTGGGACTGTGCAATGCACAGAAACGGCTGGATGGCAGGATCTTGTTCTTGGAGCTGCATCAGTACACTATTGAGTAACTGAATGGCAGGATTATTTTCTTCTTGCCCTATTGGTGATGAGAACTGGGCAAATGTTTGTCCTAGGTTTTGTTTCGCTTGCTTTTTGCCTTTGGCTACTGATGAAGCAGAGAATGGAGTATCTGAAACCCAGGTATGCTATTTCACTCTGCCCAATTTCAGCTATGTCCTAGATATAGACCCCAAAGAAACTGCAGTTTCTGACTAGACATCTGAACTACCAGAATGGACTTTTCATGGTTATGTTTTTCCCCAAATGGAAACTAAAGTAGTGACTATGTCCAATATCCAGAGAAGCAAGGCTTTTGAGCAGCAGGAGAAATTCCATCATATTTTGCAGTACCTGGACCAGAGAATATTCCAGTATTCCATCCTGACCTGTAGCCGAATCCGAATACCAGTGACACAGTCCTCATCACATCCTCTGTGTCTATGGATGCATGTGCCTTGCCCTTCCAACATAAGTGACTGTAAGCACTTCAGTCCCTAATGGACACTAGTTTTTCAGAGTTTCCCAAAAATATATTAACTATGCCACCTATGCTTGCTTAACTGCATGTACTGAAGACTCAAGTATTCAAGACGGGGTTGGGACAACATGCAAGAAAGAGAGCTTGCTAGCTGTTAATCATATGAAAATTAACAGTTTTGATGAGGACAGTTTCTTCTATGAGTGAAAGGTTTCAATGCAAGCCAGCACTCTGGTTCACCTGGAGACTCTTCACAAGTAGAAAAGGCTCTTCAGAGATATAACTTTTCACATCATCAAAGTTCTGATGGAGAGGCCAGGTAAGTAAGCCTTCATCTCTTTTTGAACACCTGAATAGGGTTGTTTTGTGATGATACCCTGAAAGTACCATGAACAAAACACGACAATAATTCCTTAAAAGTAATGTGTTACTCATAACACGTTGCTTTTGCAGCTAAATAGGGAGTAACAACATTCTTTCCCACATTAACATTAGTATGATGCTTTGGAAAGTACCACGTGATGTTTACTCATTACTTATTATTCATAATCCAAACGATGGCTGCCATCCTGTATTGCAGTTACAGATTCACAAACTGGACTTGTGAATCTATAATTGCTTCGTATTCAGCTATGCTTCACACCCATGGCACTATCGCCATGAACATAAATGCTCCCCAAATCCCACCTTAAATTGCAGGGAGCTGCTCAGAGCAATGGAAGGCTGTTCTGCGAGTGATTGGGGTGCAGTAGGATGATATTTCCAGCTCCCTCCCCTTCCCACAAGTGAGGCTACAACAATCAGAAGCATGACCCCATTGCAACGCCTTGTTGCACCACAGATAGCTGGTGGAAGGGGGCCGGAAACGTCATTCTACAGTGTCACAATCACCAGCGGAATTGACTCTCATCATTTGAAGCAGCTTCTGGCTCTTTAGGATAGGTCGGGGCAGAGGGTCAGGCCAGGAGAGAAACTTAGATATGCGTTTGTAGCTAAGTAGGCAATGTAGGATCTCTCTCTGCCATTATTTTTGGCAGTTGCTGGCCTCTGTCTCTCTCTCTTGGCTATTGCTAGTCTCTGTGTATGTGTTGGCTATTTGGGTCCATTTAGGGGAATTAATGAATTAAATATGATTTTAAAATTATGTGTAACTAATATGTTACTGAGCCAGTGTGGTGTAGTAGTCTCAGAACTGGACTGCAACCCCACAGATCAGGGTCTGATTCCCCACTTGGCCTTGGAAGCTCACTAGGTGACCTTGGGTGCATCACACACTCAGCCCCAGAAAACTCTGTAATAGGTTTCCCCTAGTATCCCTGTAAGTCGGAACTGACTTGAAGGCACACAACAATAACATGTGATTAACATATGGCCTTCCAATTCTATGATTCTACGTTACCCCTTCGCTGCCTGCAGTAGCATTAGTGTTAACATGGTATAAAATGTTAACTTGATTAGTAAACCTAATGCCTTGGGCATTTTTGGTTATGTTTCTAGGCTTCCTCTGATTGTTGTCTTCGGTGGCTTGCTGGCTTCAGGAGACCAATGTGATGGAGGGCTCTGTGTTCATATCCTCCCAATTTCATTTGAATCTGAGCTGAACCATAAATTCAGAAAACATGTTTCAGCGGACGTCTGAAAAAGACCGTTACAATTCCACTGACCCAGACCTTTTCTATCTTGTTCAGTTTTTCGATCCACTACATCTTCCAAAGTAGCTGCCTGGAATAGATTCCTTTTTAACCTTGGAATCCATATAGCTGTCTCTGAAACAAAAAGGAGATGAAAACTACTCAATGCTCAAATTAAATGGAACCTGGCTCTTCTTCTTTTCTTTCTTTTAAAGGACTTCATTAAGATACTCTTTGCCAGTCCCCTTAGACTTATTTTCACCCACGGGCCAACGCAGAGCTACAAACATAAACAAGAATAATGGGGTTTACAAGAAAGTTATTTAAGCCAATAAATCGTTTTAACAAAATAATATTATAATTGATTTTTTTTCCCATGCCGAATGATGATGCAAAGAGAATTTTTTGCATGGAATAAATTTCAAAGACAGTTCTTCTTAGATTCCCTAGGTAGCTTACAGCAACAAGAGAAACCAATTAAAAATATATCATTGGTAAAAGTGAAAATAAAATATTAAGCAGTAACTTAATAAAAACAGCCAGGCAGCTTGCAGGAAGAAAAGAAGGAAACACAGGCTTGTTAAATAGCCTGCTTCCCCCAAAGGAAAAAGAAACCATTAACTTATTTCCTAATGTTTCTTAGAGCCTGCTTTACAGATGTCCAGAGGTACAAAGTTTCAGAAGGAAGGTGCCACCTTTGAGAAGACCCCGATGCTGGTAATGACCAACCAAAACTTTGATAAAGAAAGTGTTAGCTGCTTCAGGATTCCACGGAAATCACTGTTGCCGTTTGAAATGTCAAAGGCCAAAGTCACTGTTTGTTGAAGTTGGCTGGAATCCTATTGGTTTCTTACACCAGCCTAGCTCTTATCCTCCAAGCTTTCACATGTCGGGCAAAGCAACATCAGCCACGACACAGGGAAAAGCAACATGCAGTATAGCATACCCTCCAGCAACCCACAGATGAAAACGGGGACACTTGTGGACAGAGCGTTCCATGAACTGGACTTCTTTGGTCACCATTTAGGCGTGGAGACCTAGACAACAGACACAAAGGGAGACTGTAGCGTTTGCCGCTGTGGGCAAATAGTTGCTCGGTTGATACTCTGAACAACTGTTGAATTAATAAGCACTGTGTTGGCTCCAAGTAACATTTAAACAAGCCTTCAAAATCGTGCAAAGATTCCAGTCATGGTAACCAACAGTCAGAGGATGTTGAGGGTCACATCTCCTTAAATTAAAAATCGTACCCTCAAGCATTTCGCAAATGGAAAATCGGGATACATGTGGCCAAGCAATACCAGAATCTGATTAAGATGTCAAAAGTTATTAATGAGGAAGAACAGACAAGCTAGGTGAGGTTGAAGCAGTTTATTTTTGCCTGATCCTACTCGGAAGGGCAAGATTCTTTCCCCACCCCTGTTGACTGAACACTACTTTTGTATTTTGAGTTCACTTTGCAGGAATTGAAATAAACTGAGAAGAAAGGGGAAAGCGGGAGGCAAAGAGAGAAACTGGGACATTTTAAAAGCAGGTGAAAAAACGGGATGACAGAGGATTAATCAGGACTCTCCCTGCCAAATCGGGTATGCTAACTATGCTGGCATAGCCAGTGGGGAAAAGTCGCAAGTACTGAGGTTGTGAAGGAAATAAGGCGCTGAAGAAATAGGTGTCCAGGGCTCTCAGGATATGGCTAGAATCCTGTCGGGTGACATACGCATGTGGTACCCAAGGTGGCACATATGTGCATCTGTTTCTGAATGTTGTATAAGGTTCTTGCACAATATCCCCACAAGGTAGTTCTCAAGCCCCTGGACATCCTGTGTGTCTATTTATTGTCCAGGAGTGCAGGAGGAAGAGGAGGCAAACACAGAATACCTATCCTAGCTGTAGTTCTGCAGCTGAGGGAAGCAGAAATAAGGGTTAAGGTCATTGGAGATCAAGGAAAGCAAACTCCTTTTTCTTCCTTGGGCAGCACAATTGCATCCAGGTGCTGCCTGGTCAACAACTCCCTCTCTCTCTCCCTCCAGTAAATGTGTATGGCAGCATCCCCAGGCCTTGACAGTGTCCAGTTTAGGGGACAAACGTAGTGCCCAGGACTCCAGCCTATGAGGCTGAGCATCCAAATATATGAGGCCCGCTAGGATGTCATACTGCAAGATTATAGAACTTTGATTACGCTTTGGCTAACATGGCTGCATTCTTTGGATTTATGGGATTTGTAGTTCAGCAAGGCACTAGAGCTCCCTAGCTGAGAATTTTAAATACCTTTCCCTAAACTGCAAATCCCAGGGTTTCCTAGGATAGAACCATGGCAGTTAAAGTGGAATCATAGTGCTATAAGTGTGCAACGTGGAAGGGCCTTCGGTGTGGATGTGTGTTTACAAAAGGTGTCCAGAGTAGGCCCCCACCCAAATGACATAATATTTTAGCAGGTTCATCTGGGAGAATATCAGGGCCACCCCCAGACATTTTGCTTCTGAGGCAAAGGATAAAATGGTGCCCACCACATTCAAACAGTGCAGGTCAACCTCAATCAGCAGCAAGATCATCATTTGCTGCCTATTGAATTCCATTTTTTATTTTATTTTTATTTTTTAACCAGTCAAGCTAGTAAACAGAGAAGAATCTGTCTCCTCCATTTTTACTATCATCAAGAGTATTGAAGCAAAACAGCCAGATTGTAAGGGGGTTTTTTTTCCAGCCGTGGATTCCCTGCTACCACTGCCACATCTATCCAAAACTGCACATTCAGGACTCTCTAAAGAACTACAGCATAATCAACTTCTGACAGATGCTCATGGAAGCTACAGCCATTTTAGTACGTGAGCATGGGGCCATTAAATCTGCGGTGAACGGCTGGAAAGGGGAAAGAAATGCACAGATTGTAACTGTAAAAAAAAAAAGAAAAAGGAAAGGAAAAAAGCCAGTTCAATAGAAACGGTGCACAAAACCTCAGCCATGCATACCGAGGTCATATATCATAGGAGAGAGTTAAGTGGCATTATAGCAGTGTAGCCGTATAGCTTTATGAAACACTTGCATAATTGTTCTTTGAAACTGAGTCATCCGTGGCAGCCAGAGAGATTGCGTGGGCCCCAGTCAGCTCTGGCTCTTTAGTGCTCCTTCTGCCGCACTAGTACCCTCCAGATGTTTTGGACTACAGTTCCTATCATCCCCAGGCAGCATGGTCATTGCTTAACAGATCTGGGCGGTGCTAAGTTGAGGGAGACTGCTGGATTGTTTCTGTTCAGATCTATAAATGCTATGCAAAAAAAAAAAGTTCAACATTGGCTCCAATCCCCCCCCCCCATGGCCATTTCCGCATGAGGGAATTAAAACAGCGCAGTGCGTCCTCTCACGGAGGTTGTCTGCACCTTAGAGCAGCCTAGGTCCGGACTACTTACCTGAGATCCACACCTCAGTCCACTCCGAAACGCCCCCAACTGGTTCTTCAGCGTGCTTTTTAAAGAACGGAAAAACAGGTTTTTCATTTTTCCAGAGCGCGCCATTTCATACCTGCTCCCTTGTGCAGATTGCAGACTCACACCAAGGCGAGCCTGCAATCTGCGGAGGGTGGGCTTTAGGCGTGGCGAGCTTCGCTGTCGGTTGGGACCCACGAACAACCGGAAGCCGCCATTTTGGAAGCCGGAGCAGTGCGGATCTAAGACCTCGCACTGCTCTGATTCACCGTGGACGGGATGAGAAGCCCTGTGGAAGGGCTTAAGGGACAGTCCGCACTGGTCCGTGCCCAGAAAGATCTGGTAAGTACCGGCATGGAGCGATTCCCTCGCCTTGTGCGGAAATGGTCTAAAGATATATATACACATTCAAAACACCTCCTGATGCCTGGGAGGCAGTTTGGCTATGCCTCCACCCAGCCTGTTTTAAGACCCACGAGAGTCCTTTACTTAACAAAAAGATGGATTCCAATTCACTTTGAATAAACAAAAGTTTCTCTTGAGCTTAAAAGAGCCATGTGGGGGGGGTGTGTGGAAAATTACCTAGAGGAAGTGTTCTGAGTGGGGGGGGGGGAGGAGGTGGTCGAGAGGTTATGGTAGATAATCTTGGACCACATGGTTCTGCAAAGTTCCTGAGCAAGTCCTGGCAGTTGCCCAAACTGATGTACCATAACTTCCAACTATCCAAATTTGGCAGGGGTTACAACAGTGATACAGGCAATCTGATGTCTTTGGTTGAGCATTCAGTAGCACCTCTGGCTGTGTATTCAATTGCTCATTTGGTGCTGCAACATCAGCATTTAACACAAGGGTCATTCTGGCCTATCAACACCTAACTCCACATGGTGCATGGATACCCATGTGCACTGGATTCTCTATTCAGCTGCAAATTTGCTGTATCCATTAGATTGCACAAATATACATCTCAGCTCAGCAAACCTAATCTGAGATCTCACCCTTATGTTATTATGAAGGCAATCAGTTTCAGAGCAGCAACATGGCTACATATTCTCTTTTATTTGCCTGTTTGTTGAATTCAGTTGAACATATAATTGCTAGAAGATCTCTGTATGTCACCGTGCATCCACTCTGGATCACAGAATGTTGGGCACTGTTGATAAAGTTTCTAGGCAAGAAGGATACCAGTTGTGTCAATATTTCCCAAGGTGCCGTAACACATATTCATCTTGTCATATCACTGAATAAATAGATGGAGGAGGCAAAGCAACATGAGAGGCACAAAGTAGGTAAGGTGATACATGGCATTTGTTGTACTTCAATTACCTTCTTTGTATAATGTCAGGAGGTACAAGCTAACAAACCATAACTTTTCCTGACATTTCCTCCCTCCGGTGACCAGTGATGGATTTGAGTTGAAAAACATTCATCATTTTGCAGCTTTGTAAAGCCTGGTTTTATTTATTTTTTATATAAGTATGTGGCGAAGACCTGATAAGAAGAAAAAGAAGGAAGACCTAAATACATTTCAGCTCCTATCTACAGAGATGTCAAGTGTGACTTAAAAAGCCATTCCCATATTCTTCACCGTTACTGCAGCCCCCAAACCGGGGATGACACCGCAACTGGATAGCTTGTTACCCTCTGCATGGGTAGCTTTCATGCAATCTCGTAGCGCGGCGGCGTTGTCCATGAGCCATGTCAGGTCACTCTCCACAGGCCCAAGTTTGGCCTGTGATCGGAGTAGTCACAGGAACTGAGGGTCGTGCTTTGGCTTGTGCCTCCAGGGGCCGGTTGAGATCCGGTTCATTTCTCTCGGCTCGTTCATCGCCTGGATTTACGGTGGCTCCACCAACCGCTCCCTCTTCCAGAGGTTCTTCTTCAGATGTTCAATACATGTTGTAGAATTTTGAACTTGAGTCCTCTCACTCTGTCAGAAACTGAATTCACACACACAAACAGTACAGTGCATAAACACTATTTATTTGGAGTGAGATACATTGTACAAGACTTCAGTGAGAGGGCTAAAGTTCAAAAGCAATAGCAAATACATAAGGATCCCATCCTTTCCCCCTCCCTCTTTCAAGAGACCTTGAAGCGGTGAGAGCCTGGCAGAGCTTATCAGTGCATTCCTAGCTTTTGTTTACCTAATGGTGTCTGGTTCCTAGGCTTTGGTTGCAAGTAAGCTGCTACTTTATGCTGGACTACATATCCCATTACTATAATATGGAAGGCATCCTGACCCAATCACTGTGGAAAAATTCAACAGTTGTAGGGTATATGTCTTGTTTGCGTTTTTAATTGGTTAGTCGTAATAACTTGTAAGCTGCCTTGAGGCTCGGAATTAAGAAAAAAGGTAGGAGACGAATGGGTGGTGATGATGATGATCACAGAATCATATAGTTGGAAGAGACCACAAGGACCATCAAGTCCAACCCCCTGCCATGTCGGAACACACCATCAAAGCATTCGTGACAGGTGGCCATCTGATCTCTGTTTAAAAGCCTCCAAAGAAGGAGACTCCACCACACTTTGAGGCAGCACATTCCATTGTCCAACTGCTCTTACCCTAAGGAAGTTCCTCCTAATGTTTAGGTGAAATCACTTTTGCTCAAGTTTGAAGCCATTGGTCCATGTCCTAGTCTCTGGAGCAGCAAAAAATGATGATGATGGTGATGATGATGATGATGATGACGACTCTTGATGATCAAAGTCTCTTCTATTCATGTTGCAGAATGATATGAGAATGAGGGTTCCACCAATGATGATGGAATGAGGGTTCACCAATGATGTATCAGTGAGGTACTCAATCTCAACAGGTTTGCCAAGGAGCTATCCAAGGTGCTCAACACTTTCCTCAGAGTAGAGTTTCAGCAACTTAGACAGCTCCATTGAAGTTCAGACTAAAATGGGGAATTCACTATCCCACTATCCCACTGTCATGGGAGCCACAGCTCTCACCAAACTCAATTGCAAAACACAAAATGCATCCTGGAAGCTAAACAGTGTCAGCCTTGGTTAGTACTTGTATGGGAGACCACCAACAAATTCCAGGTGCTATAGCCTGTATTTCAGAGGAAGGAATCTGCAAAGCCAACTCTGAGTATTCCTTGCCTAAGAAAATCTTAAGAAATTCATGGGATCACCATTAGTCAACAGATGACAACAGGTGACATCAATTTCAAAGTCGTTTTTCCAAGTATTATGGTAGCTGTGGAATGCTAATTGGCTGCTAGGGATGACGGACAGGAAATTTGTAGATGGGATAGAAGTGCTAGAATCCAGAAAGGGAACCCTCCACATTGTAACATTTCATCTCTGGTACCAGCAACTCTATCATTTCAGGATCCTACACTGACATCCAGCTATACATAGACTTAATTTATGAACACCAGCCAATTGGGTCAGTTCATTGATATTTAATCTAATTTTCTTGTTGTATTTGCATCCTGACTTCCTTCCAGTGGATTCTGAAAGTTATATGTGGCTACCTCCCTCCCCACTTTATTCACACAACAACCCTTTGAGACAGGCCAGTCTGAAAGGGAATGACCAGCCCCAAGGTCACCAGTGAAAAGCATCTTGACTCAGTGGGGACTAGACTTTGGATCACCTGAATCCCAGTGCGACATACCAACAGCAGAGTGCTTGAGGGACACACTTACCCAATCTTCCAGCTCAAGCTTCCATGGGTCACCTCAGGGCCTTTTTTCAAAACCAAAAGTAAACAGAAAGTCACTGCCATTTGGGGCCCACAAAAGGGTTGGGATGACCACCCCACAAAATTGCATTTATATGGACCACTGATACCTTCAGAGCTTCAGGAGGTCAATTTTTCTTAGCAATTCAGAGGTTCTGGAGGCACCAAAGACCACTGTGGATCATGCCAGGAGGCTCAGCAGGATGAAACTCATAGGGCACACAATTCCCAACTCTGCTTTAACACTGGCTCCCATGAGCTGCTGTGGAGCAAATGGTCTTATGACAGGATTCACATAATCAAAAGGCAATGAATTAGATACAAGCTGATGGTGGTGGGGGGGATTAACCTGAGACAAGATAGAAGGAATTGAATGCCTGAGTGTCAACATAATCTACAAACCCATTATGGCAGGCTAACACGTGCATTCTGAGATACAAGCATTTTAAATACCCTGCGACTGTAAGAGCTCGTTTGTGAGGGTGTTAGGAAAAGAACATCAACTGAGAAGTCTTTTTCTCAGTAGCCTGACAGGTCTGCCCAGGAGCTCCACAGAGAGTTAGGAAAGTTGCAAAGAAAATGTTCCAAAGATGTATCTTCTCAGTGTTCCTTACTTCTGCTTCTGGAAAATTCCATTAGAAGCATCCCAAAACTTTCTGGGGAATTACCTGAGATTCATGCATCACAGTTGCACCATGATAAATTCTTATTCAAAAGCCTTAAATCTCATGCAAATTTCTGGGTGACTGTTGCAATCTAGTCCTGGCTGGTTTAAGTAAATGGCCTCCGGAGGACCTGAGTGTAGGAGGCCAGATTGTATGGGAGGAAGCAATCCTGGAGATAACTTGGACCCAAACTATGTAGGCCTTTAAAGGTAATAACCAACACTTTGTGCTTTCCCTGGAAACTTATTGGCAACCAGTGGGATGATTTTAATATTGGTGTGATATACTCACTTCTCGATGCATCTGTACCCAATCTGGCTGCCATATTTTTTAATTTAATTTAATTGTAGTTTAATTTAATTGTTGCTACGCTATAGTTTGTTATATGTTTTTTACATCTGGTTTTGCAAATACTTTCCAATGTACTTATTTTAATTTTTGCAAGCCTCCTTGAGTCCCAGTGTTGTGGAAAAGACAGGATATAAATGAATGAAAGGAGGAGGAAGAGGATGGGAAAAAAAGGAGGAAAAGGAGGAAGAAGAAGGTAAATGAGAGGAGAAGGAAGATGAGGAAGAGGAAGAAAAAACAGGTAGGAGGGGAGGAAGCCCTCTCCCAAGAACAGCATGAAGTTCAAAGAAAAACATTTTTTTTTTAAAAAAAAAGGACATTTGAGAGCTACATGGAAGTAACTGTTTGAATCTGAACCCAAATAAAACACACTATTTTTGTTTAAGTGTTTTTATTAAGTTTTTTTAAGTTTTTTTAAAAAAACTTGAGGGATTTAATGTGAAGCATCTAAAATGAAACAAAAAAACCTTACTCACTTAACGGAGAGCACAGAAATGTCAGCATCTTCAAGAAGTACGGTGCTGTTTTTTTAATGTGTGTGTGTGTGTGTGTGTGCGTGCATATACACACAGACGCTATTATCACCATGCTTCTGACTATGTTTAGAATTCATACCTTTTTGGAAAGAAAAATCTCCATCATTATGGAAGAGAGAGCTGGGGGGAAATTACTTATCTCTACAGACTGCAATATACTTCCATAGAATCTGATACTGAAGGGAAAAAAAGTATTTATTTATTTATTTATCCCCACTGTCACCTCTTTTAATGTCCCCAGCAAGGACTCTGCTTTCTGAGGCTACCAGTTACATGGAAATACTGGCTTAAGAAATTGTATAAGACAGCTATTGGAGGCTAAGGTACTGGAAGAATAACGTTTTCAAATTTTACCAAGTGAAAACAAGATGACAAAAGCCAGTATCTTATGCAGGTAACCCTAGGCAAAGGTAGATTTCAGCTCAATAAATATTTGTTCCCAGGCAATTTTAAATGTCTAGAGTAGCATCTTCTCTTGCTGTTCCCCCTCTTTGTCCCTGTTCCCATCTCTTATCTAACCCATACAAATGATTATTCTTGGGTTGAGATCCCACATTGTGGTTACATGCCACAAATCTCCCCATTTATGCATTGATCGCAGTGCGCGACCCTGTTGTGCAAGAGCAGCACTGTGCAAATGAACAAGCATCCAAATGTGCAACTGAATGCACAAATCCACATCCCATGTGCCTTCATGCAATCATGTATGTCCATGGGGACCTGGATGGACATGTGTACCCTGTGCGCGTCTGGGCACATCTGCTTGTGCAATGGCCCAGCATCCACAATTCTGCTTCCATAACCTTGAACTGGATACAATCCTTTCATGTCGGGCAAAAATGTCCAGCTGCATCTTTTGTGGAATTTACACACGTGTCAGACCCCAACAGGATCCCAGCCTTTATGTCTCCAAATCACTTCATAGTTACCTTTATGCATCTCCAAGTGAACTTTAAAAACAAGTAACCCCAAGGATGGAACTACCTGTTAACAAGGCCGGTGTGGTACAGTGCGGTATAACAGTGTTCGATTTGGGACTTGAAGACTGAAAGTCCATACTAAACCATGAAACGCAGTGGCTAAACACGGAGCCAGCCACTCTCTCTCAGCCCAACCTATCTCATAAGGTTGTTGTGAAGTTAAAGAAGGGAGGAGTAGATCTATTTACTCCCTCTTGTCCTTGTAGATTCTAACACTGTCACCTCTAGGCAGGGCTGGGAAATTAGATAGATAGATAGATGGATGGATGGAGAGAGAGAGAGAGATAAAAGATAGATAGATAGATAGATAGATAGATAGATAGATAGATAGATGAAAGATAGAAAGATGGATGGAGAGATAGATAGATAGATAGATAGATAGATAGATAGATAGATAGAAGATAGATAGATAGATAGATAGATAGATAGATAGATAGATGAAAGATAGAAAGATGGATGGATAGATAGATAGATAGATAGATAGATGATAGATAGATGAAAGATAGAAAGATGGATGGAGAGATAGAGAGATAGATAGATAGATAGATAGACAGATAGATAGATAGATAGATGAAAGATAGAAAGATGGATGGAGAGAGAGAGAGATAAAAGATAGATAGATAGATGATAGATAGATAGATAGATAGATAGATAGATAGATAGATAGATAGATAGATGAAAGATAGAAAGATGGATGGAGAGAGAGATAGATAGATAGATAGATAGATAGACAGACAGACAGACAGACAGACAGACAGACAGACAGGTGGACTTCTAGGCAAATACGCATATACATAAGTACATATACCTATGCATACCTACACATATAGAGGAAGAGTGTTTGATGCCAACCTTTTTCTAATTTTTTTCACATTTCTTTTTATTATTATTATTATCTATTTTTATTCGAGAAAGGTTGCCAATAATAAAACTTAGTTTATAAAAATTAGAAGGACAAAGGTAAGAAAAAGGGGAAAAAGACCAAAGTCAGTAAACTTATACAAATAGTACTACAACAACAGCAGCAGCAAAAACTTCCCCCTGAGTGTCTTTGGTTATTTCTTAAGCTACATAATTAAAGATCCTTGAACATTTTCATAATTCTTATCTAATTCTATCATAAATCTAATTTTCTCATTATGTGTGTGTGTGTGTGTGTGTGTGTGTGTGTAAAATATATAATTTTAAATCAGAGAAGCCAACTACTGTTATTTCAGAATTGCTTCTGAGAAAATTAATCATCAGATCCCAAGTAAAGAATGGAACATCTATCCCTAACTTCTTGAATTATTACAGTTTCTTTCTGTGGTCAATCTTTTACAACACACACACATCTTATAAGATTTACTTCTACCTTGCAATAAACAGGGAGCAGTGGCACACCGAAATTTTGCTTTTCCTTTGCTTATTTTGTTTCCTTAGGAGAGGTGAGAAGCCAATCATTTCTGAATGGTGGAAACCTGACCAAAACAATACTTTTAGAAATGCAATGTGCGTTGCACACCTTACCACAACGTTTGCCCTTTATTCCTACCCACGGAGATGCTAGCGGCCGTATTCCCGCGAGTACAATCTTTTCTTTCTTTATTTTTTTCCTTTCCTTTTCAAAAATTTGGCTGTTATTTAAGGGCAGTTTCCACAGCAATGCCAACTTCTTTAAAAAAAAAAAAGTGGGGGGAAAGATGGGGGGGAAAACTCTCCATAGGTATCTCCAACTTGCCATGCTGTAAGCATAACCAATCACAAAAGGTTTAGTTCCCATGACAGTTGGAGAGAGGCAGAATTCTTCTCTATCTTTCTCAGATTTAATTAAGCCTGCTGGAGTGGAAAAAGCCAATAGAAAAGGGGGCCAAATTCTCCTCTCTCGTGCACACACGCACACACACCCCCACACACTCGCTCACAATCGTCTTTGCAATAAAAGTTACCCTGGATTTATAGCAAACAAATTGAAGACCACAAAAAAGGAAGGGGGGACGGGGAAGAGAACTGAGTCTGTTGTGAATGAGAGCTGGTAGGGAGAGTTAACTCCATTGCTGTATTTATTTCAAACATCTAACAACCTAGCCATCGGCTTTTTCTTTTTTTTGTTGTTGTTGTTGTTTATCATTTCCGTGCTGTCTTGTGAGATAAGGCCTTTGGAAAGCGGTTGACAAGGGGATTGAAAAAAGTAAAGTGTAAAATAAAACTAAAACGGCAACCTAAATAATGTAGTACGGAATTCTTCGGATCGTTCCAGATACAGTAGGATCTATTGAATCAATGGGATCTGCCCACATGTTGACTCATCATTCAACAACGGATGAAATAAGTCTGCTCCAGTTAAGATTACGTGATAGGATTCAGGCCTTAATATAACAATAGTAAATGTCAAGGTAGTAAAATAAAGCCCAGCACTCATTCATTTAAAAGCAGTCCAGAACAGCTCAGTATTTGAGGCGTATTTCGAAAGAAATGAGGAGGGATCCATGTGGACAGTTCATGGACGAGCACCCGAGAAGGATGGGATCATTAGAGAAAAGGCACCAAAATAGTGCCTTAAAAAGTCCCTATAAAGGTCAGATTAAAACCCAGAGAGAGTTCACTGTTCCACTAACATGGGAGCCATCAGCTGTCACAGTTTCCAAAACGTCACCTACTGTCAGCATTCGTAAATCACACGATACACACTTTTCTGTTTTTATGAAGGGCCCCCACTCCAAACCACGGGCCTTTCCGCACCACGCTGTTATGGTGCTATTATTCCACTTTCAACATCCTGTGGAATTCTGAGGGTTGTGGTTTACTGAGGCCAAATATGTCTCTGGTTGAGAATTCTAATAGTCCCTCCCTACACTGCAAACCCCAGGATTCCATAGGAGGTTGAAAGTGGAATAATAGCACTATAATAGTGTAGTGAGGAAATGGCCTAGGGGGTTGTTTGGAATCTTATTCCATCTATCTAAAAGAAAAGGCTTTCTAACCCTCAAATATGGTACACCCCTTATAACGAGAGATACGTTGCAACCCTAGTTGGCCTGCAGCTCCCATAATTCCCGGTCCAACTTCTCTGGAAGGCAACGGTCTGGGGAAAGCCATTCTAACATTTAGCCAAACTTCGGTTTAAGTCAAATATGTTCCTGGATGTATTTTTTTGTTCTTTTCCATCTCAAAGCAGTCCTTTACGATATTATCCATTTTCCCTCATTTCTCTTTTTCCACCTTTTAGCGCTCACAGTCTAACAAGGCTTCAGCCAAGAATGTGAAAAGTTCGCTTTCTTCTTTCGTTAGAGCTGACAGGTCTCCTGAAATGCTCTTTTAAGTTTCTGCCTGTTGTTTCATTAAGTTTTAAAGACCTTTTAAAAAATGGTACATGCATTTGCTTTTCATTGCAAAATTGAAAATGAATCTGGAACCGCTTTCTGGAAAACGTGGTCAATGTTTTGCCTCTGGCGCAGAAAAAAAAACCTTAATACTATCACGGGAGGCTTTATATCCTTCTAGTTTACTTCGTGAAAAGTAGTGAAGGGTGAAAAAATGTGGCTGAAATGGAACTCAAGTTCTACCTCAGTGCTTACTTGTGTATCTAAAGAATATTCTTCTCCACTTCCTCATTTCCTCAGTTTGGCAAATGGTGTGTGCCTTCAGGTTGTTTCTGACTCATAGCGATCCTAAAGTGAAATTATCACAGTGTTTTCTTGGCCAGATTTCTTCAGAGGAGGTTTTCCATTGCCTTCCTCTGAGGCTGAGAGATTGTGACTTGCCCAAGGTCACTCAGTGGGTTTCCATGGCTGAGCAGGGATTTGAGATTCAGCATGGTGTAGTGGTTTGAGACCAGGTTTTGAGTCTCTGATGGGCCACAGAAGCCCACTAGGTGATTTTGGGTTGACTCCAGTGATTCTCAGAACAGAGAAATAAAGTTGTCTTTATATATGACACGCACGCACACACACACACACGCACACACACATATGTATATAGATATACACACATCAAAAAGCCATCTAGAAAAGACAAAGAAAACAAAAAGGCAATTTTTAAAATACATTTAAAACTACAAACTATACGTCCTAAAAAAAATTAATAAGAAAAAGCAGGAAGAAAAGAGGAAAGTAAGTAAGTGAAAAAAGAAAATAGGAAGAGAGAAGAAGAGACAGAAAAGAAAAGAAGAAAAGGGGGCAGAAAAAAAAGCGAGGGGGAATCACACTCACGTACATTTGACTTCCCAGCCCACCATGTCCGGATTGTATCTGAATTTTGATTATACTCTCTATTGGTTTTTCCCTGTTTGTTCTTAAAGTATAATTTTCATTCTTGTACTTAATGATATTTTAGAAATAAAACACTACAAAAACGTCTGTGTACTATTCTAGATTAAAACAGCTCCATCTACTTCCAGGCGACTTAAACTGTTAGTCAAATCCCCTTAAAGCTACTTTTCCACCTTCTGATCTAAAATACAGTATCACTTTCTCCCATTGTTCTTTATATTTAATAAGCGAATGATTCTTATCAAAGCTGTCAACTTATCCATTTTAGCCACCTGTAGCAGTTTCAGTTACCATTCTTCTTGCATTGGTATAATAGGTTCCTTCCACTTCCATGTGTACAGTATTTTTGCTGCAACAATCATATACTGAATAATTTTGATACAGCCTCTATATGATTGATCAGAAGTAAAGTTCTCTGATCATTCACCTGTCTCTCTTTTTCTCCTCCCTGCTCTGCAAAGTATATACATTCCTATGCTATGGTACAGAGTATTAAATTCACCCCCATGGTCATCTCCGTAGAAATGTTTCTTGCAAACTTTAAAAAAGAATGGAGCCATATATCCAGACCGAACTTTGCACAATCCGAGATCTTACATTAACCAAACAACAATGGCAACAAGCAAACCTTTGCTTCCTTCT
Organism: Cyclura pinguis; assembly: GCA_030412105.1. Lineage (NCBI taxonomy): Eukaryota > Metazoa > Chordata > Lepidosauria > Squamata > Iguanidae > Cyclura > Cyclura pinguis. The sequence continues at coordinate 26,310,089 of CM059607.1, forward strand.
GCTTCCAAGCATTTCATTCACTTTTAGCATGGTTGTGATTGAGGGTTTTGGTTTTTTTTCCCACTCATCCCCTCCTCTTTCCATGATCATTTTTGGACACATTTCCCTCCAATTATTACAACAAAAGCACCTTTCAAGTTACAGAAAATGATGCTGTTTTCTTTTTTTGGAGCTGGCAGCTGACACACGCCCACACACACAGAAGCGCACGCACACAGAGTAGTAGTGATGCTAAACATTGCCCATGATTGTTATGGAAATCCATTTCTCTGTATGCTGTTGTCATGGCAGCTGAAGATCAAGAAACTGCATGTCATATACAGTAATTTATACTGATCTGAAAGAATGTTTTGGGGAAAATATTTAAATGCACTACCAATTTCTTTGCAAAACCCCAGCCTGATCTAACTTAATTTTGTTGTTACTGTTTTTGAACATACTCCCTTTAAAGTAAGATCCACTGCCCTGCTTGGTCTGGACTTTGTCTATTATTTATGCTCACTGAGTTACTTTAATGGCCAATGCACAGGCAATATTATTATTCAGGGGTTTGGAATCTGCTTATAGGAAAAAATGGGTTGCTCTTCATTTGTTTTTTTAAACACTGGCACCCATTTAATTTTAGCTACATTCCTGTCCACCTGAAAAGGCAATGCTGAGCCTCACGCTTTACCCAATCCTCACGTAGAACAGATTATAAGATGCCAAATTACTGTCTTGGACCCAATCCACCATGATCCATAACAGAACAAGGGTAGAGCAGTTCAGACTAGACCACAATGATGAGTCTCGTCAAAATGGCATTCAGTCTTTTTTCCAGCAATTTCTGTCTGGGTAACCACCATCGACTGTATTTCAAAATATTTTCAAGCAACATCAGCTTCCCATAATAGCCTCTTTTGTTGTCATTGTTGGAGTTTTTCTTCCAAGAGAGGAAAAGTGTCATTTTCATTGTAAGCACTGGATACAACAAAGACAGTATTCTTGGTCCGCATGCTTAGTCATTACTGGAGAACATTCACAATGGTACATACCACATTCACTATAATACATACCACTGTGCAGCAAATTTCTAAAATAGGATCCTGTCACATGAGCTACTCTTAGTCCCTGCATAGGAACAACCCTGGGAGATGATTTCTTAAAATGTATAATGTAGGCTGTGTTGCACTTTGGAGTGGTTTGGATTTTAGCAAGGTCTCCAAGGTCGGGAAAGACATCTTCATCAATGACTGAGAACATTTGGATCAACTAAAATGTGCAACTAGCTAATCCATTGTGTCTTTGTTAAAAGCGTTTTTAATTGCTTTTCTGACCACCTAATTCCAAACAATGTACAATAAAATGTATTTTTTAAAAAAAGTATTTAAAATCAGATCAAAAGCAATTTAATGGCCAATTTTAAAATGGTGGGGCATGACCAATGGGAGCCCAGCAATGATGGAGCCAGCTTGATTTACTTTGGGGCCAGCTTCACAACCATGGTGTTACTACAGAGAAAACCCTGTCTCATGTAGTCTCCATTCTATGCTGTCCAAGTAGTGGAATGCACCAAGACCGCAAGGGAAGATCTCAAATTTCAGGCAGGATCACCTAGTAGCAGGCAGTGTTTCCCAAAAGCTGTTCTTCAACTGTTTGGGTATTATGAAACAAACTCAGGTATTTCAGGGCTGGTCAGTTTCTGGCATCCAGATATTGTTAGAGTCCCATCAGACGCAGCCAGCACGATCAGTGGTTAGGGATAGTTGGTGTTATAGTCCAACAACATCTGGAAGGTCACAGGTCCACCATAGTGGTGGAGCTTGGAGTGTATGGAGGGGGGGCAGTAAGGGGCGGGTCTACAGCACGAGGGGCATGGCCATTGTGCATGGGGGTGTGGCTATTGGCTGAGACACCCCAAAAACATTGCCACCCGGGGCGAATTGCCCCCCTCCCGCCCCTACGTCCCTACGTAACTTGTTCACCACCTTGAGGCACGGCCTTGAAAAACCCAGCCTCTACATTCCCTACCCATTAACAGGGAAGTGTTGTATTGCTTCACAAATGAAATCATGCAATGACCAACACAAGTGCATCTAAATTAGTCACGGTTACCTCTTTAAAGTGTGGCAACAGAGGGAAAGAGAGAGAGAGAGAGAGACTTGCTCTGGATTCACTTTGGAACAGCATCTCCCAAAGAGTAGAATTAAAATAGAGAGGTCACTGTAACCTCAAACAATAATGGTATGTTAATAGCATTCTAATGAGGAGATCATCAATGAACATTAAAATCATTTTGGCATTTTCTAATTCAGGCTGTAATGTCTTCCAAATGATAATTCAATGGATTCCACCCTGCCCACCATGTAGCTGAAATTGTTTTGGCATTGTAATATTATACCCTAAATGCACAGTAATTGGATCATATTATATTCTCCATAATCCTGTGCAGCGTTTCTTTTGCTTTCAGAATTTCACACAGAGGTGACATCCTAGGATGGTTTACTTGAAAAAGGAACAGCATGGAGCCTAGACTAGAAGATGGGAGGAAAATATCCCTAGGAAAACAAGACAACAAAAACCAAAATCCATGAATTATAATGTTAAAATATGCTTGCAGCTGGTGGCTACCCGACCAGTAGAGAAAAAGGAGACGTGTCTCAGCAAGCTAAAAAGATGGGCTGGAATGCAACATTGGACTTACGACTATGTAAGTGGGCTTACGTCTGCAGCAAATACCATTAAGCAGTTTTGCAACGTCCGTATTGAGCAAGTGGCTGCCATGACATTACCAAGTAGGGGAGCCAGCAAAGTGTTTTGCATTAGGACCAATGAACACGTGGCTTTCACAATGTTCATTGGAACACCAGTAAGGCCCCAGCTTGCCAGTGGCCTGATGCACATCTTCACAGTTCACTAGAAGTGTTCCATACCACTTTTGCTACCTAGTTAAGTAGGTTGTGTAAAGTTACACAATGTAAATGGCAGCCATAGTCTTTATTTGCTCAAAAGCCCAAAAGGTGGTGGACCCAGTCCTTGAAATAGTTTTAGCACCTTAGATAAGTCTATTAAAACTGAACAACAAAAACCTGAAGTAGAGCCACTGCCCTATTGTCTTGGAAGCCACCAGCATGTTTGCCTTGCACGGCTGTCTTACTCAGGTTCCAACATCCTTAGCTAACCTGACCAGTAATAAGCTATGACAGGGGCTGCAGTTCATCAACTTCTGGAGTGTTAAAGCCTCTGCACCCCACTATGTCTTGAGAAAGCTGGGTAGAATAAAGACCTTGAAAAGGTTCTCATAGGGACGGGTATGAAGGGAGCAGCTGGGCAAGCCTGGCTGACAGCCAGGGAATGCTGTGAAGGGGGAGCTGTGGGGTGGAAATGTTACAAAACTGAGGCTTGTCTCAGTTAGAAGTCAGATAAGGAAAGCTGACACAGGGATGGAAACAGATGGAATGGAGATCAGAGAGTCCAACAGAGGAAAGGACTAACTATGGTTTTAGGGAGCTATAAATGATTTAGCAGTTAAAGGATTAGTGTATTATTTCCTTGTTTCTTAACAAATTTTCACTTGTTTGTTTTTACTACTGTTTCTGTCTGCTCATATTGAGTCTGGTGGAGGACCTGATCATGGCTCACTGGTGTGAACCCGCCAAAACAACACAGCCACTGGTCCACAATGGTGGGGGGGTCACCTGAAGTCTCACGTACCCCAATCCATGAAGGGATTAAGGGGGGAAAGGACATGGTGAGTGACAAGAACCCAGGTTTGGAAATGTGGGGACAGCCTGGCAAGTAGATCGGTCACCATGGGGATTCTGGGAGTTGTAGTCCAAGAAAAATAATGTTTCATGGCTATGGTAGGATACCATTTGGTTTCTAGCAGGGAAAAGACCTTCAGCCAACAAAGAGTTCTTCCCTCCTCAGATGTCTCTTTTTGTAGATGGTTTTCCAATCACACCCTTACATCTGAGTAGACATGTGTAGGCTCATACCATGAAATGTGCTTGCCTGAAACACGCTTACCCCATGATCACACAACATTCGTTGCAAAACACAAGGGAAAGACTGCAAGAAAATAATCAGTAGTAAAACACCAGGCAGACATGAGAATCACCATTTCACCCAAATGAACGTGTTCTTCACCTTTACGAGATGGTAAAATTAATTTATGAGGTGGGGAGGGGGAGGAGAGGGAAAGAGTCGTTCCCCAAGTCTTGATTAAATAACTGTATTCATTTATTAAATTATTTAATGAGCTTCATTAGGATTTTCTTTCTGCTTGTGATGTGACTTTTTCCTCCCCCACTCAATTCATCCCAATTAACTCAAGCGTTAAGATTCATTTCATACGATTAGTCAAAGGAAAGATCAAAGGGAAGATTCACAGCACCTGCGTTTACACAAAACTAGACAGTTGTTGAAACGGATCCATTTAACAGCAGGGATACCAATTCACTTATGTCAATATTATAACAGAGCTAGCCTGCATGCCATGTTCAAGGGGATTGTTTTAATATGAAATTAGTTTTCTGGACAGCCTAAGTCTGGTCACCATATGTTAACACTTTCTGGTCTCGCAGTATATACCATTTAAAAAACAAAAACTGGAAATCATTTCATATGGTTTTCTAACTCAAATAGGTGGTCCCTGGACTGGTGTCGGTCCCTGAACCATTAGTTTCCAATGGGGGGAAAAATATAGTGCCAATCCCTGGCAGACTGGGAAGAAAGATGATAAATGCCAGTCCTCCATATCTGATAAACTGAGAAACACTAACATCTACGCTGTGGCAATGCACACAGCTTGGATCCAGTTAGTTGTTTGGATGGATATCTTGCCCAGTATGACCCAACCAAACCCAGCTGGGCTTTGAGATCTGCAAGAAGGCCCTTTTTTCTGTCCCACCACCTCCATGGATATATGTGGTTCGAAACACAGAAGAGGGCTTTCTCAGAGGTTTCTTCCAGGCTCCGGAATTCTCTTCCCAGGAAGGTTAGACTGACACCTTTCCTGCTTTCTTTTCACCAACAAGTAAAGACTTTTCCATTTGATGAGTGATTGTATAAGGCCCATTTCACCCAAACAATCTGAATCTTGCTAATTGCTGTGTTGATATAAGGGTGGACGGGTGCACATGTTTAATTATGTATGCTTTAACCTGTTTTTTTTTTAATTTTTGATTATTTAATGTCTTTTTAACTCTTGTATTTTGTGAATTTTTAACAATTTTTTTTTAAATTTGTTGTCAGCTGCTTTGGCAAGCCAGCTTGCTGTAGTGGTTTGATCATTGAACGATGGCTCTGGAGACCTGGGTCTGGATCCCCACTCAGCCATGGAACCCACTGGGTGACGTTAGGCACATCACACTCTCTCAGCCTCAGAGGAAGGCAAGGGGAAAAAACCTCTGAACATCTTGCCAAGAAAATCCCATGAAAGGTTCTAAGTCAAAAATGGCTTAAAAGCACACAACAGCAGTAACAGCAGCAATAACAAGCTGTTTCACATCCCAAACTGGGAAAAAGGTTGGATAGAGGGCAGCAGCAGCAGCAGCAGCAGCATAGTAGTAGAATGATAGAATTGCAGAATTGGTAAAGACCACAAGGGACATCCAGTCCAACCCTCTGCTTTGCAAAATTAATATAAAAATAATTTTAAAAGACTGAAAATATATTCAACCACTTATCAGTTAAAAGCCAGATAATTTAAAAGAATTTAATATCCTGCCAAGCATACTTCATGTACAACCTGGAAAAAATCAATGAGGCTTGAAGATTTTAAGAAAATACCAAGTTTTGGCACATTTTGTGCCAAAACATTTTGTGTGGTTCCAATTAGGCCTCCAAAGGGAAAATATTCTACAACTAAGGTGCTATCACAGAGCAGGCCCCAAGCGTTACACATTAATTGTGCTATGAAAGCTTTTTATTGAATAGCAGCATTACACAACTGACTCAAGACATCAGACTTACAACCAAATGCATATCCACGAATGCAAGCGCTTCCATTTGCAATGAACATCCCTGTAACAATGTTTAAGGTACATTCACACACACTGGCGACGGTGTCACTTCTGCAAATTTGAACTGAACAAAGGTGTTCTGCACCGGACAAAAATGTCCAATCACTTCCATAAGGGTACGCCAATGGGATTCTGGACACAGTGATTTTCAGACTTCATGGAATACAGGAAGAGAATATATCCATCAACATGTTTAGGTGGGACTGAAGAGGCTATAATCCAAGAAAGTAACTTTGCCAAGCTCCACAATACACTGATTTGGCACATCCTTTGAGTTTAACTCAAGGAGAAATTCAAGGAAAATCCAACTACATAAAGTAAAACACAAGTTGAATCTGAGAAGTTGCATGTAGCTGGATCGACTGTTGGTTTATCTTGTTGAGTTCTGTTTGCCTCAATAAATTTTCCAGGATTATAGCTAAGGTCTTTCCTAGCCCAAACTTGAAATTCCAAGAATTCAGCCTGGGACCTATTGCATGCAAAATATATACTTCATGCCCCTTAGTTACGCTTCTTCTGCTTACAGCTAACTGTATTTGCCAGCTAAACGCTTCTGTTATAGGTGATACACATTTGAAATCTGTTACAAGGAAGTCAGATTAGATCTAATCTTTGAGCAAGTTCCTTAAATCAAATAAGCCTCTTTGGCAGAACACACACGCTGACAGACGTTGTCCATATGCATATTTGTGATAAATGTTATTATTGCTTTTGGGACTGCAAATTATACAGATATTCAAGCTGTACACCTCTTTTATCTCCTAAAATGAATTATTACCCTTGTGTTCAGATAGGTAGCCACCTGTTGTCAACAGAATAATTCAAGCGAGCGTGGAAAAATTAAGCTGCTTTTCTCTTTCAAAACACGATCATCATTCTCCATTCACCAAGTTGCAGAAGATCCACTCATACTCACAAACATATGCCTCTGGACAACCTTCGACTCAGTTCTAGATGTGAGCGGTCGGGAAGGGTTACTGCTTTGTCACATCCTTGCTTTGAAAAGTATATTGGCTGGCATCCTGTTGTCAACATATGCATGATTAAAAATGATTAAAAATTACATTTGTTGGCGTGCTTTCTTAGTCATGGCTGAAGGTGGAATTCTGCACTTTAATCTACTATAATTCCATCCCTGAGTCAACTGCTTCTCATACAATCCTGATATGTGGAGGGAAGGAGGGAAGGAGGGAAGGAAGGAAGGAAGGAAGGAAGGAAGGAAGGAAGGAAGAGAAGAGAAGAGAAGAGAAGAGAAGAGAAGAAGGAAAGAAAGAAAAGGAAGGTTAGCAGGTAGGTTAGTTAGTTTGCAAATACCTTTTCAAACATCAAATCCTTGCATAAAAAGACATAAATCCAATTATCACTTTTAAGACTAACTGGGAAGAGGAACATTTCTAGAACAAGCTTTCATGGACAAAGTCAATCTAGCATTAACCAGGATAACTACCCATCTGAATCTTTGTTCTTGCTTTGTTGATAAAATTACGTGTCCCTTTGTGCCTACTGGCTGTACAAAAGCTAGCACTGGTTTATTTATTATTTATTTTATTCATTTAATTTTTTTTTATCCTACCTTTCTCCGAGTATGAGACCCAAAGCAACTCACAACAAATTAAAAGGAAGTGCAGCTAAAACTCTATTGTGCAAACATTTCTAAAAAAAAAAACTTTAAGAATTATATTAAAATCGTTTGCATTGTCCATTGGGACACAGAACTGTTACTTGGAATAAATGCCTTGGCCTATATGTTTTGAAGCTGCAAGAGAGAGAGAGAGAGAGCAAGAGAGAGAGAGATTGAGGCAGGGGACGATGAGAAAAGGATGAGGGACAACTACACAGCAACCAGCTATAGGAAGGTACAGTCATTGTCCTGGAGGTCCAGCAACCATACCTTGTCTTCCTACCTCTGGCTGCAAGAACACAGCTGCCTTGCCTAACTGCCCACTGTCCTTTCCCAGCCACTACATGGCTATAGGGAAAGTCATCCCTCTGAAAACAGGTAGGTTGAACACTCAGGGAGATGGAGCGTGTAACTGTACCTGGGACCCATTCACACGACAGAATTATAGCTTTATCATTCTTCTTTAACTGAAAAAGATCCATCCAACAGAATCCTGGGATGGGCAGTTTGGGGAGGGACATTTAGAACCTCACCTGGAGAGAGTTCTCAGTAAAGTACAAACCCCAGGATTCTGCAGGATGCAACCATGGCAGTTAAAGTGGAATAATAGCACTATATTTCTGTAATGTGAATGGGTCCCTGGTGGAGCTTTGCTCTTGAACAGCATGATGTACGTTCTTGACCATCATATGTGCATCAGCAGTGGTGGCTTATGGCTTCCGTGCCAGAGAGGCAGGGAATCCACCTTGGATTTCCATCTGACCTTCAAAGGACCCATCCAAGGTGCTGAATGTATCTCAGGGATTACAATTTAAGTTCAGACTCAAGCCCAGAGCTGATTCCACTACTGACATCAGAGTTACCAACCGAATGTTTATAGTGGTTTCACTGTTCTTATGGAAGACGGAAAATAGATAGATTCCTCAAAAAGAATCCTGACAGACATGGTATACTTTTTTCCCCTCCTCACTACAATTGTCATGAAGCCTAATAAATCATTACTCTGACTGTGATACAGCCACTTGTGTTCCCAAAGCTCACTGATCTGAAGCACTGCTAAATTAAGCATTCATCTCTGCTCTTTAGAGCACCATATAAAGGGCATTCTCAAAAAAGAGGGCCAGGGAGGGCAGAAATAGGCAGATGATAAATTATTGTTGAATAAGGCTGTCCCCTTCTACCCTTCCTAAGCTCATGAACTGTTTTTGAAGCTTTCTTTTTCCCCCTCAACAAGACTGCAGATCAGTCTTGTTGCTGGTCACTAGCAGATCCTAAAAAGGATCTTCTTGTGGCTTTAAGCTAGTTAACCAGTGTTGTATAAGGAGACATCCGGTATCTCCTCGCACAACAGTTTTGCAACACTGCACAATGGCTGCTGGAGAGCAGCTGGGGGCCGCCCTGCCTCCCTTGCAACCCAAATGGCCTCTGATTCACCAGGAGGATGTGCCAGGAAAGCTCTCTCACACTAGTGCCTAGTTGGCCACCATTTCTGCCACCATTCATCGCTCTCGTTGGCATAGAAGCCACCAGCGGCCTCTATACCTCACCCTGCCTAATGGTAGGACTGGCCCTGTTTCACGCATCCGTATGTTTTCCGTGCATGCTGCCACAGCTCAGTGGAATTGCAATACTTTGCATACCAAAATTATTACCAGATTCAACCCACAACAGGGTAGGTTGGCTTGGGAAAGATTCTTCTCTAAGACCGTAATGAGCCTGCAACCGTTTTGGCTGAGCTACATGAACCGCTGATGTAGCACAGTACAAAGCAATTTTTAAAAGTAACTTGTATGATTATTGTTGTGTTCCTTCAAGTTGTTTCTGACCTATGGCAAACCTAAGGCAAAACTATGATGAGGTTTTCTTGATGAGATTTGATTAGAGTGGGTTTGCCATTGCTTTCCCCTTAGGTTGAGAAAATGTGACTTGCCCAAAGTCACCCAGTGAGGCCATTTCCTCACTAGACTGTTACAGTGCTATTACTCCACTTTCAACATCCTATGGAATCCTTTGAGGCCTGTCCCTAAACTGCAAACCCCAGGATTCCATAGGATGTTGAAAGTGGAATGATAGCACTATAACAGTCTAGTGCCGAAATGGCCTGAGTCTCCAAGACTGAGCAAGAATCCAAACCCTGGTCTCCCAGACTCCTGTGTGTGTGCATATGTAAATCCCTTTGTATTTAGGCAGGGTATTCTGGCATTGTTCAAGGAATTTGCACTGAATACTAAAGCCAGGTGGGATTTTACACAGCAGTTTGAAACTGACGAGAGGTAAGAAACATCAGTGTCGTCATAACAGGAGACTGCTTAAATAGTTGAGACTTATTGTCTCTGGAGGTGGTCTCTAAGGAAGAAGGGTGAAACTAATGAGTTTATAGCAAGTTGTATGGGGCAGAGGGAGATGTGCTAATGATTATTTGGCCTCTCTGCAACAGTTCAGCATCTTGAGCCTCACTAGATTAGATAAATGAGATCATTAGAGATGGTGGGAAAATCTTACTAATGACCAAAGTAGAAGTTGAATGAGCTTTTCATTTACTGCCTTAGCTTCAGACATTGTTCAGCATGCATCATTTTCAAACTACACACCTCAAATGGGTGAACATCCTCCAGTCATTATAGGATTGTGGTTTCCAATAGAAGTGAGGCAAATACTGAGATAAAGCAGGTCTGTTTGATGAAACACAAATCCCTTCTTGTTTGTGTAGCATTTGATTGCAACTCGCGTCTTCTCCCAGCCAGCCACAGCTAAGGCATTCTAGGAGCTATAGTTCAAAAAAGTAACTTTTTCAAGGTGTGGTTCCTGTATACTTCAAACACCCTGCTAGAAGACATGTAGTGCAACAGGAGGAAAGCAACTCACTGCATGTTAGGCTGAATTTCTACCTTCCAAGGTTCCTTTGTGTAAGGGAATATTTTAAAAAATGTCTTCTGTAGTGATATTAAAACCTTTATTAGAATCTTTCTGTATCAAGAAAATGATACACAATCATTCAGAAGTCTCCTTCGTTTGTAATCTGAAGAGGCCAAGAGCCTTACCATATGAAGCCCCTCTCTTGCTACAATTGTGTCGTCTGTAAAAATGCTATTCAACGGTGATTGCTGTCTTTCCTTGTGCACTTTTGTAATCATTCTGAGATCACAGCACCCATTAACGCCCAAACCTTGGCCATTTCCACACTACACTGTTATGGTGCTATTACTCCACTTTCAACATCCTATGGAACCCTGGGGTCTGCAGTTTAGGGAGGGTCCTTTAGAATTCTCAGCTGAGAGCTCTTTGGCCTCAGGAAACTACAAACTCCAGAATTCCACAGGATGCTGAAAGTGGAATAATAGCACTATAACCGTGTCGTGCGGAAATGGCCCTTGTCACACACAGATGGTCTACTCATTATCTTCTCCAACATTATCCCAGCTCCTTTTCATTATTTCCTTTCAGGGAAGTCTTGGGGATGGAGAGAGGGTGGACAGAGGGAGGGAGGAGAGAACACAAGCACAAGGACTCCTGTTACTGCTGTTTCTAGCCCGAGCTTGTGGGATATTAAGATATCTTTTGATATCAATAATTCGGCCTTCTGTACCCATTCCTCTCCACGTGCTTGCGAGGCCCCCGGACAAGCACGCACACAGGTGTGGCCGACAGTAGCCGAACCATTCACATCCCAATCTAGGCAGGCCAGTCCTTGCCGAATGCAGCTTCAGGAGACCTCAAGGCAAGTACCACATTATGTATGCACGCTACTTACAGAAGATCCCCTGCCCCGCTCAGGCAGCTTGATGAGCGGACTACACAACTCTCAAGCACTCCGTGTTTGCATACTGGCTACTCTATTGACAATCTGGCTATGACTCAATCATCTAAAGTACTGACCTTTCGGAGGCTTTGTCTCCTGCCCCAAACTCATCGTTTTCCCCAAGTACGGACGAGCCTGCAGCCACAATTTTCGCTATAAGAACCCCTGACTTTGAGCGCTTCCTCGGATCGCTCTTGGCTTCCATCCCGCCTTGCTGTCGCTTTGTCCAGGGAGCCTTCCCCTCAGCCCCACGTGCTGAGAATCCACGCTCCCCGGCTTCTTTGCTTTTTCCGGGCTTCAGGACAGGTATAGTATTTCCCATACCAAACCTCCTCTAAAAGTCCCTCTATCCCACTCCTACCTTTATTTCTGTAGTTCCGTGTGTGAGGGTGTTGCATACATTTGTTTGATTGTGTTTCAATAAAACAATTATTATTATTTCAACATCTGCCTCATCCTTGACTCGGCCTGACCCCGTAGACATAGGGTTCAAGATCTCGCTACGTTACCCTGCCTCTCGCATTGCAAACTTGTGCTCTGTGCTAATTCCCTCCCCATTGTTTGAGCACATTTAGGTGTCCCTCCCGGGATCCCCAGAAATCAGGGTAACACTCCCGCCAGAGCTCAGCACCAATCAAAAGCCGGTTGGGGGCCTCCTCAAAGGTGTCTCCCCCACTTCCCTTCTTCCCTCCCCACATTTTGCAATCATGTCATTGTAGAAGGAAGCTCAGGCATAATTCCTACACAGAAGGGGAGAAGCAGACAGTGGGGGAGCTTGGAGTGTGTAGGGGGGGCGGGAGGGGGGCATGGGGGCATGGTAAGGGCATGCGGGGGCATAGCTACAGGCCGGGATGCCCCAAAAACATTGCCGCCCAGGGCAAATCACCCCTGTCATCCCCCCCCCGTCCCTATGCGACTGCCAGTGGAAAGTCAAAGCCAAGGGCTCCTGACTTCTCTCTTGTGTTTCTCTTCCACCCCTAGCAGCACGGGTGCGGGTGTGTGTATGTGTATAAGAGAGACAAGAGAGAGAATGAGGCATTGCCACACTATGGCATTGCACTGCTGCACCGTTGTAGCAACAGAGGGACTTCTACGGATACAAATAATCTATTATTAACCTCATTTCCCACTTCTGTCATGCTATGAGTTCCTGTGTGAAAGTCTCGTTATGTCAATTTTAGATAGTTGGTGGACATGTGCTATGGATTAGAGATCCAGCCCATTTGAGAAGTCTCTGGGCCTTTCCACACTACACTGTTATAGTGCTATTATTCCACTTTCAATATCCTGTGGAATTCTGGGGTTTGCAGTTTCCTAAGGCCAAAGAGCTCCCTGGCCGAGAATTGTAAATGCCCCTCCCTAAACTGAAAACCCCAGGATTCCACAGGATGTTGAAAGTGGAATAATAGCACTATAACAGTGTAGTGTGGAAAGGCCCAGAGACTTCTCAAATGGGCTGGATCTCTAATCCATAGCACATGTCCACCAACTATCTAAAATTGACATAACGAGACTTTCACACAGGAACTCATAGCATGACAGAAGTGGGAAATGAGGTTAATAATAGATTATTTGTATCAGTAGAAAGCATCTCTTTTAAAGCAGTCTGTCATGGGACAAAAACTGAAGAGCGACTGTGTCATGCAGGAAACCCCAACTGAAGGCACTATTATCCAGACACGATTGTGTTTTATCTGACTTGTGCCCAAGTCCAGACTGCCACTTTAGAACTTTACGTCTCATCCTTTGCAAGGAGCTAAACGCTTCAAAACTTTGGAGATTTCCGCACTAGACTGTTCTAGCGCTGTGATTCCACGTTCAACATCCAATGGAATCCTGGAGTTTGCAGTTTCGGGAAGGGCCGGCCGGTGCGAAAATGGCTTTTGTGTTGTGTCTCTCAGCATGTCCGTATTTAATTCTTCCCAAAGTTACCCATTTTCATGCTATCCCCCCAATCCCGCAAGTGACCTCATTTGGAAGGGTGGAAGCCAAGTTTTCCTGGTCTATTAAGACTTCAATAAAAGCATCCATTCATAGTTAACCAAAATTGTACTCACATTTAGACCTGAATATTAATTGTCTGATAATGAAAAGATAAAGCTGCTTCTCTCTGCAGGTGCACCAATTGATTTTAGTAAAAGTAGAGAATGTCTGGAAGGGGGAGGGAGTGATTTTTCCCTCTTATTGCATGTAAAATTAAAAAGTGATTTATATTTTCTAATAAAGTGCTTTTCATTGATCCCTTTCTGAAAACGTATGGTTTCATTTGCGCGCTTTTAAATTACAGCAGTTTTTTGGTTTATATAAAAATGATTTTCCAGTACAGCTTTTTTGGCCTTCAGTTGATTATGGGCTTTGGGATAGTTTTTTTAAGCCCATCAAAAAGTCTTTACATTTAATAAACGTTAAAAGACATGATCAGCAGAATGATTCAACAGATAAGTAATAGGTTCAGACACTTCTTCGAAAGAAATGCTGCCAAAGAGTTCATTTTCAGCGTAGTGTTTCTTTGTTAGGACATTTGGTCATGACTGGGGTGGGAATCACATGAGCCCCCGGATTCTGTTGGACTGTAGCTCCCATCAGCCCTAGGAAACATAATTGCGGGAAAGGGATTCTGGGGGTTTCAATTCAGCAACAAGTGGAGGATCACAAAATTTGCACTCCAGCTGAAGACAACAAATTACTTGCATGTGAATGGATGCATTACTGTTGTTACTGCCTTCAGGTTGATTTTGACTTATGCAAACCCCGTGAATGAAAGATCTCCAAGAGCCCCAGTCATCAACAACCATGTTTAGGTCTTGCAAATTCAGACCCATGGTTTCATTAATTGAATCATACCATCTATAATGTGGTCTTCCTCTTCTCCTACTGTTTTCCACTTCACTGAGCATTAACATCTTTGTCCAGTGAGTCATGCTATCTCAGGATATGTCCAAATTACAACAGCTTCAGTTGAATCATAGGCTTGTAGTGAGAGTTCAGGCCTGATTTCCTCTAGGACATTTGTCTTTTTAGCAATCCATATACTTGTAGAACGCTCCTCCAGCACCCCATTTCCAAAGGAGTTGGTTTTCATCCTGCCAGCTTTCTCTACCGTCCAACTTTCAGAACCATAGACAGACATCAGAAAGACGATGGAAGGAATGATCATCCTTTTGATATTTAGACTTTTGAATTAATCCAAAGAGATGCACTGTGGTTGTTGTAAACCAAGAGTGATATACAAATGATGTCCCTTCACCAGTGGAAGGTGTCCATTAAGAAGGACGCTTGTGGGACCAGCCACACTACACAGTTAAAGCACTACGATTCATGGCTGCATCTTATGGAATCCAGAGACATCTAGTCTGGTTAGGCACTTTAGCTCTGTGGGTGAGAATTCTAAATACCCTTTCCCTAAATTACAATTCTCTAAATTCCATAGGACGGAAGCACAGCAATTAAAATGAAATCATACTGTGATAAATGTATTGTGAAAAGGGGTAGTTGAGGTCATTACCATGGGCACTCATTGAAGAGCTTCATAACCACTAATACTTCACAGATGAAAATGTGTAGTTCATAATTTTTTGTCCTTTGTGTGTGTGTGTTTCATTTTTTTTCTGTCTTATCTCTTCAGTTTAAACTCAATAAAATCAAAAATATTTTGGAAAAAAAAAGTGTACATCCAGGAAAAAGAGGACAAAAGGTATTACTGAGGAAGAACACACAAAACTACTGATTTATGCAGAGAAAGAGTCCAATCAATGAATACAGTAGTGTGTGTGTGTGTGTGTGTGTACACGCAGAATGATAAACAATAAATGTGGTATTTCCAATTTCCCCATAGCATTCACGTAGTCACTTTGAACCAATCAGCCTTTCAGCCTAATCTACTTCACAGGTTTTTTCTCAGGATAAAAATGCAAGTGGAGAAAAACTGTACAATGGCTTTATTTCCAGGAGACTAGGGGATGAAATCATTTTTTAAAAATGTGGTTAAAAAAAGAATGTGTCTGATATGCATTCCAATGGACTTTCGGAAAGTCCTACCTAGGCTACAATCCTATAGGTTCCATTTACTTAGGAGTAAGTCCCACCAAATTCACCGGGGCTGGCTTCTTCTAGTTAGATAGATGTGCAGTTGCATTGTTAATATTAATGAAACATTGCTCTGGAGAAAAAGACTCTGAAAATGAAGAAAAAGAAATATATGTATGGAACTGAAGAGGTGAGAAAAATATTTTCAAAGCAAAAAATGATTCTCTGCAGTATCGATTGCGTTTTAGGGAAACAGGGGCAATCTGAAATCCATTTAGAGGGAAAGGGAATCTATGTCTCTGGGTGAAAGAGAGATTTGAGAGGGTTTGGCTTACAGTCTGGATGCAATTCAAAGGAAAACCAGGACTCACATAGCCAAGCAACATCAGAGTGTTATCAAGATGGCAAAAGTTACTAAGGTGGAAGAATAAACAAGCTAGGAGAGAACGGCCGCTGCTTATTTTTGCCTGAGTCGACTGAGAAGGGCAAGACTCTGCTACCTCCTTTCTTCTCCTCGTCATTCTGAGTTAATTGAATGCAAGCTCCTATTGCATTTTGAACTCAAGTTTGCAGCAATGGAAGTAAGCTGAGGACAAAGGCAGAAAGTGGGAGGAGGAGAGAAACTGGGACATTTTAAAATCGGCTGAAGAACTGCACTCTCTGACCACTTCCACACTACACTGTTATAGTGCTATTATTCCACTTTTCAGCATCCTGTGGAATTCTGGGGTTTGTAGTTTACTGAGGCCAAAGATGCCCTTCCCTAAGTGGAAAACCTCAGGATTCCGTAGGATGTTGAAAGTGGAATAACAGCATTATAACAGCGTAGTGCGGAAATGGCCTTAAACCAGGAATGGTTCTTGGAGTCCTTTGCATGAAAAGATCACATTCCACCCACTGAGCAGCAGTCCCTTCCTCAACTTTCTTGCCTCATCCTTCCACCTCACTATTTTCTGCTTCCATTTATTAGGCTCAGAACTCTGAAAGATTCTTCTCTTCTGGCCAAAAGATACCTCTGTCTTTGAAGGTTAGTGACTTTGAGAGAGATCTCTAACTGTGCTTTAAAAATACTTATGAATAAGTCATTGGCATATTTTTTTTTCATCCTCTGTGGCATAAATCTATTTCATATGGGGAATTTTTAGCTTCTTAATGATATAGTCTAGCCATACCATATTATTGCACATTTAGAAGTAATTAGTTTTCCAACTACAGGAGAGGAAAGTAATGCATTTAAATTAAAATTGATTTTTTTTTCTTTCTCTCTCTCTTAAAAAAAAAGAAAACCCTTACCTAATGTCTGTAATGGTGAAGAAGGAATAGAGCTTTCTTTTAAAAGCTGAAAAGATAAAAAGTTATCTTTTATTTAAGAAAGATGGGGGGAAACAGGTTTTTCATGCAGTTTTCATGCTAGCTCACTAAAAAAAGAAAAGACGACTCTTTTTTCCTGATTGAAAATAGATTCACAAACTCTTTATCCAAATTTGATGACATTTTGATTAAGTAGCCAGTGAACCCCTCAGCTCTGATTTTAACTAAAAAAAAAAAATCAAGAAACTATTGGCCAAAATCTTGTTGGTATCTTATGCATGCATAAGTTCCCCTAGAAAAGCAGCTGAACATTTTTGTATGATGTGAAACAGCCATGTTCATTTCAAGGCTACAGAAGCAGAGTTGTGAACGTGATGCCATTTGTGCATGGTTGCACATGCCTGTTTCACAGTGCATTTCACAGTGCAGTGTCATTATTCACTAATGAGATGGTGTTGCACAACTGCCTGGTCACCCCATGACTGTACACTTCACCTCCTTGATATAGGATTTCAGCTGTTATCATTAAGGGAGAAAATAGAAGATACCTTACCTAAAACCCACCAAGTATCGGGAGACACCCTGTGGTCCAAGCAGAAGGAGGAGGTTTCACCCCAAAATGGAGTAATATACTGACAAAATAACGAAGCCAATTCATTGAACATTGATGCTGTTATTGTGTTTGCATGCTTTCAAGTTGTCTGTCTACTTATGATAACGCCATGGATTTCATAGGGTTTCCATAAGTAAGGAATGTTCAAAGGTGGTTTCCATGGCCTTTCCCTGAGGTATAGCATATAGGTACTCCTTGGTGGTACTGCTTGGTGGTCCCCCATCCAAGCACTAAGCACGTAGTAAGCAGGACCAACTCTGCTTAGCTTCCAAAATCGTATGTGATCTGGAACTCCCAGGATATTTCGGCCTCTCTTTGTCATGACTTACATTGATCTCCTCAAAAAAACTCAAGGTAGCATAGATGGCTTTTCTACACTTTATCCACAGAATAACCATGTGAGGTAGATCCTAAATAGATCAGGTCCAGGTTGTTTGAAGGACTATATTCTTCCATATTTGAGATCTTCATGTTTTGGAATCTTCTACGTTGATCTCCATGTTTTGAGATCATCTGGAGAGGCCTTTCTCTCTGTACTACCACACTCACAGGGACATCTGGTGGGAACGTGAAAGAGGATGTTCTCAGTGGTTTCTCCCAGGCTCTGGAATACCCTTCCCAAAGAAGCTAGATTGGCACCTGGCTTGCTCTCTTTCTTCAAAAATGTTAAATGACTGTTCATTCTGGCAGACCTTTGAGACTTCTTGTTTAGGGAAAGTGGGCCTTGTATAATATAATGGACTTTTATTTGCTACTGTTCAGTCACGTATGTTTTTAATTCATTTTAATTTTAGTTGCTTTCTAACATTTGTATCCTGTGAATTTTTAACCATGTTTGTTTAAACTGTTGTAAACTGGGGAAAAGCGAAGGAAATAAATAAATACGACTGTTATAGTTAGTGATTGTGATAATACGGTCAGGCTGCAAGAGAGAGCTAAACAGAGTGACTGGTATGAATTCACAATTGAGTCTGATAGCTCATTGGAGACCAAAACCTAGATCTCCCAAGTCCCTGTCCAACGAATAAATAGGTGACATTCACAATGGTTTGCAAAGGAATTGAGCATCTATGCAATCTTCCCTAGCTATTCTCCTATAGATACAGTGAAGGACTAACATATTGTTGAATGCCTTCAAGTCAGCTGAGGCAAGCCTATCACGAGGTTTTCTTGGCAAGATTTATTCAGAAAGTGGCTTGCCTTTGCTGTCCTCTGATACCGAGAGGGTGTGACTTCCTCTGAGACTGGGATGGCAGAGGATTAACTGGGACTGTCTCTTCCAAATCAGGACTTTGGGAGGATATGTGTTAAGTGAAGTCAACATAGATGTCAATTCATCATTGAAGTTCGAGCTTGGTGGGAAGGGAATCAGTTCTGTTTCATAAGATGGTTGCTTTGCATGACAGGGACTGGACACTACAGTTAGCCCTCCCTGTTCACTAGGGTTAGGGGTGCAGGGTCCTTGCAAAAGTGAAAAATAATCGCAAATATCAAAATGTATGTGGGTATCTGTGAGAAGAGGGCCAAAGCATGGTAGGGAGAGTGGGCACCAAGGGAGTGGTCAGCATGGAAGACCTATATTTCCTTTCTTGGTTGTGTGCAAGGCATTGGAATAGAGTTTGTGGTGCTGAGAAATTGGGCTTCAAAAGCCATCCTTAGCTGGCCAAGCAGTGGCTGGTGGAGGAGGAAGAGGAGGACGAGGAGGACCAGAGAAGGGTTTTTAAAGAGTTGCATGGCCTGATCAGAGCCACTGAGAGGGAGGTTCTTCCGGAAAAGAAGCACCTGAGGTCGTGGGCCAGTGGTTGAAGAAATTCAGAAATAATCAGATCTGTGAAAGTCAAATCCGTGAATGTGGAGGGCTAACTGTAGTTCCAACTACTGCAAGTGAACTGATGTCAGGATGACACCTTGCTACATCTTTGGGCCCCTCCCTAAACTGCAAACCCCAGGATTCCATAGGAGGTTGAAAGTGAAATAATCACGCCAAAAGAGTGCAGTGCGGAAATGGCTTTGCAGTAGTAAGACATTATCCAGGCAAAGCTACTGAAACTCTTGCATTGTTAATGAAATTGGTTTTTATTTAAGCTCCTTTAATTCACTGCAGCTCTTCGTTCTCACATTTCTGCCTGAAAAGGTGAGAAAAGATGGGTGGGGTAGGAGCCGTGTTTTAAAAAGCTGAAAAGCTTTATTCAATAACTGCAAGCAAATTTGGATCTAGATTTTTTTTTTAAAAAAAAAAAAAGGTGGTGCTGGTACACTATTTAGTTGTCCAATGAGATTAATTGATTAGGAACATTTTGGTGAACTGAAAAGGTTCAACATTGCAACATTGCTTAATATGTTTTTCCTCTGCTCAAATTATTTTTCTTTCAACTGTTCTGAACCGTCTATTTGAGATGTACCAAATGGACAAACTGACTATGTTGTTAAATAACCAAAATTTAAAAAGAGTAAAAGAAGATTGAGATTGCATAATACAAATATGGGGAGGAAGGGAGAAAACTTGTTATTAGAGATATGGAAGATTAAATCTTTGAGGATGAGTTTATTGTTGGATGCAATTTCAAATTATTCTAATGTAAAAGTATGAAGATAAAAGTATAGGTATAAATATAAAGGATATATGAAACATGAACAAACGACGAGATTTGAATATGTTCATTGATATTAGGGTCATTAGTTAGATTTATAACAGATAGAGAATATTTTAGAAATAGTTAAGATAGGGACATGGAGGCAAACGTATTTTGTAATAACTATTAGGTGTTGTATTAAATATTTGACAATAAGTAATATTTATTTTATAACCCTTTGTTTTCAATAAAAAGTATATTTTGAGAGAGAAATAGTTCTGAACTGTCTGTCATACTGAGATCTCATAACAGGGCAGCATCTTCTACTGCACGTGATGTCAACAGACTAGCTTAGGCCATTTCCACACTACACTGTTGTAGTGCTGTTGTTCCACTTTCAACATCCTACGGAACCCTGGGGTTTGCAGTTTAAGGAGGGGCATTTAGAATTCTCAGCCAGAGAGCTCTTTGGCCTCAGTAAACTACAAATCCCAGAATTCGACAAGATGTTGAAGGTGGAATAATAGCATTATAACAGTGTAGTGTGGAAAGGCCCCCGTTTCTCTCTCCTCCCCACCAGTTTGAACTCAGCAAAGGAGAAGAATCTTGCCGTTCCCAGTAGGTTTAGACAAAAGCAACCTGCTGCAGCCTCTTCTAACTTGTTGTTCTTCCTTATTAATAACTTTTGCCATCTTGACCACATCCTGAGGTTACACGGCCATATGCATCCCAGTTTTCATCTGTGAAATGTTGGACCGTACAGAGGAAAAGCCCAAACTGAGATTTTGCCCCATATGTATCTTAAAGAATGAATTTTATGGGGTCTAGAAGTTGTAAGTCTGAAAGAGCACCAATCTTTCAGAGAGCAGGAGGAATGAAGGTGGAGAACTTTCAGACTTTAGCAGAACAAGACAGACTTTAATTCCTTTTACTTCACTGCCATCTAGTGTCTCTGCTCAAAAATGGCAAGAGCTCTGTTCTCGAGCAGAAGGTGTACTGTCTCGCTCCAGTGACTTAGAACATTGGCAATGGAGTTGCGTGTTTTTAATAGCGTTGTTGCGTTCACAGATATTCCACGGTTGGAGGCAAAAAGGAGGTGTTCAGATGGTTCACCGCCTGCCCATGACAACCTGTTTATTTGGCAGGTTCACTAATTATGTTTTAAAACGAAACACATTATTGGGATGTGCCGTACTGACTCAATGACACCATCCACGCATTAGTAGACTGATTGATTTTATGCACTTATTGCTTGCCTCCAGACACATTAGGCAAACAAGCATATTCACATCTGACCTTAGGTTCTCCTACTTCTCTTCCTTGGCTTATTCAATGTGAGTTCCCAGCCACATGTGGCTGGGGAGGTAGATATAGGCAGATGAGATATCTAAAGAAGCTTCCAAATCTCCAGGAATTGTTTCTTTGGGCCTCTCCACACTACACCGTTACAGTGCTATTATTCCACTTCGAACATCCTACGGAGTCCTGGGGCTTGCAGTTTACAGAGGGGCCTTTAGAATTATCAGCCAGAGAATGGCCCCCTAGGCAGCTGATAGAAATAATTAAATCTAAAAATAAAAGAAAGTTTTTTAAAATTATTAAACAAACTGCTATATTAAAATGTTAATACTGTAAAACAGTATACCACCAGCCCTTAACTTTCACAGGTTCAGATTAGCAGATTTGATTATTTACAGGGATTTTTTAAATATTTATTTATTTATTTATTTATTTATTTATTTATTTATTTATTAAAAATTCCTATTGCACTTGCCCCATCACAGGAAAATATGTTCTCTCTAGGAATCTCTAGGCCCTCCAGTATGATTCTGTGGTCCACGTCTGGCAGATGTGGACCACAGAGTCAACTGGAGGACCTAGAAATTCCTAAAGAGGATACTTCTGTAAGCATTGCTAGGTCCTCCAGCATGACTCTATGGCCCGTGTCCACCAGAAATGGACCATAGAATTGTGGTGGAAGACCTAGAGTCTCCTAAAGAAATGTTATCGGGTGAATGTTTTTTTTTTAATTTTTATTAACAGTTTTTCCACTTTCACAGGGGTCTTGCACCCCTAACATCCACAAAAGCAAAGAGCGGACTGTAAAATCATTTAAAAACATGTCAACGGCAGTAAATGAGGAGCACATACACACTCTTTACACACCTTTCTGCATAGTCACCAGCTTTTTAGGAAAAAAAAAATCTAAAATTATCTACAACTGAAATTAGTGTAAAATCATTTAAAAGATGTAAGAATAGATGTTAAAGCAAACTATTGCTAGCACATAATGCCGTGTTCCCCCATGCAAAGCAAGATAACCAGTTCATTGGGCCTCTTGCTCTGATTCATGTACTTATACTTTGCTTCTGTTTCATTGCTCCAGATGGGAGCAAGGACCTTGCTTTGCCCTCTATCCTTTCGCCTTTTCTGTTCAGACACCTTCCATCTGACACCAACCCAGATTTGCCCATAAACCATTGATTAGCGCATCCTTCCCACTCCCATTGTTGTGCACCAGGGGGATTCTGCAGTTCCTGCATCCTTGCTGTGATACCACCTTTTATTAGGCCAATCAAAAAGGCATGATAAAGGCATGCAAGCTTTGGAGACCTACAGATCTCTTCATTGTGGAAAATGTCACAAAACACAAGCAGAGAAGCAAAATAGGGTGGGTGGGGCTTCTTCCTGGAGTCAAGCAGTCCGCATGTTCTCTCGAGATGTGATCAGGGTTGCCAGGTGAAATAAAGGAGAAGGTGCCCATCCCTTTAATGGTTGTGTAGTGGCCAAACCATGGTGTAGTGGTTGGAGCACTGGGCTACAATCCCGGAGACCATGGTTTGACTCCCTGCTCAGCCATGGAAACCCACTGGGTGACCTTGGGCATGTCACACACTTTCAGCCCCCAGAAAACCCCATGATAGGTTCAGCTTAGGGTTGGAAATGACTTGAAGGCACACAACAACAACAACAAAAAGTGGAATTTCAGCAGGTGTTGCTTGCATGGCAAATAAAACCAGTGAAATTCTCTCTTCTACACAAACATTAAAGGGACTCAAACTGTCTCCTTTATTTTACCTGGCAACCCTAGGTGTAATAAAACAGAAGGATCTACAGACCTTTAATTAGGGCTTGTCAGGTTATGGATGGTATTATCTGAGTAGCTCCTAGGCATGTCAGGAGTAAGGAAAGCAATTAAATTTGATTCTCCATTTTAAAAATGCAGTCACCATCACCCTATGAATCCAGAGCTTCCTCCACCCTGTTTCAGGCTAACATTCCATCTTGTATGTGCTATCATGCAAAGGGTTAATGCTTTCCTGCAGGCTGTGCATGAGTCACCATACAATGTTTTACTAAAAATACGGTGGGTGGATGCAAAATAAAAGCTACAATCTCAAGCATGTTGAGACATGCTCAGCTGGCGCTAAGCAAGAGCTGGACAAAAAGGCCAAATTAAAAGCCCAGGAAGTCTCTTCAAATTCCCATGCATTTGAATTAACCATATAACCTAAGCCCCTGGGAGGCACATTATTCAAAAGAGATGCTGGTGGTATGGATGGGCGAAGGGCAGGACTCCACACAATGAGCTCAGCCTTGTTTGCCACTCACGCACAAAGCAGGAACAGGGAAGTATGGCCTTTGAAGGTGCAGGGTATGGGAAAAGGCTGACACATAGCTCAGTGGCAGAGCACATGCAGATGGTGCCAGGTGGAGCCCTCCAATCAAAACAGGTTGGAGTGATGTGGGTTATGAGAAGGACCTCTCATGTCCAAAGATTTGGTGGATATATGCCACATTAGTGCAGTGGAGAATCTGTTCCAATTTTTAGCCCAAGCTTTAAAGAATCTTTCCAAAGTGCTACATAGGACTGTATCGGGACAGGGTCAATATCTTGGGTGGTTTTAAAGTTCAAACCCTAAGCAGATTTGCTGCCCTGCCAGCATGGAAACCACGTTTGGCCACTGAATGCTGAGAGAGAAGGGTTGCTTAAATAAATGGTAACTGGCACGGTAACTAGCAATCTGCGTTGGGTTTGGTACAATGAAATTGATTAAATCCCTTTTTAAAGTCACTTTCTGACCTCTCATCCCACCTCCACACAGCCAAAGGTGGGCAACCATACAGGTGTGTGCCTTTATCCCTGGGATAGAGCCACAGTGGTACAGAATGGGGGTTAAACATAACACGGTGTCAGCTATTGAATCTGGCCATTTCTACCGTACACTGTTATAGTGCTAGTATTCCACTTTCAACATCTTATGGGAGTCTGGGATTTGCAGTTTACAGAGGCCAAAGGGCTCTCTGGCTGAGAATTCTAAAGGTCCCTCCCTAAACGGCAAACCCCAGGATTCCACAGGACGTTGCAAGTGGAATAATAGCACTATAATAGTGTAGTGTAGAAATGACCCCCCTTGCCACCGCTGATCCCACCCAACAGAGGCCACCACATTCACCACACATGAGGCCTAAAAAGTATATAGTTGCAAAGCTCACTCCATGGGCATAGGAACCCAAGCATATACCCAAACTTGTACAGGTCCCATTTGGGTGTGTACCAATCATGAAAACATGACCGTCATGGGGTCTGGGGGCAGACCTAGCCCATTTTCAGTATCCCCTTCATGTACTTGACATTCATAACATTAGATGGAAACGCAGGTTCTTATTAAATTTGAAAGCATTACAGTACCTGATATTGATATAATTTTATTAAAGAGAGAGAGAGAAAGCAGGGGAGAAATAAGGTTTCAGCTCTTCGATCTCATCTCATTTTTAAAAAGCCATTGAACATTTACCATTTAGAGCCATGATCTAGAGCAATAAAATCCAACCATAATTTGCACATCTGTCTATGATTCATGCTGTTCATCTGAATATAGTGTCAGCATTTAAACTCACTGTATAACATGATGTTACAGATTAGTAGAGTTTTCATTAACATTAACACTTCATTAACAACATAACCGAACCATGACATTGCACTACTTTTGAAAAGAAATTCAATCAGATTTTTCAAGAGTTTCCTTAAACACATTAAACTGCAACTTAACCTTCGGCAGTCGGGTGCAGCTAAACAGAGAGGAGAATGGATATCAGAATATTGGCTGCCTTTGATCAAAGATGGTGGCATATCCCAATTCTTCCCATTGAAGTCAGTTATTTTGTTTGAAAGCTTGCCCCCAAAATGTCTGGAAAGATAACTTTTTGTGGTGAGTAGTCAGTCCTCCACTCTTCTGAGGTGTTTAGTGGTTTTGTCAATATTTCTTTGGCTTCTGTTGAAGTTCTCCGGGTCTTTTGTCCAAACATGATTCTCAAAAATTAAGTTTAAACTTCATTTTAGATTATATCCTATGGCTACTGACATGTATCTGGAACCACACTGATATCATAGCTAGGCTTTTTTTTGAAATTCTTTTGGAAGTCCTCAAAATTTGATATGAAATTCACTGGAGGAGGAACAGTAAGTGACCTAAGTGACTAAGATGAGCTTAGCAACAGAATTAATTCATTGGTGGTGGGTAGAGAATCTCCTTTGGATTTTACCGTGCCAAGATCCTCAGCAAAACACGTCCAAATGGAATACAAAACTGCTATTTCCAAAGAAAAGATTCCTTGTATGGCTTTTGAAGAAAGCATCGCTCATGCAAGAGTTTCTCCTTTCTTCTGTGACCCTTCTGCAAGAAAGGAAGGAAGATCCATAGAACATCTCAGAAATAAAGCAGTTCATCTGTCCAGTCATGGTTGGGACTATTTTTGGAAAGGGACGTTTCCCCTGTTTCAGCTTTCACTGTTGCCGTCTTTACAAGAAGCATTTTCGTTGGTATCTGCCTTTGCCTCAGAGTCTCTGTCCTGGTTATTTTCATCTCCTTGAGGCTGGTCTCCAGGCTTTTCACTAACTTCTACAACTGTTGTACTCTTGCTGGTGGTGCAGCCCATCTTGGTCTTCTCAGCACTCAAAGCAGCCAAAGCCAAGTTCGTCTTCTGGAGACCGGCGATACCCAGAAAAGGCAGAATGTGTGGGCTGGAGAGCTGCTGAGTTATTTTCCTTCTTGTTCAGAGCTAAATAGCCCATGCAGCTGGGAGCCACAAGAGCTGAGGTCTGTTTGGGTTTCTTTGACAACCAAAAGGTGCAGCCAGTCAAATCCTCCTTCGGAAAGACCCATCCTTCGATGCCTCTCCCGCAAAGCAGGCTAGCAAGCGAAAGGAAATAAGCTTACTTTCTTGAGGGTATGCGTGGCATATACGTTCTAGCCCAGTGATTCACAATGGCTGCACCCAAAAGAATTCTGTTTAGTTTTAACTTTTCTAAAGGCCCCGAAGCCTAGCTACTCTGACAAACACTGGTGGTTACTGCTAAGGACCTCAGTTGCCAAAGCAACATCTTGTCCAGCTTTGTCAATATTTGCTGCTATGGCTTGCTGTTATCTTGATACAATCTGCAGTGTGGCACAAATATTTGTGGTGTAAAAGAACCGGTGTGAGAGTCAAGGGAGGCTCTTGATTAGCATGATTAGTGCCCTGCAGGAGGTAAACAATACTCCACTGTTGCAGTTTGTGCCTGTGGATTATTACATTTTTATCCTACCAGTCAGGTTGCATATAGGTCCCCCTTACCAATTTTACCCTGAAAAAAAGTGGTGGAAGGTTACCTTAGGCTGAATAAAAGCCAGGGACTCTTCCATTTAGGCATGAATGTTAACTTAACTTGGAGGTCTTTCACACTAAACAATTATAGCACTATGATTCCACTTTAATTGCCCTGGCTGCAGCGTTTCTGGCGTTTCTAGTTTGGTGAGGCTTTGAAACGGTTGAAAATTAATGTTTTTCAGTGCCTTGTTGCTTAATAAGAATTTTTTATTTCTTACCTGCCTCTCCCTAAGGCTTGACAATAGCCTGACAAATAGCCTGGGTACAACATAAGTTAAAGTACAATTAAAAATAGATTGTAGATTAAAATACCCTAAAACACATAAAACCATTTAAAATACATCAGGTTAAAATTCATAATTAAAAACTATGGTTCCATGTCCGTGTACGTATCTGTGGACAGATGGGCAACACCTTTTAAACTAGCAGAAGCAAGGGATATTTAAAAAGGGCTACCAAAAATTATCAAGAGGAAAATCATTCTAATAATAAAGGGCTTGGGATGGCTTGAAACAGACTACACAGCCCACAGAGCTTTGATCAGGCATGTCATCTGAGCTGTTTACAGTGGAAATATATGAATCATCCACTACGAGCAAAATTCCAAGCTTGTAATAAAGTCTTCAGGTGGAAGGAGTTCAGTTAAAAGATTACAGACTTTCCAAAAGGGTGCATTTTATACCCCAAAGGGTCCTGATCTGTATGATTTTGGAAGCTAAGCGGGGTAAACCCTGGTTTGTGCTTGGATAGAAGACTGGCAATGAATACCAGGTTATATTTCAGAAGAACAAACTGGCAAAAAACCTCTGAGGATTCCTTGCCTGAAAAAATCCTATGAAATTAATGGGGTCGCTATCAGCTGACATGTGACTTGAGGCCACATACATGCCACATACGCATAGAACAGTAATTAAAGGCACAAAAGTCAGAAGTCTAGGTGCTAAACCAGGGCTCCGCATTGACTTTCAGATCTCCTTCTACGTTCAGTGAGACTCTCCGTCGGACCTCATAGCTGAGGCTGCCCCTAATATCAGACAGAAGATGGCAGCAGGGTTTTGGAGGTGAAAGCTGTGGGCTAGATAGCTTGCCCTGAATCCTCTACAATAGCTTGGGGGTGAGATTTCATCACCTGCCCATCAGTGGAGACAAAGCTTGGAATTATTTTTTTTTAGCACAATTCCCAGAATGCCCTGGTTAGCATGGCCAGTGGCCATGCAGCTTGGAGGATTCTGGGAGATTTTCTTCTTTGGCAGCTGGGGGTTTCCGTGGCAAAGAGGTGCTGAATCCGCTGAGTTTTAGTACAAACTTTAAAGGAACCACTCAAGTTGCCAAATGTGCTTATCTGCAGAGGGCACTAGCTGCTACTGTTCGGCCCCAAAAAGGCAACTATTGGTGCATCCAGATGCTTAAAGAGACCAGAAAGACTCATTTGGTTGCCATTTTTTCCGATTTTATTTTGGAGAGCCATACATGTTTTTGTTTATCCCAGAAATATTATCTGCCAGATCGTGATACAATCAGAGGCTTTTGATACCAACTCCCCAGGTCAATTTATTTTAACCCAGTACAAAATCAGAAAGAAGAGGGACAAAACTTGGGAGTCTTCAATCAGTCCAGATGTGCCTTTTCGCTGTTTTCCACCACAATGCACCTTTTAGATATGTGATGATTTCCCACCATCAGTATTTAAGAAAAATTGCATGGTTGGTCCAGTTGGCATTGGTACAAGGAATGGGAAAGAGTACCATCTTGGAGTTTGAGGGATTTTTTTTTAACCTCAGGCAGCAAAATATCCGAGGGTCCTACCTATAGTTACCAATGTCACTAACAATGACCCACAAGATGGCATCCCACCCCCAACCCACCGGCCCTAGTGCCATTCCAGATAGCCCAAAGAATTTGGTACTGATGAAACATTTGGGGTCCAATCTTTTGAGTGTCTTTTGCCTGCCGTTCCGCACTTCACACGACTCTCGCTGTGTATTATTTATGTTTATACCCAAGAAGCCGTCTTGCCGTCTTTTGTGTACTGATGTGTTGCAAACTCTTCACCTAGCAACAGCTGGCTCAAACTCGCTCCAGCAAAAAGCCCGTTTCTATAGCAACACAACTCTTACACACACACACACACACACACACACACCCCTCCATCCTGCTTTTCCAGTTCTCCAAGGAGAGATGCATAATAGCCTGACAAATGAGAATGAATATTGGTCAACTTCTGGGAAAAAGAAAAAGGAAAGGAAAGTGTGAGTTGGAATACAGCCAATAGGAAAAATAAACCCCCTTGCATCTTTGTGCTGGCTTTTGAGATTATATATCATGTCTATACCATTTACAAACACCAAGGGATGTAAAATGACGTTGTTGGACCGCAAAGCCCATTGACGCTAGCCAGCGTAGCCAAAGTCGAGCTAGGACTTGCAGTCCAACAACATCTTGAAGGTAATATGGTTCTCCTCTTTGAGAGCTAAACTGAGGTTTATATTCACCTGTTTGTTGGGTCTGTAGCACTCCATCTTTGGAATTCACTCCCCAGTGTTATCCATATAATCTTTTAGGTGATAGGGATTTAAAAATATTATCCATTCAACCTTTTTAGATTGCAGTCCTATATACACTGACTTGGAAATAGCAAATTTCCTGACAGGTTCCTCTTAGGATTGCCATAGGTTGGAAACAACTTGAAGGCACACAATAATAAACTCGGTATGCTGACTTCTGAGTAAGCATATATAAGTTGCAATACTAGTTTGACACATGGATTCACATGACCTTTTTCAAAAACACAGTTGGTTTCCGTTTTATTGCATTACATTTATTGATGTTATATTGCTCATGTATTCATTACTATATCTTTTTAGAGATGTTGCAAATTGCTTTGGAGGAGTTTGCACACCCCAAGCAGTTGTTTATACATGTTTGAAATAAATACATATTGTACATCCCATAAACACCGATTATCCACTTTACGCTGTCAGATACATCGTTCCCATGGTATTCCACTGTTTTACCTCTGTTGTGCCTTTCAGTAGCAGAGTATTAAAATCTCCAGATCAGGTGTTGTGTTTCTGTTATTAAATTCACATCCCTGTCTTTGAAAGGTCCATTCCCCCTCCCCCCCCATGTATTTAAAACAACTTTGACCGGTTTTAGTCATTCATAGTTCCTGGATAATCCCCTTTTTTCATTACGTATTTTAGATTCCTTAATTATGTTTTCTACTGTTCAAGTTCTGAAACTTCCTAATCCTTATCCTCACACCCTCCCACATGAGTATTTTATTATTATTTTTTTCAGTCTACATGAAATATACTTTTTCTCTTAAAAGCTTTCATAGTTTCCCTTCCCCTTTGGACGAGATGAGCATCACAGAAATCCATTATGTCCTCTGAAGTATTATTGCATGACGTTAGAACAGAAAGCACTTCAGGAGGTACTGCAAGCGCCCCCTCTAGTGTTCGACAACGACATGGATCCCGCACAACAGGGAGACTGACAAACGCTTGCAACACTTTGCAAACGCAACTGATTCTAAATAATTTGCAATAAATAATGCACAGTCCATTTATGTGATTCTCTGAGTGCAGGTGCAAAATCTTTTCAGCATCAGAAAGGGCAGATGTAGTTTATTATACAAATATATCCCACACTTGCCTCCCACAATTTCCTACTCTTTATCCCTAACATTTTTGAGTTGCCCAACTGCATTGTTAGACTTTGTGTGTCTGTGCCTTTAATTTGCCTGGGCAACTCCATGACTTCCACAGGGCTTCCTTAGGAAAGGAATACACAGGTTTGCCATTGCCTTCTTCAGTGCCTACAGCACCTGGCGTTCTTCGGCAGTCTTCCCTTCCAAGTCCTAACCATGCCTGACTCTGCTTAGATTCTGATATCAGACAAGATCTTGTGCCTTCACGATGTTTAGGTTTTTTGTTGTTTTTATGTGCCTTCGAGTTGTTTCCAATTTATGGAGACCCTAAGGTGAAATTATCGGAGGGTTTTCTGGTGTGCCCCAGATGACCCGGTGGGTTTCCATGGGGAACTGAACCCTGGTCTCCAACATCAGAGTCCAACACTCAAATCACTAGACCACACTGGTTCTTACACCAAATCTAGACATCTCTGAATGTGCTGCAGATAGGTTTCCAAAGGGGTTTCCCATCCAAACACTGACTGACTGATCAGAAACTGGGCAGCTGCCATATGCCAGGCCACATCACTCAGCTTGGTATTGGCAACCAGGGTATCAAGATTTCCTAATCCTACCTCAAGATGCCCACAGTTGAACATGGGATTGTTTGTAAGCAAACCTTGTACTGAGCTATGGCCCTTCTCAAAAGAGAAATCTCTCAGGACGTGCGGACACAAAAATTATTTCTTTTGGACTAGAGCTCCCAAAGCCCAAGCCAGCATGGTCTTGTAGTCCAAAAGAATAAACTTCTTCAAGTTTTGCTTGAACTGACACTTGTTATTGTACAAAACAGTTCTCTGACCTCAGCAGCAGACAGTTGACTGTGCCGGCTAGAGCTTAAGGGAACTGCAGTTCAGTGACATCTGAAGAGATGTTCCCCCAACCCTGGGTATACTCTGGAGGAACATCTGCAGAGCTCCTCTCATAATATGAGCACATCCTTCAACTGTCTCAATTAATCCTCTGTCATTCCATTTTTTCAGATGCTTTAAAAATGTCTCTGTTTCTCTTTCCTCTTCCCACTGTCCCCCTTTGTCCTCAGATGACTTCAGTTGCTATAAACTGAGTTCAAAGCACAAGAGTAATTTGTAGTGAATTACTCCGTTTTCTGGCGTATAAGACTCACCCCGAAAAATATTGTTTGAAAACGGAGTGCGTCTTATCTGCCAGTGTGTCTTATAGTAGCATTTGCCAGTGCATAAATAGGGTGCGTCTTATACACCAGTGCATTTTATGTGCTGGCAAATACGGTAACTCAGCGAAGGGGAGAAGAGAGAAGAGATGGAATTTTGACCTTCCCTGTAGAGTCAGGCAAAAGGAAACCGCTGTTCTCCTAGCTTGTGCGATCTTCATTAATAACTTTTGCCATCTTGACCACACTGAGATTCTTTGTCCGCGCATGTCTAGTTTTCATCTGTAAAATGTTGGAGGGTATGTACAAGGTAAATTAACACACTTCTGTTTTACAGATCAAACAGCTGATATTAATGGGCCTGCCTGAGGCTTCAGCTTCCGTCTAGGCCTCCCAAGATCAGACATTATTCTGTGTTTGTAAATTCAGCAAGCCTGCTTCACTTCCTCATCTACAGCAATAATTGTGGACGTACAGTATAAAGATCCAGAGTTTTTAAAGAGGCAGTCAAATGGTTCTAGAAGACTTCCAGAAACCAAGATCCTTTGTGCTATGAAATTATGCATTTTGGATTGTCTTTAGAGCTAAACAGGTCCAGGCCTTCCATTAGGCAGACTGAGGACATCGCGCAAGGCAGTAATTGTTGCAGCTGGAAAAGGGCTGTGTTGCAGAGAGTCTTCTATGCCAAGTGGATTTCTCTGTGCCCTTTGAGCTAACCTGCTGCCTTTGGGAGTGGTGGAGGATGCTGCCCAAGTGTTCAAGAAAGGGTCAGCCACTGAGCTTAGAAAGTTGGCTGTGAGTCTAGATCAGCTATTTGTTTTGTAACTACCTTGGTTGTGCAGCTAAGTAGTGTCTCCTGGCCCAATTCCTTCCCTCTTAATCTTGATTTACTGGGCAGGAGCCTCTGTGAGCAACAGAGGTCTGCTCCCCTGTTGATCTGGATGCAGGAGTATTTTAGTTGTGTATTTGTCCACGACAGGGGTTGGACTAGATGGCCTTCCAGCCCCCTTCCAGCTATATGATTCTCTGATTTCTTGCTGCTGCCTAAACGCCCTAAAATCACTAAATCTCATCTGATCTTGGAAGCTACGCAGGGTGAGCCCTGGTTAACACTAGGATGGGAAACCACCAACAAATATTAGGTGCTGTAAGCTATATTTCAGAGGAAGGAACTGGCCAAACCTCGTCTTTAAAAACCTTATGAAATTCATAGGGTCTCCATAAATTAACAGGGGGCTTGAAAGCACACGCACGTGTGCACACGCGCACACGCACACACACACTTTCCAGGCGACATATTGTATGACCGGAAGACAGAATGATTTAAGCTGGGTTTTTAAAATACACAGTTAACACCACATGAGGGCGTCCAGAACCCAGCGCTGGGAGATTTTGCAACAAACTGGATTCGGTTTCACTTGGAAGGCACACGGAAATGATGGCAGGATCACTGCAGTGAAATTGTGGACAATTCTGATCTGTGCTGTAGCAGCTGCAGACCTTGTTGATGGAGCAAAGAGAGAAGAATTCCATTTTGTACACACTGGATGAAGTAAATAGAAACAGGAGCATGTCGGGTTTGAGATGGCCTTATAACGCAGGGCTAGGGAGCCTTTGGCTCTCTTGATATTTAGGACAATACTTCCCACAATGCCTTACTGTTCGCCTCACCAGCTGAGGCTTCTGGGAGTTGAAGTCCAAAACCATCTAGTGTATTGGTGTCTTGATTTTGACATAGCTGTCATTCAGATATCAGTCTAAACAACTACAGCAACTCCCTCCAAGCTGCCAGAGATGAGGGATGATAGGCACTGCAGCTCAACATCTGGAAAGCACATATTCCCCGTCCCTGCTTTATACAAAAGGGTCCTTTCACCAATTTGTCCACCACCAAACTTTACACATGTGCTGAACACATGTATTTATACAAAGAGTGGGCAAGTTGTGATCTTCCAAATGTTGTTAAACTCAGCTCCAGGCTACCTAAGGGACCGTATCTTCCCATATGAACCTGCCCAAGTTCTAAGACCTTCAGCAGAGGCACCTCTTTCTCTCCCATTGCTTTTACAAGCACATTTGTTGGGAACGTTAGATAGCACCTTCTTACCAGCTGCTTCCAGACTTTGGAGCTCCTTCAGTGAGAAGGTTAGGATGCCTCCTTCTTTGTTATTTTTTCTCAGCAGCTAAAGATCTTTCTATTCCAGCAAGTCTTTGAGGATTGATTCCTAACAAGAGAAGGGCTTTTTATACCATTTTTAATACCATTTTGAATCTTTGTTTTCAAACTAACATTTTATATGGTTTTGATTCTATTCTTAGTTTAATACTTTGCTAATCACAACTCTTGTGTGTTTTTAACTATTTCCTAAAAGTCCCAGAGAAGGTCTAGATCTCACTCACTCCAATCAGACTTAGCTAGCACAGCCAGTGGTTAGTGCAAACGGAGGTGTAGTTCGCTCCAGCAGTAATAGAACAACCACAAGATGTTCCTGTTTGTAGATGTAGATGTAGCCCAACCTATGTGTCCTGCTTTCTTCTTGCAAGGATCCACAGACTGCTGTTGGCAAGCTCCAACTGCATACAGATTCAGTCCCAATTCTATTTTCTGATGTGGGTTGGAAATGGGAGAGGAAACAGGCACCTGAAGCTTTCTACTCATTCTGATGAGGCTCTTTGAATTGAATCACTTTTAAAAATTTGTGCAACATTATGTTGGCACTGGAGACAAGACATGACTCCATGCAATACAGTCTTCTGTAGCTTGGTGCCTTCCAGATATTTCACGCCACAACTTCTATCAGCAAGAGCCACCACAGCTAGAGTTAATGGGAAGTGTGATATAAAACAGATGTCGTGAAAGTATCAGTTTAGGAAATACAAGAAGCTAGAATTCCATACAGTATCCACTCCTCCCCACCCATGTGTCCAAGAGTACTCCTTGATCCGTGCCATTGATACAGAAGTTGTTGTGTGCCTTCAGGTCGTTTCCAGTTTGTGGCGACCCTAGGGTGAACCTGTCACGGGATTTTTTGGTGGTTGAGAGTGAGTGACATGCCCAAGGTAACCCAGTGGGTGTCCAAGGCTGAGTGGGGAATCAGACCCTGGCCTTCAGGGTCATAGTCCAATGTTCAAATCACTACACCATTCTGGCTCTCTTGATACAGAAGTTATATAAGTTATGTAAATCTATTACAGTGGCGTACACAGTGGCAAATGCTGGCTCCCATGTCTACAGGGCAATGAACCTACTCCAGACTTTCGCCTAAACTTTAAAAACCCAAGCTGCCTAACCTCCAAGGGGAATAGAGTCCAGCACCATGGACAGCTCAAGTACAGTTTGAAATAAAATCTGTGATACACTGTTATGGAAGCCATCAGTCACCAGAGCCATAACGTTTTGTTCCAACAGCCCAGATCTCTTTGAGATCTTTTCCTCGTCCAGTTGGTGCAACCTAGATGGTGTTCCAGATGTTTTAGGACTACAGCTCCCTCCACTCATAGCCATCATAGCCATCTGTGAGGACTGATGGGACCTGCAGCTCAGAATCTGGAGGCTACAAGTAGTGGCAGCATCAAAAGAGACAAAGTATATTTCTAGGTGGGCAAGCGGAATCTCACAATAGCAACTGCAACATCAGTGTTTAAATATAACCGAGGTGCTGCAAAAAGGTCCTTAGGGACATGATTTCCTCATTCCTGACTTATCCAGGTGATAATACAGTTGGCCCTCCACATTTGAGGATTTGACTTTCACAGATTTGATTATCTGGGAGTTTCTCCAACCCTTGTCTCCCCCCCCCACCTCAAGTACTTCTTTTTCAAGGGAACTTTCTCTCTTGGCAGCTCTGATCAGGCTGTGCGGAGCTTTTTTTTTTTTTTTTAAACCCCTCTGGTACTCCTCTTCTTCCTCCCTCCTTCTTCCACCACCGCTCCACCACCAGCTGCTGCCTGGCCACCTAAGGACAGCTTGCAGCCCGATTTCTCAGCACCACAAACCGAATCCCAATGCCCGTCCCCCACATCCAAGGAAGGAGACATGGGAGAGAGAGAGGAAGTATAGGGCCACCATACTGACTCCCTCTCCCCACTCCTTTCCCTGATCTGTTTTGGACCCTGGGCGCCTGTTCTCCTCACTAGGCCTCAGCCTCCTTCCCACAGATACACTTTGCACTTTTTCCACTTTTGCGGGAGACTTACACCCCTAATCCCAGTGATTGTGGAGGGCCAACTGTATACCAGTGCATTTGTATCTGTGAAGAACGTCTTTCCTTCAAGTAAGGACAGGAGACCATAAATGGAGAAGCAGGGAATGTTCCTTGTTTGGGGGCACATGCCACTCTGTCCTCTCTTTGGAGCTTTCCTGGCTATAAGTTAACACACACACAGACCCCATAACCTGAGGATAGACTCATGTAATTCATATAGGCTTCTGCCACTTCTTGAGGCAGAGGTTTCTTTCCTAGTTTCAAGAACAAGGAAAGATGTTTATTTTACTCCCCTTCTGTAAGCAGATCTAGAAGCCCCACGCAGTGAAAATTCCCAGTGAAGTTTTTCCTCCTGGTACTTTCAGCATCTTGTTTCCATTTCTCATGGCTGCAGGTGCTACAAGGCATGGGTGTTGTGGAGAGGCTTTTCATTCTACTGCTTAAATCAGCTTTAAATATCCTTCCCTTCACTAAAAGGGTTTGGAGGTATGCATGCTCAGCAAACTCTGGTTTGATAGCAAGTTGTAGTTCTCCAGCTACTGTCCTCTGAACTTTTAAGTTTCCAGAAAAGGTTTCCTTTTCCCAGCTCCTAACAATACACTGGAGGAGAGGGGGAAATAAACATGCTATTTTAAGTAAGATTACTCTCTAATGGGTGCTTTTCCGACAAGAAAGTCACTGCCAGCCTCACCTTACTTAGTTCTTGTTGCAACAGCTCTTTGTGTTGTTACCACTAAAAGCAGATATTTTGCTGCAACCAAGTGAATTAATCTCAGCAAACAATCCCAAAGATCAGCAGAATAAAGCAGGAACTCACAGAGAATAAAGATATTACTAATGGATTCCATTGTTCCTTAGGCCTCAAACTGCTGTACAGTGCTTCTCTTATCCTACCTGCACAGCAGTGTAGGGAACCAAATCATTTGTATTGTCAAGACTGCAAATCCCACTGAATTGAGTAGAATTTGCTCCCTAGTAAGCAGTCAAAGGATAGGACAACAGTCTGTCTTCTTCAGCAAAGAGGAAATAATAGTTCCCCAAAGGTGATGGATGGAGAAGGAATGAACTGCATCATTCCTAATAGGTGGGCTGGGCTGGCCAAAGGATGTGGGGAAATGGACTGTAAATTTGCTGTTTTAGACAGAGTTTACAGAATGCATAAGCCTAAAGATAAATATCACACAGACCTTGGAGAAAAATGGAGGAACACTAAGACACAAGGAAAGTGTCAGACAGCCAGAAAGGTCACAAGAAAAAGTTCACATCAGAGCTGTGTGTTGATGTAGACAGCATTTTCATATGCCAGCTCAGAATAATAAACTACAAATTTCTAGTTACGAGTGTTGTCTGTTTCAATAAAATCCAGTGATAGTCCTACTGTTTGGACAGAAGAGGCACTGCCCACCTAAATTCCCCAGCACCCTTCCCAACCAGCAGAGGGATTTAAGGTATATTTAGACCTTGCAAGGGAGAAGATTGGGTAGCAAACTACATGTAATTGATTACCTCCAGTGACTCTACCAACCTCAGTGAGCATCAGCAGCCACTGATAAAAACTAGTTCAGGCCTATACTCCACATACTATGGACTTATAGAAAGCTGCATCCATACATAGTTCTTAGGGTTAAACACTGTAATGGAGATGCAAATATATACTTGCATTCTCCACCATGCATGCAGGGCTTTAAAAAAAAAAAAAAAAAGATTGGATGCCCATGAGCTAATAGGGATTGGAGCTAAGCTCAGAAGAAGCAGGGAGATCTGAAGAAAGTGGCATACAATCTCCTATGTGCTAATAAAAACCCACGGTGCTTTCACCCTGAGAGTCCTGGCTCCACTACCCCGCTAGGATGGATTCTATGTTTATACAGCTTCCTTATGTCCTCTGGCATAAGCAGTTTGGAAAGCTGGTTTTCTCTGAATACAGTTCTAAAGTAGCCATGGTGGTGGAGGAGATTTGGGGACCTTCAGTCATAAAATAACTTTGCCAAACTCTGAATGTAGGATGAATGTAGGACACAGACGATCTCCTGAAAAAATAAACCATCAACAGTGCCAGACACTTAGAACAGTGAGAAGGTGCAGCTGGTTGACCACTGTGATAACCAAGGGCTGAACTCCATAGGTCTTTGGTCTGAGCTAGTTTTCAGTCTTACCTTTCAACTCAGGTTGCAATACCACATACACTTAGGGTGAATCTTATTAATTCTGTGTAAACAGGTTGGAATGAACAGGTCTGAAAGGATGAATGGAGAGGGAAGTAAGCTAACTAGAGATGGAGGGGAAAGATGAGGGAAGTCTGGTTGGCTGCGACTTTTATCCGGGTGTTTTCTTTGTACACAGTTTAGTTATAACACCTGTGAAGCAGCTCTTCTTTCAGAATCCAGACATGTCTTCTTCCTTATGGGGAAAGAAGAGGAGGTGGCTAAGGGGGAAAGAAAGGAAGTCCCTTTCTCTGTCTCCACTATCTTTCCTTTCTAAACAGTCATTCTGCTTGAGCCAGAGAAGCTCTGGTTTGCAGCACCCAGTTCCTCCATCTCATGCACCTAACTGAACTCTCACCTTGGCATCTGTCACGTGCTGGCTAACTTGCCCTCGCAAGAAACACTCAGAAGTTCAGCAGAAGCATTTATTTGGAATTAGCAAGCAACACAGCAACTTTGAAAGGTTGCTAAGACCCGTGTGTGTTGGATGGTAACAGGTTTTATACATTGACATATAAATTCAGATGCGCGTGGCAATAACTGGTGAAAGTCATAAATGTCACGTCATCCCACCAAAACCAATGTTTACACCTTGAGAACTCAGACAGTTCCTCTCCTCTTATTTTGGCCCTGTTTGTCCTTACAGCACCTTCTTGCTAGTTTCAGATTCCACCCTTGTGATCTTCCCCCACTTTACACTGGATGCCCTGGACATCAACTATTGCCAGATCACCTCCTTTGAACCTGTACCCTGATACAAGTTGCAAACAGTAATTAGTGATTAATACATTGTTGGAAAAAGTAACTAGCAATGGACACGTTGCAGCGCTAGCAATCTCTACTTCCCTTTCATCTACTGCCTAGGTTAAAACATATTATCCCCGTTAATACAATAGGAGCTGTCTCTTGGCTGCATCCCTTTTCGTAGTGCCCAGGCTACCTAAAACCACTCATTCCTGCCCCTGATTGGAAGTATCCAATCAAAAATAGGCTGGATATTGTGGCTCCTTCATGCCTGGCAGCAGCAGGACACTGACAAAAGTTTCTCCTGGTATGAGTAACAATTCAAGAGCTTGCTTCCTTGCTGTGACTCCTTTCTCCTTCTGTCCCGGGAAACTCTTCCTGCTTTGGAGTCTGGCTCGCTTTTTTCACTTTACCTTCAAAGTCCTTGCTCTTCTTCTGGTACACAGGTTTAGATACACAGAGCTGAGGGTAAGGACATTTTGTTCTCAATTTCTCATATTATGGGAAAGGAAGGTGGTGGTAATCAGTCCCCATTGGTAAGTCCTCTGCAGAAATGCCTCTGCAGGTCCAATGGTAGGTATATCGTTGAGTACTTCTCATCTCTTATGACTCCTTGATTTTAATGGATCTACTCTAGTTGGGATTAGAATTGAAAGTTAGCCCATAATGCATGGTTGCACGTTCATCTGCATCCAGGCTCTCAATCTGCATTTAGTTCCTATTCCACTGAGAATATCATATCCATTTCTCTTACCAGACCAGTCCTCCAGTCTCACAAAAGATAATGAACAGCATTTCATATGTTAACCTACCCCTTCTTTCATCCTGGCAGCACTATTATGTGGAAATAAGCTCTAATTAAACTAATTTTGCTCCACATCCAAATAAATTATTTTAGAATTAGGAGGTGCCAGTGTTTAGTGCCAAGCTTGTTACATATCTACAGCTTAATCTTATCTGTGTTTACTGGGAAGTCCTATGAAATTCCACTGACATTACTGTCAAGTAAGTCAGCCTGTAGTACACTACTGTTATACAATGGGAAATAAATCTTGTTAAATTAAGTGGTCTCACTATCTAGTATCCCACCTTGGTATTAACTTTCTGTGGGGGCAGGAATGTATGTTCCCATAAGAGAAGAGGCTATACTTAAGCCAACGGTAGTCGTGCTACCAGTAGGGTCCCTCAAGCCAGACAGGCTCTTGCTGAGTAGCCAGACCAAATGAATAAAACACTTTAATGCAGTAAGTGGAAGCTACTGGGCAGCAGTTGGGGGTACCGGCAGAGGATTTCTCAGAGATGACAGCTAAGTATAGCTAATTCTTGTTAACCCTGCACAGAAGGCGGCAATGGCAAACCACTTCTGAATGCTTTTTACCTTGAAAACCGCAGGATGAGACAATCCAAAACGAAACAAGAAATACTGTCAGAAGATGAAACCTCCAAGTCAGAAGGTATTTGACCAGCTATTGACGAACAGCAAAGGACAAGTACGAAGGATGCAACTGGAGTCAAGCCAGAAGGATGTTCAGCTGCTGATGCACTCAGGTGTGAAAGAAAAGTCTAAAACTGCAGAACACAAACTGAGGGTATTATACTTTGGACATATCCTGAAACAACATGTTGTTATGTGCTTCACTCATTGGAGAACGTAATAACACTTGGTAAAGTGGAAGGCAGTAGAAAATGAGGAAGGCGACATGACAGATGGACTGATTCAATAACGGAAGCCATGGTCTTAAGCCTGCAAAACTTTAGCAGGGTGAAACTAACTTGAAGGCCAGTAAGAACAACAAAAAGCCCAGTATGTCTGTCTGCAACTATGCAGCACAACCCTATGCATGTCAACCTGGAAGTAAATCCCACAGAGTTTCCTCCCAGGTACATATACGTACAAGACTGCATCCTTAGTCAAAGACTGTTGCCTGAATTAACTGCCTTGCTTTATGCATTCTGTCAGGTGTACAGACATTTGCATACTGAATTTTAAAAAGATTAATGAGGTAACAAGAGGATATGCCAAAAGAATGTTAAAGTCTCTTTGTTGTTTTTACTGCAACAGACTAACATTCTGGAAATTGCAACAGCAAAATGCATTCATTTAAATACAAATAACTTGATCCTAAACAGTTTTGCTCCAGGCCAGACTCAACAGGGCTGTTTTATTTCTATGCTAGCCTGCAGCAATATTACAATGCTAAAGTTATTTGCTAATAAGTAAATCCTGTTGAATTTAACAGGGCTTCAAAATATATCTACTTAGGCTCTTAAGACTACTTAGAAGAGTCTATGGCCATTTCTGCACTAGACTATTACAGTGCTATTATTCCACTTTCAACATCCTATGGAATTCTGGAGTTTGCAATTTAGGGAGAGGCCTGCAAACCCCAGGATTCTGTAGGATGTTGAAAGTGGAATAATAGTACTATAATAGTCTAGTGCAGAAAGGGCCTATCTTTATACAAATATAATTGGGTTTAATAGTCATGCTCCCCTTCACCAAACTAAAAAACCTTGGAAATTATAGTTCTGATATGGGGCAATTCTCAACATCCCACAAAATTGCAATTCTTGCATTTCTTTGCAGGAAGCCAGGACAAGCAAAGGGGTGTAAAATTAAGCCTGTAAAAGAAAAAAATGCCAAACATTTTTTATATTTTGGCCTCATTGATGCGAGTCTTATTTATTTCCAGCCCTGCTCTGTTTCAGCACTGACCTTTTAAAACAAACACCTCAGGATAGGCATGCTTCTGCTTTTTTAAAAGAATTCATTAATGAATATGAGACCTTGGATGTTTAGATAAGGATGCAAAGTGGCAGTCACAGCAATATAATCACTAGATGGTTTAGATTATTTTTAAAAGAGAGAGAAATGGGGAGGTTGCACAGATGCCTCCACCCTAACCAGATTGAACACATGACCCATACATCACCACCCAGCATAAATGCAGAAAAGCGAATTCGCAAAGTGATCTCTTGACTTGCCTCCGGCTCCACTGCCACAGCTGGAAGTCCATCCCATGAGAGGAAGAGCATCCATCATACCTAATAAGGCAGCAGGAACTGTGGTTGATATCAGCATGAGAAAAAGGAGGAATGCTGTTGCATGCGGTGGGTGGAGGGTGTAAAGCAGGAGACCAGCAAGGAAGCTAAAGTTTTTTCAAGAGTTGCCACAGGCAACCACTGGCTGCTCTTTCTCTGGTCCCTCCTCTCCAGTGTCAATAGGCCTCAGCCACATGATCACTGCTGCTGCACATAGAAGTTATATCCTACAGTATGGAAACCCTGTGAATTTCATTGGGATTCCTTAGGTAAGGAACACTCAGAACTGGTATGCCAATGTCTTCCTGTGAAATATTAAATTATATTTGTAGCCTGACTTTCCTGCAAGGTAGCATACACAGCCCTCCTTCTCCTCACTTTATCCTTACAAGCCTGTAAAGTAGGTCAGGCTGAGAAATTATTATTATTATATTTCTTACTCACCTCTCCCTATGGACTAAGATGGGGAACAATAACAAATTAGACAGAACGGTTGGCCCCAGGCCACCTAGTGAGTTTCACGGCAAAGTAGGGATTAGAATATGTTTCTCCCAAGTCTAGCACTTTAATCACTCTATTATGGTATCTCTAGGGCCATTTCCGCACTAGACTGTTATAGTGCTATTATTTCACTTTCAACATCCTATGGAATCCTAGGGTTTGCAGTTTAGGGAGGTGCCTTTGAGGCCTCTCCCTAAACTGCAAACCCTAGGATTCCACAGGATGTTGAAAGTGGAATAATAGTACTATAACAGTCTAGTGCGGAAATGGCCTAGGTAAACAGCTGTCTTCACAACTGGCTGATCACCATAGGATGCCATGCTTGAGGAACCCTTATAAATGATTTTCCCCATATATTGGCTCAGAAATGAGTTGCAGAGGTTCAGTAGGACCTCCTTTATGAAATGAAGACCTTTCTTCTCCAAGTCTTCAGATTTTGCGTGACTTACATACAATCATTTCTCTTTTTAAAAAAGAAAAAGTTGTTGACCAGAAGCTTACAAGCTAAAAAAGAAACATCACAAAAATTAAGAAAGAACGAGGAGAAAAGAGGAAAATTGTGAGTAGTACTTTAGCAGGGCTGTGGAGGAATGACTCTTCTTCCCATCTTGGGTATCCTCTGCTGCTGCAGCTTCAGAGAAAATCACTTCCTTGCAGTGACTGGACAAGCTCTTTTTCTTGGGCCATTTCCACACTAGACTATTATAGTGCTATTATTCCACTTTCAACGTCCTATGGAATCCTTTGAGGCCCTTCCCTAAACTGCAAACCCCAGGATAATAGAACTGTAACAGTCTAGTGCGGAAATGTTAGAATCACCCATCTGTTCACTCTCATCCTGGCCATGCTGATGGGACAATTCTGAGAGCTGTAGTCCAAATAAGGAACCAAGTACTGCTTTTGTGAGACTGACTGTGCAAAGGGCCTGCGGGCACCATCTGTTTCATTTTTCACAGCCATGGTAGCCAAACAGAACCTCCATGTTCATTACCAGGACGCCTTTACACATTATAGTGGGGACAAGCAAAGGATGACATTGCCTACCCTTATTGACTTCCTGAAGCAGCAACGGCTGGCCACTGCAGAGATCCTTTTGGAATCCACCTTGGGTCTCACTTTGGGAGAAAAAACAGCGCATAAATTTCAATAAATAAATAAATACTGGACAATGCCCTTGCTTCGAGCAGAGTCTCCTTATGACCTCGACATCCAAACCTCACACTTGCTTCACATCCATACAGCCTTCAGATGGATATTGTAATTCTTAGGTTACAACTAGAGAGAGTCGGGTTCAAATAAATCCTGACTCCATTGAAGATCACTGGGGCCATTTCTGCCCTAGACTGTTATAGCGCTATTATTCCGCTTTCAACATCCTATGGAATCCTGGGCTTTGTAGTTTAGGGACGGGCCTGAGGCCCCAAACCCCAGGATTCCATAGGATGTTGAAAGCGGAATAATAGCGCTGTAACAGTCTAGTGCGGAAATGGTGTGGGTCACTTTGGATCAGCTGTGATCTTTCCCTCGTGCCTCCTTTGTAGGACTGCTGCGAGGATATGGAGAGAGAGGGCTTTGATCTCAGCATCTAAACACAGAAATGAAAGGCTGAATGCAAAATAAAGAAGCACAGCTCCCCCACTCACCTTTATTTATTACTTACCTTCCTTTTCTTCCTCCAAGGAGTTCAGGACCAAACACGACGACGCTCCTCCTTTTCCCCATTGCATCCTTCCAAAGGGGTCTTGTGAATTAGGTCAAGCCGAGAGAGACGGGTCCAAAGTTACATATCCTCCAACACACCGTGGATGAAAACTGGGACAGGTGTGGCCAAGCAACATCAGCCTGTGGTCAAGATGGCAAAAGTGATTAATGCGGAAGAACGCACAAGCTAGGAGCGGCTGTAATAATTTTGCTTTTGTCCTATCCCACTGGGAAGGGAAAGATTTTCCTCTCTTCTCTCCACTGCACCCAGTTAATTGAGTGCAAAGGACTTTTGCACTTAGTTTGCAGCAACTGGAACAAGCTGAGGGGAAGGCAGAGAAGGAGAGAAAAACTAGGACAAGTCGAAAAGCAAACGAAAAAGTGGGTGGGCAGAGGATTAATCTGGTCTGCCCCTGCCAAATCCAGACAGCTGGACGACATCAACTGAGCTAGTGAGGTTCACAGCTTCAGTGAGGAGCAGGAACCAGATTTCTACCTGTTGCCTCACGCTACTCCCTTATATCACTTCTAACCCAATTCTTTGTCTTCTCAGGGCCTTTCCGCACTACACTGCTATTAATGCTGTGATTCCACTTTCAGCATCCTATGGAATCCTGGCCTTTGCAGTGTAGGGAGGGGCATTTAGAATCCTCAGCCAGAGAGCCCT
Organism: Cyclura pinguis; assembly: GCA_030412105.1. NCBI lineage: Eukaryota > Metazoa > Chordata > Lepidosauria > Squamata > Iguanidae > Cyclura > Cyclura pinguis. The sequence goes on from CM059607.1 coordinate 26,354,578, forward strand.
TTGGCCTCAGTCACCTCCAAACCCCAGAATTCCACAGGAGGTTGAAAGCGGAATCATAGCGCTATAACAGCGTAGTGCGGAAAGGTCCCCAGCCTCCCCCGCTCCGAAAGCGCCCTCGCGCACTCCCTCTCTCCCCAACAGCCGCCTGACTCCTCGGCAACCAGTAGTCACCCTTCGTCTCTATCCAATCAGCGCGCGGGGGACAAATATGCAAATATGCTCTCCCTCCGCCCGCCCTATACATCCCACAAGGTGCCTCCTCCTCAACCGCCAACAGGCGACGCGCATCCGTCCCCTTCACCCTCAAATATAAATATGGGTCCCCTCCCCTGGTTGGCTGCGGGGTGGCGGAGGCGGTTGATGGTTGGGCGGGCGCGCGGCCTCGGGTCTCTCTCCCCTCCTCCTCCTCCTGCTGTCACTCCCTCAGTGAAAGGGGATGCCAGCGCGCGTGCGCGAAAGAGAGCGCGCGAGAGGGGAGGAGGGGGAACTCCGCCAGGAGAGCGCTCTCTACGCAAGCGGCCGCCGACGGCGACGGGAGTCTGAGGGAAAGAAGGGGCGGGGGCCGGGAGAGACTCACGCCGCGTCGCGCCCCGCCCCCTTCCCCTCAGCCGCCGCCGCCGCCGCGCCACCTCCTGCCTCGGGCAGGGCCTTCGCCCGCTGCCTCCCTGCCTGCCTGCCGGCCAGCCAGGAGCCAGCCGCCTCCGCCGCCCGGTAAGCCCTCGCTCCCTCTCCCCCGCTCTCTTCGCTCCTTCGCCGGCAGGAGGAGAAGCCCGGGTGGGCGGGAAAATGTGGGAAAAACAGGCAAGGGGGGGGAGGGAAGTAGGGAAAAAGTAACGCGTGTCTCTGGGCGTGTGGAGGAGCGTTAGAGCCGGCGGGGGGGGGGAATTCCCTGGAGGGAAGAGAGGGGAGTGGCCGCCGCTTCCCCTCCCTCGCTTTCCCCGTGTCCCCCTTACCCCACGCCGAGGCGGCGGCGCAGCCTCGCCGGGCCGAGCTGTCAAGCCCCGGGCATCGCCGGCGAGGCCGCCACCCCGGCCGCCTGGCCGGTCGCCCGCCTCCCCGCGCGCGCGCGCTCCCGAGGGAGGGAGGGAGGGAGGGAGGTGGGGAGGTTGGCGGTGAGTACGTGAGGAGCCCGGGAGGCCCCGCCGCCCGTGTCGGGCCCTTCCTTTCACCCTCTCGCTCCCTCGCCCTTGCCCTCCGCCGCCCCTCGCCGGAGAGCCGGCTCCCTGGACCGCGGCCGCTCACGGCTCTGCTCCTCCTCCTCCTGCCCTCACCTTCCCACGAGGAGAAGGAAGGAAGGAGGGCAGCTTTAGGCCTCCTCCCCGGCACACCTTCACACGCCCTGCCTCGCTCTCGCCGCTGCCTCTTTGGCCGTTTCCGCGCCAGAATCTTATAGCGCTACGATTCTGCTTTCAACATCCTGTGGGAGCCCGGGGTTTGCCTCAGAGGCCCCTCCCTGAACCGCAGATCCCGGGATTCCGTAGATGTTGGAAGTGGAATCGTAGCGCTATAGCAGTCTCCTGCAGAAAGGGCCTTTCTCTTCTCCTCCCCCATCGCTCTTTCTTCCCGCCCCGGGTCTTTTCCACCCCATCCTCCTTGGTCTCACCCACCCACTTCCATTTGCCTCCACTTAGTCCTAGAGGGTTTGAAAACGCCCTTTCCTCTCCCTTTTCTGCAGGTGGTGGGGAGGATAAATGAGAAGTCATAGTCTTCACCTCCCTTAAAAAAATAAAAAAACAGTGGTTGCTTTCTGCCCCCAACAGACTTCTTCCCTCTGTTCTAAGATAACTCCCACACACATAGTTGAAACATAGGGAATAATAAGATAGATCTGCCATTCTTTCCCTCATATACCCCACCCCTGAAAACAGTGATTGCTATCTGCCCCTAACAAATTTCTCCTGTCTATTCTAAGATATCCCCCACACACACGCACAGTTGAAACATAGGGAACAATAAGATGGCTTTGCCATTCTTCCCCCCATATCTCCATTCTCCTTGTATATGGTATTCTGTCGCCTTCTATGACATATCAAATAAGGTGTGGAGTGATGTAGGGGAATAAAGAGCAGTGATTGCCATTTCTGCCCACTCCAATTCAACCCATAGATGGTCTCCTTTCAATCCTGTTCTGCCACATGAGGTAAGATAATAATAAGATAACAATAATAGTAACAGTAGTAGTAGTAGTAATAATAATAATAATAATAATAATATGTAATAAAAGAGATCTGTGTTAGACATGAAGTTGGAAGGTTGATATAGGTCAGTGGTGGTGGAGCTTCCACTATGCTTCACTTCAGATTGTGTAGTAAAGTGTACTTTTCTTCCAGTGCTGGTGATTTAAATGGCTTTCTGGAACCTCCTGGTTCAGAGGCAATATGCCACCATATACTAGTTGTTTCAGGGGAGGAGCTCTGTTATGGGGATTCCAATGCATCTGGCTGGCCACTGTGCAATTTTGTGGAGGACTAGGGAAATGGATCTGATCCTATAGAACTGCTTTCATATGTCTGCAGAAATATGTGTTGGAAGAGTGGCTAGGCTGGTGTGGCCCTTAGTTCCCTAATCTCACTTCTGCACTAGATTTTCAAGACAAGATGTGTTGCATTTTTAGTGGTAGTAGATATACCTGGCTGCCTGCTGTAGTAACTGGCAAACCTTGTGCTCTGATAGACTCATCCTTTTTTGGGATTGTGAAAGTTTCATATGCAATTTACACACTGTTACACTTCTTATAATTGGCAAATTAGCAATTCCTTCTCTATAACATGTATTTGTCATTCACTAGATTAGGGGTGTTCACTTTGCCAAACACCCAGAGCAGAGACTGCCATATGGGCTATGATTCCAACTGCTTGTGCACCTATGGGCAGAATGAAATGTTAAGGAAAATGTTATGTCCCTCATGCGCAAGTGCACTGCCAATAAGCAATCAAGTGAATTGATCCCAGTGTCATTCCTGCTCTTGTCTGTTTGCCAGACCTGTGAAATCAAGTGTACTGAAGAGTTGAACCTGTGAAATTTCTATTGGACCTGGAGCACTGTGCTGCTGCTACCACCTTCCTTTATCACCACTGCATGACTTGGAACAAAGGGCAGGGATCTGGAGACAGAACCTTTACTTTTCCAAGCTCTGATAGGAACAGTGTGTGGGAGAGATTTTGTGGGTTTAAGTAATGTGCCACACAGTATCGTGTAGCCAGCATTTACTCTTGGTGAAGGAAGAACAAAGCTGGATGAAGGGGGTGCAACTGATGTTCAGCTGTCAAGCAGACACACAAAGCTCCATTTTGACCAAGAGTGGTCACCATCTCATACATCTCTTCTCCTGGGTGTGCACTGCTTCACTTGATGTCTCCAAGCTAAGAGGAGAAGAGAAACAAGTAAAGTATAACCAATTCTGAAGTTAATGTGAGAGTGGTCTCATATTAAAACATGACAGAGAAAAAATAGCAGTGGCAAGACTGCAGTGTCCCGCCAAAAATTAAGCCATGAGTCCTGAAGTACTTGTCTACAATCAATGCAATAGAGTATTGAGAGTATGGAAATCAGTGTTGTAAGATACAAATGGGAAAAGAAAAAAAAGCTCTACATGCTGGTCTGCTAGAAGCTTGAGATAAGTGGAGTTTGCTTTCCAGTGGCAAAGTCAGTGGTATAAAAGTTTTGTGCTATTCAGCAAATAAAGCGGGGACTAATTCCCAGTGATTAGGGAATTAATAACTGAATTATCTTTGAATTAGGCTCTGGAAAGGTTGGTATTAAGTTTTCTCCAGAAATGAGGGTAACAGGTGTGTGGGGTCAACAGAGTTCAGTTAGACTTGAGGAATTGTGGTCTAGGAATTGCTTCTGCACTTCAGGTGGCAGAAGATAAAGCCTTAGTTTTAATTTCTGTATACCTGTGCCGTGCTGTCTTTTGCGTTTTTTCCACCTCATTGGAACCATCATTATTTGTACAGGTACGGAAATATGTTCATGTACCTTCAAGTCGCCTGTTGTCTTGTATCAACCCCATGAATTTCCTAAGGTTTTCTTAGTCAGGGGACACAAAGAGGTGGTTTGCTGTTGTCTTCCTCTTAAATATAGCCTACCGTAATGTTATTCAAAGTGGTGGTCCCTGAACTGATGCCGGCCCCTGAGCCATTGACTGCTAGTCCTTGGTGAGTTTCCAGGAAAGAAGGAAACAGTTGTACCCAATAGGCACAGATTTAGTGCAGGTTCCTGGAACACTGGAAGACAATAATTGCATGTCCCCCCCCCCCCCCCATAAACCTGACAGGCACTGGTCTACTGTGCCTGCTATTCCTTGGCAGTCCCCCATTCAAATGACCCTGCTTAGCCACCAAGGTCAGACAGGATCTGATGCCTTTAAATGCTATATACGGTGTTTCTGATAATGAATCCAGGTCTATATGAAATACATTGGTCCAATGTACCACTTAAATAAAAAGGCAAGAGATTATGAGAGGTCACAGCAGGATACCAAAACTTTGTAAGATGAAAATGTCTCTTGCATTTGTGCAAATGGAGGCATTAATATTATTTTCATGAAAGGATATGATGAGAGCGAACGAGAGACTCCAACAGGAGAGAAATACATACATGCTGCACTGAAAAAATTTTGGGGAGGCTTATTGTCAGATTAGTAGGCTGATGTACTTTGATGAAGGTCTCTTCTGTAGACAGAAAATACTCTTTAATATCTGGAAATTCATGTGGGTGGAGCTGGGTGAACTGGAGCAATACAGGGATGCTAAGCAATCTTCCCCAGATGCCAGAGACTGTAGAATTTTAGAGCATTTGAAACCTGTTTATTTTTCCATTGGTAGTCATAAATGAGCTGAAACTTTGCTACAGGAAGGTAAGGTTTAAAAAGGTCTGAAGGTTGGTAGTCCTTAGATTGGGTGGCTATTGTGAAGCTCAGTGAACACTATGGTTTCAACGTATTTGAAATATATACCACGTCCCTCATGTATGACTGTGCTTTATGACCAGATGTATAGATATTGCTCACCTGGTTACTGAGAAGGGCAACAGACGTTGAAGAAGTTTTCTAGACGTGTATGGCCTTCATAATCTTAGACAACAATATTTATCTGTATCTCATGAGGCATGTTACGTTTTTGCTTCCTAGCTCTACCTGTTGCTTCATGTTTCCTTTTCCTCATTATCTTAACCTATATTATTCCACAGGTAGCTCCAAGGATTGGCAAAATGTCTTACATATTCTCTCTAAGTGGTTGAAAATTATAGTGCCAGGGATAATATCTGTCCCAGGTACGTCCATGTGACCTCTTCTTTAAAAGAACAGGATCATTCCTTTTGGTCACCATGTATATGCATCCAATGTTATCTGCAGCAGTGCTTATGTTCTTTTTTCGTATGATATGTGGAAAGTATAGAAACTATCATTCTCAGGATGTTAGTAGTGAGTGAACATCTATATTTGCAACACGTCTAATTAGACCTTAAATAATGGCTATTTGCCAGTTGTATTGGTATATTGGTTTTGAAAAAAACATCCTTATATGCAGTACTTAAAGTATGTATCTCACAATGTTAAAACTTAGGACAGAGAGGGGAAACTAGGGGCCTTTCCATACTACACTGTTATTAGTGCTATTATTCCACTGTCACCATCCTTTGGAATTCTGGGGTTTGTAGTTAACTGAGGCTAAAGTCCAAAGACATGATTCTTACAGGTTGAGGATGGACTGCATTCATGTAAATGACAATAAAGCATTATGCTACGCTATTATGTACAAAAGTATAATTATTGAAGTTACATTAAAAAGGTTTAAAGACATCAAGATCACAGATCCTCATAAGGAATATTGCAAGGTATGTGTTAAATTTAGGATTTTTAATTTGCAAATATCTCGGTAGTCTATCATGACACCACTACCTTCTTTTAGGTGGCCCTGTTTACTTCCAGACCAATAGCACTTGGCCATCACTACACTGTTATAGTCAATATCCTGTGGAATTCTGGGGTTTGCAGTTTAGGAAGCTCTTTTGCTGGCTTTATTTATTGACATTGTAATTTACTACAAGCAGAACCACTAGTTTGAATTTCAGGGGACATATATGTGCTATTAATGTCAATATTGTTGCTCTTTGTAATAAATATGTCAAGTTACTCAGTGGATAAGAAAGAGTAGGCAGTGAAGTAAAGAAGAAAGAGTGTGTTGCAGCAGCATTATCTTTTAAGATGAATGTTACTTGAGCCACCAAGACTGTGAACATCTTAAATTTGAGAATTATCTGTTACCTTTCTCAAAAAATCCACAAATTATTAACTGAAAAATGGGAGTGGGAGAAACTTGATACAGAGCATGCTGTTATTCTCAAACATATTTAATCTCAAACTTTTTGGGGGGCTATAGTATGTATTTTGGGACCATATCCAAGCAATTTCTCATATAATTCTCATTTCATGAGCTTAATTGGCAGACGGGGTCTGACTGGCAAGTCTGTATAAGCTTATTTAGATTCCCTTAGCATCTGCTCTTGTGGTAGAAATTAACTCTGGCATTTTTAGATGATGCTTTGAACCTGGAAAACTGAGATCAAAATCAGTTCTAGCCCATAAAGATCTCTGCATAGCCTTGGCTTAGCTTGTACACTCAACTTGTTCTGCGCAGAGTTATGAGCTGCAATGGTAACAAATAGCAATATCCATCAAATAAGCCAATGGCTAGCTAGATTAGTACTGAAAAACTAACTTGCCTTTATGGTTTTTCTTTTCCATGCATAAAACTGCAGGTCTTTTGTATAGTTTTATATAATAAAAAAAGCTATCTTGATTCCCAGTCCTGAGGCAAAAGGACAGAAGGTATATCAAACAAATTAATAAATAAAAAGATATCGTAATGCCATCACTGTTTTATTTGGCGACTCTATTTATGCAGAAGAGCCCAAATACTCTAAAAGCACCAGATCCTGTGTGATCTTAGAGGTTAAGCTGGGTCAGCCCTGGTTAGTACTTGGATGGGAGACTGCCAATGAATAGGAGATGCTGTGGGCTTCCAGGGAAAGGAACTGGTAAAACCACCTCTGAGTATTCATTGCCTAAGAAAACTCTGAAATTCCTGGGGCAGCTTGAATGTACACACACCAACACAGACACACACACACACACACACACACGTGCATACGTTCCCTTAAGTTTCAGTAGAGCTTATGATTGCAGATTTATCAAATTGTTCTTTGAAATGTAGGTTCTTATTGTAAAGTATTTTGAGTTTTCTGAAGTACCTAGCACACGTTGCATATTATTCTAAACAAACAATTTTCTCTTTCCTGTTTCTTGTGAAATAGTTCCATCTTAATATGTCTCTATTTTTGTAATAGGCCAAAAGAATAGCATCTGTTATTTTCAGATCTTGGATTCAGTCACATGGAAGTCATCTCACTCTTTTGAGAGTTAGATCTCTTTCTGATTTTCTCTCTAAAATCCTTGTTTCTTAAGTGGCAGGATGTTGAATGTGAGGATTCTGAGTAACTTTCTGAAATCTGTCAGCTGTAGAGTAACTTTTTTTTAAGATATCAAATTTTAAGGAACTCAGGTAGAATAAGCTTTTTTAAATTATGAAAGATAGATTGTTTTAAACTTATAATTGTCCTACAAGAGAGTTGTAGTTTTTGTAGAGTTATACAATAATACTGTAATACTGTATAACTGTACAAGTTAAGTACACTTGAATATGTGTACTTGGAGAACTGCATTGTGTGTAGAAATATTTTGAGCTCTTGACAACCTTTGCATGTCATCCTTTTTAGCCTTGGGTTTTTTGCCTGTATTGCACTACACATTATAATTTTAATAAGGACCTGATTTAGCTTTTAGTACAGCTTTGCATATTGGATTAACATATCTTTTGAAGAACTAGTACAGGCTTATAGTATAGGTTATTATTCATCATATGATGAACAAAACAACAAATGAATGCATTTTCTAATCAATGTTTATAAGTTGGGTGTGCTTTAATTCATGTTGATTTTACAGTCAGTATCTTTTCAGTATGGCGTGTAAGAGTTGCAGTAGTCATTAAAGAAATCTGTGCTGGAAATATAATAAACTGAAGGTTTTTGGGTAGTACCAGGGTATACCTAGTAGTAGAGGTGACAAGTTGTTGAAATGACCTTTAAAGAACATCAGCAGAGTTCTTTGTTGATATAGGAAAGGATGTGATATTGGTTAACTAGTTTATCATTCCGGAAGCCTAATTATATAATTCAGGTGCCTGGGAACACCACTTCCTATTTAAAATGAATGTTTATAAGTTCTTATCTTTCCCATCATTCAGGAGGGTAGGCTAGGAAAAAACCCATAGACTTCTTTACTATTTAATTGTCACAGTGTCTGCAGTCATGATGCGATGTTGCTCAATATATATTTGATTTCTGAGTAAAAATCAATAAGAGGTTAAGTGTAGAAAATAATCTGTATGATTAAATATATTTAAAAGAGTCTTTAACTCTGTGATATAGCCCATATTATGCATACCAAGTATCAAGCTCCATTCTTTGGCATCTCTAGTTAAAAGGGTGTTTGCTAATAGGGTTGAAAAATGGCTGTCTGAGATTTTGGAGATATGCTAGAAGTCCAGAAAAAAAAAAGGGCATAGAGAGCAGCTGTTTGAAAAAGTATAGGTCACTATTGTGCAGCATATAATTACTAACATTTTTTTGTTAAAGCTGTCTTAAAATAGTTCCTGAATATTGCCCTTGAAGTTGACATAATTCTGTCAGTCCTTCTATGTAGGTGGCTCCTTTTTAAGTGAATATACCTATGTTAATATTAACATTCATATGAAGACTTTAGTTACAAGTTGAGAAAAGAAAGAGAGAAATCTGATTTGTCGTTCATGAGGTTGATATTTCAGCAATGTTATGGACTTTTCCAGCTCAATTCTGGTAATTTTAGGAACAATATTCTATGGAGCAGCAAATAATACAACATATCTTTTCTAATAATGTTGAAGGCACAGAAATTTTTGTTGGTTTCCAGAAACCTAGTTTGTGTCTTAAAAAAAGAAAAAAAACTTACTGGATCAGATCATTGTTTGATTGGTTTCCAATTTTTACTTATATTTTTAGATTAGGTTTCTAACAGTACAAGGTACAAGTTGAATATTTCTCTCTTCTCTGATCAACTTTGGCAAACTAATATTATGGGATGAGCTATCTTTTACTCTTTGGTCATTAAGGATCTTTTCTTTTTTTCAGTTAAGTTGTATTTATTTATATATTTATTTATTTTAAAAAACTAGATATAATGTTCTTCAGTTGCGTGTGGGCAATGTGAGTGCCATAGCCCAGTTGGTTTCAGCGTGGGGGAATGGAAAAAACATCTTATATTTAGTAACAATTATTACTGATTTACAAAGTTGCCTTACAACAAAGTGAGAATTGTGGTCCATTTAGCCAATGCTGACACATATTTAAAGTTGATTTCTTTCAAAATAAATCACACTTGATTCATTACAGTTTCTTTGATGACATGATAAAACATACTTAAAAACAAAAACTTCCGGCCCTTTAAAACAACAATGCAGGACAGGGAAGGACAGAGTACACAGGCACAGGAAGATGTTAGTCTGATTCCATAACAATAAACTGTGATCTATTGTGGCAACTTTTTTCTAAGAGATCCATATATAGAAACATCTGTTTGTGTATTGCGATTATCCCTGCCAAAATGGGATAGGGGAATGGCCAGATCTCACTTGGGAATCCATTTGTGCCCTGCTGAGGGCTTGGAGGAGCAGCAAAAGTCACCAGCTTCAAGAGTGTCTGGTTTCTTCTTTCCACGGACCCCGGCACTGTTCTTGGGGCTCTAATTGGATGGACAGATTTCAGAAGGTGGAGGGCAAGCTCCCAAGGTGAATGCAGACTGAGCAGTTTTCAGTCAGGTCTGGTGTGAGGAGCATTAAAAGCATTATTCATTCCAGCTTTTGCTGTCTTTCTAAACTCTCTTACAGAGTTTTGACACTAATTTAATTTGCTGTCTTGTTTATTTTCAGGCGTTGCTGGTTCCCATGATTGATACTATCTTATGTTTGATGTTGATAATGTAGCAACTGTCTTTACTGTTTGTTGCTACTGGCTCAATTTGGGATAGTTTGCCATGAGGCTGGATCCAGTTTGTTGGGAAAGCTAGACTTGTGTGCCTGGCATCCCTTTTTAGGGTCTCCTTGAGGGATCTTGGGGATGAAGGCTTTTGGCAATATGCCCAGTTTAGAAGCTGTCAGTTCTGCCTCACTTCCAGGTGGCAGAGAAGCCGTGTAGTAGCTAATCTACAGGTGAGATCTCATTTCTCTCAGTCCTTGTTTCAACCCCAGCAGGTAAGCTTGGAAGTGAGGATTTTCACATCAGTTGGCTGTTGGGCTGTCTGATGCCTGGATCAGATCACTTCATGCTGTGCCAAAACTTTGCAACTGTAACCAGTAAAACTGTAGCCTAATTTCTTCCAACAAAAAGTTATCTATGTTCATCCTTTTTGTGAGTTCTGCCAGCACTAGCCACAAGGGGTACAAAAATAAATGTTCAGAACAATCTAGTTTATTATTGTTTCCCCTTATCTTTAAGCTTTTGCTTAGCTGGAGAAATTTGTCCAGTTATTTATGCTCATAAGTAGGCTCCTAAAAATGGGTACGCCTAAATAAATAGATTCCAGTTGAAAGTTTTGAATCTCAGTGGCAGCTAAAAACATAAAAAGAACTATGCTTAATTAGACAAAAGACATACCTAGTCCATTGTTCTATTCCTTTTGTGTCCAGTCAGAGGCCTATGAGACAAGCAGGAAATGAATATAATAGCATGCTCTCATTTTTGTTCCTCAGTAGGGCTACTATTTCTGTTATTGGAGTAATATTTAATCATCATCATCATCGTCATTGTTTAAATATTTGAAGGGATGCCGTGTAGAGGAGGGAGAGGGCTTGTTTTCTGCCGCTCCAGAGACCAGGACAAGGAGCAATGGATTCAAGCTGCAGGAAAGGAGATTCCACCTGAACCTCAGGAAGAACTTCCTGACAGTCAGGGCTGTCCGGCAGTGGAATATGCTGCCTCGGAGTGTAGTGGAGTCTCCTTCCTTGGAGGTTCTTAAGCAGAGGCTGGATGGCCATCTGTCGGGAGTGCTTTGAGGGTGTTCCTGCATGGCAGGGGGTTGGACTGGATGGCCCGTGTGGTCTCTTCCAACTCTACATTTCTATGATTCTATGATTCTATGATCATCATCAATAGCCCTTGGTGACCTTTACCTTCCATGAACTTAAATAACCCCCTTAAGGGTCCCAAAGTTGGTGCCTGTCATTATATCTTGTGGTACCAGATTCCACATCTGAATCATGCGTTCTATAAAGAGATGCTCCTGCCAATTTGCTTATAGGTATTCAGTACAATGAACATCTGTATGTGTACATGTAGGCATAAACTGCTGTACTATATGTGTCTGTAGGCCTAAATCCATTTGCTAGTCTCGGGTAGAATAGACTCATTGAATTGATGGGATTTACATATATGTTGCCATACCATTCAGCAGTTGATTCATTAGATCTAGCCTAGTTGGAACTAAGAAATGGATTTAGGCCCGAGAGAGAGAGAGAAACAACAACATATGCGTGAGTGAATGTCTTTAAACATAAACAGTTTTTCAGATCATACATACATAGAAAAATATCTGGCTAATGTGTTGTATGTTTTGCCTACATTGTACTTTGATAGATGTAACTAAAAATAATCTACAGAGTTGTTAGCACTCCGTGGTTCTTTTTGTGTTAGAGGCTGGTCATATGATAGCACTGTCTTAGCTTTAATAATGTTTTTCCCTTTTCTCTCCCAGTTTTTCTGCTATAGTGACAATATTGCTATGAGGAAGTATTTTTGATTGATAGCGATATGACAGAGTGCAACCCACATAAGGGAACCAATTTTTGCACCAAATGGTAAGTTTTTTTGGTTAGGTAATTGTTTTGAAGAATATTTTCCTATTTTGGGCATCAGATCAGACTTGTGTGGTCCTAGAGCAGTTGAACAAAAGTGTCTTCATTGCTGAGAGGGCTTATGTCACTACGAGTAATGTATACTGTAGTTCTGCTAATGTCAGTAGTGTACACCCTCCCTAGAATTTTCTTTATTGCAAAGTAATAGTTTTTTTTAAACTGCCTGCTATAGGTTTTTATTTTATCTTTCTGTAAGCAAGTAGTCACATAGTATTTCATAAGAGCAGAGCTTTGCAGGAATTGGGTAGATTTTTACATGAATATTCACCTTTGACCACCCCATGTACCAGTTACTGTAAACACTGGCTGAGATCTTGCATCAGAGGCTATAATCCTTTTCAAAGACATAATCCTTCTGCTGAATTGCAACAGTGTGCATTGGGGCATGTGCACAATTTCTGTTGTGCAGTGAGGCCTCCTATTGCACATCAGGACATGATATGTTCTATCTGCTGTAGGAGCCCCTGTTGCACATTGGGATATAATGTGCATCTCCTGTCTTGTGCCACAGCCACGCTACTGGCTCTGCTAGTGCAATAGTCCTGATGATATAGCCACATCTCCACTGCTCTCCTGAGAATACAAATGTTGTGCAATGGCACAATTCAGTTTTACATGATCATTGATTTCTGATGATGTAATTTCCCAACTGGGTGTCAACCATATTTTAAAGCTGATTTAGCCAAGACTTGTGCATGTGTTTTATTTGGAAATAATGCATTTGACAACATCAAGTCTTCCTTGATGATAGAAGGTAGCTTGGACTACACACTGAAGTTTGCCTATAATTCTTTTAAAGATATAAAGTCTGGGGGAGTATTTCTACTTTGTAATCCTGCTGCACAAGGTTAGGTTTGTCTCTCAAGTACATTTGTTACATTTATTGTCATCAAATCAGTGGACCCTGGAATGTAAGTGCAAGTGGCATGAGAAATGCAGGTAGCATTCTGATCTTGCAATAGTTATCACACCTTTTCCTCCCTGCTGCAACTTGCTGTCCTCAGAATTTGTGCCTGAGGATTTGGGGAATTCTTCAAAAAATTATAGGGGAGAATGGGGCATGGAATCTCCAGTACTGAGACATGTTGGATTAAACTTCCTGTGTTCAGAATGAAGATAGGAAAAGCCATGCTGCAAAAGAGAGCTTTGCAAAAGATATGTGAAAATAAAGTCCTCTGGTTCAGGCACCTTATGAATGCTGTGGGCTTTGTTATTTTTGTATTAACTGTAGTAGTTATATATTTATACTGAGGTTAGTGCTAATCATGGTTACTGTTAACCAGTATATACAAACCAACTCAGATCCTAGTTTTAAAGCTCTCATTTGAAGGAGACCCAGCTGCATAAGTCCAAGGGGCACTGAGTTTTATCTTTCCTGCTTTGCTTGGTTTATGACAAAAATCATGGTTAGGTCTGCACCAGGCCACAGTATTCATATATAGCTTCTGCAGGAGGCAACATTTGTTTTGTTCAGTTAAAATTTACATTAGGTATTAGGGGGTTATTTAAGATCTGTGGTGATAGCAGATATGTTTTGAATGAGACTGAAATATAGCTGTTCCATCAGTGCTTTACAATAAAACATAATGATATACAAGTACAAATGTTTTTGGTCAGAGTGTCAATTACAACTTATACTTGCAGAAATATGCAGTGTCTGCTTTGGGCACCCAAGTTTAGTACTTGTAGAGTGTGACATTTTTCATATAGCATTCCTGAGATAATTTATTGGTATTTGTTAAACAACTGAAGTTGAATTTGTGCAGTAAGCAACTATTTTGAAAATCTGTGGTTGTCTCCAATACTGTAATTTGTCTTTCAGATCCCTAATGCTAGTGAGCTATCTATCAGGGACCAAGTATTTTCCAGGATTATATAAAATGCTTAGAGCTGAAAATGTGCTATATATTAATAGATAAGGATGCTTTTGTTTTGCCTATTAAGCAAATGAGATATAATACAGTTCTAATGTTTCCAAACACCAAGTATTTTATACAACTTAAATTTAATTTTTTAGTGGGATTTTTTAGCACCCTGATCACTAAACATTTCTGTGTTTGATCATTAGTTTTTCTGCACATGCTTGATCAATCAGTGTAAGGTTCCTTGGCAATTAGATAATCTGCATTCTTGACCCCGGGAAACTCTTTCAGTGAAGTGATACTTTCTGTTACTGGACCAACAGTCAATTTTGAATTTGAACTTTCAAATACAGTGCAGTTTAGGTTGTTGAAGATTCATCATAAAATGAGCTTAGGAACTTGCTCTTTTATTTTGCATCCTTTGCAAGGGTAGTTATGAAAGTTAGGTCAGATTACTCATTTTAAATAGCATTCAAATCTGACTTTGCCATGCGTGTAAGTTTATAGTATTTGTGAAAGAACTAATGTTAATATAGCTAAATATATACTCTCAAAATAAAAACATCAGGGTATGAGAGCTGTAGCAGGAAAGAGTGGGCTGTGAACTCCACTGAACCTTCAGAAAATTCTACCAACAGTTCTGGAGTTTCAGCTGAAGTAAATACCATTGATTTCAATGAAACTTCTAATTTGCTCTGTGTTACTGGATGTACTTGACATTTGAAATCCCGGGAAAGATTCCAGGGTTGTAACAGGTAGTTTTATAGGCTGAAATACTAAGCAACATAAACTTCTGAGGCAGGTTATTCGTGTTGATGACACTGATATTTCTTCCAGTAAGTTGGATTTTGTGGATTAGTTTGTTGGACATAATTTAATCTCTTGAGTAGAGTTTTTAGTCTGGACCTCTTGTATAAACACTGTAAACTTTAATGTCTCTCACTGCTCAACAATGAACTTCTGTTAGTATTGATTTATATTACTTGGAACACTTTTGTTTCTTTATATTTTTTTGAAACAGAAATAACAATAAGCACGTATCGATACTAGTTGTGTGCAGCTGCCACAGCATTCCCAGTTTCAGGAGTTGAAAAATAACTCAGTCTATCTCAAACTGTCTTGGAGGCCACTTAATTTAACTCAGGAATGAATCAGAATTTTTCTTCAGAAATCTGGAACTTTGTGCCTCCTCATAGACTGCTACTGGAAAACATCAGCAGCTGTAAGGTGTTTTTTGTTTGTCTGTTTTGAGGTGAGAGGACAGAATTTTATAAAACTTGTGAAATGATAAAGCCTGCCCCTTCTCAGAGAGATAGATTCAGAGATGTTGTTGCAATACCCAAAGGGATAAAACGAATACTTCCAGAAGTATTTTTTAACCCCTTTGGGTATTTGTGACAAGGGAGTATGCATGAAAAGTCCTGTGTAATGTAGTGATTTGAGTGTTGGGCTGTTGACCCTGGGTGACCTTGGGCATATCACACACTCTCAGCCCCAGAAAACCCTATGATAGGTTTGCTTCAGGGCTGCCTTAAGCCAGAAACAACTGGAAGGCACACAACAACATCATGCATGAAAATGGGGTACCTCATAGATATGCATTAAGATTGGTCAGGGAATTATGCTAGGTGTCTTTAAAATTGTTTCCAGGTGATGAAAAAAGGATTTGCTTCCTTTTTTTATTTTTATGACCATTTTATCCATACAACATAAGAGCTGCCACTGAGTCAGAAACCTGCAAGATTTCACAAGGACCTATGCAGCAGTCAAGGAGTTACGATGAATGAAAAACAGTTTTATAGTTTGATTTCTGTTTCCTGCTTCCTTGTGGTAGCACCAAGATTTTCAGAAACCTTTAATTCTTCGTAAAACAGATAGAGGACACTTCATTGCAGTGGTAAGCAGCTGTGCCTTTTCTGTTGATATTTGCCTACAATTCCCATCAGCTTTAGCCAACATATCCAATGATAATGGATCATGGGAACTGTCATTCAAAATCACCCTGAGGTGATTCATCCCCTTCTGCTTTTTTGAGAAAACATATGAAGGTACACTGTAGATATGTACTTTCATTTATTTTCTCAATTTTAAGAGAGTTAGTTTAGTTTGAGTGTTGGATTATAACTCTGAATGGTAGGAATTGAATCCTTGCTCAGCCATGGAAACCCGCTATATATGCAAGTTACACTTTGTGTTAGAGGAAGGCAATGGCCAACATCATCTAAATAAATCTTGCAAAGAAAACCTGGGATGGGCTTACTATAAATCAGAGTAAATGCAGGAGCTTACAACATACAGCAAACATGGAGGAGGCTACAGTGTAGAAGTTGAGTTTTCCATTTAGTGTGGGATAAGCCTTTATTTTATGGAACATTTTTAAAAGGGCAGTGAGAACACGCGAGTCCTACCTAATAAGATACTTCTGAATTCCTCCCAAAAGCACTGTGACTAAAAATATAGAAGTACCTTTTTTAAAAAAAAAAAAAACTGGTTGCAAGTTAGACCATTGAGTAACTCGACTATGTTGTATCTCCCTTCCTTACCATTTTCTTTACCTGAAGAGCTTCAGAGCTAATCTGTCACTTTTGAAGAGATACTGACTGTCTCCATGTCTCTCTGAATTACCCATCATGCTTCAGGAGAACCTAGATTCCTTTTGGAGGGATTTGGAAGATCTTGGCTTCTGGCAAATCAGCGCATCTACCCAATTTGACTTGGGATTTGTCCTCAACCAGTGCATATCTCTAACTGAGATGCATGAGGTGTTATAGGCAGCTTGCTTAATGTATGTTACAGAACAAAAGCTTCCTTGGACCAGTTTCCAGAGGATTTAATCTGCTGTACCAAAACCCATAAAAATGGGTTAAAAATGAATACATTTCCGAGGAGGTAGACAATGGAAGTTTTTTGTTGCTTTCTACAACAGGTTGACATAGCTTTCCTGTGAGATAAGCTTTCTTGGACTAGAATCTGCTTTATTTGATGTATGAGAATGACAAACGTAAACAGTGGTAGCGAAATGTAAAAAAAATAATAATTGGTGAGACATTTATGTTAAAAATCAAATTATGCAAAATCAGCACTAATCTCCATGATTTGGTTTTAATTTTTTTTCTGACTGATCTAGTCCAAATTGATTTTTAAAAACATCTGGTTAAATGTCTGAAATTACAGTGTTTGGGGTTTTTGTCTGTTTGTTTTTGGTTGGGGGAAGGACTGTTCTACATAGATTGGTACCTGAGAGTGCAAAGGCTTGTAGGTGAACTCATACATTTTTTAAATTTGTGGAGAAGTACAGAAATCCACCAAGTACAGCTTGTCATGCACGGTGAGAACAGTTGTACCTGCCAAAGTCCCTTCTTACTTCTACACAGATCTTAATGGAAGACCATGTTGTTGTTTTCACTATAAAGCAAGTCAGAATGACAGTGTTGAAGTCGAGGGACATTATATTAGTTAAGAGCTACAAAATGGACATGTTGATATAATTTGTGATGGGGGATACCTGTGTCATGAACGGTTGAAGGAATCGATGTGGTCACCTTTGCCTCACTGTAACAAGAAGGTTACTGCAGTAACATTAGGTAAAGTACATAGTGTCTTTCTTGAAGGGAAAGTTTTTGTTTACATTGAAACATATGTTTGAACATTGCTATACACGGAATATGAGAGGATGAGCATGATGAGTTTTCCAGATCTTTGCATGAATCTATTTTAAACTTTGGCACTTGGAGAGATACAAAACCATAGTGTGTGTGCACGTACATCTATTAATAAATTGCTCATATTAAAGTCATAATTTTAACATCATTGATAAACATAACAGAAGTACTGTAAAATAAATTAGTTTTCTATACATTTATAATACAGGCATGCCTCAGTTAACAAAACTTCTGACAAAGAAGCTCCTTTTTATGAAGGCTTTTCACGCCCACCCAGGTCTCCTTTTCTTCTCCTCCCCTGTCTAGATGGAGGACTTTTAGCACTGGGAAGGAGGGCTGGAGAAACACAGAATTTCACTGTCAGGTGGCAGCAGCATGTCTGCAGTAACCAGTGAAACATGGCTTGAGTTGAGAATGAGTAGGACTCTGCCCTAGTCAGTCATATTGTAGATGTGCATCTCTGCCTGCAACAGGCAGTGTGAACAGGAGATGCCACCAGAATACCTTACTGAGCATGCACGAACAGCAAAGAAGAGGGAAGAGAGAGGAACAAATAAGCTGGCCATACCAGCTTTCCACAGATTTTTTTTAAACCATAGTTTGGCCACCAAAATGGAAATTGTAAGAAGAGTCAAGGCAGATGAAAGAAAAAGTCATCCGTGGATGCAGTTTGGGAGAAGGTTTCAAGTGGTCTCTAGAAAATTCAATTTAAAAAAAAATAAAAATAAAAATCAAGGCTTACCTGGCCCAGTTGTTTTCATGCTACATGTACATACTGTTAGTTTTTAATAAAAAGCTTGCTGCAACACATTGAACTCCTCTTACAGTGTTTACATATTTATCATATCAACTTCTGGTGTTTACATATTTGTTTAAATTCCACATAAAGGCTGCTAAATTTGCACCTAAACTTACAGCTAATTTTTATACTGTAAAAAATGGAAGTCTTTTCCAGTTCTTTGGTTGTAAATTGAATTTTTTTAAAAAATCTTTTACCTACTACAGTGTAGTGCTGTAGCTTTCTGAAAAGTGACAGTAAGTAAAAATCTGCACTTTAAGAAAGCCTGCATTTTAACATTTTAAGTGTCTCTTTGAAATATGTAAATACAGTTGGCCCTCTGTATTTATAGGGGTTCAGTTCCAGGACCCCCTGTGAATGGCAAAAAATGTGAATGACTGTGTTCCGTATTATTAAATAGTGGCAATATGCACACAAATGATTCAGCGCATTTGTATTCACATCATTGCCATTTTATGTATAGGAGGCGATGCTCTGCAACTGCTGGAACTCACAGATCGGAGGTCACAGGTACAGAGGGCCCACTGTAGATTGTAATACAAAGCATCAGATTCTGCATTCTTCACCTCCTTAAAGTGGGTATGTCGATCTCTGTCAAATACACTGGCACATTTGCCTAACATAGTATGCCAGGAATCCTACTTGTCATGAGCAAGCAGTATGTTGATCCACTTGCTTTATTGCTTCTGCTGCAAAAGGGGTGGCTATACCAAAGGAGGAGAAAGTGTGGCCCGTGGACTGCAGTCTTTTTCTTGGGGTGGCACAGAGGAGTAATTATATTTTGTGGTGTATAACTTGTGGCATATTTAATTTGGATTATTTTGTGCTGCAAATTGTTCCGAATGATTTAGAACCAGGTGAAAATGCAGTCATTTACTTCTTTCACCTCTCCTGCACCCTGCAAGGCTGGAAAAAATCAGCCTGAACAGGGACTGGAAATGATGTGATGTCACTTCTGATTGGCTAACAATGCACTGGAATGGTGCTCTGTGAGTATGCAGAAGTGAAAATTGGTACCTCCGTTCCCTGCAACACTTGCCCATTCCTGGTTTAAACAAACCATGGAGTTTGTCTCCATGGTCAGTATATTGTGTCATCTGGCAGCAGGCAGCTTGCTTCTAGTGTTCATTCCCAACAAATCAGAAAAAGTCAAGAACAAACTCTGGATTATTTCAATTTCTGTGGATTTTTTGTGGGAAAGGAGTTTGCCTGCTGCACTATGACAGCAAAACTACAATTTCAGCAGTGGGAGGTTAGTTTGCTTGCATCAGTTTTGAGCTTCTGGTAGTCAGCTGAGACCAAACTGTTCTGAATGGCCTTTGGTCCTTAAAACCAAGGTTGGCCTTTGGGACAGTTTTAATTGTGTGTGTATGTATCTACTGATGTTTTGATTTGTTTTGAAATAATTTTTAAATCTATTTTCATGATTTGTACATCTTTTCCAGGACCCTTTCGGGCTGAAAGGGATCAAACAAACAAAGTAATTAGCGCATTCCTATTGCAAACAGAAAGACTCAAGTTCTGTGTACCACAAGCTATTTATTCATAAAAAAAAAAAAATTGATTCCCACAGATCCCTTGTGTTGTGGAAATACATCTGTTGAGTTAAAAACTGCTTCTCTATGTAAAATATTAAACCAGGGCAAAACACAGAGAAGCAGTGTTATAAATATGGCACAACTGGTTATTAATTTTCTCTATTATACAGGCTTTGAATACTAATAAAATTTCAATCACAAGTATAGAGGTTAATTTCAGTTCATTATCTTTATGTGATGAAGAACCACAGAGCTGTCAAACTGCTGCCAACCCTTTCTTTTGAAAAATTCTGGGGACTTCATCTTCAAATGTGTGATCTCATTTAGTGTCCTTATGTGTATATATGGAGAAATTACATAGTAATTCTAAATTTTACAGCTTCTTCCTTAAGCAGATTGTGTAATACATAAGTTGGGAAGGAAATGTGACTGGAAATTATTCCTTAATAGTAAAAAGGGGCACACGTGTGCACACACGCACACGCACATAAGCAGATATATTATTTGTTGTAGCTGCATGCTTGTTCAGGAAATAGATCAGCTAGCAAGTTGAAATCTTGGTATAAGTCAGGGGTAGGTAAAATATTACCTTCCAGATATTGTTGAACTGCAGCATCTAGCAACCCAAGTCAGCATAGTCAGGGAAGGATGGTAACTGCTATTCAGCAACATCTAGAGGCCCACATGATTCCAGTCCTGCATTTGTATTGTTCTGCTTTGAAGAACTTTTCTATATTTGATTGTCACATGATGGCTGACTAAAATGGGGTATGGTGGTGACATAATTATAAACAAATTCCGTGCATTTTTATTGTGAAGTACCTGCTTAATTGCTTTTTTTCCCCTTCTTGCCTAGGATATTTTAAATACTTCAAGACAATGTTTGCTCAAAAGTGCTAATGGACATCAACATGGCTTAGTTATTATCTGTTGCTGTATGCTGACAAGAGGCAACTAACTCCGTTTGGAGTAGTATTAAAGTAGCACAGATCTATCAAGATGACAGATCCTATGATGGACTTTTTTGATGATGCCAACCTCTTTAGTGATACCTTAGAAGGTTTGTCAGATGATGCCTTTGTACAAACTGGACCCGTTTCACTTGTTGATGAATTGAACCTGGGTGCAGAGTTTGAGCCTTTACACATTGACTCATTAAACCATGTTCAGGAAACACAAACGCAACAAAAGATGAATGAATTTGAACAACTAAATCAGTATGATTCATTGAAACTACAAGTGAATCAGTCCTTCAACAGTCCAGCTGAAAGTGTTTTGTCACCTCATTCTGAGTTTAATTGTTCACCCATTCATTCCCAAAGCCAAACCAATGGAATGTTTCCTGATGTGGCAGATGGAAGCCCAATGTGGGGACACCAAACTTCTAGCAGTGCTTCTAATCAGAATGGGTCCCCTTTTCACCAAGGACATTCACAGTCTATGCAGCAAAACAAAAGCTTTGTAGCACATCACGATTTTGCCTTATATCAGGCCAGCGAACAGCACCATCCGTGTGCCTCATTGCAGTCACCGCAAAACAGAAATGGCATTAATACAGGAGATGACACTCAGAATCAAACAGAAAATTTTATGGAAATTGATGCTTCTGTTCCACATAGAACCAGTGTCCCCCATCCGCCTCAAGCTGCCAGTCTGTCAAACTCACAACAATCTATCTCTGTTCAGTCATTTTCTCAGACTGTGAATGATTCGCCCCACTTCTGTGGGAATCAAGAAGGAAACTTCGATGGAAACTCTCCAACCATAACACCATGCTCTGTTGTTAGTACACAGTTTTCTCCTCCTTTCTCCTACTCTAGTAATCGCATCTCTCCTACCAGTCTTCTGCAGTCTTCTACAGCTCTTTCTGCCAGTCAGCAAACACATCCGCTCACTGACTTTCCTGGGAATGATACCTTTGCACCTCAAAGAGGGACCAAACAAGGAAATACGGATAGCATCCTTAACTCAAGTACATCATTGAATTCGAATGATTACCATGTGTTGCATTCAACACATTCTCAGGGCAACTTCAGTAGTTCAAAACTACCTGTTGTGAACATTAATTTTTCTACCCCTTCTGGCTCTGGTCCTCAGCTGAGCCATTTCAGTGATCCTATAGAAAGCAATGGCTTTTCATCTTTAGATGAGAACTTGCTTCAACAAGTTGAATCTCAAGCTGAATCGTTTACAGAACTTGATCCAGAAGCTCTCCTTCAGGAAGATCTTCTTCCTCAGTTTGATGAATCTGCATTTGTTCAGGACAGCTCCAGTAATGAGATAGAACATCCTCTGGAACATCATGTTGTCCCCCATGTAACACAGCCCTCTCATTTTGCTCGGAATCAGTCTCAAAACTGCAGTCATCCCTGGTATTCTCCTGGTTCTAACCAACGTCTTCAAGACCGAAAGCGTGTAAATGCTCAGGTATGTAATGTGTTGGGGACAGGATTTTGCTATACTGTGAGTAGTTTATTTTTTAGTTTGCTGTTGGTCAAAATAATCAGTAGCTCAATCATTACAGTGGTGCAAAACCATCTTCCCTCAATGAGGAGCCCTCTCTTCCTGCTTTTATTGTGGGAAGTTAACTAGAGTTATGCTGTTTTTTGCTTTAAAAAAAGAACAGGAAAGATGGAAGCTCAGTTTGGTAGCCTAGTAGAACTTTATGCTCTGTGAGCTTCATTGCTGGATCCCAGCCAGTATTCTATTCCAGTATAAATAGTTTACAACAATATTACAAATATTACAGAAAAAATTATCAAAGTTCCTCAATGTTTTTTTTTTAATTGAGGAACTTTGATAATTTTTTTGTAATGTTTGTAATATTATTATAAGCTATTTATACTGGAATGGAATACTGGCTGGGATCCAGCAATGAAGCTCACAGAGCATAAAGTTCTACCAGGGTACTAAACTGGGCTTCCATCTTGCCTGTCTGGACAACATTCCCTGCTGTGTTCCCTGACTGTGTGCATTACACTGGAAGTCTGGGAAGGTGACTCTTCTTTTTCCCTGCTGCCCAGAAGCAATGCAGGCAGACCCCACCCCTTCAGCCACTACTTTGTTGTTGGGGCAGGGGCAGCACCATGATTGTGTTGTGCTAGGGAGGGAGGTGTTGCATCCAGAGGTTGTAGATAACTTTCCTGCTCAATGTTCATCAAAATATATTGTTGCCGTAAGGGAGAGTTGTACCAGTTTATGTCACCTATAGGATCCCAGCCATTAAATGGCATTATAAATCCTTACTTTAAATCCTTACTCATAGTTATCTTTTTAATTTATTATTTTACACAGAGCATTTATACCCCACGCTTCAGCCAAAAAGGCTCCCAGAGCAGCTTACTTTGCACTCTATATGTCAAGTTTCAGAAAATGCGGTATCCTGACCCATTTTGCAAATATTGATCGTACATTTTCACTTTGATCTGTTTGTGTTTTCAGTTCTGCCAACTGTTGAGCTTTGTGGTGTGAACTGAAGGTAAAAAAAAAAAAAAAAGAGCCTTAAAGCTTTCCAGTGCTGATTTGCTTCAAGTTTCTTCCTTATCTCAAAAACAAAAGGTCTTCAGTAGCTTTACACCGGCTCATAGATAGTGTTATTGTGAAGATCTTTGTGTTTTGTGTGCGTGTCTTTAAGCTGAGTTAGTACATTTGCTTGTATAATACAAAGCAACAAAGGTTCACAATATATACTGTTGATAAAATTGTTTCATCTTTATTTTAGAATTTTTAAGCTTTAGAATTTTGTAACGATGCTTAAAAGCTAATATCTATATTGAAAACACTTTATGAATTGCGGTGTGATTTTTTTTCCAGTGGGCAAAAAATGTCCCTTTGATTTTTAAATTGGTTGTCAATTGTGATAGCTATTTCAGCATAAACTTTCTAAGAGTATTTTTTTGTTTGTTTGACCAGGTAATTGATTGTATTGCTGCATGGTTGTTTTATATTCTTTATTTGGAATACATATGTAGGAAATCTTGAAGGTATGATCCTATGAGGATGTTTTTCTTTTTTTGAGATGCTGGGTTGTTTGTTAAGCAGAACTTCTACTTGCTTAACAAGAATTAATTGCACAGTATTTAGACCTGGCAGGGGAACTCTGCAATCTTGAAGTGTGAAGTCTTTAAGTGATTAAAATGACAGTGTTTAAATAACAAAAATGCTCTTGCTGGTCATCTCGGGGCATAATTACTAGATGGCCTAAGATTTGAAAGTTTATGTTATAGGTGGCAAGGAAATCATTTGAAACATCTGAAGTGATATGTAAGCATAAAATGCTAGTATCGACTACCCATGTTTTCTATTTAAACCCATATTTAAAGTGGCTGTAGCTCCATAAAGCTTTAAGAATTTTTAGTGTCCAAGCTGCTCAGTCATAACTATTATTTTAGTTACATGCTAAGCTGAATGATATTTTAAAATGATTCTCTGTTTACAGCACTTGTATGCTGAACAACACAAACTCTCAGCATGATTTACAGTGAGAATTACAACAGTTAAATACAACCACAAATCTGTTGTAGCATAAAAACTGCAAAAGAGCGTAAAATAATGCAGCTACACTCAGAGTAGCCCAGGATTTTCACAAATATTGAAACTCCAGAAACATTTGGGAGATCTGAAAGTTTCTCAACCAAGTGACATTAGAAAACCTGAGACAATTAAAAAGAAGGACTTTATCTGGTGTTGAACAGATTACAACATGAGTGCCAGGTCAACCTTATTTTGGGAATACACTTCATAATCTGGGATGCTGTACTGATAAGTTCCCCCCTCTCTTCTAGCCACCATCATAAGGGACTCAAAATATAACCTTCTGTTGATGGGTACTGTGATGATTAGTAGGGATCTGTTAAAAGCTGAAATCGCTAACACTGTTTAAAAAGTTAGAGAGACAGGTGCAAGTTTCAAAAAA
The DNA here is from genome assembly GCA_030412105.1 of Cyclura pinguis. Classification (NCBI taxonomy): domain Eukaryota; kingdom Metazoa; phylum Chordata; class Lepidosauria; order Squamata; family Iguanidae; genus Cyclura; species Cyclura pinguis. Next base: position 26,379,359 of record CM059607.1, read on the forward strand.
GCCTACAGCTTTTGGTAAACTGCCCTTAAAATACCAGCAGTTTGCTTTTTCCATTAGCATAATTGTGGAAGAAAGGAAGATAATATTTGCTAAATATGTAAGAAAATCAATGACATTTAGTTTGCTTCGGTTATTATTCAGAGTAATAAAATAATTCCATGGCACCATCTACTGTTGCCATTTTTCAAAATGTCCTATCTTAAATTTTCACCTGCACAAATTGAATCCTTCATTCTTATTAATGTGACAGGCTCAGAAGTCAAAAATGCCAATTCCCCTGGTAATGATTACCAAACTTTTCTGGCCATGGATACCTTACACAGCAATATCATCTTGCAAATCAGCCATTACACAGTAATTGTATTGCAAGACTGTTGATATGCATTTTTATTAACATAATGCTTCTAAAATCCCATGATAGTCCCTGGTGGTGGTTCCTTCTATGTCTGTCTTGTCAGTTCTTTGTTAGCAAAAAGGCTCTGTGTCCTGGATTTGCATGGAATGGCAACTACCAGTGAAATATGATCCTAGCTGTTACTTGGTGTACTGTACTGCAGTCTGCCTAGCACTTTGCCAGGAAACTAAATAACAGAAAGCAGAGTTGTTAACAGTAGCTTTTGCGCTATTGGCTTCATGTGTGCTTACTTCAAGCAAAAGATAAACAGGAAGTGGATTCCAGGAAGCAGTGGGGAGGGAGGTAGTGCGGAATTCATGGGTCATTGCAGTATATAAGGAGTGTATGGTAGAATCAAAGCCAGACTAAACAGAATTGGAAGTGGCTAAATTATTCTACAGATACGTTTTAACAGGGTTTAAAACTGAACTGTGGACTGAATTGAAGAAGTAGTATCTGAAACTTGACAGACTATGATGTCTCATGATAAAAGTAAGTCTTCAGCTCAAATACTCCCCATCCCTCACAGTGAAAAGAATGGAAGTTTTCACTTCTATTTTTGCTTGACTCCTATTTTGCATTTCTTTTGAAAGTTGAACTTTGGTTATTTTTAACCATGGTTTGTTGAAACATTCCAGCTTCTTAAACTGCAGTTTGATGTCACCTTGTCTAAAAAATCACCATGGTTTGTCAGGTCTGGATAAAATGACAAGCTATCCATTTGCTGGAGGAGGAAATGAGAAGGTGGAACATGTGAATTGGACACTCATCATGGGTTATTCCCATAACAATAAAGCATGGTTTATTGTAACTTTAAACCATGATTTGTTGTGACATTTAAAGCAGTTGACAGTTGTCATAGCAACTATCACTGAGTCTTTAGCATTTATATGTCAGTGATAACCTGAACTAAATTTTTGAGCTTGCAATTTCTGACTGTCATTTATAGTCTTTTAAATTTGTTAATAGAAATACACTGTGACTTCAGTAATTTAATTGGATTAATAAGCTATTTGAACAGTTCCTTGATTGTTCTTGCAACTGTTCATGCATATCTTTTTGGTATACTCTTCTTTGTAGCACAAATAGAGCTCCAGCTCATTGTCCAGTGTTTTTCATGTATTACCTTCAAGGTTTTATATTTGATGTAACTGTTTTTGCTATTGGAAAATGTTGTGAAGGTACATTTTTATTAAGAAATATGGCTAAGTGGGTTTGTTTTCATATGAATCCATAAAGAGCAGGCAGTGAGGAAATCCACTTAATGTTGCAAGCAAGTACATGGTTACTCTAGCATTATTTTTGGAGTACTTTGATGACCACTGTTTCATATTGTTGGAGACTTCCCTGTTCACTTCAGTATTCTAGTAGTACTCTGTATGCATAATCCATATTTGAGGTGAGCATCCTGTAATTGTAAATCACATGAGGAAATGCTTGCTTACCTTTAGCTCTGTGTGGATAATAAAGTACTATACAGCTTTAAAATGAAACTATGTGTTCATTTCTTCTTGATATTACTGTTATATGGCATTATAAAATGCAGCCTAGTAATTTAAACCTAGATTGATGTTGTTCATCTTTAGTTTATTAAAATAAAATTGTTCTTTATATCACTGTAGAATTATCCAAAAAAAGTAGAATTCTGTAGACTGGCCTACGTTGACAGTATTATTAATAGACTACTAACCAATTTGTTTGTACACCTCTGTATTGAGCACAATAATTGTAATAATAACAAATATATTCTGAATAATTCTGACAGCTATTTGGTAAATAAGTTCTTTTGACTTACTACATCAGAGTAGGTAGAGAGTAAGCTTGACAACCATTTAAAGAAGAAAAAGGTAAGTAAGGGTTAAGACAAGTAGTAAATGGAGACAGAGATTTAATTATTGATAATTAGTTACGTGGACAAAATGAAGAAAACCACTTAAGTCTGTTTATTTAAATTAAAAGAACCCACTCTTCTTGAAATGAGGATGTCTTCCAACAATTAACAATAGAAATATTGCATTGAAAAATAATGAAGTTACACAATTAACTTTTCTTCAGTTAAAACCTAAGAAACAATAATGATTTAGTTTTTTTCTTTAAGTAAGCAATAACTAGTAATGACTGCTTTGTAGGAAACGAATTCTAAGGAATCAGAGTAAGCACTTTCAAAGAATACATCTTCATTTTTCTCAGTGACACCTGGTGGAGAGCCTGTCTTTCATGGTCTTAAAAGCAGTTGGGCTCATATGGGAGGGGGTCTTGTGAAGGTGTGTATACTTTTTCAAAAAGTATCATCAGTGCCATTACTTCTAAGTGCTATTATACCTAAACAGGTTGTGTGTCTATGACATCCAGTTGAAAAACAGGAAGCTGTAGATCTGAACACTAGCCCCTCACAGATTTCGTTATGCTGCTCTGCAATAGTGGTTACAAAAGGGCTGACAATGATCGCAAATCTTTAATTTTTTGGACATGAATACATCATCCTGATTAGAAAAAGATGAGAAAATGTGATCTTGGCTTTGACGGCCACTTGAAAAATCCATGAGTGGCTCTGAATCCAAGAGAACCCAATGCACCAATAGGAATAGTAAGCATAGAGGGTGTAGGTGGAGCAATAATAGCCTCTAACACTACCTCCTTATTCTAGATTTAGTTTGTTTTTCCTCATTGTACAGCCAAACGTTTTCAGTCCTGAACAGAGGTCTGGAAAATGTGAGAGGGGAAAAAAATGAGCTCGAGTGTATTTCACCATGATTCTTTCTTGTGGATTCATTGCAACTTGAGTGTTCTGCTGTATCAGATTAAGAACCAGTGTTATCCAACAGCCTATCTGCAGCAGCATCCAGACTGGTGCCTCTGAAAAAAACAGTCCTCCTGCATTTATTCATTAAAACTTTTAAATAAATTTTGTTTCTACTCTGCATGTCATATTCTGCAGAAGCGTCCAAAGGGTCTTATGTCAGAAATAAAAGTTGTCAAATGGGCAGAAAATAAAAGCATGGTAATTTTTTTTTAAATAGCAAGTACTGTTTGTTTTAATTCTTCAGTTTGTTGTTACCTTTGTTGTGGTTTATCTGATTAGGATTTGTGTTGACTTGAGCTTGATTTTAGCATGGAAAGCTGAGGTTTAAGGTCAGGATCCTATAGGGGCAAAACCACTGTCAGAACAGACTGCAGTTTGACTCTGTTGCCACTCATGCAGGCAGGTGGGATCTTCAGAGCCTAGGCAGTATGAGAGTGTTAGGTTGGGAAATCATTTGTCGAAAAAGGCCCATACAGTCTCCCAAGCCAGCATTCTCATATTGCCTTGGCTCTAGAGACCCCACAGACCCAGTCATTAAGGAAAGAAGCAGTTGTAGTCACAGCCACCCTGTGTGTGTTGGCCAGTTGACTGATTGGTACATGCCACTGCACTGAAACTGAACAGGACATCAACCCATGTGTTTGCATAAGTAATAGATCTAGCCATAAATAAACAAAACTTTATGGGTTTTAAACATGTTTTAATTTAGCTAGCATGTTACTATTATTGTTAACATAATCATCACCACTATCACACCTGCATCTCACTTCTCTAGAAAAGAATGCTCAGGATGGCTACTAAAAATCATTAAATTAAGTTGAAAACAAGATAGACAATGTTGCTGTTTTTGTTGTTGTAGGCCTTCAGGTCATTTCCAACTTACAGTGACCCTATGGCAAATGTTATCACGGGGTTTCCTGGCAAGATTTGTTCAGAGGGGTTTTTGCCTTTGCCTTCCTCTGAGGATGAGAGTATGACTTCCCCAAGGTTGCTCAGTGGCATTGCATGGCTCAGCAAGGATTCAAACCCTGATCTTCAGAGTTCTGGTTCATCCTTCAAACCACTACACCACACTGGCTCCAAGACAGAGAATAAAATCTTCAGAGTATTCAAAGTCATTAAAATTATCATAATAACCAGTGAGCAACAAAACCATTTAAAAGACCAGTTCAGAGTATCTCCACAGCCTTGTTAAAAGCAATGGAAATGGAAACTGATTATAACTCTGATGGTCGTGTATTTCACAGTATGGAAGAAGCAGAAGAGTGAGGCTTCTTCCATGCGCTCATTAAGTGAGCCTGCAGAGGTGATTGTGATCTCTAGAGTGCCTCTGACAAAGACCAAGTCAGATTCATAATGAGATAGATATTTTCTTAGATGTCTTGGCCGAAAACCATTTGTCATCTTAAAACCAGCACCTGGAAATTAGAACCTGAAAGCAATTGGCAGCTAGTACATATCATTCTGATTAGGGCAATATGATCTTAATACCTTGCTTCAAGAAGTTCGTAGGCAGTTTACAATCCAAAATTTTTATTAAAATATATATAAAAACTATGTACTGCATGACAGCTGTAATTTACAGACACATGGCATATAAAAAGCAAGAGAGAATAGCAAGATCTTGTTTCTTAATATAGATGTGAAATTGTAACAGAACAATATGGAGCCCATGAAAAAAATACCCCAAATTATTGGCTAATTCCATTGCTGAATCCACAAGATGTTCTGTATCAAATGCCACTAATAGTTGTTGAACAGGGTTGGACACATTGTGGCTCTCAAGACTGTTTTTATACCCCTTGGGCCTTCTTGCCCCCACCAAGGCAAAAATAGAGTCAGAAAAAGCTTCCAGGAGCAGTTGTTTTGCATGGAGACAGATTATAGTCTGCCCTCAAACAACCAAACAAAACAAGCAAAAAACTGGAAGCAAGCTTTTTAATTATTTTAAAAAATACATATGCTTGTTTGGGAAGTCTTGGAGGTTGAAAAGGGTGCTGTAGATCCTACAAAGTTGCCTACTTCTAGAAGACTTCTAGTCTAGAAGAATTTTCAGGGAGTTCTTGATCTTTAAAGATTCTGTGCCGGGATTACTAAAGCACACTGTCCCGTGACTGCAGTAGAATCTTTTTTTTAAAAGAAATTGCATCTGCTAAAATTGCCCAATGCTGCATTGCACCTCTTTTTAATTGGAGGTGGAAACCAGCCAGTCTTGTAGCAAAGAAGTGTTATGGTGAGGGGACTAAGTGGTCAAGGAATCGCTGTCGAATGGCCAGAAGGTAGAAAACAGATGCCTTAGTCTTTAAAATTATTTAATTTTAATAATCATATCTATACATAAAGAAGCAAATAAATTGCAGTCAGTATTAACAGTATGGGGTCTAAAACCAGTGACTAGTCCCAGCTAAGGTAGGCTTACTGAATCAGTCGTTGATTGATAAGCCAGTACTTGTAAAGGCTTCTTCATGGTTTCTGTGACTCGCACAGATAGATGGAGAGTTGGGCCTATGGCCATACCACCTTATTCAGGACCAACAATGCTTCCATTTGTGTGAGTTCACAAATGACCACTTGAAGAACCACGATTACAGGTACGCAACTTGTCCTCTGTTGATTCCGTGGGTCTCCTGTAGTGGGGACTAGTTTACGACATATGGCCCACTGCCTGCCAGTTCTCCCAGTGCTTTTTGATAGAGTTGTGAATAGGGGAGAAAGTACACGTCTTAGTTAACAGTTGAGCAGAATCCTGCCTGCTTGCATTTATTTTTGCATCTGTGAGTGAAAGGTCTATACACTTACTTTCTTAGAAATAAAAAAGTCTTTTTTTAAAAAAAGCATGTTTATTAGATAAAGTGTATTAGCTAAAAAAAATCAGGCCCACACAGATCTCTTGTGGCTGTTGACCTGGAAGCAAGTAAAAATGATCTGACTAATTGCAACAAGGACCTAGCTGAGACACTATTAGCAGGAAAGAGATTTCCTCAATCGTGTATGCATCCAAACACCACTGAATCTTAGAAAACAATCCTAAAGCTGCAAGAAGTATAGGTTCACACTGTCAGCAAGCTTGTCCACAGGGCATTTTGCAAATTTGTTGTAGTGTTTGATGCCTGAGGAAGGATTTTTTATCCATTTACTTAGTGGAACAGTTTCATTGGACACACTTGCTTTAGTGCTATGGTACAAACTTTCAGAATGACCTCAGATTTGTCACATATATTTTCCATACACAAGTCCATCTCCTATTGTCTCATCCTCAGTCTCCTGGAAAATCAAGAGAAACAACCCTGCTAGAACACAGGGACAAGACCCATGGTGCTGCTGTATTTATACCCAAGATCAGCCTTCCTTATTACTGGCCATCAATAGATGCGTTTTTGATGGACGCACCTAACTGGTTTTCCACCAGATATCCAGAAAATCTGGCTAGCACTGGTACCCAGTCGTTTGCTGCGAGCGAGCAGTGAAGTCCAGTCTTATGCTGTCATATATGCATTTTCCAAACAGGTATAAGCTTCATCTGACTGAATGAACCAATATAGCAATTAGTTGGGCTTTATGTAAGTTGCTGGACATGTTTTGAAAAAGTAACTTTTAAGCTGTCATTCATTTTGTGACTTCTGTTTTTCCCCCCTTTATAATAATGAAGGTTGATCTCTTATTATATAATTGTAGTTTTCTAGCGCAGACAACCTTGATTTTTGGTGAAGAAGGCCTTATGCAGAATGAGCAAAACATTACAAAAGGTCAGGGTGGAGAAAAAAATAGATTAAAACTATATGACAAACATTTTTTAAAATGTTAGTGCAAAATAGCTTTCGAACAAAGCCACTGTAGTTTTACCTAAAATACTGTTTGTCTTCACTTTCGGAAAAGTAATATTATACTTTGTGAAAGCAAATATCTAAGCATAGAATCTTATGCAGTCCTGGACCTTTTGGGCTTAGATTCTTATTTTGTGTGTCTAGCAATAATACACAGGGATGTGTTTGAATTAGCGTTTATTGGAGTTTGGTGTGTAATTTTGAGCATTCTGTGCATAGAGGTATTATTTCATCTGTAGGAGATGGAGGTGTAAGAGTTAAGTACTGTACCACATATAGGGAAGAACAGTCCATTGAGGGTTAAATTGCAGAGTCTAATGGAATAATAACTGGTAGCACCATCTGCTGGCCTACTTCCGCAGAAGGAGTCAGTATTTTTAACGACATCTCTAATATTCATGCTGATGCATTTTGATGCTTTGTGCATTCATTTCTTTCTGTGTTTCGTTGGAATCTGGCTATCTGCTTACTGCTGTTGTTGAAATTTTACCGTTCCATGGAGGTTGACATTTTTTCCGTGCTGTAGATAAACAGGAGGCTCGTGCTTGTCAAGGAAGGAATATGTTGGTAAATCACAATGTGTATTTGTGGAAGCTTGTGTCTGTCTTGGCTTTTGGCTTGCTAAACAGGCCATTTAGCAATCTTCTTTCAATGGTTTTCTCTTGAGCACTACCTCGGGTGGTGAAAAATCAGAGGGCAAGCCTTTGTCTAATGCCAAAAATGTCTTCAGTGAAGAGGCCAAGAGGAAGGGTAAGTGAAAGCTTGAATGAGTGGGAGGAGGAGGGGTTCTTTGGGCTAAAAGGCTAATGGGATTGAATAACCTTCCTTATTACTGGCTGCTGCTACGGGAGTCGTGCTGTATCGCCATCTTGAGCTTGTTGCTGTTTTCTCGAGTCTTGGTGATTTGTTGTAGCCCGCAGGCCTTGAGGTGGCATTTTACTTTGCTATCATAAGCACTGCTTTCTTCTTGGTGCTGCAGCATTGCTGTTAAGCTTTGATGAGGCACATATAGAAAAATGTATCTAGTGAAGCGAACTGGATTTGGCCTGAAAATGTGTTTGGAAATTCCTGGCTTTCCCCCATGCTGTAGTCAGAGGCACATTTATGGGTGAGAACATTACAGAATTGTTATCTGTTTTTTCCCCCCTTTCTTTTCTGGTCTGTTTGGATAGGAAATTCTTTCCATTCCTTACATTGTGTTTTTTTTTTTAAAGCTGTCCTCCATGGGATCTTAGAGAGGCTGCTATAATCGCTTATGTTAGAATCGGGAATTTCAGTCTGCGTTTAGCAGTAACAACCAAACAAAGGAACTGTTTAACTATTTCCTGTGATCAGTTATAGAGAAATACTAAACAGAAGAATTTTTTGATAGCTAGTTAAAATTATTTTAGGATAGTAGGCTTTGTTTTCCTTTGAAAGCCAATTCTACTTAGATGTCTTGCGTCCGACATTAAAACAATGCTTTATGTACAGCTTATGTTATGACGTTAACTTTTATGTTATGTAAGTTGGTATAATTTGCTGTTGCTTCATCAGCACATGAGTTCTGTACCTTTGATTTTCAAGGTAGATAAATGAGTATAAATCTGTGTCTTTTAATCGTGCATAAAAGTGATTATTTATAATGATTGAGATTTTTCTTGATATTTAAAAAAATACATTTGGGCCGTAACATGTATTGCATATTAAATTATATGGGATAGGATAAAATGAGACTAGCATTAAGAAATTCTATGATTTAAAAAACTTAACATTTTTTATGTAAAGTGTTAAAGGGTGAGTAGGCTTTTAAATATGAAAACATTTACAACAGGAACAAAATACAATAGAAAATACAATCATGAGTAAGGATAAAAAGTAAAATGGAGAATGTGGATAAATGCATTGGGAGCAAGAGTAGTATCGTAGCCCACCCACGTCAGTGCTTGAAGCCTGGAAACAGGACCCTCCCCAAGCACAGCTGCTAATTTAATGGGTGATGTATATCCACCCTCTCTTTTCAAACCATGAAAATCATATAGTAGAGAATCTTTGCAATACATATTTTTAGAATTTAGAGTATACTTCAGTGTTAGTATTAAATTTATAACTTCAAATTACACATTTTTGTTACCACTGCTTTATAAACACAAAGTGCAACTGCTGCCTCTGTTATAATATTGGAAAAGATAATTTAATTTTTTTTTTATATCCCATTTAGATGTCTGTTTCCCTTTCCACCTTTTCATAACACAGGCAAAGACTCTGGCCTAATATAAAGTAATTTTGGTTATGTAAAAGGTAGTAATAGCTGTTCGCCAATTTTTTTTAATTATTTGCTGTCGAGAAAAATGCACAGAAAAGTTTGAAGTGCGATTCTGCACAGTGATAAAGTGTTACCCACTATTTTTATATTGCCTTCAATATAAACTTGTGACAGTATGTCGACATTTTATTTTACTGCATTTGTATGTATGCGTTTAATATTGCTCTGTGTGACTGAGCAGTTCTACCATGCAAATCTGCTAACTGGAGTGGGTCAGGGTGGGATGGAAATGGTTTTCTCTGTTTGAGCTGTGAGAATAGCTAAGCATGTCTTGGTGGCTCCAGTATAACCATAGAAAGCTGTGTGTATGTAGCTGTGTTGTGACTGGTGTTTACACCAGCAGCATACTCTAAAATGGGGCATCCCAGGGGAAGGCCTTGAAGCAGGCTTGGATCTGCTGGATCCAGTCTCCCATCATGTGTTCAAGACACCTTGTGTTTATCCCTCTTGCCTGTATGAGCCTTAAATTGGAGCAAGTACTTTTCTTTCTGTTAAAACAAATAGGAGGGAAATCAAAGGGGAGGGGGAAGCTGGAAAAGAAATATTGAGAGATACCCTCTCTTACCTCCTGGCTGCTATGAATCTGCAGGGTTTTGGAAATGGTAGACGATTCACCACTTTTCACATCCTCCTCCCTCCTCTCCCTAGCTGCAGTGTTAAACAGATAGGTGGGTGTAAGTCCCATTGAGTACAGTTGGGCTAACATCTGACTGAATATGCATAGGGTTGTGCTGCATGGGTGAACTCATATTCATGCATATTTGAGAGTAACTGCTAATGAACATACTGGGACTTGTGTCTTGGTAAAACCTGTGTAGGTGTTCACCATAAATCTTCAATATAAGGTTATGTTCTTGTCTGAGACACATAATCTATTTTTTGCAGCCTCCTTCCACCAAGAAAACAGATGGTTCTGGGACATATACGAAATTACAGAATACCCAGGTGAAATCTGTGACTGAGAAGAAACAGAAAAAAAAAGTGGAATCTGAAAGTAAGCAGGAGAAAGCTAATCGCATAATATCAGAAGCAATAGCAAAAGCAAAAGAAAGAGGGGAGAGAAACATTCCACGAGTAATGAGTCCAGAAAACTTCCCAAGTGTGTCAGCAGAGGGACGAGAAGAAAAGAAGGGCAGAAAAGTTAAATCCAAACCAAAAGACAAAGAAAGCAAAAAGCCCAAAACTGGCTCATCTTCTAAAACTAAAGAGCGAGCAAAAATTGGGTAAGTAGGCTAATATGATATTTTATGGTAGTTTTAACACTGTGACCCTAACCATGCTTATGTGGAAATAACTCCCATTGACTTTGGTGCAACTTACATCCAAGGAAATATAACAATTGCTTTCTTCATTCCTAAGCGTAGTATGGATAAAACAAAATCCCAGGCTTTATGATATTTTTCAGTGAGTAAGTTGTTGGGAGTTCCCCTTTTGGAAGAATGTTGGCATCCTTATTCTTACTGGAACTATCATTTTTAGAGCTCCTAAACAATAATAATTGACTTTAGAATTTTGTTGTACCTTGTATTTGATAGTTTCTTTGTAGTAATACATAAAAATAATTATGTCTTATTTCAAATCCGGAGTGTTTTTAAAGAAATCTGATGTTGTTCCTGCTTTTCCAAGACCTTTCAGAAGCTGAGGAAATTTGCTAAGCCAAACAGTATTCTGAAATGTAATTTTTTCTTTTTCATCAGAACTGATGAATGCTTCCAGGATTGTAGCCAAAATATTGCCACTGAGAGACAGGACAACATACTTATTGGAATCCTGAACTGTGCAAAATTATTTAAAAAAAAAAACGCCCAAGGGGACATCCTCTGGCTTCCCCATAAAAACCCAGTGAGCACTGAGCATGTTCAGTAATCATGGGATGTATATTAACAATTGGAAAAGAAAACTAAAGTAGTTTAGAAAGAATGCACTGGCTGGCTAGCTAATACTCTGAACAGGACCTGTCTTTTCCAGTGGCAGGAGATAATATCCCCAGGTTAATGAAAACCAATTAGGAGCTGGCTTAGGTCATATGTAAGATAGAGTGTGCCTCTGAATGTGTTGCTCTATGAGCAAAGTTTCACTTATTAAAACCAGTGCAATGAATGTATATTGGCTTAAGCATTAAAGCTTTTGCCCTTAAATATTTTTGCTAATGTATAATTTTTCAAATATTTTTGAACAGATTCTACTTGCTACATTTCCTGTTATTTTCATTATGGCAATATTGCCTTTGGTGTAATCTGTGTCTTTAAGATCAGGGATTCTTAATTAGGATTCCCTGCAACTCTAGGCTCTATGAAAGATTGGTAGGTGTCCCGTGGGAGATTGCAATTGGAAAAAAAAATGTTTTTTTGAGCCGTAGATATAATTTGTATTTTAGGGTTCCCAGAAACCTGACAATTAGTTCATGGATTCCTCTAAAGTAAAAAATATTGGAAGATGTTCTTCTAGACCATGCAGATGTGTGCCAAATGCATACTGTCTTTTGTGACTTATTTAAATTGCTATTATGTATATCATATATGTATATATGTTGGCTTACTGCTTAATGACTTATTTACTTTTTCTGGAAAAGCCTTTTAAGAGTCAAATGGGATGGTTTTGACATCTCTCTGGAACTTCTCAATGATGCTTCAGAGTTCTGTTCCATTGTTATTGTTGTTCAAAATAGAAATGAGAATGCTGTATAAATCATTGCAATGCATAGTTACAGTATGATTAGTGAGCTTTGTCCTCTGATCAGGCTTCCAGGTTTGAGCATTTCTTATAGTAACTGAAATATTTGATTCTAGAAGTATACAGAAGGTCTGAAGTCTGCATACCTTAACTTTTAGATCTAGCTATTTTTGTAGCATATATTGAAATCTTTTGCAAGAATTTTATAAGAAATAAATTTTAGTTTGGGATGTTACTAATTTTGTCCATTTAAAAATTGAAAGTAACCATGTCTTTATGATGTTATAAGAAGTAATATATACTTTTGTCTCCTTACTTGCTTCTTTAAATGTGTGTATTTGTTTTGTATGGTACTCTGTGTGGGTATGTATATACAAATACGCACACACATACATATAAACATGGTAGGCAAAAGAGAGTTTCCTTTTAACTATTGTGTAATCTCTTTCAACTGTATCTTCACTGGGTCACCAGAACTCACTATCTTTCCCCAGCACATAGCTGTCCCAACATCAATCTCATAATCTATCTTTAACTTACACATCTAATATAAATTGTAAGCAGCCTCTTGGGTATTCTGCAGCCTCATATTATAGTTTGTCTTTATGAGAATGGGCCTAGGCAAAAGGTAGGCAAAGGGTAACCGTCCGGATGCTGTTGCATTATGACTCCCAGTACCTCTCACCATTGGTTTTGATGGCTAGGGTTGATGGAAGTTTCAGTCCAGCAACATCTACTAGACCACAGGTGGGCTAGGCAGTCTTCATGTTCATTCAGAACTGTTTCTTTTCTCTCATCTCATGTGGCTGCAAAGAAACCAAAAGCTTTTGCTTCTGGTTTTCACTGTCTGAAGTTAAGTGCTTCATTTCAACCCAAAATGAAGAAGTCTTCACTGTGTTTACTAAAATAAACCAAACTCGTGCCTTGGCTTATAAACCTGGCTTCTTTCAATAAAATGTAACCATAGTTTTATAAATAACACTAACTAACTGACTTAATTGGCATGATAGAGAAGGAGAAGGCAGAAGCAACATGTGAACCAAGGGCTTATCTAGTTTAATTTCTGCAGAAATAGATATAGCTGACTTTTTTTTTAATGGTGTTTGTGCTATCTTATTTTCCTACAGTGCTTATTACAGTGTTAGCTATAAATGTTAAGTATGAGAGCAAAAAATAAAGAGAAATTTAAGATAGAATTAGAATCGTCAGTTGAAGCATGAAGTTTAAATATATCTTTTTCAACTAGTGTTGAAGGAGATACTTCATTGCTAGACTGAAGCAACTTGACTAATGTGAGGGATCAAATGGATGGTCCAAGAACCAAGCAGAAAGTCATTTCTAGGGAGGTTAGCCTAAATTGGCAGTACTGAAAAGGGATACAGGAATGAGATGAGCAAGGAAACCAAAGGGAATCCAAGTTGGATTAGAAGCAGGACAGTGCACAAACAGAAGTGTACAAATTAGGGTCTTTGAAGTAGCACACTATAAGTGTTCTACAGACCACGCAAAATGAAAGTTTAAACAGAGCAAGGATGAATTAATTAAAAACAGAAGCTAAAGCAAGGTATGGGCTCCAGATTGTGGCTATTTGGGTGATGTAAGTTGAGTAGAGTAGGCAAATCTGTTTTTCTGAGAAAAATCCAGGTCATAACCTTTCTGGCCAAAGATCTTATAGCTCTTTTGGTATATCTGTCAACCAAATCTTTTTGCGGGAAGAGAAAAGTTCTGATACTATACAAATCTCTCCATAATTTTCTGTCCATAGTTAAAATAATTCTTGATGGTGTGGAGGAATACAAGCCACAATTCACCTCCCCCCCAAACAGTTTCTTTACATATCCAAATTAGTTTTTGGACCCAATAGAAATCTGAACATATGCAGAATTATTTGACTGTGACCATATTGAAATCTGTGGTTGACATTGTCTGCTCATTAAATTGAGCTGTAAGACAGTTAGATGCTGTGAAAGAAATGACATTCCTTTTTTAGAGGATAATAAGCATATTAGTTTATAGAAATTCAAAACTGTTCATATGTATTATTTCAATCCTGAAAACAAATGCTATAAGATAGCCCAGTGTTAGCTCCATTACTGTCTTGCTTAAGACCACATGGTAAATCCATGTTATAAATAAGATTTTAACAGCTACACTTTAACCCCCTATAATGCACACCTAGGTTTTTTTTTAAAGCCCTCTGCTCACTTACGGCATCGACCTTTTCATCTGCACCCCAGAAAAAGGCTGTGCTGGTCGGGGGAGGTTAAAGCAAACTAATTAAGCAGAGAGATGGTAACAAAATGGGTTTATCACATACAACATTCTGTGTTTGCTTGTGCTTTTGAATTGCCACACACCCAGGATTGCCTGTGTGAAGCATTCATGGTTTTGGGCTATATGACCTTCAGGTGCATTTCAGAATTATGAGTCATACGGTTGGCAGGATGAATCATGTGCCATATGGAGGCTTGCCAGAATGGTCTGGCTGCAGCAGCTGTGGTGTGATGAGTAAGGGACAATCTTTCTTTGTTTCTTTCTTTAATGTAAAAGAAAATAATACATAGAAGATCTAGGGATATCAGCTGCTCAAGGGGTATTTTGAGCAGGGTATCAGTGTGCTCACTTTGTCAGCTGATTCATTTTATGATACCATTAATCGGGTCTGTAGGACACTTATAGTGTGCTACTTCAAAGGCCCTAATTTGTACACTTCTGTTTGTGCACTGTCCTGCTTCTAATCCAACTTGCATTCCCTTTGGCTTCCTTGCTCATCTCATTCCTGTATCTCTTAGTGTAAATTCCTTTCTGCAGTCGGATTGTATGCATATTGTGGAGTAAATGTTGTGTATGTGTGTTTGAATCGGCCTTTGATTTCTTGTATGTGAACAGTTTTGTAAACTGGTATCTTCGAGCAATGGTGTTCCAAGTGCTGCTTGTTTTTGAGTACCTAGACTGGATAATGGTAAAAGTTTGGATGTAGCTCTTGCAGGAATTCATCTGAGGTTAGAGAGAAAGGTAAAACTTGTTTAAGAATACGATCATTATACTGTTTGGATGTATTGCTCATAACAGTTATTTTTCTTTAAAAAAAACCCTATAAATAATATTTCCATTATTACATGATGCTGATTTAATTTGCAAAATGTGGTGGCGGTATCCTGCAACTCTTTAGTAAGATTTCAATGTATCTTTCCCCTGCTGGGGGAGGATTCCTTTACTGCCATACAGCATGAATCTGACTCTTTCATCTGATGATGTAACAGGAAATTATGTCAATTTCTGAAGGATTTTCCCACTCAATTTATCATTTATCTACATATGTGCAAAGTTAGCTGTTGTGTGTTTGAAGGAGGCCAAAATTCATTTGATTGACTTGCTGCTCCTTCTGGTATCTAGGATCTAAATCTTGATGACTGCATAATCACCTTAATTTTACAGGGAAGCCCCATTTTACAGTAATAAGTTGGTAACATTAAGAAACAATTTTCTTCAAGGCTTTTGTGATGGTGCTCATCAGGGATCTAATTAGATTTCCTGCTGCTTTTGCCCAGAGCTGACAACTGAGTGTTATGCCATGGGCTTCATTGACTAATAATATATACAACAAATCTTTTACTATAGTAAGCCTTAAGGTTTGCTGATAACAAAGGCTAGGTTTCTGAGGCTATTGTGGTGAGTTTCCTGGGTTGTCATTTATTTTTTGAATGATTTGACATTCAAAACTGATGATTCCTTATTACAACCACCCACATATGACTCTGTTTAATATAGAGATGTAATGAAAAACAGCATTTCAGTGGTGTTGCTCTGGTGATGTAAATAAGAAAAGGGAGCCATCACACAGAACAGGCACCCACCTTATTGGTAAAATTGTCACCTCTTAAAAACTTAGATTGTCTAATCAAGCGTTTGCAGCATTAATACTTAGCTTAGTAAGATTCTTTGTTTTACTGCTGATTTTTGTACTTGCATTTTAATCATACCTAGATTACTAACCACATTTAATTGCAATTAATTTTGTGTACCACCTTGAAGTTTGTTAATAAAGGGCAGAATCTAAACGTCTTCAATAAATAAGGACCTGAATTTTTCAAGAGATCATGAGCCTTTACAGGAATTCTTTCTAGTAAAGAACAAATTAAACTTGGTTATCCACCCTAGTATGTTGGCATGTAGAAAATTTTTACTGTCTTTTGAGAATGTTCCTGTAAAAAAAAAAATCATTTTTAATCTTCATCTGAGAATAAAAAAAGGCTTTCATGAAAAAGTCTAGGCTGTAAAGTGATTGTTTCTAAGAATGCACGCATATACCTATGTTTAATAAGAGAAATGAAAGTGGTCTAGACAACCACTGAGATTTGCTTGAGACCGGATAATCTTAACATTGTTGAGAACCGGATTTTGTCCTAAACATCGTGGTCACAGTTACAGACATTGAATTCATTCACATAGGAAGATCTCTCAGTATGTGTTGCAGATAGTCTCAGTTCTGTGAGGTTTCATCCTTCCAAATCTTTGCAAAGCCTGTTATGGTTGAAGTTCTTATCCTGATTAGTGCCTTTTAAAATCATGCTTCTCTTGCATATGCAGTTTTATACAGTACAATATCATGCATGTACAGTACTGTATACTATGTAGTACCTTACTCAGATGTTTCCAGGTTAGTTGATCTGGAATCTGTACAATCACTTAGATATGGTTTGATGTTCAGGCATTGCAAGATGGCAAATTTCATGTGAGAACAAAATTTGGAAAATACTTTCTGCAAGGCATTGAGTTCAGTCTCCAATATGTGAGGTTATAGAATAGGATTGAAAACTTGTTCAGTTCTGTTCAGCAGCCTGTTGAACTCCAGTTCTTGCCAACAGCAGAAGCATCTGTTGGTTGAAAGCGTCAGGCTATAGGCACAATATCTGGTAGATACTGCAAAATAAACAAAAAGGAAGAATAGGAAAGAAAATGCTATTGAAGATCTACCGTGCTATTATTAATGTAGTGCAGTTTCTGTCCCAAAATGCTGATAGCTGCTTTAGAAGATACTTACTTTGATCCTTTTTGTGGAAAATGTCTGTACCTGTGTTATTGAATCAAATGTCCAAGGGTTGTTTGTACATGGGATTTGTTTGAAAACACTAATGTAAACATGAATTTGGCTTGTGCCTTCCATGTGTAGAATGAAGTAATTGAAGCACACGTTTCCACTGGTGGAACAACGCCTTCAGATATGATGTTACCCCTGTACTTACAATAACAAAGACTGCTTCATATGTTAGAGACCCCTGTGGAAGCTCATATATCTTTTTATGTGACTGCAGTCCCACATGGTAATGTTCCATCCAGGAAATGAAACATTTAAGAGTTGGAGTTCACTCGCCCATCTGTATATAGAGTCTCAGTGCCAATATCACATTTTCATCTCAGCACATTTATGAAGATTGAGTGTACTCCTCCCACATTAGCTATGACATCAGTTTTCTTTGAGGGGCACAAACAGATAATATCATTCTGTAATAGTGCATATAAGGACCTGTCTTAAAATCGTCCATGATCACATCCTGTACAGTTACAGAACAATATCATTTTTATACATGTTACATCTACAAATAAGATTTGATGTTGTTTGCTGGTAAATTTTGTAAGCTCAGTAAATTGCAGCTTAATTGTAGTATTACTCATTATTTGTACCTAGTTGAATGGGTACATCACCTGTGTTAGAATTTCATCTAGTAATTTCTTTAAATATAATAACAGTTAAAATTGTTCCAGTCAGCTCCCATCACTACTCATAATTATCTTCCGATGGCCAGTCATGTTTACTGTTTTTTTGACGTGTAATAATTGCAGTAAATGAATAAGGCCAAAGCTTGGGGAGAGGGGGTTGTGAAATGACAGCAAATTCTATTCTAAAGCAATTCTCTCACTGCTGCATAGTATATAATTATCAAATCTACATTATGTAAAGTGTGCATCTAAGGACATCTCTTTATCTGAATTTGGGTTTGATTGTAATCACATTGTGATTATTTTGAGATTGCATTGAAAAGCAGCAC
The DNA here is from genome assembly GCA_030412105.1 of Cyclura pinguis. Lineage (NCBI taxonomy): Eukaryota > Metazoa > Chordata > Lepidosauria > Squamata > Iguanidae > Cyclura > Cyclura pinguis. The sequence goes on from CM059607.1 coordinate 26,397,408, forward strand.
TTTTCAGATTTTAAATATGGAAAATTATATGTATTTGCAGCCCTCTGATTAAAACTAGATGGAGTTATATTAATATTGCTCCTTGTTCTGTAACCCTTTGAACATAAATTCAGAAATAATTAGCACTGTTGCATTAAGAATTATAATTTCCCTTACAATTCTGTAGTCATTATCAGTTGTTACTGATGAAATGGTTTCTGTATTTCTTTTTTTGAATGTTCAGACTGTCAGCTTGAAATTTGTATAGACATGCTTGATCTGGACCGTGTACAAAAACTGAGAGCATACAGTGTGTGTAAATCTGTTTTTATATTTCTGTAAGTAGTATTTCATGCATTAGATACTACCAGGCACATGGGTAGATTTTTCATCCATACCTGTCTATTTTTCTATTAAAGCAGAATAAAAATTAACTGTATTGCCAGAACAGGCACTGTAGCCTTAGTTTTTGGTACAATACCACAGCAGGATTAGCAGGAAATGTTGAAATACTGTATATTTGATATTAAAATGGAGGTGAGGGGAAGCCTCTGTTTTTACGCACAGGTTTAACATTGTCTTTTGTTTCTAAACAGCAAGCTTATTATTACTCTGGGTAAAAAGCAAAAGAGAAAAAATGAGTCTTCGGATGAAATGTCTGATGCTAAGCAGCCTACTCAGCAATCATTCAAAGATGAGACTTCTCAGGTATTTAAAACTTCCACTTTTAGAAAACATGTTTAAAGCACTGGTTCTTAACCAAAACCTGTGCCCATCACCCTGATACACACAGAACAAAACTTTGCAGATGCTGGTCAAAACGTTATTTCAGTTATATGCCATTCTGTTTTAGAAAAGAAGGTCAAATCGACAAGTTAAAAGGAAGAAATATGCAGAAGAAGTTGAAGGAAAACAGTCTGAAGAGGAAGCCAAAGTATCTGTGAAAATTAAAAAGAGTTCTGCTCCTTTGCCTGCTGAACAGCCTTTACAATTATTTGTGGTAAGCCTACTGTTTTTATGGACTTTACCTCTTGGAGCTCTCTGTACTTTGTTTTAAAGACTATGCATATGCAGCTGGCCTGAAAAAGGCAATATAGGTGCACAGCTACAGACCATTTGCAATTAAATGGTCATCTGTGTTGTGTGGTGTTCTGATTTTGCACTACATTGCTGGCTGCCTGAAGCATCGTCTCTCATGCTGTACGTACATGCCCAGCACGTGACTTCTGTACCTTGACTCAGTCACCTAGCCTACTCAGATGTCATCATCCCAGAGCTGGAAATTTAGAGGTCTTAGGGGTAAAATCCATCGAACCTATGTTTCACATAAGCCTCACTGAAACAGGGAGTAGCTATATATAGAAACAGTGCTTGGCACATTGTATGCCTGGAACCTCCTATGCATAGGTATAGCTCTTTCACTCATGTAGGAATTCATTGGAGCACTTAACTTTTTATATGCTCGGAATAGTACTTTTTCAGAGCTTGCTCCTTCAGTGAAATGAAAAAAAGAGTTTTCTTACCTTAAAGTGCATGCAGGGCTCTCTGTATGGAAGATCTTTTGTGCCACATGTGCTGAGGACACCAAACATTTCGGAAGAAAATCAGCCTGTACTTTATAGATTATAGCAACGCCTTTGACAGTATAGGTCCTGAAAAACTATGAATTGCTCTGAAAGAAAAGAGAATGCTGCAGAATTTGCTTATCATGTTGTATTACCTATACTCTGGACAAGAGGCCACTGTCAGGGCTGAATATGGAGAAACAGAATGCTTTTCAGTGTGCAAGGAGTTGAGATGTGGCTGCATTTTATTACTCTGTTTAAAATATATGCAGGACATATTATATTGGAAGCAGGGTTAGACCTGGAGGAAGCAGATGTGAAAACTAGAGAAAGAAGCATTTAAGATTCGCAGATGACACCATGTTACCAACAGGAAATAGCAAGTATTTGTAATATCTAGTGATGAAAATTAAGAAATAGAATGGAAAAGTATGGTTACAGCTGAATATTAAGGAAATAGAAATAATGACTACAGGTGATTTACATAACTTTGAAGTTTATGACAAAGCCATCAAAATAGTGAAAGATTTTCTGTAGCTTGTCTCAGTCATAATTCAAAATGGAGACTGTAGTAAAGAAGTGAGAAGACTAAGACTGGGAAGGGCAGCTATGAAGGAACGAGAGAAGATCCTCAAGTGTAAAAGTATATTAAATACCAAAGTTGGGATCACCCATGGTATAGTATTATGATTCCTGCCTATGGATGTGACAGCTGGGCAGTGAAGAAAGCTGACAGGAAGAAGACAACTCATTTGAAATGTGGTGCTGGAGGAGAATTCTGTGGATACTGTGGGTTATCAAAACGACAAAGAAATGGTCCCAGAATAAATCAAGACTGGACATTCCCTAAAAGCCACGATGAATAGACTGAGGCATGATGTGTACTTTGGACATGTCTTGAGATGATGTGACTCATTGGAAAAGAGGCTAATTCTTGGCATAGTGGAAGGCGTTAGGGAAAGAGAAAGACCACATTGCATGTGGGTTGATGCAGTCAACAAAGTCATAGCACTGGGTTTTCAAACCTGACCAAGGCTGTTAATAAAAGTCTGTTGGAAGTCTCTCATTCGTGTGTGTGTGTGTGTGTGTGTGTGTGTGTGTGTACCTTCACGTTACCTATCAACTTACGGCAACCCCATGAATTTCATAGGGTTTCTTAGACAAGGAATGTTCAGAGGTGGTTTTTCCAGCCTCAGCGTAAGTTCAAGCCAACTTGATGACACATAACAACAACAAATGCAAAACAATCAATAAATCTAAGTACGTTCTGTTGATGTGTTGAATGTTGTCAGGATTTTTACCTGGATTAATGCTGTTGGCAATAATAATGGAATTGCATTGTGTTGAAAAGTCCTATAGGCAGAGCAGTTTATGTTCCAAGGTGATAAGAATTAATGGAGCCGTAAATATATTGGGTTGTTATTCCTTTTTATATTTCACTCTTTGTTCATTTATCAGATTGCTCATTATCAACTCAACTCCCTATTTCAGACTGCTTTTATGTAATTTACTTTGTTTCCTCTGCTTCTACAGGAGAATCCAAGTGAAGAAGATGCAGCAATTGTAGACAAAATTTTATCTTCCAGAATTATAAAGAAAGAAGTGAGTAAATATAGGAATTAGGGTCTTTGGTTCAAAATTATACATAAATAAATAAATCTTCTAACAGAATATTGTGCACTCTTTTAGATTCCTGGGGGAGTGACAGTGGAAGCAGAGGAATTTTTTGTTAAGTACAAAAACTAGTAAGTATTGCAGTTGATTTTCTATTTAAATTGCAGAACATCTTCTAGTTTGATTCTTCATGCTTAAGTGTGATTCCAAGGGCTGCATGGAAGCAATCTGTTTATACTGTTTGTGCTTTTGTTGAAATTTTTCATAGTGCCAGCAAAGCTTCATTGTTAAGATTTCAAAGCAGATAGGCAGCTTTTGATACAACATAATAGGTTCTGGATCTCTTCCGTACATAGAGAGAGATAACAGCAGTGATTAGCAAGTGGAAATAGGGAGGTGGACTCCTGCTTGTTCCTCAGGGTCACAATTGCTTCTTTGCTTATATGTTTTTTTAGTGACATCTAGTTCTAAAATGAAAATGTGCTGCTTTTATTTTGGCATCTTAACATTTTGGTTTCATTTTAAGCTTCTGTACCAGGAAAATAAATATTCTGAATAAAAACCCATAATATATCACACCCAGCTGCCATGGCTGTGGTCTTGGAGGGAGAGGAGAACAGGCAGTATGTACTGGATTTAATTCCCTCCCGGACTGCCATTCTTCTTTCTTTGTGTGTTGTGTCTCATTTAGGTTGTAAGCCTGAGGGCAAAAAATTTGTCAAATTAACAATTTGTAAGCTGCTTTGGGAGCCTTTTTGGCTAAAAGATGAGATATAAATGCTCTAAATGCATATTAATATTGCTCAGGCCATGTGAAAAAATGCTTATGATAATCTATGTTAGCTGCAGTATGCTAACATACTCTTCTGCACTTTCAGCTCCTACCTCCATTGTGAATGGGCTACAGAACAACAGCTTCTAAAGGATAAACGAATCCAGCAGAAAATCAAGCGTTTCAAGCTGAGGCAAGCACAAAGAGCCCATTTTTTTGCAGATGTGAGTATGTATAAGAAACAAAACAAAACCTTACTTCTGCTAATAAAAATTTTGCTAATGAGAAAGCTACATATATTTCAGCATGTTGTGCTGTTCTAGCTGTTCTGCTTGTGCCTATGTATGTGTGTGTTCTCATTTTATTTTGGCTGTCAGATTTTATCAATGAAATTTTAGATTTAAAAATAGTTAAATACTAATATTTTTCTTCTGCAGTTTTGTCTTATCATGCTGACCATTTTTGTGTTCCCTCTAGTTTGAGATTGCTGGTAAATCTGAAAAAGATAATATTTATCAGTGCTAATTTATATTCTAGAATTCAATCTTGCCACGTTTGTTAGGTCAATTAAATAAATACAAACATACTATAAAAGCATATTTAATTTCAGATGGAGGAAGAACCTTTTAATCCTGATTATATTGAAGTAGATCGGGTGTTAGAAGTCTCCTTTTGTGAAGATAAAGATACCGGAGAGGTATGGATTTGATTAAAAAAGAGTAAGTCATAAATATCACAATCTCTGTCATGATCAAGAAAGTATCTTTAAAGTGCTGTGCACACGCTGCCTGTGTCCATTGTTATATTCAAATCATAATCTTCCCTGAGCTGCAAAAAATACAGCAGAATTTTTAGAATTTAAATAAATAATTAAAATCTTTAATGTATGTTCTGACAAAGACCTGAACATTAAAGGCAAAGGTAAAATGAGGGGGAAGGGGAAAAGCCAACCACAGATGGATCTGAGGAAAGAGTAGTAGAGGAATTCTGAGAATTAGAGTGAAGTACAGATCAGTGCAGTGAAAAATTATTTAACCAGGCATAACTTAGGTATTTAGATAGCACTGATCATACATTTGATTTCAGACTGAGACACAAGGATGAATTGTTCTAGTTCATTTTAACCATCGTGAAAATAATCAAGGGTTGGAGAAAGTGTGGCCCAACAATTCAACATAATGGCATCTTAGAATTCCTCAAGTTAAATGCAAGTCTGATAACTTATTTTTTCCCACCGCAGCCTGTTACTTACTACTTAGTAAAATGGTGCTCACTGCCATATGAAGACAGCACATGGGAGCTGAAAGAAGATGTAGATCAAGGGAAAATAGAAGAGTTTGAACATTTGCAAGCTTTAAGGCCTGATTCAAGGAGATTGGTAAGGGTAAATACAGATAACTAACCATGTATCTGAAAGAAATTGCCAGGAGAGGCATCTGCTTTTCTCCCATTGTATGTCTTGCCTCAGTTGAAAGACAGGTCACCCCAGCTCTTCCATTCAGTGTAAGATAGAGAGGTTACTTGTTTAATTTATTTGTTAAAATGATTATATCCAGCCTCATATTTCGAAATTTCAGGCAAAAGTACAGGCCATTGAAATACATAAGACAATTTAGAACAACTAAACAATGGTTTTAAAAAGTCTGGAAGATGTTGAAGCAGCATACTGAAACAGAAATACAGGAATCTACAGTCACTGGACTACTAAAGCCTTTAACTTAAACTGAAATGATACCAGTTTTAGCACCAAGCAAGGGAGAGGGTGGCATTTCACAGGTGGGGTGCCATGTCAGGGAAGGACATCTCCAGTGTTTCCACACAGTGTGTTGCTCCCACTAGTGGGACATAAAAGGACAGCCTCCCCAGCAGATCTCACTATTTGGTCAGGTATATATTGGGAAAGGCACCCTTCAAACACCAAATTCCCAGTCTATTTAAGGGTTCAAATGTCATGAACCACACCTTGAACACAGACATGAAATGCATTGCCAACCAGTGCAGTTCCTTTGTATCGTGATGTGACTTCTCCATGGTGTTGTTCTCAAAAGCCTAGCTCACACATTTTGCACTGTAGACTGTATTATCTCAATCTGAAAAAAAACAGGAAGTTGTTAGTGAATGAACTGCTCTGGCCAGATTTCCTTTTTACAGGAAAGGCTGTAGCTGCAGACCAGCTGAAACTGGCCTCAGGCATTCCGAGTCACAGAATATGCTTGAGCGTTCCTGTGACAGAAGTAGACCAAAAAGTACTCCCAATTTAGACACCTGCACCTTCAAAGAGGAAGTGTAATCTCATCCAGGTCAGCTCATTTACCCAATTCCTGGAGTTGGGGACCACCAATCCACACACCTTCCATCATTTGGGGGTTCCACTTCAGGTTTTTTGGAACTTAACGCATGCATTACATCACCTAGACCCTGATCCAGCAGCTACATAGGCTAATCTGACTCTGATGACAAGGAGCAGTAGAGCAGTAGAGTTAGATATCTCCCATATACAGATGATACCCAACTCCAAAACTTGTCATGAGCTCACCTAGCAGTTTCATATAAATGTTGAACAGCATGGGGGGATGGGATGAAACCATATGGTACCCTATATCTTAAAAGCCACAGTGCCACTCTCTTAAACAGTTCCCTGTTTTTTGAAGGTGAGTATGCAGTATAGTTATAGAATCTGTGCTTGTCACTGAGTGAGGATGAAAGATGAAACAATTTATTTGCTCTATTTATTTGAAATATGTATCTGTATACTGCAGTTAATGTATTTTACAAGTGCAGTTACTCAAGAATATATGGTGTACAAAATAGGAACTGGATGTCATTCTGTAAAACATCAGAAGCAAAGCAGTCACAATCGAAAAGTTTTGTCTCGCCCTAACATTGACTGAATAACTTTTATATATCAATAGATTAGTTTCATCCATAGTGAGATTTTATACATAACTAATTTATCTATTAGATGTGAAAAACTAAGGTAGTTTTCTGTCATGCATCAACTCCTCTCTTTCCTTCAAAATCCCACATCTCTTTACCCTTTTTTTTTAATGGAAAGAGTGGCAGATGTCTCATTTTTCGAATTTTATTTCTAAGGAACGACCTCCCCCTAATTCATGGAAGAAGATAGAACAGTCCAGGGAATATAAAAATGGCAATCAACTCAGGGAATACCAGCTGGAAGGGCTCAACTGGCTCCTCTTCAATTGGTATAATAGGTATGTGCTCTGCTTTTGAAGGATGAGGCTGTCAGTCATGATGAGTGTATATTTCCTTCTGTATGAGAGGCCACGTGGCTCTGTATGTCAGTTCCGGGGAGGATGAGCAGAGTGGAAAGGTGAATATTGTTGCACTGCTGCTTGTGAGCTTCTGCAAGGCCAGGGTGTGAAGAGAGTGCTGGACTAGATAGGCCTTTGATCTGACCCATTATAGCTTTTCTTATGTTCTTAGCAGAACATAATAGTTTTGATGGTATCATTGCCTAAATGAGATAGATGGAAATAAAAACAAATAAACCAGTTAATAATGTAATCAAACATTATTAGCTCTTTTGTATTATTTTTTAAAAGCGAATCTATATGATATGTGAGTGGTTGTTAACATTTGGCTTTCCAGATATTCTGGACTTCAGCTGCCAGAATCCTTTATCTTGGGCTATACTGGCTGGGGCTTCTGGGATCTGGTTCAAAATATCAGAGGTTAGGGCCAGATGTCATGTGTAATGGTAAAGGAAGAAGGATTACCAGGAAATAGTTCTTTCAAGGAAGACAGGCCTTTTCTGCTGGAATCACAATAAGAAAAATCATAGTTGTAGTTCCTATGCCCTAGGAGAACAATGAAAGGAGGAAGTCTTTTGTAATTGCTTTCATTTAGCTCTTCATATGCTTGAGTAAGGGCTAGAGTTCTTGCAACAGAGACAACTGGTATCTTCAAGTCTTTGTTACACTTCATGATCTAAAGTCATCGTGAATTTTTGTCTCTTTGTAAACCTGCTAACAAATGATTTTGTGTTTCCAGGCAAAACTGCATTTTAGCAGATGAAATGGGTCTTGGCAAAACCATCCAATCAATAACATTCCTTTATGAAATCCTTCTGACTGGTATAAGAGGACCCTTCCTGATCATAGCTCCACTTTCCACCATAGCCAACTGGGAAAGAGAGTTTCGCACATGGACTGATCTTAATGTAGTGGTATACCATGGGAGCATGATTAGCAGACAGATGATACAGCAGTATGAGATGTATTTCAGGGACTCACAGGTAATATTCTTTATTGGATTTTAAGTAATAAACTATTATAAACAAGACAGATTAATTTGTATGCATGGTGCTTGTCATTCTTTTTGGGACATGTTATTTTTATCTGAAAATCAGCCATTACCTGCACTGCTGCATATCTCATCATAGCAAAATAAAATTTGGCAACCTGAGACTTTTCAATCATGGTGGCTGTATACATGTGAAGATAGTTAGGTTTTTGTGTCTTGTTTTGGGTATATTTTTTGAAAAATTCTACTTCATTGTTCATTCTGTGTTGTTCCAGCATGCATGGTAGAACAGCACCGCTTTGGTGTATGACTTTCTAAGAGCTGGCCAAGATATTTTCCATATCCATGCTCTGTTCACACATCCAAAAAGCATTGCAATTATCCTGGCATAACTTTTACCTAGAGATATTAATCAAGAATGGATGGTTTTGCAATATTGTGACAAATAGCGTTATGTTCATTTGCTCTCTTCTAGGGCCGAATCATTAGAGGTACATACAAGTTCCAGGCCATAATAACCACTTTTGAAATGATTCTTGGTGGCTGTCCAGAACTCAATGCAATTGAATGGCGGTGTATTATTATTGATGAAGCACATAGATTGAAGAACAAAAACTGCAAACTTTTAGAAGGACTCAAACTTATGAATCTTGTGAGTATCTACTCAGTTTCCTGAAATAATGAGATATGACTCTTTTTCTTGTAATGTGAATGAATAGAGGAATTACAGGAAATTAGATTGTTAAAGTGACAATATATACAGAATTTTTTCCCCCAAAACTATAGATTTGATCTCTGCCTTGAGATCTCTGCACTATCGTGCAGTTCCTCCTTTCCACCTGAATCTGCATGGCTGATAGAGTGATTTGCAATTATTTTTTTAAATATTCCCTCACCCCGATATGCGTGTGTGTGTGTGTGTGTGTGTGTGTGTGTGTGTATGTGGCTTACGAAACAGGGCAAGGGAGTATTTCTACTTACCCTTTTTTTTTTTTTGGCTACTAATTTTATAGTAATACCTTTGATGAAATCATGTCTTGCAAAATGGCCTAGCTTCTTCTGTACTGTAAATCCTTTAAGTGTGTACCTGATGTTCACAGCATGTCATTTATTTTGTTGTTTGCATTCCAAACGTATGTTGTAATATTTGTCTCTTAATTTTAAGGTTGAGATTGAAATCCATTAAAAACAATGGAAGAACTTTAATTCTAATAAAATGTAATGTCTTAAAGGTCTGTTTGCTGACGTTATTTATTGATTGGTATACATGTGCTGTCTTTACACTTCCTGTGAAAGTTCCAAGAGTATATATAACTTCTTACCAGCTGTATGTTAGCAATATAAAGTAAAATTTGCATCTTCCACAGGAGCACAAAGTACTATTGACAGGCACACCACTGCAAAATACAGTTGAAGAACTTTTCAGCCTTCTTCACTTCCTTGAACCATTACGTTTCCCAGCAGAATCTACATTCATGCAGGAATTTGGAGACCTTAAAACAGAGGAGCAGGTATTTAAACTTTGTAAACAGATTTCAGGATGCATAGCATAACACATTCAAAAACTGTAACTCAGTGGGTTGTTTATCATTACAAGGTAAACATCTCAATTCATAACAGTAAATTAGGGATTCCCAGTTGAAGAAGTTCCATGGCAATTTGAATTTTTCGTTTTGGCTTTGTTTTCTTTTATCTGTCAGTAGTAAAAAAAAAATAAAAAATAGTGCTGCATTTCACTGTGAATGCAATAGAATAATAAAGAAAATCTTTTGGAGAAGAGTATGTAAATCTTGTACACAATATGCATTTGTACTTGTGAAGAATTGTAGCTAATTCATGAAGGATAACAGTGTTGGCCATGATCCAAAGAGCTACTTAAAGTGCATGCAGGAATTTTGGCAAAACATAAGGGGGTGCAGGAGTTTTTGTGTTTTTTTTAACTGTGTTTCTTTAGATGACAAACCTCCATAACATCAAAAGCTTCTTTTGAAACTTTCAATGTCAAAAAAGCTGTTTTTGATGTTATGGAGGTTTGTAAGTTTCAGCTGCTGTTCACGAAATGCAAGGCTAAACCATGTGCAGAATTCATGATACAGATCTTTGGCTCTTGCCTTCCTTTGAGTAGGAGTTATCTGCATGTCTCATCTCTCAAGACTTCAGATGCTTCTTCTTACATTTTCTAAAAGTATAAAGGAGTCCATCTAAAGGGAAAATAATTATGACTCTGTAACAGTGCAACATTATGGCCAAGAAGCTGCATTGTATATGTGGGGTTTAACACTTTGCGTATGTGGCTCCATTAGGATGCCTTATGATCCTGCAGCAGGTAGCATCCCTAGTGGAAGAGCGCACCCTCATAGGCATGTAGTGGGTAGGAGTTGGGTATCCATGCAATAGGCAACTGCAGTTTTATAGCTGGATAATGAGAAAATATGCTTCCCAGATCCCCACCGAGTGCATACTTGGTGACAATCTGGAAATGGTGATATCTGTTTCATTATCTAGATGTAAAACTGCAGCTTACTCAGTGGAGAGAGAGGAAACTGAGGTCTGTTTGCATCACCAGGCTCCAGTACTGCAGCTGGCCACTACTTGGGGACCCCCCGTCCTCCCTGAACCACTAAATGACCATAGTGTACACTCTCCACTCGGGATATTGCTTTTCTGTGGTGGAGGGGAAGGTTTGGAGGAAAATAGTTGATACCTCCTTCCACCTCCTCCGTAAAATGGCATGCTGGTGTCAGGTTATGCCATTGTATATCACCAAAAGGTTACCAGTGTTTTTGTCAAGAAACACTATGATGAATTTAAAAAGCTTCTAAAGCGTTGATACACACCACCATTTAAATGTCAGTCTCTTTTTCTTACTTAGGGTCAAGCTAACTCAGGTTCAAGCATATTGAAGCATTACAAAAGCTTGTGGACAGTTCTGCTTAGATAGGGTCCTAGCCAGTTTCTTTTTTTTTTTAATTCCATATAGGTGCAAAAGCTGCAAGCTATCCTTAAACCAATGATGCTGAGAAGATTAAAAGAAGATGTAGAGAAGAAGTTGGCTCCGAAAGAAGAAACTATTATTGAAGTGGAGTTAACAAACATCCAGAAAAAATATTATCGAGCTATTTTAGAGAAAAACTTTGCATTTTTGTCAAAAGGAGCAGGGCAAGCCAATGTACCCAATTTAGTCAACACTATGATGGAACTCAGGAAATGCTGCAATCATCCATATCTTATCAAAGGTAAACGTGAAAACATTGAAGTAAATCCAGTTTTATTTTTAGCTAGATTAATCCTCTTGAAATGAATGGGACCTGAAAGTCGCCACTTATTTGAGCCGTGTCTATATCAGTGGATTCCTCTAGTTGGGATTAAAATTGGGTTCAGTCCATAATATGTTAGCCATTTCAGGGCTTGTTGATGTGTCATAAAGCACTTCTGACTTTGGCAGAGTTATAATTACGATTAATTTGATCAGGGTAGCTATTAGCATAGACAACAACTACAGCACATAATGTGTTATGGTAGATTTTAGGGGAAAACTCCTTTTTATATTTTTAAATTGTCCATAAATGTTTTATGAATTGAGCTTCTACTCCAAATAATAGTATATAATAAATGTTAGCATTGGAAGTGTCAAGGGGGGCTAACTGCAAGTAGACGAGAATCTGACCGTAAATGTATCATAATGCAATTTGTGGAGTAGACAGTCATGTCATAAAGCTGTAGAGTTTAGGTCAAAATTGTATAAAATATGACTGTATTTCTGAAGAGGAAGCAAAGTGCATACATTTTATATTATATGCTGTATCTGACAGGTGCTGAGGAAAAAATCTTAGGAGAGTTTAGGGAGACCTACAATCCATCTGCTCCTGATTTCCATCTTCAAGCAATGATCCATTCTGCTGGGAAGCTGGTTCTCATTGATAAACTTCTTCCAAAAATGAAAGCAGGAGGCCATAAGGTGCTTATCTTCTCCCAGATGGTTCGCTGTCTTGATATCCTCGAAGATTATCTTATACATAAAAGGTATGATGTTGTTCATATGACAGATGCCAGTGTTAATGGCATATTTAGTGCATTCTATTGAGCTTGATTCACGTATTGAGCTATGACTATCCAAGCTCTGAGAATTCAAGCATGTATGAGCTCCCCTTTAAATAATAAGTTGAACACTTCACTGCAGTATAGTTGGTATTTCATTCCTACCACAGCAGAGCCGTAAGCTCAAATTTTAGGTAACAATACTGAATGAATTTTTAAATAGATATTCTAGTGGACTGTAATAATACAGTTACCCTCATATGTCAGGTAGGTGGAAAACACAAATACTTGTATACAATTGCAATATATATTTCTGAACATTAACATCTGACATGGCTGAAACATGTTGCTATGTTTTGATAACACACTCATTTTTCTTTTCTTTTTACAACTAACTATTTGGAAATTTAGTAACTGTAACACATGTAGATACTATCTTCAGGGTTGATGTCTTTAATCATTATGCCTGCTATAAGTTTTCTAATATTTCAGTAGAGGTTGTACAAAAGAGTATAGAACTTCCTAAGCTCTAATGTAACACAAGTACAGATGGAATTTCCTCCTGAAAAGCCCTGAAAGTGAACTTGCTTGACACTGCCTTTGATTGGAATTGTCAAAGCTGATACATTGCTGTATGTTGCAAAATGCATAACCGGAGGAGCATGGCTGCTTGCCAAACGCCTACAGGCTATCAGATTATCTACTGTGCAGCTTTATGGCAGATTAGTGGTAAAGAAAACCTATGGCAAGTCTAACCAGCAAATGAATGAAAACACTGCATTTTAACCTACTTATCATACACACACAACTGTTAATATACTAGGAGAGGCAGTTTCATGTGTGTGTACTTATACATATGTATGCGTCTATGTATGTGTGTGTATGTATACGCCAGGACTAATATGATACTTATTATACAAATATTAACACTTAATTCTAATACACTTGGAGCAATGTGTATAGAACAATATTTATGCACATTCTGAAAGAAATTGGGCTTATTAGAATGTGCATATTTTGCAGCACAGTTATATATCCTTACTCAGAAGAAAACCCCCAACAGGGGGAAGTAGAGGAAGCAAGTGCGACTTACTTCCAGACATATAAGATTACAACCTAAGTAATTATGGGTTTTTTTCATAATTGAAATTATAATTTACAGTAAGATACATCTCTTCCTAAAACTGATTTCTTGATCAGACAAGAAACAACCGCTTACTTTCTCTGCTTATAACACTACCTGAACATTTCTCTGAGAAATGAGAGTGTAACGCTTTGTGTATGCATCAATTTATTGTCCTTTTGTTACCAAAAAATCTCCTGGAATTCATTATTTGTAATAGTCTTTCTGTGACAAATGCGGTTTTGAAAATGATATTTTGCAAAACTGGCAATTACCTGAATCTATGAATCTATGAATGTCTTAGGTGCAAAATCAAAGTACAGGTTTTAAATGCTTGCATGTTTTTGTTGGAAGAGTTTAAATTTTGTCTGTTATACAATGTCAGTGTAAGTTACCTCAAGTATCCATGTCAAATACCTAACATCCAAGGAAGTAGTTCTGAAGTGGGCAGGGATGAGGTTTCATATACTTAACTGCCATCAATGGATGTAGTTAGTCTTGGAGAGCACAAATGGTTTTGCATGTTTGCCTGAAAGTTGATTGGAGATTTTTAACTCACTTGGGAGGGGATGTGTGAATGTCTTTTGAAACCTGACAGTAATATTATGGCATCTGGCTGCCTATGAGTTGCTTTGATCAACACAGTAATACTCACATATTAGGTAAATTCTGAGCATTTACTTTAATAGTTTCCTTTTACAATTCAAAGGTACCTGTATGAACGCATTGATGGAAGAGTAAGAGGAAACCTGCGGCAGGCTGCTATTGACCGATTTAGCAAGCCAGACTCTGATCGATTTGTTTTCCTTCTCTGTACCAGAGCTGGTGGATTGGGCATTAATTTGACTGCAGCTGATACTTGTATAATTTTTGATTCAGACTGGAATCCTCAGAATGATTTGCAGGTAAATTTACTTGATCAAATAAGTTTCCTGCTGTTGGGCGTGTTTGCAGCAAGCAGGTATGAACAAGTAGGATTGCATGAAAGTGCTTGTGAGCTAAACAGGTCATATAAGGATAGACTTTCAAGCTAGGGTGTGTACAGGCCATTTCAGGCTTTATGAATAAACAGCCGTTAAAGCAGATAGCTACTGAGTGAGGGCTGTCAGCTGTCAGGGACTGGGGGAACTTATTGGTTACCTGGGGGATATTGGAGAGCCACAAGTGCCTGCAGGTTTTATTATTTTATACCACTCACTCCCAATTCCCACACACATCATCTGGGGAATCAGAATTTTGCCATGTTTTGAGGTTTCCGTGGGTCATTTTAGTCTAGGAATGGACTTTAAAAAATGAAATGGGGGCTGCAGGGTTCTGGGGGCCTAAAATGGCTTTATGAGGGGCAACATATTAGTAACATATTCATATTATTTTGCCTTTTTCACAGTCTGGGACTAAAGGTGGCTTACAGCTGTCAAAAGCAACATAGCTAAAAGTATATCAAATACAAAAGTTAAAAATATTATTCAAGTTAAAAATATCATTAATACAAAAGTTTAAAATATCAGTAAAATAGCTCGTTGATTACATTTTCTCCAACTCTCAAATAAATTTGCTGTTGCAGTAGAATCTACTAATTTTGGTTGCCCTTTGTGTTTGGTTGTCCCTTCTCCAAGAGAAATGAGGTCTTGTTCCTGTCTTCACAACACATTTCTGATAATCCCTTTGCAGGCTTGTCTCTGCCACTGTAGAGCCAAAGTGAGCCTGCATCCTTTATCCAACTCCAGACTAGGGGGAGAAAGCAGGTCTTTGTGGATTTGTCTCTGTGCTAGCTAGATAATCTGAGTTTTTTGCAAACCCAGAACAGAAACAAATCACAGCCTTTCTTTAACTCAGTTTCTGGTGTATTCCTTTGCAGCTCCAGGGTTGAGAGGAAGCTTGAAGATTTTCAAGCTTGCCAGAAGGGCAAGTTTCAGCAGGGCTTAATGTATTGAAAATGTTTTTACTTTATAGCTTAATTTTATTTATTATGGACTGTACAACATTAGTCCTACCTAGTACTGAATCATTGAAATCAGTTCCCACTTCTAGGTAGATCTGATGTTGGATTTAGCCCATTTTGTTATTCAAAGGTCAATTTTTATAGTGCTATAGGAGTTTTTAAGAATTAGTCTACTGTTATAACATTTTTACCTGATGTAACTGATTAATTTTATACCTTTTTCTTAGGCCCAAGCTCGATGCCATAGGATTGGTCAAAACAAAGCAGTAAAAGTCTACAGACTGATTACTCGGAATTCTTATGAAAGAGAAATGTTTGACAGAGCAAGTTTGAAGCTTGGCTTGGATAAGGCTGTCTTACAGAGCATGAGTGGAAGAGAAAATAGTGTTGGTGGTGTATGTACTCTTCCTTTCCCCTTCCCTCCATAATTTCATTCAAGAAGTGGGGTTCTGAAAAGAAAAAGAGACCCATATAGTCATTACTATTTTTGCAGACGTTATTCTAAAGAAGAAGAAAGAATCTTAAAAACTTGTCTTGAATAAAATCCTAGAGCTTTACCCAGCTCTCTGTTTTCCCATCACACCCTAGAGCCTTGTTCCTGTTGAAGCCAGCTTATTTGAATAGGCATATGGTTGTGTTAGAAATAGCATAAGTGTGTTTAGGACTTTGAATTCTGTTGCTGGGTGCATGACTTGAGGGCAGGTCTGCAAAATACAGCTTAGGAATCATTGATTACACACTGAAAAGAAAATAGAAAAGAAACAAAGAGATGTCAATACTTATAGAACTGCAAACTAACAAATTCTATATTTTTTAAAAATGGAATAATGTAATCATGCTTTTGAATACTTCTGTTAAATAGTTTTACATTAAAGAGTGCATGAGACTGAGCATTAAACTGTAGTGCTTATATAATGAAAACAAAGTACACAACTATTCCATGAGCATTCTTTTTCAAACTCTCACGTACACAGATTCAGCAACTATCCAAAAAAGAAATAGAGGATTTGCTTCGAAGAGGTGCATATGGTGCCATAATGGATGAAGAGGATGAGGGGTCTAAATTCTGTGAAGAAGACATTGATCAGATACTACAACGTCGCACAAAAACTATCACAATTGAATCTGAGGGAAGGGGTTCCACATTTGCTAAGGTACTTAACAGTTTGTGACTAGCTCACATTTTATTTTTAGCACATTAATACTCACTCTGTTGCAGAAAGTTTTGTTTAAATTTGTGTCACTTGTTCCAGCCTCTTTAGCACCACCACTGAAAGAAATAGCTGACTGCCATAGTTACTTTCAGTATGTCTGGTGTTACTGTTTGGTGAGACAGTGTGCTGTGTAATTTACCTTCCCTTAAATAGAATTCATGTTTTAGTGACATTTGTCTGTTGTTACAGGCTAGTTTTGTTGCATCTGGAAACAGGACAGACATTTCTTTAGATGACCCCAACTTCTGGCAGAAGTGGGCCAAAAAAGCTGAAATAGACATAGATGCTCTCAGTGGTAGAGTAAGTATGCGTGTGCACATGTGTAGCATTAAACTTGCAAGTTGAATGTTCTTCCATTTAATGGTCCTAGTCAGCTTTTTAATAAGTTAAGGTTTATCACTGTAGCTTTTATGACCAAATTTTGACTACTGTTAAACCAAGTTAGTTTCTTTGGATAGCAGTATCATAACCAAAATACCCTACACTTTATAGTTCTGTTTGCCATGCTGTTTATGCAGCCGACATATCGTTTCCATCAAACATTTGCATGCTTTTGGTGCTTTGAAATTTCTGGAACTTTATATTTTCTGAGGGATGGCACAAATTAAAGAGACAGCAGGACTGATCTAATAAAGCTGTGTATGGTTTATTTATAACCATAAGGCTGAAAAGAGTTGAGTATAATATATTTAAACCACCTATCTTTGTTTTCTGGAGCAGAGACTCTCAAACTGTGTTGCAAGTATAAATCTATTTCTTGTAACTTGAAAAAGAAACACTTGACTATTGCTTTACGCAGCAGTTATGGCCTGTCCACCTGCTTTCCTCATTCCTTTGCCTCTGAGAACTACTCTATTTGCTGGCATATAAGACTCACTTTTTTCCCCCAATAATACTGTTTGAAAATGGGGTGTGTGTTATACACCAGTGTGTCTTGTACACCAGCAAATAGTATTTGCTGATGTGTAAATGGGGTGTGTCTTATATGCCGGTGTGTCTTATATGCCACCAAATACGATATCAGGAATCTTCTCTCTTGCCTAGCGTATGTATTCTCCTGCTTCTAGTCAAAGATCAGGCATGGAACACCAAGGAATGATCAGAAGAAGATCTTGTTCTTACTGATGGAATTAAGCTGTTTGATGATTGAGGGAGGAGTCAAAGATGAGGAAAAATTAAATTAAAGTTAATGTTTATTAAGAATATAAATTAAATATGAACAAAAAGAAAGGGATTTCACAGAATAAGCAGCATGCAAAACTAAAATGTTGCTGAGATTACATACGAAATCCATGCTGATCTGTGGAAAAGGGTAAACATGAAAAAGCCGAAGAATGTTTATCACCCATATGTAATCATTTTTGAAATAAATTAATTCCCCTCTTTTCTCCAGGGATAGGAATCCTATGGCCCTCCAGATGTTACTGAAGTAAAACTCCCATGGCCAGCGTAGCTAAAGGGAGGAAATCTGGGAGCTGCAGTCTGGTTGCATCTGGGGGCTCCATAGTGCTCACCCCGCTTAAGTTCCCTTGATTGTTTCAATTGACAATGCCAACATTTAAACAATTACAGTCAGCTTTCCACTTCTGCGAGCTTAGGGGCATAAGACCTCTGCGAAAGTGGAAAACCACAAATAAAAATAAAAATCATGAATGCTATTTTTTTCCCGTTAAATCTTCTCTGGGAATCTCTATGTCCCCCGGCACATTTCTGTGGTCACCTTCTGGTGGGAGTGGACAATAGAGTTACACTGGAGGGCCTAGCAATGCCTAGAAAAGTGTTATCTCTAGGGCAATTTCTGCAGTACACTGTTATAGCGCTATTATTCCACTTTTAACATCCTGTGGAATCCTAGGGTTTGCAATTTAGGGAGGCACATGTATAATTCTCAGCCAGAGAGCTCATTGGCCTCAGTAAACTACAAACCCCAGAACTCCACAGGATGTTCAAACTGGAATAATAGCACTATAACACTGTAGGGCAGAAATGGCCTAGGAATCTGTAGGCAGATCATAGAATTGCTCTGGAGGACCTAGAGATTCCTAGAGAGAACATGTTTTTTCCATGGCAGAGGCAACTACAGTAAGAATTTTCTAAATAAATAAAATAAAATAATGTGGGAATAATGAAATCTGTGAATACTGAGCCTGCAAAAGTGGAGGGCTGGCTGTATGCTGTATTGTTAAAGATTGCCTACCAATAAAGCTTTTAGATTCAATTTATATTACTGATATTCTTACTAGAATGTAAATTTCTACCGTCTGTGATCAACTCTTTTTTTTTTTATCAAGGGATGATACATTGTTTAGCAAAGCATGGGTCATAATTTTGTTTTCCTAAAAGGTCTGTTTTTATCTGCAAAACCATTATATCCCATAATATCTCTTTTTATATTTTTATGCATTTTGCCTATCTTCAACCTTGGGTTATTTTTTTTTCCTCACAAGCAAAAAATAGAAATCATACATCATTTTAATTTTTCAGTAAACAAATCAGTGGATGTAGATTTTATCCTACACAGGTTATAGGCCCTCTGGCTACATTCTTGCTATCTTAACAGACTTTGATTATTTAATTTTGTTATTTAATTCTGTTCTCCTAATTATTGTTTATATTTTATAGAACAGCCTGGTTATTGACACTCCCAGAATTAGAAAGCAGACAAGACCTTTTAGTGCCACAAAGGATGAACTTGCTGAGTTATCTGACATTGAAAGTGAAGGGGATGAAAAGCCAAAACTTCGGAGGCCTTGTGATCGCTCCAATGGATATGGAAGAACAGAATGCTTTAGGGTGGAGAAAAATCTACTGGTTTATGGGTAAAAAAAAATGCTTTTAATTTCTTAAGTTAGTTCAGTTAGAAAAAATGTACCTTTTTTTATGGCTCATTTTGTACTTATTAGCATATCTGAATCCAGGGGTATAGTGATGGTACTGCATTACTATTACAATGCATTGTTTTGTGGTGGTAGAACAAAATGACAAAAGAACTTGCTTTATAGTTTAGCAAATTTTAGAATCAGGTTGTATGTAAGTTTATGGATATGTTGACAGAAATGCAGAATGTGTAATACACATATTTTAAATGGAATTGTAGTTATAAAGTGTTGCAAAATATGTCATAGTTTGTACCGGTGACTGAAACTTCAAAGTCAGAATCATATTTTGGCAGTGCTTAGATGGTTTATATCTACAGAAACTTGTGAGATACCAAACTAATGTCCTGGAGTATTTCTGTATGCATAAAATGGTGGCTTTACCTCTTGTGTGTATCAGGAGTAGAACCTGATACATACAGTATGACAGGAACCCCTCCTAATTGCTGGCTGAAGCACCCTAACTACTTCATTTATCTTAGTGGCAGAAATGAAGTATACATTTAACACATATGGGGTAGGGAACCTATGGCCCTTCTGATTTTGTTGGATTATAGTTCTTAGTCTCCTATTTGTCATGCTGACTTGGTTTGGCCATTTAATTCTTTTTAATATAACCAATACCAGGCTTTTAAAAAGTCTTTGCAGGGATTGTGGCGTTTTTGTTCAAAATATTGTGGCATGTTCAATTTTAACCAGGTGGGGTCGTTGGAGAGAAATTTTGTCACATGGACGCTTCAAGAGACAACTGAATGAACAGGATGTGGAAATAATTTGCCGAGCTCTCCTAGCTTATTGCCTTGTTCACTACAGAGGAGATGAAAAAATTAAAAGTTTTATATGGGATCTAATTACGCCAACTGAGGATGGGCAAACTAGAGAGCTACAGAATCACTTAGGTAAGCATCTAAGCAAATAATATTAGGTAAAGTTAACATAAAGTATATTAATGTTAGGTAAAGCTGTTTGTGGTGAAACTAAGGCCCTCTTGAAAAGTGCCAAAGCTATTTATATCTCATGAAATATACTGGGGCCAAGATCATAACATATGTACTTCTTTGTGGTCATGCTCATCAACATAGCACAGTCAAAGAAACTTCTGTAACAGTGATATTTTAGGCACAAACCTCACTGACTATCACTACACATGTTTTAGCATGGTTTCCGCTCGTTCTTTGAGTGCCTTTTCATCCACTACAGCAGCAGCAGTATCTTTAGGAAATTGTTCTTAAGATTTGTGAATTGTGCTATGGCTAAAATCCCAGTTCTCTATATTTTCCATTCTCATTACCTGTTTATTGACTTACGTAGATCAAATCTTTTGTGTCTTGAGAAGGAAATTAGCGGTGGGGGGAGCGGTATCTTGAGTTGGTCATTGACAGGATGAAAAAGGGTTAAATAGTCCCATTTACTCAGTTTGAAACTGCAGCATGTTAGAGAATCATGGAACTGTAGTAGTTTAATATTGTTAGCTGAATTTTTTATACTTTTGAATTTAAAACTTTGCTTCCTCTTAGAATTCAATCTTCTTAGTTTTCCTTAAATGAAAGAATCATGTTTTGAAGTAAGGATTTTTCTAAAATTGAATATAGTAAACTGTATGTATACATTAGTAATAAAAAGTATTCTAACAAATATCATTTTACCATGTAGTCACTGTGTTGAGTATTTATTTTACATAGGCTTATCAGCTCCTGTCCCTCGGGGTCGAAAAGGAAAGAAAGTTAAGACTCAGGCCAGCTCTTTTGACATACATAAAGCAGAATGGCTTCGAAAATATAATCCAGAGCATTTGTTGCAAGATGATGGCTATAAAAAACACATAAAACATCACTGCAATAAGTAAGTAGCCGTATAAATAACTTGGGCTAATAGAAGCTTGTGAAAATCTATTAGCAGTGTGGTTTCAAAATATGCCAGCTAGAAGTACAAAAAGCTAATAGGCTTCAGTAATGTTGACCTAAATAAGATGTACTGAACTACAAATCTAATTGTAATGGCAATGTTCTAAACTTGACCTGGTATTTATATCATGTGGCTATATCACTGTGAGAGCCAGACCATGTGAGGAGAGCAAAATGGATCTGTGTCTTTTTTAGTAATCCTCTACTCCCTCAGGAAAGTGTGTGTGGCAGCAGGTTCAACATGGCATTCCCATCTGCCTTCTTCAAAGTCCCAAAACTGGTGCTTCTCTCATTCTTGCAGAGGATAGTGACAGCAGGGAGCAGCATTCAAGGAGAAGTCCATAGCATAGCTGGGCCTTAGAGTTCAGCTGAAATAACGTGATAAATTGGGTCCAGAGGGATGTGCATTTAAGGAGGACTACATTAAGGCCACTCACAGTTCAGAGGACTAAGAGCTTTGGGGAGCTGGGCTGGGCTTCCAACATTCTTAAATTGAGCAGGAATGTTGGAAGCCCAGCCAAAAATGGTTATCCTATGTTCAGAACCGATTCAAATACTATATCAGCAGCTTAGTTGATGCTGAAAATAATTTTCACATGGTTAATGCTCCATATATCTGTGAAGACATCTAGGATAGTTTCCCACATGAAAAAAACTGGATTGGCTATTAATAATTCCCCAGGCTAGCAATATCACATCCACTTAAATCAATTCCAGATGCTATCATATCTGTGAAGCCCTGGTCATGTGGAATGATTTCTCAGCAGCAGCCATACCACAAAGTTAATATGTCAGTACATCAGCAGTTAAGATAGATATTCTAAGATGTATTAAAGTCAGTACAACATAACTTTGTACAAGATTTCATGACTATGTCACATCATGTTTCATTTTAAAGTTGTTGATAAATTATGTCAGAGTAATGCTAAGCGTATACATCCTGTATAGGTTACAGCAGTACTCAGCTGGATAATATGTAGCCTGAACTAAATTTTTGACTGAAGAATTAATCCTCTGCTGTGTGTTCATGTTTAGAGTCCTACTTCGGGTTAGAATGCTGTATTACTTGAAGCAAGAAGTCATTGGCTGTGAGTACCAGAAGGTTTTTGAAGGAGTTGATGCCAGGTAAACCATACTGAGGTTTTTTCCTCTTCCTCTTGACTGTTAAATAAAGTTATACTTCAGAATTCTTGCGCTGAAGAACATGCACATTTTTAATTAGATTTGTGACAATTTAAATCAGAGTGTAATTTTCTACTCGTTGAGACTACTCTTTCCCCATTCTTTCAGTGTGAATGGGAAATGAAAGAGACAATTGACCCTGTAATGTGTAGCCTTAACATCTGCTTTTTGGGTAAACATTTCAGTGAAATCGATATTTGGGTCCCTGAGCCAGACCATTCTGAGGTGCCAGCAGATTGGTGGGATACAGAAGCAGATAAGTCTCTACTAATTGGAGTTTTTAAACATGGTAAGTAGTATAAGTACAAAATCTGTCAAGTACAAGTTAATAGTCTTATGAGATAATAGTCACAGTATGTTGTTTTTTCCAGGTTATGAAAAATACAACACAATCAGAGCAGATGCAGCTCTCTGCTTTTTGGAAAGAGTTGGAAAACCTGATGACAAAGCAGTTGCAGCTGAACAAAGAGCAAATGATTACATTGATGGGTATGTTTGGATTTTTTAAAAATCACCATTTAAAGTGAATAGACTTTCTCAAAGGGAGCAGGGATGTAAGATAAATGGTGTGAAACAGCCAAATAAAGTTCAGCCCTTTTAATAATCATTATTTTAATTCATCTGTTTAAATTTCCTTGATTTAAATCAGTAAGAAAAAAGGCATCATCGATTTAAACTTGGTACTGCGGTGTCTATTTGCTAAAGACTTTTGTACATCTTGCCACTAAGCCATATTAATTTGTGGATAGAGTATTGTTTATATCAACCATGGACAATGCCTGACCTGGCCTTCCAGATGCTGTTGGATTGCATATGAAGACTCCATATCCATCCTAGGTAGCATAGCCAGTGGCAAAGGATGGTGGGAGTTTCAGTCCAATAATACCTGGAAAATGGCAAGTTGCCCGTCCCTGATTTTTGTTTCATTATGCCTTATCTCTGTTTCTTGCACTATATACTTTTATAAATTTTCCTTTCCTACAGAAGGGCACATGAGTTCTGATAACTAGAAGTCCTGACAGTATGAATTTAACTAGAAGAAGGGAAAAAAAGGAACCTGTACTGGACAACCTTATTTTCTCTCATCTTTCTAGTGTTGTTCCTTTTCTGCTTTACTATGCCTTGATCCAGCTATCCCTACAAACACAATATAGCAAACAAAACGAGAAGCTCTGATGATTTCTGGGAAGGGCAGAATAATTTATTTTCATGAGATGAAAATGAAATGTCTATGCGTGGTAGAAGTAGAGTATAAAAATTCATATTTAAAAAATGACCAGCTTTCACACAGCAAAAGAAAAACTCAGTATTAATTTTTTTAAAAAGAAATAATCCAGTTGAATTTGTTAAAAATTAAATTTTTATTTTTTTAAATAATTGGTTTTTATTCACCATGTTTAACTGCCACTTCAAATGTTAAAAGATAAGCCATTCATACTTAGTTAATTCTGACATATTCAAAACATGTGTTGAATTCATTTTAGTGTGGAAAATTTACTTTTGATTACATTGTTTGTCTAATAGTAATAGCGTAAAATACTTTGACTTCAATATAAGCACAATCCTAAAGACTCCATAGAACCTTATTTTCCCCATCTCAGCTCTTTCTCATATAGGTACACAAGCAAAAGGTGTTTTGGTTCACATCCTGAGAGAAATGTAGGAAATAAATTGAATGAATAAATAAAACTTTTACAGACATAATTTATTGGTCATAGGGTTATGATCCATTAAATTACTTCTATTTAATATAATATATCACAAGTGATAAAGATGACAGACAGTGTTAAATAGACCAGAATTTAAAGAACCATCAAGTGATTAGAATCAGAATGTGCTTTCCTTGTGGCAGCTGTTTCTCAAACAATGACATTATTTTACCACTTTTCATGGGGAAGGCATTGTATGTAAAGCTACACATACTTGATTGGGATGTCTTTAATGTGTGCTTTTCAGTGATGTAGAAGACCCTGAGTACAAACCAGCCCCAGCACTGTTTAAAGATGATATAGAGGTAATGATTTTTTTTTACATTGTCATTCATTTGTTTCTGTATAGTTAACAGCAAACTTTACAGATTTCATGAGACTACCATACTTCCCCTTGGCACCAAACATTTTATTTTTATGGTTAACACAGTCGCTTTTGGTATCATTTCTTAGAAACTCTACTTCTTAATTGTCATATTTTATTTTAAGAGGCTTT
Source organism: Cyclura pinguis (assembly GCA_030412105.1). NCBI lineage: Eukaryota > Metazoa > Chordata > Lepidosauria > Squamata > Iguanidae > Cyclura > Cyclura pinguis. The sequence continues at coordinate 26,422,088 of CM059607.1, forward strand.
GAGCCTTCTAAATTAAAAAGGGAGTTGTCAGTAATCCATATTTAAGATGAGTTGTTGCTATTTTTAGAGTGTATACTTATCTGCAAGATGTGTGGCTTATGCTGCTTCTGAATCATGTCTTGGTTCATTCTAGGTTTTTTTATTTTTTCTTAGGATGATGTGTCATCACCGGGGGATCTTATAAGAGCAGATGGAGGTAAAACCCTGTGATTAAGTTGTTGCTGTGTGAATAACATTCTAGAATAGAACAAGCTTGCATTTGCTATGGAGTAAAACTGAGCAAATCCATATTGATTATTGCTGCTTCATCTTTCTTATTTGTAGATGGTCAGATGATTGAAGGGGACAAGCTTTATTGGCCTACTCAGTCCGCCTTGACAACACGCTTGCGTCGCTTAATAACTGCGTATCAGCGTACTAGTAAGAACAGACAAATCCAGCAGATCCAACCTGCATTTCCAGTTCAGCCCTGTGTGATGCAGACTGCATATGAAGAAGCTGCTTTGAATCCAAAAATGGTGGCCAAAATTGAAAGACAGCAAAGGTCTGTTTAGGATATAAATATGAGGTTAAATTCTTATCATAGTTTCACAAAAATCCTTCTTATGTCTTTCTAGTCAATAATAGTTTCATATTGTTTGGGAGAAGTTACTTAATTATGTCTGTCTTCCTTCTTGGTTTTCAATTTAGATGGACAAGAAGAGAAGAAGCTGATTTCTATAGAGTTGTTTCAACTTTTGGTGTAGTGTTTGATCCCGACAGAGCACAGTTTGACTGGACAAAGTTCAGAGCCATGGCTAGGTTGCATAAGAAAACGGACGAGAGTTTAGAAAAATACTTATATGCATTTATGGCCATGTGCAGAAGAGTTTGTCGCCTCCCTTCAAAAGATGGTAGGTTGCTTGTGCCAGCCTTGGAGAGTGTTTTTTTTAAATTCATGAAAAAGAAAAGAAACTTAGGTATAACACAAGTTAAAATACACGTATAATTGTAAAGTGCTTCATTAAATTGTTCTTTGGAGGAGGTAGGAATCATCATCATCATCACGATGCAGCGATTATGATGCTGTGGTATATCCAGTTGGGATATTCATAGGCACAGGATCTTATCATAATGCTTGGTACCTGATTTCCTCAAACAGCAGCTTAGTTCCCAGCATCCTTTAAAATGAGAGATGAGGAAAAGTGTTTTTCAAAAAACAAGATTGTACATATACTTTTCCTAAGCTGCTAATGTGGTTAGAAATTCCTGCTCTGAGGGTTGCTGATGCTTTCTTTCGTTTCCTGCACAGAACTTGTGGATCCAAATATTTTCATTCAACCAATTACTGAAGAACGTGCATCTCGAACCTTGTATCGTATTGAACTTCTCAGGAAAGTACGAGAACAAGCTGTTCGTCATCCACAGGTATTTGAGCGATTAAAACTTTGTCAGCCGAATCCAGACTTGCCTGTCTGGTGGGAATGTGGGACTCATGACTGGGATTTACTGATTGGAGCTGCAAAACATGGGGTTAGCCGGACCGACTACCACATCCTTCGTGATCCTGAACTTTCCTTTATGTCAGCCCAGAGGAACTACAGTCACAATAAAGTAGCACTTTCAAGGACTCCTACCCCACTTTTGCATCAGTACCAGATGGCACTGTCTGCATCTCCTCTTGCCCCTCAGGCAAGGCTGCTGGATGCGAAAGGGAGTACACTTGAGGATACAAAAGCTAAGAATGAAAACCATAAAGAAGAAACCCATTCTTCAGGAGAGGAGTCTATGTCGACTGATGATATGCGAACAGGGGTAAAGACTGAACCATTGAGCCCAAAGAATAGCACAACAGCACATACTACAGACCACAAATCCACTATGAAGGCAGAGAATGACAGGCGTATGGTTGCAGCAAGGACAGAGCCTCTAACTCCAAACACGGCTTCCAAAAAACAGAGACCTAGCAAGAGAGGATCAGAGTCCAGCTCCGATTCAGATTCTGACTCAGACAGATCATCCTGTTCTTCCAGGTCGTCATCATCTTCATCATCATCATCTTCCTCTTGTTCACGTTCCAGATCAGGATCCAGCTCTTCATCCTCTTCATCTTGCTCTTCAGCATCCTCCTCCTCCTCCTCCTCCTCCTCCTCCTCTTCATCGTCATCATCTTCATCAGAAGAAAGTGACAGTGATGAGGAGGAGGCACAGAAAAGACGTAAGTATGGTTTCATCAATATAGGATTAAAAATCCTTTACTGGATTAAAACTCAAACTGGCTGAAGATGTTTTTGGTCATGTTTGTTTTTATTATTGGATGAGATTCTACATCATCAGACATAGCTGTGGTGACAGAACTTCCTCATAGTAGCTACATCTCCCAGAGCCACCTTACAAGCTAGGCAGCAACACCAACTGATGGGAGTTCCAAGGTGCTGGAGAGTGGGTGCTGAATGCATCCAGCCCCCTCCTGTGACGTGCACTATGAAGAGCAGCGAAAGGGAATCTTGCTGCTCGGAACTCCTTTGGTTGGGAAGATTACCTGGCTTCTAAGGTAGGTTTGGGGGGACATTTAAGGCCACTGCAGTGGTGCCACAGATACAAATGTTAATTCCAACATTCACAATGTCTTAAGTCTGGCTGACAACAGGATACCAGCCATTATTGTTGTTGTTGTTACTTCATTTATGACCTGGCTTTTCTCCAATACTGAGGCTCATGGTGGCTTACAAAAATTGAAACAGATACAATTAAAATCATTTAAAGAGACGTAAGTAAAATATATTAAAATTATTGTTAAAATGCAATTGAACAATTTATTAAATGAAAACAATTTAAAACAAATGCATTGAAAGGAAAAAAATATTAAAATCAATGGAACAACACACTATTAGAGGTCGTTATAGTCAGTTCCTAAAAGCCTGTTAGAAGAACAGCAAGGAGGGAGCCATCCTAATCTCCCAAGGAAAGTGAGTTCTGAAACCATTGATAATTCCCTCTCTTATGTTTCCCCCCAAATATAGCTGAAAATGTGATAGAAATGAGAGGAGGGTCTCCTCCGAAGATCATAGAGCCTGAGCAGGCTCTTATACAAAGATACAGCCCTTCAGATCCTAGATCCAAGCCGTATAGACATTTCTTTATGGGTCATAACCAGCACTTTTGAGTTGTGCCTGGAAATGAACCAGAAGCCAGTGGAGCTGTTACAACAAGGGAGTTGTATGCTCTTTGAAGTCAGCCGCAGTTAACAATCTGGCTGCAGCACTTTGGGCCAACAGCAATTTCTGAACACTTTCAAAGGCAGGTACAGTGCATTTCAGAAATCAAAATGGGATGTAACCAAGGCATGTGACTCTGTGATCAGGTCAGGTATTTCTAGGAAAAGGCACAACTGGTGCATTAGCTTTAACTGTACCAGTGGACTCCTGGCCAGTACAGAAAACTGGACCTGCAGGCTCAGGGCTGTATTCAGGAGTATACCCAAACTATGAACCTGCGTCTTCAGGAAAAATGTAACCCCAACCCACAGAGACTGAATTCCTTCATCTGCCTTTTCACTGATGAGGAATACCTCTCCCTTATCTGGGTTAAGCTTCTTTTCTTCCCCCACCCTCATTTGAGTTATGTGGGAAAGAGTAATAGCGCTAGATGGTGAGACCTGACTCTCCCCCCCCCCCCCAAACTGTGGACAATCCTGGTGGTTTCATGTACATGTTAAAATAATGTGAGGGACTCCACAGGCCAGTGACCAATGAGTTGAACAGAAATCCCTCGGCACCACCTTTTGCGTTCTCCTCTCCAAAAAAAAAAAAAGCCACTGTACATGCCTCAAAGTCTCATTCTAGCAAATTGACTCAAAAGGATACCATGGTCTAAGGCACTGAAAGATGCTGAGGGGTCGGTGGAAACAATAGGGACAGGTTCTCCCTGTCCAGTTTCTGTCCAGAAAAAATAGGAAAATTGGAGACCATAGAAGCAATAGTGTGATGTTACAACCACAAACTAGGGCTGGAAATATATTGGAAAAAGCATTGTAAAACTATTGATGAAAGGTGTGTTAGAATACACTGCTTTTTGTCCCATATTTAGTTTGTTTCTGATGGATGCAATTGTAAAGACAGTGTTTCCTAGCCAGTAATAGCAATTGATATAAGTACACTGGGATATTTTGATAACCTATTGTTTTTTTTATAAAATTTATTTTAAGAAACAAAAGGTTAATGAGAAAGATACTGGCTTGTATGAGCTCGGTAACAGAATGGCCTTTATTGTAAAGAAGCTGTACGAATGAGGGTTGCCCAAGAATTTCACTTGGTTCACTTTTCAAAGCCAAGTGACTGGCATTGTACCTCCTGAACTAATGTGTAGACTGGAAGGATAACACAAGTATTCTTCCAACTCCATACTTCTCCAAACTTCTTGTTATTACCTTTTAAAACATATCAAAATGTATAACTGTCAGCATCCTGAGACATGCATGCTTCTCACCTCTTCAAAACAGGTTACTCATCTAGTTTGTCCGTATTTCTGGTAAAGAGGGTAAAGATTTTGAATAGCTGTGACTGCATTTGCCATCCTGAAGCAGGATCGTTCACAAATATAATTTATAAACTGTTGTTTGCTAATATAGTGCTGACAGTGAACAAAAGTGAGACATTTTCTTCAGAGACTGTAGGCCTGTTCAGAACTTGTTTCCTTCTGTTATTGTCTCTATGGAGAGGTTGGAGTTGGAAGTTCAGACAAGGCGGTTGTAACAATGGGAGTGTGTTTTGTGGCTTAGAAAGAAGCCATGATTGATAGAATTTGGTTTCCTTTGGTTACTTGGGTTGATAGCTTTTCATTGTTCCTTAAATCATTGCTAGATGCTTGCTTTATTAAGTTCTCAAGGGCTTAGGTAATTGTTGACCAGCTTTCTAGTGTTTATGCTTTGTGCTTAAAGTATGCCAGTCATTGCTTCCGTCGTCATGATCTCAAGGATTCATTGTTTCAGTGGAATTACACTTGAAAACTGTTCAGGAGTCACTGTCCTAGCAATCTAGACTCCCTGGAGTGGGAAAATGATGATCTGTACGTGTATTCCTCTGGCTTATGCGTAATTGCCGTATTGTGACCTCCCTAATCATAAATTGTGACAGCAGTGCAAGAGATGGTGATAAGGTATATTCTAGCTGGTTTTGCAAGTTGTTAGAAAAAAATTCCCCAGGTGTAGGCCTAGAATATTTTTGTTTTTAAGAAACACTATATTTTTTACTATTTCAGATTTTTGCCTTTATGAATGTTATTTGAAGCTTTTTGCATTAACATTTCCAGTTTTTCCTGCTTCTTGTTATCCAGTGGCAAGATGATGATGATTTTTTTTTTCTAGTGCAGACAGTTCAAACTTTCACGAACATAAGTTTTTATACATCATATCATTAATGTTGCAGAAATAGAGCACACAGTACCATGGTTTCGGAATTCTGATTGCTTAAAATTGTTTCCTTCAGCAGAAGGAACCCCTCACTTGAAAGCATATGATGAAGAGAGTGTAGCTTCCCTAAGCACTGTGCAAGATGAAACACAGGACAGTTTCCAAATGAATAATGGAACACCAAATTCTAACTGTATCTTACATGGTGGATATATGTTGGCTGCTTCCTATTGGCCCAAGGTAAGTTCTTGAGGTTTTTTTAAAAAATCCAAACTACACAACCCTTTTCTGGCAGTTTTTGGCACTAGCTTCAACATTTTATTCCCACCTTCTCAAATGGATTTCCTTTTGATTCTGAGATGTATCAGAATTATATGTTCTCTTCTGTCCTCCTCCCTTTTTTTAAAGTGTTATAGTGCTATAATGCATCTGTGAATGGACACTTTTGTCATGTAAGTCTGTAAATCTAACAAAAAAATTCAGAAGAAAATTAGCCCATACCTAGCACCACCTCAACAAGCTACATGCAGTTTAAAAACAAATCTTGAAGAACCCTACTGCACACCCCAGCAGTAGCAACAAACAGCCCACAAAAGGAAGAGGGTGAGCAGACAAGGGAGTGACAATAACCAGCAAAAGCCAGCAAAGCCAAGGAGCTATATTGCAAGAACTCACACTTCTTTAGATCAGTCTGGAAGGGCCCTTATTTAGTGATAACCGATTAGCACAAGCAGTTTTAGTGCTGAGGCAGGATGAGGGGAGATTTCTTAACTGCACTTTGTTTATTCTAGGATCGGGTTATGATTAACCGTCTGGATAGTATTTGTCAAACCATCTTGAAAGGTAAATGGCCTTCTGCAAGGAGAGGTTACGACACCAATACTGTAGCTTCCTTCTATACCACCAAGCTTCTAGACAGTCCCGGTGCTGCTGTGGATTACATTGAACCTAGTGTACCAACTCCCCCAAATGCAGATGGGAAAGAAGAAAATGATCAGTCACCACAGTTGTCAAAGGTGAAGACGCATGTACGGGAAAAGGAGTTTACAGTGAAAATCAATGACGTATGTTTATTTTTATTGCCCTAGGACCTGATTGTGATTGCGGTGTGCAGCATGCTTTATCTACAAGTGGCTGCCTGCTCTCAATCTTACTTCTTTTGCACACACATCTGTGGGTGCTTTTTGAGCAGTTTCTTAGGGGCATTTTCACCCCCTTTTAAATGCTTGTTTTCAGGAACCACCAACAAAATAGTATCTTTTCTTGGTCTTTGAAGTCTTGCTGGTGAGATGCTTTCTCAATTGGCCTTTATTGTGCTACTTGTAGTGTTGTTGTTACTTTCCAAAGTGTGTGATTTGAATTATCATAGAGTTGGAGGCAAATGTCTATAAACAGGAACTTTCAAATCACTAGAATTTTATATCCTCCTGGTGAACAACAGAATAATTATCTCTCCTTGTATCCAGGATTCTTTAGAACTGTACATTGAAGATGTATGGTAACACATAACTAATGAGTACAAGATGCTCCCTAATAAATCAAGTTGCTATCTTGGTACCTGCACATTTATTTTTAAACACACACATTTGTTTACTTATATTTATAAAAGTATTAAAATACAGTTGATACTGATGGTAGATAAATGCAGTTACTAGAGTCCTTGTTTTAGGGATAGTGAAAGTAAGTTAGACCTGAACAAAATTGTGTATGAAAATCCTTAGTTATGAAATTAATTGAAAATATCTAACCCTCATGTTTGTTTAACAGGAAGGTGGTTTGAAATTAATTTTTCAGAAGCAGGGTCTTTCTCAGAAAAGACCATTTGAAAGTGAAGATGGCACATTAGGACAGCAGCAATACCTTGCCAGGCTACATGAACTCCAGAGTGCTTCAGAAACAAGCCTTGTCAATTTTCCAAAGTCTTTGCCAGAGTCAGGTAAGCATTTTATGTTTTTCATACTGTCTGTTGAATGCTATAAGACTTGCTGTATGATAAGATTATAATTTTTGGGTTGCCAGTCCAGTTTATCTGTAAATTTTCTCTGGCCTAGCTTTTACTGAGTTGGCTAAGCTTGTGTTTGTCTTGGTCTTCTTCATATTGCTGTTTGGTACTTAAGTGAATGTTCCACAATACACACAGAGAGATACACAGATCCTGTACCTATAAAACAGAGATGCTGGGGAGAAGGCTGGGTTTGACTTGCTAGTTTTCTATATGCATGAAGTATCTTTGCATTGAGAAGCTTACAGTCAAGTGTGCCCCCACCACCACTTACAATCTGTGGCAGTACACCCCAAACACAGGCTTGTCCTTTTCAAAAATCTCCTATCATTTTGGTGTAATCCAATAATGTAAAGGAGAGAAGGAATAGTTTTGCATTCAGTTACTATTTGGCTCAAGACCTGATACGCAAATATCCAAGTGTAGAGGAACAACTTTGTTGAAAGTATACAGTGCAACATGTAGAAGGTGATGAAATGGATTATACCAACGGTGTGTCCATAAATAAATACATATGCTTCAAAGATGCAGGCAATTATTAAACTAGAACATAACTGAAATAAGAAAATAACAGCATTATAGAGTGGCAAGTCTTTTGAAAGACATAATCAGTTGTACTATGAAGCAGTGACATTAGTAGTGGGCAGCCAGGAGACAGATCTATTTTTCCTTTTTTTAAAAAATCTCTTGTCTTCTTTGGTGGTGGGCTTGCCCTAAGATGCTGTCCACCTGTATTTCTGAGGACTTGGCTAATTTTCAGTATAAGGTGGCAATTGCAGCAAGGAGAGATCATAAGAGCTTTTGAATTGTGTACATTAATATTGTCATGAATTTTAAATGTTTCTTTTCTTAGAATCTCTGTCTAGCAGTTTTACTTACGTTGTGATATTTTTGTTTTTTGTTTTTTGATTAATGAATATGTTCAAGCACTCTCACTTGCTAATTTCACAGAACTGTTTATTTCATTAGGAACTTCAAGCCAATCAACAGCTAGTGCAAATGGTGTAATAACTGATGACCAGCCTGTACTGAAAAAGAGAAGAGGAAGGAGAAAGAACGTGGAAGGAGTTGACATCCTCTTCATAAACAAAAACAAAGCACCTAACCATGTGAGTCAGTATGCATCAATACTCAAAGTAGATGTGGCTGCTCTTATCTAAATCTATAATTGAGGTATTTAGATCGTTAAATATTTGTTGCTTTCTTGCTTAGTTCAATATTGATCTCAGAGTAGGGACTGATTATAATGTACATGTAATTAATAATGCCTCCTTTTCCTCAGATTGTTTACTTGGCTTTAAACACTTTGTATTTTTGCAGGTTTGCCACAGCATTAATCCCCCTCAGATTACTCCAGGAATAAACCCAGTACTTCCATATGTACAGTCCCAAGGCCTACGTGATGCAGAAAGCCCAGTTCCAGTTATTAATTTGAAAGATGGAACAAGACTTGCAGGTGATGATGCCCCCAAGAGAAAAGATTTGGAGAAATGGCTTAGTGAACATCCTGGCTATGTTGAAGATTTAGGAGCTTTTATTCCGGTGAGTGTTAATGTTGAACATAATAGAGTAGCAAACTTAATTTCATCTGTGAAATTCACATTCGTATTTGAATACAGCAAGCAAATTCTGTGTTAGCAGACAGACATGCAGAAATTGATTATTTTAGTGTGGCTTAATGCTGTTTAACATATTGTGCAATAACATGAAAAATAATTTATTTGGCAGCATATTTACTGAGAAATAAATTCCACTGAATTCTATGAACATCTGATTTGTAAGCAGTTTTGACAGTGTTCTGAGGTCACTCTGTTTTTTCTTAATTCTGCAAAAACAGAAAATGCAGCTTCATGAAGGGAGACCCAAACAAAAAAGGCACCGTTGTCGCAATCCTAATAAGTTGGATGTTAATAGCCTTACCGGGGAAGAACGTGTTCAACTGATCAATAGAAGGAATGCTAGAAAGGTAATGTTTCACTTGTATTGTTTAGAGCAATGCTTCTCAAATTGTCTGATGTGGAGTACTGGCATTTTTTCCCCAGCATGCCTAGGGACCAGCACCATTTTTATTTCACATTCATACTAGTATCAATTTATACCAGAAACAATCTAATAATTTGGCAAAAGGGCAGTGAAACATCATGGGGATCCTGTTGGTGTACCATCCACCCTGCTGCCCAATTGTCTCCCTGTCAGAGTTACTGGAGATGATCTTAGAAGTGGTGTTAATCTTCCCCAAACTTTGTGTGTTGGGAGATTTTAACAGGCATCCTAATCAGGGCCAGCTCAGGGTTTCATGGGTTCCATGGCAACCATGGGCCTTTCTCAGTTAATATCTGGCCCTGCACATGTGGAAGACCACACTCTTGATCTGATGTTTGCTGGTCAGGATGATGGTGATCTAGTGGTGGGGGTTGAAAGAACCCCATTGTCATGGAGAGATAACTACCTGATAGAGTTTGGATTTGCTGGGGCTCTCAACCTCAGGAGCGGTGGGTCCATTAAAATGGTCTATCCTTGGAGACTGATGGATCCAAAAAGATTCCTGAATGCTCTGGTGGATTTTCCAGCTGCTAGAGATGGTGGTTCTGTTTTTGCCCTGGTTGATCTGTGGAATAGAGAGATGACCCAGGCAATTGACACAGTTACCCCCAAGCATCATTTACTTGGATACAGAGCATGGGCTCTTTTGTTTTGTGAGGAGCTCAGGGCAGTGAAGTACTTGGGTAGACGAATAGAGCAACAGTGAAGAAAGACTCTGCATGAATCCAGTTGAGCACAAGTTAAGGTCCATTTTAGAACTTTGCAGCAGTGAGAGAAGCAAAGAAACAATTCTTTGCTGTCTCTGTTGTTGATGTTGTGTGCCTTCAAATCATTATTGAAGAGGAGGAGCAAAGGAGCTGCTCAGTGGAAGCATGTATGCACGCATATTCAGATAGACAGAATGAAGCCTTTGAGTTCTCTATTTAAGTCAAGCCTCAGCTGAGAGTGGGCAGCAGTGTTTGTCTTTTCACACATGTAACAAGATACAAACAGATCTTTTGGAACTTTGTGGACCAGCACTGGTTTATAGCATTCCAGCTTGGTACGTTAGCTTGTCATCATTACCAGTTCACCTCTTACTAAAACCAGCTGATAGCTTATTTATTAAATTATGCATGTAAACTGAATGTTAGATCCATGAAACAGGCTGCGAAACATTTGTTTATACGTCACATTTTAGGTAGGAGGTGCTTTTGCTCCACCACTGAAAGATTTGTGTCGATTTCTGAAGGAGAATTCTGAATATGGAGTAGCTCCTGAATGGGGTGATGTTGTGAAACAGTCGGTGAGTATCTTTAACCCAGCAGGAGTGTGTGTGTGTGTGTGTGGGTGAGAGAGAGAGAGAGAGAGAGAGAGAGAGAGAGAGAATGAATGAATGAATGAATGAATGAATGAATGAATGGATGGATGGATGGATGGATGGATATTAATTAATAGATGCTCCCCTTTACAAAGAACGAAGACTGGCTTTAAATTTGGAAACCTGGATGATCTGAGAATTAAGACCAGACTTAATTGTTTGCATAACAAATATAAAACAAAGACTGACATTCTGTCCTTTTATGTACTGCATGGTTTAATATTTTAAAAAATAAATATATTTTTAAAAATAAAATTAAAATATTTCATAGAATCAAATAATGTCTCCTGAAATAATATGAAACCTATGAAAACAGGCCTTTGCAAGTAATTTTTCTCATACGTAATCTTAGTAGTTTTTGCTATAAATTGAGATGTATTAGTCTCATATTTTCCTTTTCTCTCTCTCTCTTGGGGCTAGAACAGGGACTTTTTTTTAAAACCATTTAATAAGTTTTCAGCCGATACTAGATCTGAACTTGGGATTTCTGGGCCACTGCTCACATTTACCATGGTACTATAGCAAATGTGCCATGTTATTAGTTGACTCCTTTTGTTGGAAGTGATTTAAATATTTATTCATTTAGTGTTAACTTAAAGTAATAGGTGAGTACTAAGTGTTATTTTCCTCCCTTCTTCCTTCCAGGGATTTCTTCCTGAAAGCATGTTTGACCGTATTCTCACAGGGCCTGTTGTACGAGAAGAAGTAAGCAGGAGAGGGAGAAGGCCGAAAAGCGAGATTGCCAAGGCAGCTGCTGCTGCAACAGCAGCAAACGTACCGGTCAACCCTTTGCTAGCCAATGGGCTACTCCCAGGAGTGGATCTGTCTACTCTCCAGGCCTTACAGCAGAATCTGCAAAATTTTCAGTCATTACAAGTGACGGCAGGTTTAATGGGAATGCCTGCTGGCCTAAACACTGCTGGAGAGGCAAAAAACATGGCAGCCGTGTTTCCCATGCTGCTTTCAGGAATGACGGGCTTACCAAATTTGCTAGGAATGGGAGGACTTCTAACAAAGTCTACAGAATCTGTTTCTGAGGAGAAAAAGGGAAGCGAGTCCAGAGAGCCTGATGGAAAGAAAGAGAGGACAGACAGCCAAAATGCACACAATGGTGGAGAAAACTCTGTGTCGGGTTCTCCTTCTACATCATCCGCTGCTGCTGCAGCTGCCAGCCCCTTAGCCCTTAACCCCTTACTGTTGTCTAATATACTTTATCCAGGGATGCTTCTCACTCCAGGCCTTAATCTTCATATCCCAGCTTTGTCCCAGTCAAACATTTTCGACGTACAGAACAGTGAAAACAGCAGCACTGGCTTGACTAAGCCTGCGGAAGAAAAGGAGGAGAACACTAGGGTTCAAGATCAAGAAATCGAAAGGGGAACAGAGGCTAGCTCTCGCAATGAAAACAGCACAGATGAGGGTTCAGAGAAAGCAGATGCTTCCTCTGGATCAGACAGTACGTCATCCTCGTCTGAGGAATCAGATTCTAGTGATGAAGACTGACCCCAGACTCTTGCACTTAAATTATAAACTGATTTTGAATTTATTCTTTAATTACTTTGTTGTAAATAACCTGATGTTGAGTGAGTGCATCGATAATTTACTGACCGAACATTTCAGTATTTGTTTAGAAGTTCAAACTGCTTTCAGAGACGTTTTGCATGTAATATTTCTTGAAGTACATAAATTTCTCAACTTGTATGTACTATCAAATACACAACTGTGTAAAAAGAATTACAGCAAAAGGCATTATAATTTTTAGTTGAGGGGTTAATTTTTAAGAAAGCTTAGTAAGAGCTGTATATTTAATATATTTGCAGTGAACACAATTCTTTATGCTTATTATTGATTTAATCTGAATATAGTTTTACAGCCTCCTTGACACTTATAATTTACAGATCAAAACTCAGCAATAATTTGGGCAGCTAATGAATGTCATGAAAGCTGTAGAATCTACATCACCATCCATTGCTTTAAATTACATGAGAATGCTCTAGTGTTGTGATGCACTGCTGATGTTTCCAATTCAGGTACAACTGTGTTTAAAAGAAAAGTTTCCCATTCAGCCAATTAATTTGGCTACTTGTTACCTCAGCTGAGTTAGTTTAGGAAGTTTACATTAGTTTCTCTACTTGTTTTCATATTCTGCTTTTCTTTTAAAAGGCATCCTATGTATGCTAATTTGGCAAGGGAAATTACCATTACCAGTTGCACTCTTGACTTAGTAAAGGGAAATTTTGATAGATGCAAAAATCCCTTTCCTATCTATCTTCGACACCATGGATACTTATTTTATTTTAAAATTGTGCTCCTTCTACAGCCTTCATGTTGTTGAGGAGCTGTATCCGCAAGTTAAAATAATTCAAAGTGCCACTTTCAACACTGCATACTTCATGTATAAGGATTAAATCCTTGTGAGAATGGCTTGTTTGCTCTGTTTGTTTAGGTTTCTAGTTTATGTTTGTTTTTCATGTAGCTTCCTGTAGTTACCAGTTAATAATGGTAAGGGGAAATGTAGACATGTTTAAAACTCTCATATTTCTCTACAGGTTTGACGCTGACTATATAGAAATAATGTTACCCAAAATCAAGATTTAGGGTATCATCAGTTAATTATAATGCTGAGTTGCCCAGTAACTTCAAAGCACTTTCAACAATGATGTGAGAAATGGATACCATGCAACCATGATCATAACAGTGCTGCTTAAAAAGCATCTGTTCAAATACAAATCTTTAGAACCTTACTGCATAAAATCAGTCTTAATATTTGCTGTGTGATATGATTCCTTATTCTGCTGAAGCTGCTATTACTCTGAGATGGTAGAATCACAGATTCACGCCACATGGTGGAACTAACTGAGATTAGCTGTGAGATTGTACTGATCTCACTTGTGGTCCAAGAATAGGCCAATGTTTATGAAATGGATAAAAGTACTGATGATAGTCAATGACAAACCTTTTCAGAAGGGAATAGTTTAATAAAATCTGTATTTTGATATGGTTCTGTTGCTTGCTTGTACAGTATACAAGACTGTGTTGTTTTTTACCAAGATCTTTACCAATAAAAATAAAGTTTGTACATGCAAAATAATTAACCCCCTTTACTAGAAAGCAGTATTACATGTAATGACACAGTTATAAAAAGTATCATTTGGATTGTGCTGGTTATTGTATTTCCTCCCTCTCATCCCCAGGAATAAGTACGACTTGTTTGGCCCATCATACAGTGTCTTAGCAATAGTCAAAAAACATGCCACATGAAAAAGGGGTAGCAATTCATCATGAAAGGATGTATTACATATTTAATATTTTTGCCCTTTGTAATATAGCACTTTTGTTTATCTTGTATGTATCCATGATATAGCCAAAGTTTTCCAAACACGGTTGTTGACTTAGTCAATGGAGTATTTCAACAATATCATCACTTTGCACCCTCCCACATACCTCCCCCAAAAGAAATCCTAAGCATAATTTTTAATAAATTTATGAAATAAAGTATTTTCCTAATTATGGTCAAGTGAATTTGCTTACCATTCTAGTGATCTTCTTTCTCTGTAATAAGGCAATTTTACAGTTGCAATGTATGGTTGATACAGATTTGAATATGAAGTAAAGGTTTTATCAGTATCAGTTGAAATATGCAGCTCTCAGCAAACCAAGATGCAAGGGTGGCTGCATAAAGTCAAGGAGCCTTCATTATAAATACATTAATACTGAAATTTCAGTGCAAAAGATATCCAGTATGGTGGAGAAGTGTATGTTGGTAGTGACTAAAGAACATTAGCTGTTATTGCCTTGTATTTCTATCCCTTGTTTCAGGCTTCATGATCTGTCTTAGTCCTGTTTTTTCTTTTGAACATTTTGCAATATTTGCCAGTTGTGTTCTGTGTAGTCTGAATTTGCTTTCTTGTAGTTGAACAAGCGTCTTAAAAGTCATTTGTAATTTATTGAATTACTTTCTATGATGTTCTATAGAGCAAATGGAAGTTTAATTATTTTTTATTAAACATATTCTTTGACAACCCATGATGTTGGCCTCAGTACATTAAAAAATAAATTTGTTCTTACATGATGCAATTAAACTTGGGACTACAGAGTTGCTACAGTATTTGTAAAGCGATTGAATTCCTGAAGTTATTCGCTATTTGAATAATTCATGGAGAACAATGTTTGACAGATAGATAGGTTACTGCTGCATGTGCAGATGCTATGTTAAGGCATATCATTTAAAACAGCAGAAGAGGTTATTTTAGTTTGTTTTTTTTTTAAAATTGTTGAATATGGATAGTCTAGGAACCCAGAATCTCATGAGGAAGCATGGAGGTCACATGTATGAGATGCTTATTTCCTACAGCAAAGCATAGGAACAGTGTTGCAGCCTACCGTGACCTCTAGGTGCGTTGAGACAACACCTCTATTTTAAAGTAAGCAATAAAGATATTGCGATAGTGAAAGATTTCCATTGTTGTTGCTGTTGTCGTGTGCCTTCACGTGATTTCTGACTTAACGGCAACCCTAAGGTGAACCTGTCAGGGTTTTCTAGGGCTGAGAGTGTGTGAAGCACCCAAAGTCACTGAGTGAGTTTTCATGGCCAAGTGGGGAACTGAACTATGGCCTCCAGAGTCGTAGTCCAATACTCAATCGACTATGCTATGCTGACTCTCAAGGTTTCCTAAACCTTGGCTCAGTTGTTAATCGAAGTAGGGACTGCAGTAAAGAAGAAAACAAGGATTTGGAAGGGCCTCAGTGAACGAACTAGATAAGAGCCTCAAGCAGAAAGATATAATTGAATACCAAGTCAGGATTGCCCATGCCGTTGTACTTCCAATTTCTATCTATGGGTTGTGAAAGGTAGACAAGAAAGGTGATGCAAGAGAACTCATTTGAGATGGGGTGCTGGAGGATACCTCTGGGGGTACCTGCATTACCAAAAAAACCAAACAAATGGGTATCAGAGCAAATCAAGCCTGAACTCTCCCTAGAAGTGAAGACAACCGAAGGGAGACTGTCGTACTTTGGACATACCAGGAGTAGACATGACTCGCTAGGTGGAAGGCAGTAGGAAAAGAGGAAGACTCCATTACAAACTCAAGACTTGAGAAGTACTGTTGATGAGAGGGTGACTTGGAAATCTCTCATTCACAGGCCATTTCCGCACTGGGCTGCTTTAGTGCTGTCATTCCACTTTCAACATCCTATGGAATCCTGGGGTTTGCAGTTTAGAGAGGAGCCTTAAAGGCCCCTCCCTAAACTGCAAACCCCAGGATTCCATGGGATGTGAATGACAGCACTAAAACAGCCTAGTGCGGAAATAGCCAGAGTCTCCCTAAGTCGATGTCGACTTGAGAGCAGCAAGCAACAAAGTAAGGCAGACATCCCCCACTTCCATCGGGGAATCCCGGGGCTTTATGGGAAATGTAGTGCGCAGGCTATACTAAGGGTGCCTTTACTCCGCCGCGCCTGCGCAAAAGGAGCCCGTTGATTGGTGACGGCTCTCTACTTCGCATCCAATGAGCAGAGGGGGGCCGGAGAGGGACGAGGTGTTTAGATTCGAAGGAAGGGGGAGGAGAAGAGAGAAAGTCCCTCCCTCCCTTCAAACGCACGAAAACAATCCGCCGCGCATGCGCCCTTGGCGAGCGCATTCACCTCCGAGTCGGCCCGCGGCTTTCGGGCGCTTCCGCCACGTCTCTTTCTCCTCGGCTGCCTTTTCACCCCAGGCGAGGCGCGATGCTGGGCGGCGGAGACGACGACGGAGGAGGAGGAGGAGGAGGAGAAGAGGCGGCGGCGGCGGCGGCAGGGGGAGGCGTTCCGTCTCCGAGCACCGTGGCCGGCTCGCCCTCCACGACGGGGGCGGCTGAGGAAGAGGGGGCCCCCGCCGTCGCCGTCCCCGCCCGGGATGAGGAGAGGAAAAACGACGGCGAGGCGGAAGAAGAAGAAGAAGAGGAGGAGGAGGAGGAGGCAGCGGCGGAGCGGGAGACCCTGCAGCGCTACGAGGAGCTGTGCCGCAGCCTCAACATGGACGAGAGAGCCCGCGCCGAGGCCTGGCTCAGCTACAAGAGCATGAAGCGGAACTACACCCTGGAGGTGAGGCGGCGGGGCCGGGGGCGTGGCTTCTGGGCGGGAGGGGGCGTGGCGGGCGCGCGGAGGTGTGGCTCGTGCCAGAGGGGCGGGGCCGGGAGGGTGGGGCTTAAGGAAGGGGGTGTGGCTAAGGTAGGGGGTAGTTTGCGGGGAGGGGGCGCCTGTGCCCTTAATGTTTGTGGAGGGGGGGGGATGTCGACAGGTAATAATAGCAGGGATGGGGTTTTTTGTTTATAACGCCCTTTCCACCGAAGGGCAGGACACCGACGTAGGCAGCCGGGGCGGAAGACAGTAAAGCCCAAGTGGGCTTTTCAGCGGGTGTTGCTTGACGTGGGGCCAGGCAAGAGGCCACACCCGCTGCAGTGCCCGCTGATGCACCGCCTTAAGGAGACCGGATCCCCGTCCCTTGTTCCACCTGGAGGCCCTGGGTGAGACACGGGATAGTAGTGTCTCGTTTGTCCTGGAAAGGCCCTGTTAGTTGGAGGCGAGAGACGGGTCCAGTGCCCTGCGGCTATTGTGGGCTGTGGCCTCCATTTTTTTGCCTTTTTTTTTTATTTCTTCAGTTGAAAGAGATGAATCGTAGAATAGTAGACTTGGAAGAGACCACAGGGGGCATCTAGTTTAAACCTGCCCCCCCCCCCCCACCGCCATGCAGGAATACACATCAAGGCACTCCCGACAGATGGCCATCCAGCTGCTCTTTAAAAACCTCCAAAGAAGGGGACTCCACCACACTCTATCAAGGCAGCCTATTCCACTGGCGAACAGCTCTGGCCATCAGGAAGTTCTTCCTGAGGTTTAGGTGGAATCTTTTCCCGTAGTTTGAACCCATTGCTCCTTGTCCTAGTCCCTGGAGCGGCAGAAACCAACTCATCAATATGACATCCTTTCAGATCTTTAAACGTGGCTGTCATGTCCCCTCTTAACCTTCTCTTCTGCAAAAACTAAACGTACCCAGCTCCCTAAGCTGCTGTCCATAGGGTATGGCTTCCAGACCCTTCACCGTTTTCGTTGCCCTCCTCTGGACACATTCCAGCTTGTCAAGGAGTGCAGGAGCAGCTTTGATACTAACAGGAGATAAAAAAAAATGCTGGCATAAGCTTTCATGGACTCCAGTCCACTTCATCAAATGCACAGAGGCTTCACTTCACACATCTGTTGAAGTAGATGTAGTCCATAAAAGCTTACGCTAGAAGTTTCATTTTCCAGTTAGTCCCAAAAGTCCTACTAGATTCCTTTCTGTCTTTTTATGCTGACACAGAAGATTATTGCTATTTTATTGAATTGTTCAGTTTAGTTACATGTATATCCTACGTGTCCTTGAGCACAGTGCTTCTGTGTGGGTTTGGCAGGGTGTTTTTCCCAGTGTGTCAAGTACTGGCTCTATATTTGTGCTCATTTTCCTTTCGTGGAAACTCACGAGAGACCTGCAGCTGATGGCTCACAAACTGCCACCAGCCCACAGGCCACCACTTTGAGCAGTGAGTTTAAAGTCGTAGCTCACCTCCCTTTTTCATATTCTCACAGTAAGCCTGTGAGGTAGGTGAGGGTGGCAAGCACAGTGCATTTGAATCACCTGACTAAGCAGGACTTAGATCTTGGATCCCAAAAGTCCTCATGTTATGCTCCAACTACTACACTGGCTTGGCTTTGTTGGCTAGGGGTTATGGAGGGTATAGTCCAAAACATATGGGGACTAGTTTGAGGAGGAGCTGCTTGAAAAGGATGGATCCAGCCTTGATGAAAGAGAGAAGGCAGATATTGTATGCAAAAGAGTAAAAATAAATCAGTATGAATACTCAGGAAAGCATTAGAAGGTATGATTTCTGATTTTTGATGAAAATAATGAGCAATTAAAAATATGGTGATGATGTTATTGGTTATGAGGTTAGTATTTATTTGGAGGATGAGCTTCAACAAAATTGATTTGGGCTTCTAAACATAGAGCCTCGTTTAGCAATTGTCTTGTCCTGTGTTTGAAAAATGTGGTTGAATAGGAGAGGACTTCTCACTGATTCCGTTAACAGCCTTTTTCCCCAAAGGAGTAACTGTGTTAATCTTTTGCAAGAAAGCAACGAATTGTTTTGTTCTATTTTTGAGACTCAGATTTTTTGTAGCGTGAGCCTCCATAGATGGTAGTCCATTTCCTTGGCTTTCTCCCCACACTCATGTTCTGATCCCTAGTTCTGTCGTCCTTTCTGTCCAAAGCAGCGCTGTGCCAGACTTCAGTCAGAATTGGGTGACAGTCTCCATTAGGAAAGATTCTGTCTGTTTTGCTAAACCTGGAGAAGATCAATTACCTGAAATAAGAGATCAATGTACTGGATATCAAAGAAGACTCTTTGTGTCTAAGAAATACTGAAAGCATTTTCTTTGCATTTAAAAATAAAACTTTGCACATGTTTCTGTCTTTGATCCTGCTAGTTCTTAGCAGCTACATACCAAACAATATCCCTTTTCCTGCATGGTTTGTTAAATTGCTTTTTGAGTCCTTTTCAATAACTTGGAATTCACAGAGCCATACAATTTGTTCCTTGTACCCAAAGCGGCTTTCATTTTGTGTTCTCCAGTAGCAGTTCCCCACCCTACAATATCCCAAGGCTAATTGTATTTTAAA
This sequence comes from Cyclura pinguis, assembly GCA_030412105.1. Classification (NCBI taxonomy): domain Eukaryota; kingdom Metazoa; phylum Chordata; class Lepidosauria; order Squamata; family Iguanidae; genus Cyclura; species Cyclura pinguis. Next base: position 26,441,577 of record CM059607.1, read on the forward strand.
CCAAGAGAACTTTAAAAAGCTATCTCTAGCGTGGTATAAAATCCTGGTTGCATCCCCTGTATCCTAGCTATAGTAAAGCGAGCTCTTATCTTGTAGGTATGTGACTTATGAGATGGGTTAGTTTCTTTTTCTTTCTTTTTTCTTAAAAAACATTATAGGGAAATGATCTACATTGGCTAGCATGTGCCTTATATGTGGCTTGCCGAAAAGCTGTCCCAACAGTTAGCAGAGGAACTGTTGAAGGAAACTATGTATCTTTAATAAGAATATTACGCTGCTCGGGACAAAGGTAACTTCTCTCTTAAAATTTCAGTAAGTTTTAGAAGTGAAAAAATTAAGAAAGATTGCTGGTTCAGGTGCAGAAATTTTGAGTTTTGATAGAGATGTGTAAATTGGCTTAGTAACTAATAGGACCATTAGATGAGCTATACATGCATTCCATGACAGTTGGGAATAAACTGTTAATAAGAATATTTAAAGTCATTCAAATAGTTTGATTAGTTTTTATTTTTGGCCCGTGCGAACTCCGTTTGTCAATTTAGATAATTTGTGACATTGGTATGTTTTTCGTTCGTGATAAATGTATTTGATTAACTCCTATTTATGTGCAGTGTACCAAGCAATAATAAACACACCAGCTTCCTTAGATGTTGCCATTAATAGGTGTTGTAACGAAAGCTGATTTACTTTTGCTAGCCTTTTGGTCAAACACACCTTGGCTGGAATCCTGTTGGTTAGTCTCAACCAGAGTAGACAAATTTAATCAAGTGTTAAATTGTGAGTCAATACATAGATGAATTCATTTGACTTAACGATGGCACTCTAGTTGCAACTAACAATAGGATTTAGGCCCTTGTCCCAGGACAGGTGCTTTCTTCAAACTTAGCTTGAAAAGACAGAGCTAGGCTAGAAATATGAAAAATATAAGTGCATAACAAATATTTAAAAATGTAATAAATCTGTTAATAAACTGTTCACTTAAAAAGATATACAGTCCAATATTATAAATAGCAATAAAGGTGAAGGTGCATAAGGCATAAATAAATAATTGTTGATGTGGGTAGTGAAAGAGAAGTGGCATTTTTATTTTGTAAGAGTTTATACTGACGTTAGCCTTTGTCTGGAGGGAAGAACTGGAAAATGTAGCAATTTCACTGGCCCCTAAGGAAGACCACAAGTGAAATGCCTCAGGCCTCTGAATGAAGACCTGCCAGGACCTTTTTCCATCTACTTTTTCTCAATTATTGATTTATGCATTATGAACCTTTGCACTTACTGCTAATTATAAGTTTGGGCTGTGGCATTTTTAAAATTTGAGCAATTTATTATTTAATAGATTTATTATCTCTTTTAACATTTGTTATGTACTTGTATTTTATATTTATACCCTAACTCTCGCTTGTTTGTTTTCTGCCATGTTGTGAGTTAGGTTCTATATCCTTTTCTTTTGTTGTGAAGATCTAGACCCAAGGTTGGAAAGCATGGTGGCTATTTTGTCTCAGACGTTTTTATATCCCATTGCTCTAAAGTAGCAAGAACACTTTAATACTTTGCATTGCTTTTTTTCATAAATTTGAAACATCAGAGTTCCTCGGATATAGTGTATCAGTTGCCTGTCAGTGCAGAATTGCACACAGAAAAACATCCTACAGCATTATCTGATAGTATGGTGGAAATGTAAGCAGAAATATGACACATCTTATGAAGACAACAAGGAAAAGCAGTATCTAGTTACTAAACAGGGGAAAAAAAACATTCAAAGGAACAGAAAGTGTAATGGACAGGTGGTCAGAGGTATATGAAGTCTGATATGGAAAAATGTTTTTTTTAAATAATCTTAAAAGAGTTCTTATAGGGCAAAGCTTGGCGTTGGCTTAAATCCAATTGCTAGTCCTAGCTAGAGTAAACCCATTCACTCAGTAGGATTTATATAAGTGTTGACTTACCACTCAGAAATTGATTTGGTAGATCTGTTCTAGTTAGAAGTAGCAAGTGGAGTTATAGCAGTAAGACTTCTTATACATTTCTTCTTACACACATGCAAGGTTGCATACATTACAGTCTGTTTAGATATTGACGTTTCATAAGATTAAATTTCTGATCATCTAAATGTCTTCAGTTTGATAGAGTTTTTTAACAAGATGAAGAAATGGGAAGATATGGCAAATCTACCCTCCCAGTTCAGAGAACATACCACAAGATTAGAAAGAAACTTTACAGTTTCTGCTGTAATTTTTAAGAAGTATGAACCCATTTTTCAGGACATTTTCAAGTACCCTCAAGATGACCACCCCCGCCAGCAGAGAGGAAGAAAACAAAGGTATGGGTGCATTACGTTAAGTTTTTAAGATATCATTCAGTAGTAACATGAGTTTTGTTACTTTTTTCAACTCTGTGTATTCTAACATAACTGCTTAGAAGTTGATTACATGCTAGTTTCACTGTAATCTGCTTCCAAGTAAATGTGGTTTTAAGTTTGTGTCTGCAACAACTGGGAAATAGCCCCGTTCCCTTCTTGCTCTGCTTACTGATCTCCTCCTTTGTCCCCCCCATGCCCCAGTTACCCTTCAACTTCTAAGTATCTGTTTAAACTTGTAACTGATATGGAAATTTATTGCTTATGTCCAGTGTCGTTATCCCGTTTAACAAAAGGTGGAGCTATAAAAGCTGCATATGTAGCTCATTTTTCTCTTTAAGTCAGAGGTGTTCGAGAGTACAATAGAAAGATTAAGGAAAACCATCTTTTCCGCAGCAAAGCCCTGAGTGATTCTGGTTGAATTTGTTATGGGAATTCAGGTGTATCTTGATGTGCTTCATTGTATTTTAACTGTATTAATGAAAATACAATGCATTCATTTCTTTGTACGGCTTCTTTTCTGAAAAGGAGGCAACCTTGCACAGTCTCTGAAGTTTTTCAGTTTTGCTGGGTGCTGTTTGTTTATGCAAAAGGTAAGCATTAATGTTTAGTATAAGTTTGTTTTGTTGTCTTCATCTAGAATAATAAAAGGGAATGTCTGTGTGTCTGTCTATGGGAATTGCTGGAGCATCAAGCTGGACACTTCAAAATCTGAGCAGGTGTTCTTGGCTGTGCTCCAATTTGCACTGCCAGATTTCAGGTCAAAATTCCAGAAAAGGTGCTCACTGTTATCAAGATTGTACTGGCCAACGTCAAATTATAATTCTGAATGGAGAGCTTTGGAGAAGCAGAAAAGAAGGTCTTGTTGTAACTCACCATGTAATAACTTTAAAGGATTAGAAAACAAGAGAGGGCTGTCTGAGACAATGTTGCCCAGATTTCTGAGGAAGGAAAGCAAGAGAATTATAACCAAGATCTCTGGAGTTCAGAGTTAAAAAGGAGTGGAAAAACAGGAGGTCCTACTGATAAGATTCCTAAGATTAAGAAAAGAATGTATGTAAAAACAGGAGGCTTTTTTTTTTAAGCGTACAAGTGCACCTCATTTAATGAAGTAGATGTGTTCCTGGACCTTATTTCTTTAACGGAAAATTTGTACCAGTGGCAAAAATAATATGGGAAAGGTTCTTGTCCACAAAAAAGAAGAGCAGTTCTTCAACATGTTTCAACAAATATTTTATTCAAAACTAACAAAATCCGTATGTGAAATGATACAACTCGTTCAAGTAAGCCTTGCATAAGTAAACCAAAACATTTTGAACCTTCTAGAGACTGCTTCAAAGCATCTCCCCAAATCCATCCTGGGGTGACTTTTTCTTTTACCAGTCTCCACTTTTCCTACAATTGTCATTTTGGAGACCAAACATATAGATCTATTTTTCTTTTAACTTGCTGGTGAAGCAGGCGTATCTGCTTTACCCTTTTCTCTCTGCTTTGCTATTTTCGCATGCTCAGTAAGGAAATCAGGTCAAGCTTTATTGCATTTCTTACTGCAGACATGTTACTGCAATCTGACATTGAAAGTCTGTGTTCCTTTAGCCCTGCTTCACCATCCTCCCAGTGATACTGACCAGTCTCCAGCTAGACAGAGGATGAGGGGAAAAGGGGGTTGGGTAGGCGTGAAAAGACTGAAGAAGGGAGCTTCTTTGTTAGAGACTTTGTTAACTGAGGTATGCCTGTATTAGGTATTGATATGAGGTAGATATATTTCATTTAGTTATGAATATATAACGTGCAAAGACAATGATACATGCTGTGGCTGTGGAACGGTCTTCCATCTATCTTTCTTTCTAACTTTGTTTTATTTAGATTTGGTTAGTCTTGCCAGTCTCCTGTTAGAAGATTTGTTATGTTAATAAGAGATGTTTTGATGGTGTTCTTTTAAAATATTGTGACTAATTGTTTTCCTGGCTGTTTTGAAAGGGAACATGACCATATTTTCAGCAACTTTAGTTTAATCAGTTCTCAAATTGCCCAGTGTTCTCGTCTCTTTTTGGAACCTAAATTGTCTGATCTTTTGTTGGATACATGGTGTTTATCATCACAATTTGCATATTGGCTAAAAACCAATGTACGTGTTAGAGGCTATTAGTTGCTCCTTGCAGTGGAGATTTGCTCATAAGTAGAGCGTGGTATAGTTGGACTATAACTCTGGAGACCAAGCCACAGTTGGTCTTGGAAACCCACTGGGTGATCTTGGGCAAGTCACAGTCTCAGACTCAGAGGAAGGCAAAGGCAAACCCCCTCTGAACAAATCTTGTCAAGAAAAACCTGTGATAGGTTTGCCTTTTGGTTGCCATAACTTGGAAATTACTTGACTCTTCTAACTGGTTTTAAATTATTTAATAAAATTGTAGTCTTTTTCATTATTCTTGTTGTTTTCAATTGTTTTAAACTGTTCAAATTGTACACTGCTCTGAAACGCTTGGAGGTAGGGCACAATATAAATGTTTTAAATTAATGCATTCTCATGTACTATATATGTATGGTGAGAGCTGGGTCAAAGGAAGGTGGCTAGAATTATAGGTTTTCTTTTTCTAGAGAGGAATTATGTGTTCCCTCCAATAGAAGAGCTTAACTGCAAAGTCAATATATTCCCCTTTTTCTGCAGTGTATTTTTTTTATTTTACATTATTTAATTTTATATCTTTCCTTTCTTCCAGTGTAGGACCTAATGCCTTACAAAATGAACTAAAACAAAATACAGCTAAAATCCAATAAGTTATAAATAAAAGTTGAATTAAAAACCAATTAAACAAGTTGCCACATTAAAACCTAACACTGTCTTAAAATAGTTTAAAAAATAACAAGAAAGGAGAAAAAAATACAAGCAGGCAGTTAATGGGCAAAAACCTGTCTTAAACTCTTAAATAACTTTGGCAACGCTGGATTGGGTTTTTTTAATTATTTTAACTGTTGTGGTTGACTGGAAATGTCAACTCACACGTGCCAAAAGTATGCAAAACTTAAAAGGAGAGAGATGGCATGTGCTATTGTAAACATCCCATGCATGGACTTCATTTCTCTTTTTGAGTTGGAGGAAGTAAGACCTTACTTGCTTTGCTGCTCAAGATTTATGCTGGGCTGATCATGGCAACCACAATTCAAGGACAAGTTTGGGCTTGTCTATATGACAAGCCTTTTAGCCTAAAGAACAGCAACTTCTGTTTCTGCGGATGTATTGCTTCCTAGTCTGGTACAGATGAACGAGGTTGCTGCCTAACGTGCATGGTAAGACAAGCACAGGGTAAATAGGACAAGATTATCAATATGATTGATAGCTGACAATTGTCTTGTTTTTAAAATAGTAAATATTATAGAATTAGCTGTGTCTCTCTTCTAGATTTGAGCAACACTTCATTTGCAGCTGTTGCAATAGTTTTCTTATTACTGTTCACGTGTGTGGAGAAGAATAATTTGTTTGAAATAAGAGAACAGTCGGTTGGAAGTTGAAAATACCAGTTGCTCGTTAATAACTTCCATTTTAACTTACTACCTGTAACATTTATTTGTTTAAAATATTCTACATTACTTTTTTGCCTGTATGGTCCCCAGAATGATGTAAAATATAGTCATAGGATAAAAACATAAGAAGAAACATTTTCTTTAAAAGCAATTTTAACAAAGTAAAGGGATGACTGAATAATACAGATACAGCTATCTGTTGCAGATTCAGTAAGGATAGAACCACCATGACCTTGCCTTCCATAATCAAGATGCTATTGTAGAGGGAAAAAAGGGTATTAGGGTTGTAATATTTAGTTTACCTGTAATATATATGAGTGGTTGGAGTCCCAAGATCATTATGAGCCATATATACATGTTTCTCCATAGTGGCTTTCAGTATTGCATACTTACAAAAGCTAAAAAAACCAGTTTTGGTACTGCTTGGTCAGGATTGCACCCATCTCATGCCTCATTGGTGCACTGTTCGTTTTTCTGGAATTTAAATGTAATCCAAATCCTGATTGCAATCTCACAGGCAATTTCCCTATGATCAGTGATGATTTGGTCAATTCCTACCACCTCCTGTTGTGTGTCCTCGATTTAGTCTATGGAAATTCTTTGCAGTGTCCAAATCGCAAGGAACTTCTGAATCCTAATTTTAAAGGTATGTTTGAAAATATCTTTCTATGATACTACTCTAAGGTATAGATATAAAGAATATATTTTTAATTTTAATTAAGTAATTTAAATGTTAATTTTCTGATTTTAATGTGATAACATATTGCACTGGAAGATTGCATGTAGCCTTTAAGATACAAAAGAATTAAATATTAGCAGAATTATCCACCCTGTTGCTTTTTCTGTACATCTCTCTCTCTGTCTTCTTTAACTTTGCTATCAAAAACTATACCAGACCATAGGAAAAAGTTGTTTTTGCCCAAAATAAAAGTGTTGAACTGGAATGATAGAAAATGAAGAGAGAGAACACAGCATGGTTCATAGCTTCCAAAAAACAAAAATCACTGTATAAAATAGGAAATTGCACTGTTGTTTCACACAGAGCACAGAAGTGTAGGCTGATAGCTGTTAGTTGTTTTTCTTTTTTAAATAGAGGAATACATAAAGATATGAAATTTAACTTTTAACTTCTCTTCTCCCCGCTAACCTGTTAGGACTGCCTGAAGATTTTCATAACAAGGATTTTAAGCTGTTGTCTGAACCTCCCTGCATCATTGAAAAGCTCTGCTCCTTACATGATGGCTTGGTATTGGAAGCTAAGGGTATAAAAGAGCATTTCTGGAAACCTTATGTGAGAAGACTGTTTGAGAAAAAGGTATGCAACTATTTTTAAAAAATGCATGTGTCATAAATCAGTTGATATTGTTCCATTGCACTTAGTGTCAGTTCTTCTTCCTTATAGATTCTAAAAGGAAGAGAAGAAAATCTGGCAGGTTTTCTGGATCCTGGAAATTTTGGAGAAAGTTTGTAAGTATTGCAGAGCAATAGCACCTACAATTCTAAAATGTTATGATTGTAGAGACTGCTTTTTCTGCTTCGTGAGCTCTTCTTGTATTGTAGAGTCTCCCACAATTAGTTTGAGGGTACTTAACTTAGTACTGACACTACTGCTGATGCAAACTCATGCCGTTCTCAAACCACCAAATTCTCCAGACCATTACATATGTACCACCATGTCGATAGTCCCCTCTATTCACCGTGCACACGTACACACGGTGAATCAGTGTTTTATTTTTGACAGCTGAGTCAAAGAAAACCACTATTACTGAAATCCTAAATTATAAATTTTCAGTTTCTTTAAATTGGTGTAATCCATGAGATATTACAGGAATGCCATCACTGAGCAAAACGCAGCAGATGGATTTCTGAACAGGGTGCCATATAAACACCATTTTACACTGGTCTTAAAGGAATATCAGATCGATCAGGGAGAAGCATCTCCTTGATACCAATCCTTTGGCTTCTTGTTCAGTCAGAGGAAAAAGCTTAGAATAAGTCCTGACACTGCTTCAGGTTAATCTGAAGCCACGTTTTATGTTAGTATTCTGGGGGAAGATTATTATCTTACCAGTAATTCTTTGTAAAAGATCTTACAGAAGGAGTCAAATCTTCATTGTAATATCTGAAAGGATTTTAGCCAGTCTAACTTGTCTCATGACAAAAACGAAAGGACCAGAGAAAGACATTTTCACTGCAGCAGAGATTACGGCCGTTTTGTGGCTCTTATTTATGTATATTTATTGGTAATCTGTTTCAGCTACTTATATTTGGAATGTTCAAGATGTGCCTCTTCTCTTTCTCCCCTTCCCCATCTGCCCACCCTTCTGATGCTGTAGAAAGAGCATCAATAAGGCCTATGAGGAGTACATCTTGTCAGTAGGAAATCTCGATGAGCGGATATTTCTCGGGGAGGATGCAGACGAGGAAATAGGAACCCTGCGGAGGTGTTTGAACACAGCCTCTGGAATGGAAACAGCTGAAAGAGTGCAGGTCAAATATAATCTGCAGGAGCATTTTGAACGAGTAAGTACAGTATAGTTTGTTGTGTGGGCTAGCACATGAATTATTATACATACTTAACAGCAGTCATAGCACTATTTAGATCACAAAAAATCACAAGATTCCAGAATTTTATCTGAGGGTTTCCTTAGTGCCACAGTAATTGAAGCAATGCTACATTTGTACTCCACCAGGGTCCCTTGAGGAATACTGTACCATGCTGGAGAAGCCACATGTTGACTTCTTCCTGGAACAGCGTTAACCACTAAAACCTAGATTAAGACTTCTACAAAGAGAGGCTGCAATACTGCCCACTTTTCATAGGGTCTGAACATCTCATTTTATTTTAGTGGCATAGGGAGAAGTTGTTTTAGCATGGCTCCCCTGCCGGTGAAGTAATGCAAGTCCTGTGGATGTGTATTTCCCAAGAATTAATCTATGTTGTTCTCAGTTTTTTATCGGTAAGATGGAACACGAATGTAACAAACAGTTAAAACAATCATTTTTTTTTCTGTGTTCCTGTCTGTTAGCACAGTGTTGTTGATTTTGCATGATACATTGACAGTCTCCAAACATGAATTACATGAACTTAGAACAAAAAGCAGGTGCTGGTTGATGCAGCTTTGTATCCAAGGAAGAGAAGGAATCATTAATCCTGAGCTTCATAATATCAAGAGGGAGGGATTTTTCCGTAATTAATTTTCTGAATCTATAATTAAAATAGAAGAGATGGAGAGTATTTCCTTTCTAGCAGGATGCTAATATGTTAGTTTGTGGCCGTGAGGAGATCTTTTCCATGGCATAACCTCTGTACTGCATAAGCGACTTGCATCATCTCTTAGTATCTGTTCTCTTGAAATAGGCAGTTGCTGTCCTCAAAAAGGAAAATAGGAAGTAGACAGGAAGTGTTAATGCTAAAGCTGTTGTTATTTTAAGATAACAGACTGTAGTGATTTCATTTCTTGAAGTATCTTCTATGTTGCTTTTGGTAGGCAAAATCCTTTCGAATATCTACACCTCTTACTGCGCGAAAGTACATAAAAGAGAGTGACGATTGTGTGAGCCCCATTTCTATAGCCACATACAACTTGACACGACTTCATACAATGCTGGCAGGCTTGAAAAATGCCCCTAGCGAAAATCTGGAGCAAATTCTTAAGTAAGTAGAGTCATTTCCTTGCAGCTTTAAAGTCAGCATGTGGAATGGTATGTAATAGCAAATGCTACAAGTTTGGGGAACGTGTGAGTGGCATGGTGCAGTATAAGTAGTCTTATTTGTTTGGTTTGTGAAGGGATGCTCTATCTGAATACTTTTAGGATTAAAAGTACATAAAGGAGTAGTATTTGCTCATATTTGGCATTTAATGTATCATCTGATTTTTGGGAAATAATTTTTTTTTGGGAACAGTGCTGTGATAATATGAGGTAAACTTGCAAAACCTAACATGAAGGTTTCAGTGTTTTTAGAAGAGAGGCTTGGATAAAAATCAGTATTATCATTCTTCTTTAATTTGGATATATTCATTGTTTTATTATTCATTTATTCCTTTTCAGGTCATGCTCCAGGAATCCTTCCCTGTCAATTTCCAATAGAGTGAAAGAAATGTATGAAATTTATTGTCAGAAGACCCGAACTGAAGGAGATTCTGACAGCTTCTCCAGAGGTAAGACCAGACCGTGTGTAGTGTGAAAACTGGGCCTGAATAACTATATTATTGGATGTGAGGTGTTGTGACTTAATTGATTCCTCTGAAAATACTCAGTGCAGTCTAGTTCACAATAGTATGTTCATATAGTATGTTTATTTCAAAGGGTTTACGAGTAACGATTGGCATTTGGGATCAAAGAAAGTAAACTTTGTGGGTTTAGTGTAGCCTGCCTGCCCGCCTTTTTTATAGCTATTCTAATTGCAATTAATGAAATAAAGCTGTAAGTGTTGATCTTGAATTTCTGTTCTTAATATGAATAATGACTGCTTGTTTTATAATTACTGCAGATATTCTTGGAAAACACTTTCATCTTGCTGAGGTACTTTACTACAAAGTACTAGAATCTGTCATCGAGCAAGAAAAGAAACGACTAGGTGACATTGACTTGTCTGTAAGTAAGTTCATCAGAGTACTTCACATAAGTGTTCGAATTCTTTACGTTTATAGTTAAAGGTAATCTTAATTCCTGACACATAGCGGTCTGACATTTCTGTTACCTGTAGGATAGAAAAAAAAGAGTGTTGGTCATTAGTACTGTCCTCTTAGGATTTTCTCCTTTTAATTTGGTAAATATTTCCTCATTTTCTTCCTCCTTAATTTGTTTGTATCCTATTTTTTTCCAACAGTGGGACACAAGGCAGCTTAACAAATTATTAAAACGAGTACAGATTAAAAATCATGCAAAATATGTAAAAGTTACTTTTAAAATTATTAAACGTTCTATAGAGTTAAAGCAATTTAAATTTCATTAGAAGACAATATAATGATCAACAAAACAGTACACTATTAAAAGCCCATAGTAATCAGTTCCTAAAAGCCTGAAACGACAGGAAAGCTTTCAGTTGCCAGCTGAAGGAGCACAAGGAGAGATCCAGCCTAGCCTATCCAAGGAGAAAGTTCCTGGTGTCAGTCATCTACTAATCTGACCAAAGCTTCTTCCATCCCATAACCATGCCTAAAGCCAGGAAAATTAGAGGCTGCCCATCACAAGCTATGGTTAAACATTCAGACATGATCCACGGCTGCTACTTCAGGTTGACACACGCCAGAGAAGTAGGAGGATTTTGTTGGATTCTGTGTCTCTAGGATCTCTCCCCATCAACCTGCTGCATAGCTCTCTAGCATCAGCATGCAGATCTCTTCCTTAACTGAAGCTCGCTGAGAAGTTTGTGGCGGAGATCCTACGTTGTCTCAGCGTACCATAAATATCTGCCAGCTATGCTATGCTAATACTAAGCAATCTCTGTACTGAATGCCACCTGAGTGCAACATATATGAATCTGCATAGCTGTCACCTCATCATGCAATGCACAGTAGCAGCGCACTGTACTGAATGTTCATTGACAAACTCTGTAGGCACATGATTGCATGCAGAACCCCACTCTTGCCAATAAGAAGATGATACTTCCTTTCCACATTTTGCAAAAGAAGTAGGGCAACTTATATATGTCACCAACAAGATTTTGCCTCATGTGTGCAGGAGTACAGGTAGATCTTTGTATCATAATAATCATCCAGAATCATGAAGTTGAAGAATAAGAGATGTATACACATGATCTGGATGTTTTAAGTGATAGCTTCTACTTCAGTCTACTTGTATAACTTAGCTATCAGGAAATTGGTTTCAGAATAATTACCTAACCATTATTATCATGCAGGTAAGTCATGCTGCTTTTTTTTTTTTAAATACTAAGGAATACAGTTCACATTTTAATGATAAACTGGAGTTAACTATGCTTTTTTGTTATTATTTTTATCTTAGGCAATCCTGGAGCATGACATATTTCACAGGTCTCTCATGGCCTGTTGCCTTGAGATAATTATTTACTCTTACAAGGCAGCTGACAGTTTCCCATTTATCACTGATATATTTGATGTTCCTGCCTTTCACTTTTATAAGGTCAGTTCTTTTGACTGTCTGCTCTAATTTGTTGTTTATTATTATCATTATTATTACTACTACTGTTACTGCTATCTTTTATTTGTTATTCAACCTTGTTTTCATTGAAAGGACACATAAAGCAACACATATCCAGTATTAAAATTTATGTTTATTACAGGTGATAGAGATTCTAATTAGAGCAGAAGACGGCCTCTGTAGAGAAGTGGTGAAACACCTCAATCACATTGAGGAACAAATTCTAGAGAGTCTAGCATGGAAAGTGGAGTCTCCACTTTGGGACAAAATCAGAGAAAATGAAAATAAAGTTCCAACCTGTGAGGAGGTAAAATTTTGAGATTTATCTATCTGTTGAAAGTTGTTTCTTCAGTCCTTAGTAGTTTATTCTGGAGAGCTGTGTCTTACAAATACAGCAGGCTTTATCTGAGTCCTGAATCTATAGGAACTTGCGCAGCACACATGGGCCCATGTTTTCTGATACGTTAATAATATCAAGAAGCAATAAATGGGACCTTCGGGTAGACAGCAGTTCTTTGCATCTGCAGTTTCTTCTGCCATATCCAGCTATTAATTATAAATCAGAAAATGTTACTTTCAGTTGCATAGACAAATACTGTGTATCATAAGAACAAAGCAGTGAGGAATGAACAGCCACATATGTGAAGGCGTACTTTTCTGACTGAGTGTCTGTCAGCATTTCCTTAATAAGACCTACAAATAAAATACTCTACAGGTCACATTTAGAAAATTTGAGGGTGCATATTATATTGTAAGACAAAAAAATGCTATTCAGTTTGGCCAGTTTATAGGAATCCGTTGTAGTAGCTCAGGGTTATGTTGTAGGATTGTATGCCCTTCCTCCCTTCTCATATGTTAAAAGTCTCCTTTCTTTTCACAGACTAACTTGCTATTACATTCAGATATTGGGGGTTAACCAAGATTGCCCAACATCTTCATTCAGTTCATGATTTGTAGACAGGTCTGACTATCTTTTAACCATAGTTAATGCTATATTAAAGTTTGGTTTGGGGCAACTTTAATAAGCAGCAGTTCAGATTAAGACAGAACAGCAAGAAATAGGAAGGTGTGAAGAATCTAAAGAGCACTAGGGACATGGGAGTAAACAAGCTGAAAGCGTGTTCCTTTTACCAACTGATCCAGACTATAGACAGAAATATCAAAATAACTAGATTTTGTAATCACTGAAATGCCATCTGTTTTGTTATGTTTCTAGGTAATGCCATCCCAATATTTTGAAAGGTCAAATGGAAACAGTATGACAGGTTCTCCTTTAACCCCAAGGAGACTAAATGAGGTTCGTGCTGAAACTGGAGCACTGGGAAAGGGTAAGAGTTAACAAATCTAGAGAGGATGAAAGGTTGTTCATTCAGAAGAAATGTTAAATGGAATGTTTAGTTCTAAAGTGGGGAAACATGGAGAAATCTTTCACCTATAATACAGTGTGCCCTTTGTATATGCAAGGGTTCTGTTCCAGGAACCCCCGTGTAAAACAAAAAAAAAGTCAAGTGTTGCATCCCATTACCGTCAGTGGACACAGTGTGCACACACCCACAGCAGCATGGGCCTGCTGCACCCATTGACCATAATGGGATGCAACACTTTGTGTGACATCATATTTGTGCATGGGGAAGTCATGGTAAGGGAGGAACCATAGCTTTTTAAAAATCTCAGTCTTGAAATGGCCTACTAATTACTAAGAAACATCAGTTGTTTTCTAACTTGGATGAATTTGGAGACAAGTTTAAAAAGGAGTGAAGAGGATGTAGAAAGAGGATGTACTTATTGGTGTCTTATCACATTGCTATAGATTTTGCATATGACATGTTGTGCATTTCTTTTTGAGTGATACATAAATTGCCTCTTCAGGTGTAACACAAGGAGTGGTTTGTCTCAGTGTTTTTCACATGGTGGCTGCTGCTTCTTAACGCATCCCTTTGATGTAGTTAATGGTATTTACCATACTAAAGAAGATAATTGAGGGTTGATTCTCTGACATGAATATGACAATGTTGTGCATTACATATAAGCCTGCTCCTCTTTCACTGCAGGCATTCCGTCTTCTCCAACCACTCTTTATGAAAGATACAGCTCTCCAACAAGTAACCCTACTAGGAGAAGACTGTTTGTTGATAACGACACTCCTACTGAGGCCACTCGGACTCCTGTGAGGGTCTCCCGGCAGCCTGTGATCAGTACAATGCCAGTCCAGACCGTCTCACCGGAATCAATACCTGTCACTCCAGTGCCTGGGCAAACTTTAGTGACTGTAGCAACAGCAACTGTCACTGCAAATAATGGGCAGACTGTGACGATACCAGTGCAAGGTAAGGAGAATGGGTGCTTCGTACTGAAAATACTCTTTTCATGTGTGATGAGAAATAGCCATTGCGTTGGCTCCCAGTTGAGGGTTGTAGGGGCATGGACCCAAAAAGGAAACAGCAAACTAAAGGACAGTCTTGGAGCAGGAAGAAACCGATAGAAAGGCTGTAAGATTTTTGAACTGTAACATAACAGTTCATTACAGATGGACTGACTTATTCAGGGAAAACATAGCCTTTCGCTTGCAAGACCTGAGTGAGGATTTTGACGTTTGCAGCTCTTGGAGGTTTCACACACACAGGGTTGCCATAAGTCAAAGTGACTTTGATGGCAAGCAACAACATTCAACACATTGCAGTTGGCCCTAGGCCCAGGAGCAGCATCTCATTCATTCAGAGCAAACAGTATTTTGTTATATTTTCTTTAGCTAGAATGCCAAGGAGTAGGAATAAGTGAGTAAATAATTCTGTCATTCAAATCCATATTTTCCAATAGGTTAAGCTGATTCCAATCTCAAATATTAATTTAGCTCTTTTTCTTTACTGAACTTAAATAGGCACATGTGATGATAATGAGAAGCTATTTTTAGGTACAATGAGAGAGAAGACACTCAGCTTAGCTGGTACTTCCAATCACAAAAAGAAAATTTTTGGTAAGAATGTAAGACCATGTTTTAAGCCCATTGCTGCAAAAATGACAAGTCCTGTCACACCTTCAAGACTGAGAACCTTTACCTATCGTAAATCTGGTGGACTGTGCACGTAGTATTTCCTCTGTATGAGCGGATGGGTAGACAGGGTGGAGACATGTCACTAGTGGCATTGCAATACTTTTGCAGCAGCACTTAATCCTTTCTCTGCACTCTTACAGGGATTGCTAATGAAAATGGGGGAATAACATTCATTCCAGTCCAGGTGAACGTAAGCGGGCAGGCTCAACCCCTGTCTAGTTCCATCCCACCTCTCAGTGCCCAGACGCTTGCTGGGACTCTGAGTCCCCAACAGATGGCTGGCACAACCCTGCACTTACAAAGCCAGTTCCAGCAGATTCCTGTCCCTGGAGAAAAGATACAAAAACAGCATATGGGCAGCAGTGGTGGTAAATCCCGGAAGACTGGCTCGCTCATCCTCTTCTTTAGAAAGGTACATCAGCATGGAAGGTCACACGCCTCACTCCATTGCAGGCTTATCTAAAAATGAAAACATGCCTTTGCTCTTAGGATCAGAAGATGGTCAAAGATGATGATTTAAAGGATATGCTCAGACCATTTTTTTTTCCTGAATGATGTGCCTTCCGTAGCAAGCAGTCTTATCAAGACGGTCTTACTCAACCTGGTGCTGTCGAGATACATTCCACAAGTCCCTTCAATTCCTTTCAGCACAGCCAATGGCCATTCTTACTGGGGATAATGAGAATTGTGGCCCAGCATATCCAGAGGGCACCAGCTTAGAGTGGGTCTGCTCTGTATCAGCAAATCTCCCCAGGAGCATGAAGATGCTTTGTTGGATCACAAGGAAGAGGTGGTTGTTCATATGTATGCAGAATGTTATGCCACAGTTTCTTTACATCTGTTTAAAGCCACAAAGAGACTGTCAGCCATGCATATATTCCTCTTCCACTACCACCCCAGTTTATTTCTATTCTTCTCCTCCCACATCTTTTTATCCTATTTTTGCTGACTAGTCTTGTTGCTCCAAGTCTAGGAGACCAGTCCCATCCAGCTGTCTTTGGGGTGAGGGAGAAGGGGTAGTTGAATTTAGTTGTTGAGTTAGGAGCAGAAATACTGCCTTCATGAAAAATGTGTAACTGCAGGAGGCTGTAATGGTAGCTACTTGAGAATAGCTCATGTAGAGTACACTGTCTTTGTCATAATAGATTATTTTTATAATTAGTAATTAACATGTTTGACATAACAAGCGTAATTTTTTACAAATGGCTATTTTTAATGGTGTCTTCTCCCTCCAACAGGTGTTTCACTTAGCAAGTGTCCGTCTGCGAGATCTCTGTCTCAAGCTGGATATTTCTGATGAGCTGAGAAAGAAAATCTGGACGTGTTTTGAGTTCTCGCTGGTACAGTGCTCTGAGCTCATGATGGACCGGCATTTAGACCAGCTGTTAATGTGTGCTATATACGTAATAGCAAAGGTAAAGCTTCACAGAAAATGTATCAGACTAAATAACCTGAAAAGACGAGAGACTTTATCATTCAAAAAAGTGTTAATGTTTGTGGTCAGATGGATTCCCCTCTTGTATTCTAGGTTACAAAGGAAGACACATCATTTCAGAATATTATGCGTTGTTATCGGACCCAGCCACAAGCTAAGAGCCACGTAAGGAACTTGTGTTTAAACCATATTCATTCAGTATGATTTATTGAATTTTCTTGTAACTGGATATTTTAATTCAGACAATTTGGGTATTGGAACATTTATACAATATAAATGTTAGTTTCATAGTAATGAGTCACAGGAGCCTAAATACCCTCAAGGGCACCATATCCCATCTGATTTTGGAAGCTAAGCAGGGTCAGCCATGGTTAGTACTTGGGTAGGAGACTGCCAATGAATATCAGGTGTTGTAGGCTGTATTTCAGAGGAAGGAACTGGCAAAACCACCTCTAAGTATTCCTTGCCTAAGAAAAGCCTATGAAATTCCTGGGGTCACCACAGGTGAACAGGTAATTTAAAGGCCATATGTTTTGAATTTGTTTACTAAATTGAAATCAAGCACACAGAATCAGGTCCCTGTCAAATTAGGATTTTAGGCAACTTTCCAGTTCAAAAGCTGAGACTCTGCCTCAATGTGGAGTTACACATCAGTTGTGCTAGACAACCCTTGTGTTGAAAGGCAGCAATGAAGAAATGAGCACATGGCAAATGTGTAGCTGTTTCCATAGGGGAACTTACTGTGTAAGGCACCATCAGTATTCCAGTCAATATTTTCTGGAAAAATCAGTAAACTGTGTACAATTTAAGCAAAAATGAGATATTCTTTGAAATGGCAATGTCTCATTGAAGTAGAGGAACCCATTTCTGTAGCCATTGTCATCATCATAGTCATTCCAACTAGTAGGCTTTGTGTGGAGCCACTTAATTCCAAAGTAATCAAGAATAGCACTAACAATGAAAGCACTTATTGATATTGATCAGGGAGTAATTCTTCAGTAATCTGTTTTTTGACTTTTTAAAGGTATATCGTAGTGTCTTGATTAAAGGCAGAAGACGAAGATATTCAGGAAATGGTGAGAGCAACAACCAACAAAATTCCCCCATGGAGAAAAATAAAGATGGAAGTAAGTGGTTGTAACATTATTACAATTTGTTTTACAATTGTGTGGTATAGTTTTATCATTCCTTCTTTCCATCCACATGTAGACATTTTTTAAAGTGTATGTATTTGGCAAGGCCCACTGTTTTCAATTGTTTTACTTGTAAAGCACCAAGTATGCGGAACGTGCTGAATAAACAAGCGATAATAATACAGGTTCGGAAAGCCTTTTTGAAATTAATGTCAAGAAGCATATGAAGCAATTTTGGTTGATTTTGAAGTCTGTCCTTCAAAGTTCTTTATTCCTCCACATAAAAAGAAAGAAAAAATTACTGACTTCTTATTTAAAAACACTGCACAAATTTGATAGGTAACTGAAGATAATGGAAAGATACATTCCTTATATGAAGGCATCCTAAAATATGAATAAAGCTCTAATTCTTTGCATGGTTACCTGGTAATAAGTCTTAATGAAAACAACGGGCATAATTCTGCAAAGATTCATTGGCTTTCACTGTGCTTGTAGATATGAACAACAAGATTCAAACAGAGGTCCATGCTACCTTTAAGTTCCTCTTAAAAGTGTGCAAGACACAAAATTTGATCATGTGTCCAACTTGTGCTTTATGGATGTTGAAATTAGAAAGAATCCAACAACCAAAACCTCTGTTCTCTGTCTAAAAGCAGCTTTATGCTGGTGAGCCTTTTTATGACTACTGCACTACATAGTGAGCTAAAAATGTGCTTAATGTGGGAATATGACTGTCTGGATTTTGGAAAATAGAATATGGCAACTCTGTGTGAGACCGGTTGACTGACTGCTAGCACTTAGTAAGGGTAGGGAGGAGAGTTACGAGGTGGACAATCTGAATGAGCATAGGATGGAGAAAGGAAGAGAAAGCACTGAACGAGGAGGGCTTTCAGATAAAATTGGTATAAGCAGGAAAAGAGAAGAAGATTGGTGTGAAAGAAAAAGAGTTGTGGAATATAGGGGAGAGGACATGGTTAACGGTGAGTCTAATTGTTTTGAGCCCATTTGAGCTGTGTTGTTCTGTAGTGTACAATAAAAAAAATACACTATTTGCTCAGTGGGCTTGATGAGTTTCTCAATTATGCTTTCATAGCAAGCAGAGATTCTAGCCCAGTGATGAGATCGAGTAGCACTCTGCCAATACCCCAGCCCAGTAGTGCCCCCCCTACTCCGACACGCCTGACTGGCGCCAACAGTGACATGGAGGAGGAGGAACGTGGTGACTTGATCCAGTTTTATAATAATGTCTACACTGACCGAATCAAAGACTTTGCCCTAAAGTACTCCTCAACCAATGGAGTAAGTAACTTTTCATTCTTTTCAGGAATGACTTAATTTAATCTGAACTGCAGAGAATCAGTTTTGTTCTTGAAGTCTATAGCAGGACGGAGGGGTGTGTGTGTTTAAACGGATTTAGTAATACCACCATTAGATATTTTCATTATGATCTGTAGCTCACTAATGATACATTTGAGTAGTTCTTGCTACTTAAATGTGATAGGTGCTATTCTGTCATTTTCTCATCTAAATCTATCATGCAGTAATATATTTCTGAATAAGAGTCTGACTTAGTTGACCCATGCTGTTGTTTGAGTGGATAGTGTAGCTAGAAACATAATTAATTCAAAATCCTTTAACTTCTCTGATTAAAGCTAAATAGCTATGGTTGTCTACTAAGGTTTCTATAGCAGAACAGGGTAGACAAAGCACAGGCTTTCACACAAAAGAGCAGCGGGGTGTTGCATCTCCTAAGATCTCTCAGGACTGGCTGAAATTTCAACCCAATAGGATCAGCAAGGACACACTTTGCCCACCTCGGTGCAGGTGGACTGGGTTTCACGGAGCACTGCAGTAGCATGATGAAGCAGACTGCGTTCCACACAAGCTCACGCCGCGTTAGATCCGTTAGTCTTGTAATGTGATGCCCTTGGTACCACCGTCCCTCTGAAAATTATTGCCCTTGAACACAACATCCGCTCCCTTTTCAGCTGGGGAATTCTTCATCAGGTCACAGGAAGAATCCCGAACAGATTTCAGAAAAGTTTATTATCTGCTGTCTCATGCACTGTGTCATGTTTACTGATGCAAAAACTGAAGTACTGATAGTTCACAATGCAACTTGCTGAACTGTGTACACTCTGGGGGGCGGGAGTTGTGTTTCACAACAAAATGCCCAAAACCAAGATGCCTTCATTCCTGCCTTCTGTTGATGGGCACCGATTAACTGTGTTTCCTTTCTGTGGTAGGGTGAAGCTCCACCCCTGTCTCCATACCCTTTTGTAAGAAGTGGCTCACCACGCAGAATACAGCTATCCCAGAACCACAAAATTTACATCTCACCTCACAAAAATGAGTCAGCGCTGTCGCCGCGTGAGAAAATATTCTACTATTTCAGCAGCAGCCCATCCAAGGTAGGAGCAAATGGCTTATCACAGAATTTTGCCAAGGGGGTTCTGATCTGCCCGAAGAGATTAAACAGATGTATGCGCTGTCTAAATTTAAAACAGCATTAAAGGCCCATTTCTTGTGGAAGCCTGTCCAGATTATTGTATTGGTTTTATATGTGTTTTTAACTGATGTCACATGTTGAATTTTAGTAAGTTGTTTTCCCAACTTTGATCCACAGAGAGAGGTAGATAAGAAATAAGCAATTGGGGAGAAGTGGATTCAGTTTTGTTTGAGATCAGCGATGAGATTAAATGTCTGTTTGGAGAAAGGTACTTGTTGGCATGTTGTTGGAGCTTTTCTGCTTAGCCCCTCTATACATCAGAGGTTTAAAAATTCTAAGAGATGGCCTTCATCTACACTGAGGAAACCTAGAAAATGGGACTATTATTTCTTAAAGTTTCCTACAGCTGGCAGACGACATATTCTACCCTTCCTAAATCTGCATCTATTTGACAGGGCTTAATTTCAAAGGTAGTGGTTCGAGCGTCGCACTACGACACTGGGAGACCCAAGTTCGAATTCCTGCTTGGCCATGGAAACCCACTTGGTTACCTTGGACAAGTCACACTCAGCCTCAGAGGAAGGCAAGGGCCAACATTCTCACCAAATTCTGCCAAGAAAATGCCATGAGATGGCAACCCTAAGGTGAACCTAAGTCAAAAATGACTTGAAAGCACAGAACAACCTTCGAAAGACACACTTACCTAGGAGCAAGTCTTATCAAACACTGTGGAGCTGCCATATAAATGTACGGTCAAGCTGTAAATGGCGGATCCTCCTTCTGTAAAGAAAGAAGTGAGATTTTTACAATTCCTATTGTAAAATAGGCCATTAAGACCCCTCCCTAAACTGCAAACCCCAGGATTCCACAGGATGTTGAAAGTGGAATAACAACACTATAACAGGCTAGTGCAGAAATGGCCAGTTTTGATTTCAAAACAGGGGCACCTTTCCAGACTATCACCATATAAGCATGTCTTCTAACTGAATAAAGCCTGTGAGCAGACACACTAACAAGTGAAGTATTTGGCACACCTAAGGCTTTTAATCCAAAGCAGGCGAGCATACTTGCAGTCTTCCAGCACAGCGTGTCTCGTGTAGCTGATTCCACCATTTTCTACCACTGTTAAGATAGTCGCCTCCTCAGTGCCTGCCACAGCTGCAAGGGAAGCCACTGTCTTAAGATCATGCTATGGAAAGGTTCACAAGCATTTTTTGTGCTGAGGGTTTAAGGCCAGGTTAAGCAGACAACAGCTGCACTCATATTTTTTTCTTGTTTGTGATATGTTTCAGAAGCTTCAGGAGATTAACAGCATGATTAGAACAGGAGAGACTTTAACAAAGAAGAGGGGGATTGTCCTGGAGGAGGGGGCTGAGTCGCCCGCCAAGCGAATGTGCCCAGAAAATCACACAGCCCTCCTGCGGCGGCTACAAGATGTGGCAAACGACAGAGGTTCTCACTGACCTTGTAAGACGAAACTGAGCTCCCCCTTCTTTACTGTCTGATAGTTGGCCAGTAGTGACAAGAACAAACAGCAAGTCTTTGAGGCACTTTCCATGGGAAGCTGACACATTTGAGCTCTTCCCACGTGTGTCGGCTTCCGGCACCTTTCAACATGCAAGGCTTTAGCCTACTTGGTTTGCAGAGGTGGCAGTCCTTTGTTGCTGGAGGAAAAGCAGAGACTTCTTCCTCAATCTTCCTCTCGAAGCTGGAACAGAAAGTGCTACCTTGCTCTTCCTTGGGCACATTCTAAGGGAAGTGCGATAGCTGTAGAGTTTTAACTACAGCACTTTTAACTTATTTGGCAGAAGTGATCGATAAACATTTCATCTGAACTGACAACGAGCCAACTAATTACATTAGTTCAGAGCATTGATGTTTTTCTAGCTGTCTTGTGAACTATCTATCAGTGTAATGCTTGGAATTGGCAACCTTGCGGGGGGGTGGTGGTGTAAAAAAAGAGATAAGCAATAATGGAACCAATGCTGTGACTATTCCAGGAAGTGGGTGCTGTGCCCATTTTTAAGCTGGGAAATTTAAAGTCTCCAGCACAATTGGAAGAAAATAGTTAAGGCTACATTTGCAATAGCTAAAATACTGTTTCTGATCTTTATTTCATGTGCTTGTCACATAATTATGCTAAAGTGGGGTCGGTGGGTGGGCTCCTTTACGCTCCTTACAGAAGGCTTTCAGATTTGTTTTCTTTTAGCTGTGCAATGTTTTAAGTGAACTCTTATGCAGAGAGTAGCATTTACAAAACTCTAAAGCATTATTTTAAAATGCATATTAGAGTTTGGCTACTCTGCAGTGGCACTTTTAAATATATATATATATATTTTAAATAGTCCAACCATAAGATACCTGTTGTGTTAAATTGCTTGAATTGTATTTATTGTCAAAAGTACACAGTGGTGATGTTTAACTTGTATGCATTAATTTCTAGGGTGCATGATGATTTGTTTCCCCTGCTTTTTAAACCTTTGTACTTACCTCATCTTTGAAAAAAATGTAAAAAGCGTTTTTTTTTTACAAAACTAGAATTAGACTTCCTACCACTCCTGTCTTTGTGGGCTTCAGGGGCAGGAAGTTGACTCGTAGATCTTGCCTCTCGCTATTTCATAGCCTTCAGATGTTTTGCGACCTCTTCTGTTCAGCTTTCTAAAACTAGAAGCAGCGTACATGTTATACATCCTGAAGCAAGTTATCTATATTGTAGCGGAAGAACATAGAAAATTCTTTGTAACTATCATATATAGCAAGCGTGCACAACCGGAGGAGGGCTATATTTGCACATAGGCTTCCCTGCCATAAGGAGAGGGAGGTTTGAGCTTCCTATCACAGCCTGTTGCCATCTAGGGATGGGCAGGAAAGAGAAGGTAAAAACCACCCCTGCTCCCACAAGTGCCGTTCTCTAAGGCCACCACTTCTCCGCTGCTGCTAGGGTCCGGAAAACAGAAGCCCAGAAGTGGGGCTGCTGGGGGAACGGGCCGTAGATGGCTTTCAAAAGAACATGAAGCTGTTTTATAAGCTCACATGGTATGATTTTGAAAATTAGTTGCTGAGAATAGTAGTTAAAATGAACTGGGGCAGCTTTCGGTTCCTGTATTCCTTTGTTTTACCATCCCATATAGTTTCCTCCAGTTTTCCAATCTTCTTTTCCTGGTCAAAGGGGAAACATATTGGCCATTTTATCACAACTGGTTCAAACTTTGCTGTTCATCCACACAGCAAACTGTTACTTGGTCCTTGAAAAAGAGATCAATCTCCAAACTTTTCTTCCAAGGACTTCAAGCAGAGTACATGGTCTGTCCCTTTTATCCTGGAAAGCCAGTGGGGATAGGAGAAGAAGAAACTGGAAGCCCTATTCTAGTCTGCCCCCTAATATTCTGTATAAAATCTCCTCACCACATCAGACTGTACCATCTTGGCTGTCCTGTTCTAATACTTAGAATTGTTCATGGTGTCTATCAACATCTACTAGCCCTTCTGTCTATCATTTTACCTACAAATGCCAGGAGTCCAACAGATGCCCTTCTTCATGGACTTTCCTTTGTATTTTCTTTTAAAGTTATTCTCTACTACCACTACCATATTGCAGTTTCTTTTCTTGCGGAATAGAAATTATAAATATGCAAGTTGTTTTCATTCCAAATGAAGCCACTAAGAATGTCTGTATTTTGGCAGATGAAAGCTAACAGTGGAGTCGATGCTACATGCTTACCTGAGAAAGAAGACACAACCCATCCTTTAAAAGCTATGTAGGAATGAGAACAGACTGTCCCCACCCTATAATAACTGCTTATACCAGTGAATAGTGCTGTGGAACAAAATAATTAAAGGGACAGAGAATTTTCTAAGCATCTTCACACAACCAGCCTGGAATCCTCATAAACATGGAAGCTTTTAAAAAGCTGGAGAAACCCACAAATAACCGAAATCCATGAAAATCAAATCCGCAAATGTGGAGGGGCAGCTGTATTCCTCCCATACATTTTTTAAAATTCTTTAAAAAAATTGTTGTAAAACTCAGCTCTTGCCAACTTTCACACTTCTCAAATCAGTACAAGTAATCAAACATTCCAGAGATTATTTCCTTACTAAGTAGTCTGAAAAACTTACGAAAGTGCTGTCTGCAGGTGTGCACCTTGGAAGCAGCAAATTTGCCTAATTTACCATGGTACAGGTGAAAACACACCAGATGACATAGTGTTGCTTGGAGAAAACAGACTTTTGTCCAGCTCCCCTTTACTATGGCAACCTGCAACCCCTAATTTTTAGAAGCCCCCTACAACAAATTAGTTTTAAGTCTTAACTGCCATTTACCCCCAATGCTGGGCAAGGAAGTGCTCACGTTTGCTCACTCCCAAAATGTAGCCCAGGACAGTTTAAACTTTGGGGACTGCAGATCACAACAACAAAAGATGTTCCTCAGCATTTTCTTAGAGAAACTATGTATAACCGTAACAACTATACTAGGATTTTAAACTAAACGCTTCTGAAGCTGAAGCAAATGAAGGTCTTCGAAGAATGACAAAAGACAGGCATTTTTTGCCATGATTGGAGTTTATTTTTTTTAAGATGCCACTATTAACACATTAGTCATACCATCTTCTGAGGCAGTCTGTTTAGACTCTCTGAAAGGTTTTAATTAAACCAACAACTGCATACTATTAAGAGCACTGATTTTTATTCTAATCTCCAAAAGCCCACTGCCCTGCTGTCCTGACCTAATGTGTGATTTCAGGCTGCTTCTAATATTTCTTTGACACATCTTAAGGCCGCCAGTTTAAGATGCATGCAAACATCAAGAAGAACAGGCTACATAATGTTTTCCACTTGGCAATCTTTTGAGATTTGCTGGTTTGTGCGTATTTGCAGTGAATAAAAATGCCAGTTTATTTTTTTTTCCCTCTATGATACTTGCAGGCAATGGAGTTGTAGGTCAAAAGATTGCAGAAGAAGTTATATTAGGAGCAGCCTATAGTGACAACACATACCAGGGGAAAGGGGAAAATATCAGATATACATCATCGTACATGCCAACCTCAGCCTTTCTGCCCCTAAAAGGGCTAGAAGGAATCAGAACCAACTATTTACAAATTCCATATCCTAATATATTTACAATAGAAACCAATGCATTTAAAAGTTTTTAAATATAGTATTTTACTCTGCTATATTAGTTTACATAAACACAGATTACCTCATGAACGAGTATTTCCTGCCTGTTCTTTACATGTTAAAAAAAAAGCTTTAAAAGTAACCCAAGTAAGAACCTCAGGCTGCATTAGAACCATGAGGCATTGCCCACCCACAGCGGACTTTTCTAGCAAGAGAGTCCAGCCTTGTTAAGAACTACTTCCAACCTGCAGGCTGCAGTTAAAACGTATGTGTAGAACACCAAGAAGAGTCCAAGCAATGCCCCAGAGCAGGTTTACTTGAATCATTGCTAGCATTTACTCTTACTAATCCAAAGTCAAGAAGGAAAACCACCGCTTTGCTGTTTGGCTCTGTTACATTCCCTCTTCCTGCAGAAAGTGTTGAGTGCACCGTCCTTCGCAGAAGCTAAGTGGGCAGAGTTTTCTCCTCTTTGCTGAATGGCTGAACTGAGCCAGGCTTCACCCATGACAGGCCAGACACTTGCATGCTTTTACTCTGTTGATCCTCTTCCTTCTTCTACACAAATTTGAAGGGGGGGAAAAAAAAGAGTAGTGAATTAAAGAACACTTGCTAGAATTTACACTTTGGTCTTGTGAAGAAGCACATCTCTGGACAAAGACCAACCCTTCCTCCACTCTGTTCAACTGGCTGCTGGTTCCAAATGCTATTGTTTCCAAAATACATAATTCTAGGCTTTATAAATGTACTGTGAAGCTTCAGGGCATTTCTGGATACGAAATTCCCACATACCTAGTTGAAAACTAAAATTGAAGCGCAGGAAAATTTCAAGCAAGTAGGAAGGAGGGCTGCATGTATGCACAAAAGAAACATCTCAACCCCACCCCGCAAAAGCCGCTGCTACACAACAAGGGCCAACAGCAAGACTGATCGCCTGTTCAGTGCGCCTATTCTTACGTTCAAGTCAATTAATGATTTGCTACCGTAGGCAACTGATCAGCCTACTAATTCATTGTTACTGTTACGTGCCTTCAAGTCATTTCTGACTTACGGAGACCCTAAGAGGAATGTACCACAGGGTTTTCTGGGTCCGAGAGTGTCCACCCAGTGGGTTCCCACACCACTCCAAAAACCAATCCCTACCTTTCAGCAGTCTTTTGCTGCTGAACGAAAGAGAAACTCTCCTTTAAATATTGCACCACATTCAAACCACGCACAATTCAACTGCCTTCAATAGCAGTTCCAAGAAATTCCAGGAATACAAGTGTCCTGCTCTCACGAGATTGATGTTAATGCTGATTTGGGGAATCTTGTTCCTGGTGTAGCCTCTGGTTACACTGGCCTGTCTACTTTTGTGGACATGGTGAAAGGAACTTTCTAGTACCTCCCTCTGCCAATGCCTTTACCCAAAATGTACAAAAGCAGCCAGAGGCCTTCAGGCCCTGTTCCACCTCCCTCAGCACTGATCATGCTGCCTGAGGAAGAAAAAACAGCCAAACAGTGAGGCTACTTCTTGCCTAGGCAGCTGCAACACACCCAAGTACCTCCGTACAGCCAATCACTCGCCAGGGGACAGAGTTGCACCTTAGTTACTCTCCTGTGCTTGTGGAAGAAGCAAAGAAGAAAAAAGCAGGCTCCACCATACCCACATCCATGAGCAACCCGATTAAGCTCACTGATGAAGACTTGTGCTATACCAATCGACCACTCATGTATTTGCCTGTTTGCAGGGCATAACGGCATGCAGCTGTACTTCTGCAGGATTCTTAACCATGCAGAGAGTACCTTCTAGGCACCAGCTCCATGCAGCGATCCAACGGGATGTGCACAGACTTCTCCCAAAATACATTAGCCCAGCCCACACAGATCAAGGAAACAAAATGTCAAATCAGATTGCACTGATGGAGGGAATACTATCCATAAAGCAAGAGGCAGGCCTATTTTCTATAACTTGATCGTGTTGTGTCATGGCTATGTGGGGAAAGAGACCGGAACTGAACCCCCCATGGCTCTAGCTGGATAGAAACAGCAACCAGTAAAATAATCTCACACCTGTATTCCCTCAGAGGGCATGAAACAACTGCCTTGTGAGCAGGACAGAAGCAGCAGTTATCCTAAGCACTGACTCATAAAATGGCCAGCTTTTTCTGCTTTAATGATGCATTAATGTTCTTATTGACCTTATCTAAGCCTCTTTGGGAGCTCTGGGAAATGGAAAGTGGAATTACATAGCTTAAAATAAAAATACAAGAAGATTAAAAGCGGTTTCAGTTAAGAGACTTCAGGTGACAAATTCCAAATATAGGGCAGTCTGGGTTCTTGCCTGAATGTGGTCTGTCATAATATGTTCATCCACCAGTCTGAACTGGTAAGTGAGTAGGGTTCAGCCTTTGAGGATAGAAGCAGCTCTGCTGAGGACTTTAGGGAGTAAGAACACCCTCCTGGCCCCAGAGAGAATTCTAGAACTCTAAAAACAAACATGTAACCCTAGCAATGATAAACAAGAACGTTAACAGTCTAGACTGGTGGATGAACCTATCTGAAAGGACAGGGAGTTGGGAAATGGGGAGGAGAAACCAGTGACACCCATTAATCCAGACAGACCACTGAATTCTAGCAATCAGGAAAAGAACTCTAGGTCCTGAAGACATTAGATTAGTTTTAAGAAAATCCCTAAGCACCTGGCAACTTTGAACCAAGATACATTTGATATGCTAGCTTTAGCTTCTGTGCTACAAGTAAAATAATGTAAGAATTAGTGTCTTTCTCAATAGCAACTTCTAAAACACTTATATACTAGTCTGTAATAGTATTAGCCAAGCCAGTGTCAATTACAGATTTTAATTAAGGATGGCAGGGCGTGATGCTCCTCTTTTGTCACTTGCTTCTCGCTGTAGGCTGCAATGACAACTACCAAGGGAGTCAGGAGTTAACGCAGATCACTTCACTCTGTCCCTCTTCTTGATCAGCCACATATGCACAAAGGGACCTACCGGCACTTGGCAAGGAGCAATGGGGCCAACAGCATCTAGGGAGGAGCCATGAGCTCCCCAGAAAGGGCACAGACCTCAGCAGGTGCGCCGCAATGCACTTCACTCATACTGGTCCTCAGCCACTGTATATGCAATCTTCTGAGTGAGAGGTATGAGGGCTAGCAAGAGGTAGGAAAACACCAACGACCTGGCTGTATTATTTAGTCCTCAAACTGGAATGTTCTTTATAGGACGGTGAAGATTTAGGCTACGCTTAGAGATTATAAACATAAGAGCGGAGGAGCGAAATGTCAGCCGACTGTAGACTTTCTGAAATTCAGACAGTTTAGGTGTCCAGCACTGTGCATGTACTATTACATGTTTGCTACTTGCACACACATTTTAAACTGCATAAATCTTGGAATAATGTCCCCAGAGCATCAACACAAAAAAGCTGTTCGTTTTCATTGGTGGAGGTTATCCAGGAGTGGGTTACTCTGTCTTGTTTCAGAGGGCTATGCAACTGACTTTGCCCTTGATACCCTTTAGGCCAGGGGAGGGTGCAAATGTGCCCCTCCAACTATATTTTCACCAGAACTAAGTCCTTATTAGCTATATAACCTAGGGATTCGGGGAGTTCTAAGACAAAAATACATGGATGGGCATAGCTGTCACTCCTGCAGGTTCAGATCTGCCTACTTGAAAGCATTAAGTTATATTCTTTCCCTTGTTTATTTTTGTAATTAGAACTACACAAGATTTCTATGCAACAAGCAAGACTCATCCCTCTTCCATACCTTTTGAGTCAACATCTTCTCTCTAGCTTCATCATGTATAGCTGGATTCCAGGGAGAAAAGCTGTAAGACAAGCAAAATATATGTGTGTGATGGTGCAGATCTGCAGGCCTAAAGAAGAAGTTTGATTTAAAGACACATACAGCAATCTCTCAAGAGAAAGAGAGAGGCAAATGAAAATACCCACTCTGTTAAGTGTATCAAGAATGCATATCATCAGAAGAACTGAAAGAATGGACAAAACAGTTGCAGTGAAATGATCTTCATCACATCAGAACACCTCTGTCCAACTGGTTTGGATGCAAAATTCTTAGCATGCGTTCATTTTATGTGTAAGGTTATCCCAAAACAGTCTCTATGCTGCTCTTGTTATAAAGCCAGCCATTCTAAAAGAAAGTACAGGACTACCTTAAGCTGTAAGCAAGAAAAAAAATTCAAACAGCATAAGGTATTTTTAGTTACATGGCAAAGTAGTAAATGCAACCACTCAACTTCTTGTTTCTGGTGTTAGATAAAAGTTTCTTTAAGCATTCAGTTTAAAGGAAATTCTACTCTTAGAATCACACTAAGTTGGTACACTGCCAAGAGATGTATTCCAAGCGCTACAATCCAATATCTAGCATGTTAAACAGTACTAATTACCTACCTAATTGCATAGGGATCCTCTATTTTTGGTGGATCAAATAAGTGGCTGCTGCATAATCTGACACTGTCCACCACTTTACTCTTGAAAAGCTGAATATCTTTTTCATATCTGTGAAAGACAAAAAGGAATCAAGACAAAAAATATATCTCAAGACTTCATCTGAAGATGTGGTGACAATTTATAGGCACATGAAAAACAAGGATGTGTGAGTTATTTACTCTCAAAAAAAGGTTCTCATTTATGTTTTGAAAAGCATGAACACAAGGAGGTTGATCAGTCAGAAGGCCAAGTATCACAGATTGTAAGGGTCCAAAGAATACACCCTTCCTTTCCAAGGCTGGCAGAATCTGCCTATAATGCATTCCTATTGCTCCACAGCCCCAAAGAGAAAAGAATGGGCATATTTCTCTTAACTTGTCAGTTGTCTCCAGTTAACAAAGCTACAGCCAGCTAGAAAGCTCAAAGCTTTTTGCCAAAAATCCCAGTGTTTGTTATCATGGAGGATGTAGTTCATCCCAGCTGGAGAGAGAGGGTGAGTCACCGGCACTAGGGCCATGCTGAATGACAGAGGCTAACTTTTGGAATCTGTTACTGAAAAGTAATTCTGGAACCAATGCACACAGAAAAATCCATGAAGATCTCCCATTACACGGATACATGCCAGTCGAACCAGAGAAAACTGTGTTCCAAAGATACTGCTCTGGTTGAGGAACATCACGCTCATACAAGGACCCCAGAGAAACTTACAGCACAGCAGCTTCAGGATTCAGAGGACTTGTTGTGTCAATCTTGTAGAAGACTCGTCGAGCATACATCAATATTTGCCATATGTGATTGTGGTTTCGCCTTTAGAAGAAGAACAAGAAAGGTAGTGCATTGGATGAACCCGCCACGCTGATGGCTCTGTTAAGAATTTATATTCTAGCACAATCATACTGACCTCCACTTGGCAAAGGCTCTTTTCACATCCAGTTCACCTGAGACGGGATCTACTAGCGGGTGGAAGATGGGCAGATCAAAAACCAAGCGCTGAGGGAAGAGAAAGAAGTCTTTAAAGCCATGCTAATAACAAACTTGAAAATCAGGTAACCGACTGATACAGAAATAATGAATGTTCTTCTGACGTACAAATGCAGTCCTCGCTGGTCAGAGGAAAGACTGTTACGGGCGCAGCCAAACGGTATTTACAACACTGCTCTAGACACGCATTTGCTAAATGCCCTTCATGCTACCCATCAAGAAATTGTACTCTTGGGTCCCTTTAAAGCATGCAAGTCCTCACAACATGAACTTCTTAATGGTGGACGAAGCACTCTGTTAACATTTTATTATGTGGGAGACCAGACCAAAATTGGAAACTACACACATTCATGTATTTACATCTCATTCTCTCATCAAAAATTTAGTCCCAAGTGAAGATACATGAAAATGATAATGTAACTAGAGCTGGAAAGCAACTCCCTGACTGTTGGGAATAGGGTTTTGATTCAGGTTTCAGGCTCTTCCCTCCACAGCAGAGGGAGACAGGAAGATTCAGGTGGATTCACTGGCAACCCACAGAAGCAGCCCTTGTATTGGCTTGCAGATACAGGAGTCACTATGTATCCAAACTCCAGGCATAAACAGTTCATGAATATCATTCAGGTACTGAAGCGACCAGCTACTAAGATCCTATGTATAAACATACAGGCAGTTCCCATACCTGCACCACCAGCACTTGCTTTCAGAAACAGTAGAAGTGCCCTTCCCAAACCCTGATTTAATTTTCTGCCATGTTCAAAAGCAGCACACACACACAGAATTAAGGAAAGCGCATATGATTTGCCCACTAGCTTTTCTACAGCATGCTGCATTCTTGCCGATATTAACTTCACTGCTGGCCAACACTCTCTGAAATTTAAGTATCTAAATATCTTTCAAATTAACTTCCCTTCAGAACTTGCAAAGTACTCTCTTGCACTTAAGAGGCTTACTGTTCACAGTACGGCCTGCCAAAGCTTCCTCTGCCAATTGTCATAAAAGTGTCCAAGCCTGGCGAGATCTTTTGAGATCCACCAGAGCCAAGAGAGGAAAAGTGACGTGGTAAACAAGAACCTTCTACTAACTTGGTCCAGGACATCTGATTTTAAGAACAGATTTCAAGAGGCAAAAAATAATCATAGCTGTGCACAAGCATAAAAAATGCAGCCAGATGGTTTCACCCTCATATATGCTATGAACAGAGCTGAAGCAAGAGAAGCAAGAAATCATTGTGTACTAACAAGGAGGTTTGTTTTATTTGAAGAGAATAAGCTCCAATTTGGAAGCTCACCAGTCAAGTCCTATTTTGGTTATCTGTTCACAAGACAGCTTCAAGCTCTCTCCTCTTCAACATGCAAATATCATTGAGCCATCCTACATGTTGGATGGAGGAGCTCTAATGCAATAACCATGTGAAGCACTCCTGAATGTTCTGACAGGCTTCACAGATACAGTTTTGGCATTTAATCCATAGTCTAGCCCGCTCAGCTTCATTGGGCTTCTTCACTGGAGCAGAGTACCATATACTCCAGTATCATAAACTGGAGCAAAGTATCATATACTCTATCATCCTCTTGCCTTCCTGGAAGACAAGCTCCATCAAGCCTTTATATTTTCCTTCAGTTGTCACCTGGCACCAGCCATTTCATCAGGCTACAGAGGGCGGAAAAAGAAGCAAGTTCTGCCGAGAGACCAGCTGGCTCTTCCTTGCCTTGAACCATTTCCAACTCAGCTAGTCATTATGACAATCAAATTTTAACAGCTAGTACCCAGATCTGCTTTCTTTCATCTCTTCCCCCACCATCTCCTTTTTCTTTTGTACCAAGTCATTTATACTTTAAAGCTGTGACCAGTTGTTTTTACTGAGCACGTGCAAACTTTTCGACAATAAAGTAGAATAAAGCGAAATGGAAACGGTGTGAATAAATAGCCCCAGGAATAAAAGGGTGCTATAAATGCTGGAAGGCTTATTCCATTGCTACTTACTGGGCAATCACCATCTGGATAGTTGTCAGGGATGTAAACTGTGAATTTAAAAACACCATCCTGGTACAGCCCGTGTCTTATGAATATTACTCCAAACCACACTATGAAAAAAAAGAAGTTGAAGATGAGCAGATAGATGCAGAAGAAACTCCTTTAACATACAGCAATAAAATCAGAAATCTTCAAACTTACTTAATGCCGACTGGTAAGAAGGTTGCACATAGACACCTGGCAGTTTCTGCTTCACAACCAAGGTACTGTAAGAAAAGGAGACCCACCCAAGTTAGGATTAAAGTGGAATACAAAAACCCCACCTACATCAAGGCTCTCAATATTGTCAGTTTTCATTTTAGGTTAACAACTGAGAAAGCCTTACCCACCACGAGAAGGCTCATACAGTACTCGGCCTAGTATTTAATGGTGAACGTCTTTCCCCTTCCCAGATACATGGCGCTCTTTAATTTATCCAGAAAAGCTGGCCATGAACCCAACTGGAGCCTTCAAGGTTTTCTCATCACCCTGGAGCGGCCAGTGGTGTGAGCCAGGGCAGGCGAGGTTCATCCAGCCTCAGAGAAGCTGATCTAAGGTCAGCCACATGCTGAGCCACATGCTTGGCAAGATTAACAGAGATGCACTCCCAATAGAAGAAAGCTGGCTGCAGGCCTCAGACATACTGAAATAGCCTATAAAACCATTTGGCTTTAAGGGGCATATCTAGCAAATGCAGAAACCAGACAGGCATGAGAAGCAGGTTGTGTGGAAAGAGGCTGTGGGGAGACAGCAAAGGTACAAGCAAAGGGAATAAACCACAGGCAAATGCCAGATGGGAGGAGGACAGCACTGAGCAGGGCTATGGTCTCTGAAGGCACATGATGCTGACCCCTTGCTTAAAGTAAGCAGGGTTGTGTCTGAACAGGACACTGTTTAGAAACCCTAACACCGGCTTTCCCTACTTATCTGACAAGTTAGGGACTGGAACACTGTCAGAAAAAGGAATCGACTGAAAAGGGAAACCCACGTACTGTACTGTAGGGAGTACAAAGGACTCACAGAGGGTCTCTTAGGACCACCTGCACACACATTGCTTGCAAAGTCTCTCAGCTGGCTTGGCACTCCGCTGCCCCAGTTCAGTTTGCAAGCAGCACATGGACAAGCAGTTTCAAGCCAGCCTCCACAGACAAGAAGAACTTATGAGAGAGCAGAACTCCCATTTAATTAATGGAACTTGTCCTTCATTTGGAAACATCAAAAGAGCAAGTGGTCAGATAACAGGATGTCAAAAGGCAGAGGCTCCTTGTAATCACCATAATAAAGTTAACATAATGGAAAAAGAGCAGCAATAAATGAGAGAGAGTGCATTGCATATGGCAGGGGTGAGCAGCTGTGGAAGGCTAGAGGTCCACACTGGCCCTCAGGAGACCTTGGGGGGCTCTATCCCCACTACCACCACCACAAAAAAACCAATGGTGGCCTTTAAAAAAAAAAGAGAGAGAGAGAAGGTGATCAGAAGTCACTTCTGCTTTATTTGCTGTTTTTAAATAAGGTCTTTCCTAGGCCTAAAATGGCCTGAGGGAACCCAATACATAGCAAAAATGCCCCTAAATCTCTTAGAAGACCTTTGGGGTCAAAAAAATTGTTTGACAGCTGGGTGACCCTGAGAGCCACAGAAATAGCCCTAGGGGCTACATGCAGCCTGTGAGCAACACTTTGCCTGCTTCTACCATAACACAAAGAGGAGCCCATATCTGATCATTTAGATTTTCACAAGAAAAGCTTCCTAAAGGACCAGGCTTTTCATCCAAAAATGAAAGCAACCATCTTTTCTAGTCCTACTCCCCACCCCCCACCAAAGCAGTTTGAAAGAAGCCAAAGAGGACCAGCGATTAGACAAATAAATCAGGAGTTCAACCATTTGTGCTCTTCCCTTGCCCTGCAGACCAAGTTACAGGGTATTTTTGAAAGATGACTTAAATTACTTCTGACCTTTTTTTCTGTTTGGTTTTTTTTAGGATACATTACATAATATGATCAGATTGCAAGCCTATCAGAAGACACCCAAAGCTTCATCTCTGATGAATGATAGCACTGAGAACAAGAGGAAGTTGTGTTCTGAACACAGCAGCATTAATGAATGGAATTTTACCCAGCCATCCTATGACAGTAAAATAAAGCGCATGGGCAGCATTTTGCCAAAGCAGCGTGCCTCAAATAAGCCCTCATAAATAAGCTTTTGATCAGCTGAAAGCATACAAGTCTGTTTAACTGAACAAAGCCAGTCAACAAGACAGTGGCAGGACCCATCACTGAATGACTGCAGCAAAACCTACATCACAAAAGAGCAACTGCATGGGGTTGACTTCTAACACTAGTTTTTAGCACCAAGTCAAATCTGAAGAATAGGTTAGCATTTACTGAGCTGGGCTGATCCCTTTTTAAAGCCAGCTCAAAATGACTTCAGTCCTTGATAATTTTGTAACTATTCAAAGGAGAGACCTAGAGGTGCTGGGATTTTGAAAAAGTTCAACTTGCATCTAGCTTTAGGGCAACCTTAATCTAATATACAATTCTGCTACATCTCAGTTCACCCAAAAATGCCTTTACAGCGAAGGAGACCTGTTGATAATTATGATAACAGAAGCCCCTAGAGAAACCACCCCAAAATACTCTTAAAAAAACAAAGGATGCCTTGGTCCAAATCCATCATTACATTAGCCCTTCAGTAGTAGCATGAAGGAACTTCTTTTCCTTATCCTATTGCAGCTGTTGGAACTGCTCAAATACTAGTCCTATGGGGCAGGTTTTGGTGATGTATATGGGAACCTTGATAAATACTTGATTGCAGTTTGCTGCTTTCTCCCCATCGTAGTGAAGCAACTGACCCTAAAGTCACATTCTGTTTGCTTAGTCTCACCTCGTGCCTACTTTCTTGGTCATGCTATAGTGTCACCGTGAGATCAAACCTAATGCCTTTTTAAAAGCACTTTACTTTGCTCAAGGTAAAAGGAGAATGCTTCCAACCCACAAGTCTGGAAGAAACAAAGATAAAAATATTTATAGCCCCAGAAAGGATGTTTCAAGGGGCATTCCTCACTCCTCAAGAATTTCATGTAATTCCAAACGCTCGCAGGACTAGGAAAAAAACCAAATCTTCAAGAAACTGTACAAGTGAATATACTGCATGCAAAGTAAACTAATACACAGAAGACAGGCTATGCTGTTCAAAAATAAGCAGCAAAGTAACAATCCTATATGAAGTGGTGCATTTCTAGACTGAACACACACATACAATTCTGCCAGGAGGGAGTACTCTAAATAGAAAGGTCCATAGGAGGCATGTGTTCCATTTGTAGACTGGGCTGAAAGGGCAGGAGAAGCGGGCTTGGTCATTGGCACAGCATTTTTGGGAATTGAAGGCAGCTGCTTTTTTGGAGCGGTGCGTGGAGGACTGGTCTTCAGCTCACCAACCAGAGCCTTTTCTTCTGTTTCAGGTCTCTGTTAAAGAACGCAAAAGTTGAAAGAGAACAGTTCATGCCAGTTGCATTCTGTGGTTAACAGGACAACCTAGCTTGTTCCTCCCTTCTGGCACTAACTTCAGCACTTATGTAAGGATGTTCTAGCATTCTCTAACATTATGACTATTTGGCTACTGATAAATGCCAGAATCACTTGACAGGGGAAAGGTAAGCAAGACACTGCTTTTAAAACAAAAGCAAGCATATTTGAGCTACCATGCACTCTTGTAACTACTATCCAGCTGCAAATAACTAAACAGTTGTGGAATTCCCTCTCCCTGGAAGCCCAATTACACCAACACTGGGATCATTCCAGAGCCAAGTCAAAGCCTGGCTTTTTGATTAAAGCCTTCAGGCATAACTGATTTTATCAAGGCTGTGCTTGTCTTACAGTTATGCTATTTAAAATTGTTTTAACAGGTTTTAAATTGTCTGGTTCATAATTGATAAGTCTATTTAATATGTTTTTAATCTTTTAAAATTCCTGTTATTAGACATTGTTTTAAAGTGGTTTATTGTAAGTTTTTATGAGATCTTTGGATATAGGGTGAGGTACAAATATTTTAATAAATAATAAAACATGTAAGCAAGTTCTCTACAGAAGGGAATGTAATCAGGAAAGTCACTCTGAGAAGGACTGCTACTGTGGCAGCAAAACATTAAGCCAAACAGATTATGGCTTGATTCCCTGATACCTATTTTACAGTTTCCATCAGCCTTTTGAGGTTCACATACTTTCAAGAAGACTGCTCAAAATACAGGAAAGCCTTGGGCAGTCATGGGATACAGACTTCATACAGCACACACTAGAAAGGTCTGCCTTGCTAAACAATCACACCCTACCTTGCGTGTAGAACTTGTAGACATGCTCCAGAAAGGGTTCATAACGTGTATTCCAAGTAGAGGATGGTAAACAGGCTACGCCTCCCAGCTGCCCAACTTTCTGGGGTTATTTTCTGTCCTGGAAACATAAAAGTGAATTCACTTATTTGGTACTTTGTCAGTCATATTCCACTTTAGTATTTCAGAAAAAAGATATACCATTCCCCCCACCTGAATTGTTTGTGAATAGTCTCATTATGCCCTCTCTGAAGGCATAAATATCTTTTCATAGCCATGTATCAGGCCTTTTAAGTTTTTTTTTAATGTAGCCAAACAAGATAATAGCTTATCTTTTTAAAGACTGCTGGAACACTTTGTTCAAAACAGGTAGAACTTAACACACCAGATTGAAATCATGTAATTGGCCTTCCTACAGCATTCAAAGGTAACCTGTAAAACGAGGAGTTTTTATAGCTGCTCGCTTACGCCAAACCACCATCAAAAGCTCTTTCAATGGAGTGTTCACATTCTCCCATTGTATTCTGAGACAGCAACAAAACTCCACGCAGTTTAAGCTTTCAAATATCCAAACTTTTGTTCACAGTCCATACAAAGTCAGATTTAGGTAGTTTTATTGCCCCTACCCCGAACAAAGCTTCACCTTACCTTGGCAAACACATATTTCAAAGTCCTCGTTTACAGACAAAAAAAATACAAGTATCAGGTATTTGCGGGGTAGTATCAACCCAGGCCTAAATACACTAAAGGTACCAGATCCTATCTGATCTTGAAAGCTAAGCAGCATCAGCCTAGTTAGTACTTGGGCAGGAGACTGCCAATGAATACCAAGTGCTTTTGGCTATATTTCAGAGGAAGGAACTAGCAAAATCACCTCTGAATATTCCTTGCCTAAGAAAACCCTATGAAATTCATGGGGTCGCAGTAAGTCAACACACAACTTGAAGGCAAATACAGTTGGCTTTCCGTATCCGCAGATTCAACCCACCACTGCTTGAAAATATATTTAGAAAAGAAAGGAAAGAAAAAGAAATGCCGAAAAGCAAATTTTGATTTTGCCATTTTATATAAGGGATTCAATTTTACTACACCACTGTACATAATGGGACTTGAGCATCCACAAATTTCAGTATCCACAGGAGGTCCTGGAACCAAACCCTAGTGGATACCAAGGGCCCACTATACACGTGCATGCACACACAGAAACCAAAACACACTCCAGTAGGCCCAAAAGGTAGGGGGCACCCCTCTCCCCATCAGGCTTACTTCTGTTTTCAGAACATGGCAGCAGGTGAAGGGGGAAAAATAGTGATTATGGCATTTTGAAGAAGCAACACCGGTAGGGCATAATCAGCACATGGGGAAGATAAAAACTCCCTTTCAGGATGCTGATTTGCTCTGCAAAAGCTCTGCATAAGCATTACAATGTGGACTTAGGAATCCCGTGTTTCAATTGCAACATACAGCTCCACTCTCAGATAATGAGATTACAGCTAAACAAGCAACAGAAGCCACGTAGCAAGAGGTTTCCATAACCCTGGGAATATCACTCGTGTTACATGTTGCCAATCTGACTTAATAGCAGCTCAGGCTTCAGAGGAATGGTATAAACACCAAAGCATCACATTATAGGTTTCTTGCCCCTTTCTTACAGGCCTATGGTTACTTTTATATTTAAGAAAATTAAGTGCCCCTAGCCGCAGCAAAATACAAATACTGCGGATATTTATCATCCATACAAAATTCTACACACTTAGTATCACAGAAATGAGATTTCAGCAGTAGAATATAGGGAATTCTGCCATTATCCCATGGGGCTCTTTGGGTAATCTTCGGCACCTTCAACTCACAAGTATACTTAGGTTTATCTCCAATTAGATCAGCCCTTTAAGGTAAAACTTCCTATGACACAGTGTCCAGAATACAAATAGACCCCAAACAGCAGCCAACACAGCTGTAATCAAGAACACTTATGATTTATACAAGCTGGCTCACCGCTGTTTTCACTCCAGGCATGATGATGTTATTTATACTTTTCAATCCACTTTTTCCAAGGCATAGATGGAATACAATCTCCAAACCAAAGGTCTCAAGACTGTATTCCATGTACACACCTAAAGAAATGGATCAAAACTCACAAGCTAGTGATAAAGATGCCTCTAGTCCCCTAATCTCCTCCCTTCTATAATGAAGCAGACTAACAGGTACTTTCTTAAAAAACAAACCATAATGCCAGTGTCAGTCATAACCTTAAAACCCAAACCCTCACATTAAAACCGGTCATCCTTCTTAATATTCAATAATTTTGCATCTGCACAAAAACCTTCCCTGAAGTCCTTGCCTTGGAAGAAGCGTGCCCCTACCGTGAAAAAGAAAAATGCATCTCTCCCAACATAAACCTGACTCACAGTCGGGCCATTAGGCTTCTCCTACCTCAAGGGAACCAGTAGCGAAAGCAAAGTGCAAACAACTCCCAGTCTACACAAAGACACCACACAGAAGTGTATTGAAGAACCAAGAACAAAACCATTCAGTGTAACTACACTGCTACACTTGTAGCAAAGCTGGGACACAGAACACCAAACCCAGTAGAAAGAATTCAAGTCTGGTTACATTTAACCCATTCCCAAGTAGCAATTTACTGAATAGTGGAACTAACTTCCCACTTCTGCACAAAGGAACACATCTTAAATGAATAACCTCAGTTTTAACATCCAGCAATTCTTCACAAGAGCTGTATTGCAGAAGAGCATGCCTGTAAACTGGATATAAAACAGCCACTGCCTTCTGTCTCTCGAGCCTGGATGAAAACATTCAGTACTTCCAAGGGAATCTTAACAATCTCCTGACATATACGCTGCTCTCGAGTTATGGTCTCATCTTCCACGTGCAACACAAGCAGAGCTCAGCCACATAGCCCTGCCAGGGAGAATATAAGCAGAAGGCGCTCAAGGAGGTTGACAAGCTCTTCATCAGTAACAATTGGTCTCTCACTTTGAGAACTATCATTTAGACCGCAGCCCTTTAACTCTATTTTTCAAGTTTTTCAGTCCCTAATGATTTTGAGGGAGCTCACAAGTATACAGTCAGGATCAAGACAGGTGCAGATTAGAATCAGACTTTTCTAAGATTTTTCCCAACTAACACTTAATGGGTATTTCACAAAACAATCCTCTAGGCCCGTGTTTCTTAACCAGGGCTGCCTGGAACTCTGGGTTTCTGCAAGAGGTTGCTAGGGGTTCTGTGAGATACTGTGATTGAAAAATAAGCATTTTCTTTCTTTTCCTGAACAGCAGATACGGTAATTTTTATGCAGGGGTTCTCTGAGACCTGAAAATTATTTCAAGGGTTCTTCCAGGGTAAAAAAGTTGAAAAAAGGCTGCTCCAGTCCATTTTTAAAGTTCTATGTAAGACTGACATCACCGAAGTATCATACCCTCAAGACTGAGGTCCGGATAGACTCACTGAATCAAGGGTCGAATGCTAAGTCAACACTTGCTTTAATCCCAGAAATTCAATTGTTCTTCTTTAATTAGAACAAACAATTGCACTTAAGCCTCATTTGGGGTTTTTTTACCACAGGAAAGAGGACGTAAAAAGTACCCAGTGTATATACCACCAGTATTACCATCGTCAGCTATGTCCTTCCATTTGCTATTACTGTGGGACTATGCGCCCCCGTGCACATATCCCTATGTGTATCCACACAAGAAAACCAAGCCTCAAGCCAAACATGAAGCTCTTGGCTATTCAGATGTTTTGAGATTTCATCTACAACAAGCCTTTACTTCTGGTAAGGCTGATGTGGATTGCAGGTCAAACATGTGGAGAGACAAAATTCCCCCCTCTGGACCAAAGGGATACCAGACGACCACTTCCCCCTGAACACAAGCTGATGTTTTATTGTGAAGCTGATCCTTCACAATGTTCTCTCCCACCCACTGCAATCGTCTGCCCGTTCTCTATATAGACCATACAGTGCGTTTGCTGGGTAACAGGCAGCAGAACAGTAGAAGAATTAGGCCACTGCATAGTTTGCAAGGGAAATTAACGCATGCACACATATATCATAATATAATCAGCATTAATAAGGGCAAGAATTTCATTTTCCTTCTCTTTTCTTCTCCTGGCAGGCCTGAGTAGTATTAGCACCAGGTGGTCAGTAATCCATGTCCTCACTACAACCCTCAAACCCTCTAGGCATCATCTGGTTCCTAGTAATCTCTAGCAAGTTTTATCAACTGCTGTCAGTATGCCCCTCTGTCCAGCATCCCCTGTTTTGCAAGGATCACTATAGCATCGTCAAGACGCACGAGCTCACCTAATGAGAATGCAACATAAAAATAGGCTACTTGAGAAACAGCAACAGGTTAGACTCGTCTGCCAACTCCGCCATAAGAGTTGGCACGCCTTTTTCCTGCACACCTCTTTAACGACTTCCCGAAACAGGGACAAGACTCTGGAAGCTATTACACTCCCATCATCAAAAGTTTTGGCTATAAAATGCAAGGGCATACACTAAGTCAGAAGAATGGAGGTTTGTCAACCAGTTCTAGACGCGGTCACACTTCCCCTGAAAGAATGTGTCCGCAGCTTGGGGGTATTCCTGGACTCGCCACTTCAGACGACAGTTCAAATAGATGCGGCGGCCAGGAGTGCCTGTTATCAGCTTCGGCTGACACGCCAGCTGCGTCCCTTTCTGGAGCTGGAACACCTAAAAACAGTGGTGCATGCACTGGTAACTTCACGGCTTGACTTCGGCAATGCGCTCTACATAGGGCTACCCATGTGCTTAGTCCGGAAACTTCAATTAGTTCAGAATATGGCAGCCAGGTTGGTCACTGGAAGACCTAAAACTGACCACGTAACACCAATTCCGAAGTCTTTACATTGGCTGCCTATTAGTTTCCAGACATAGTACAAGGTGTTGGTTATTACCTTTAAAGCCCTTTATGGCTTGGGGCCAGCCTACCTGCGGGATCGCCTTCTCCCATATAATCCGCCCTGCACACTAAGGTCCTCTGGGAGGAATTTACTGCAGCCAGTCAGAACCAGGTTGGCTGCGGTTACCCAGAGGACCTTCTCTTCTATTGCTCCCCAGTTATGGAATGGCCTGCCGGAGGAGACCCGACATATTACCAGTCTTGACTGCTTTAAAAAAGCGGTCAAGACTGATCTCTTCCAACAGGCCTTCCAAGACTAGTACTTCCACCGCCTCCCACCAATTGTCTTGTTGTTCTTTCAATAGTTAATTAATTGTTAATTGTTGTGGGTTTTAGGGGGTTGGTTTTAGCTGGGTTGGTGGGCAGGGAGGATTGGGTATGTTTTTTAATGTTTTTAATGTAACTAATGCATTATTGTTGTTCGCCGCCTCGATCCATCTGGAGAGGCGGGATAGAAATAAATTTTATTATTATTATTATTATTATTATTATTATTATTATTATTATTACAGCTGAGAAAAATATAACCAGAACTGGGTCAGATGCTGAGACATTGCCTTGGTATGTAATGGAACTGTTTCACAGGAAGACGTACCCCAGAGGAGTTGTGAGGCCAGAAGCAGGGACAGAAAAGTTGAAGAGTTCATAAAGAAGCAAAGGTCTAAAAAAAGGAGAAGAAAGCCTGTGTAGAAAGCAGCAGTGTAATTAGAAGCAGTTGGACTGTAATCCCAGAACAACGATTAGGAAGAAAGTACATTTTGCACATAATGAAGATCAGATTTCCCCATATCTTCTACTAGTAGGTAGGTTTCTCTCTTTCCCATCTAGCCTTATGCACAACAGCAGCCTAGCAATAAAAGTTTTATGATATAAATCAAAGATGGCCAAATGTGGAGGGCTAGGGAACTACAATGGTCCCAAAGAGACCCCAGAGGGCCACACCTTCCCCAGCAAAAATAGATAGATACTTAGATATTTTTGCACTCCCAAACACCTCTGGGAGTATGGGGGCATTTTCACCATGTTTATGTTACAAAAATGCCCACTCCTAGGCCTAAATTGGGGCCCACAAAATGTGTAAGAAATGCATCCCATGCACCTTAGTGGACATTTTGGATCATTTGGGAGCATTTTTAAAAAAATCAAAAAGTGTTTGAATCCTGTGGGGGGCCAGCAGGCCTCCAAATGTGGAGAAATTGCCCTCCACACCCCTGGAATATATTTGGGGGAGTTCTGAAGCAAATACATATATGCACAGCCACAAGCCACACTTTGCCCCACCTCTGATACAAGCCATTCACAGTGAAGTAATGCAAAGAATTTAGAAATTTAAAGAGCAGTTGCATCCCCATCATCAAGACACCATTACATACATGCACACCGGGAGTTTAAGGAGAATTAGGGCAACTCTTCAGCCACAGAACATGAAAAACCAACAACAGAACAGTTACAGCAACAATGTGGGACAGAACCTGAAACCCAAATATTGTCTCAGAAGAAACAAAATTCTTCAAGAAGTGCTATATAATTAAACAAAGTCTTTCCGCATGAATCCTACACATCATCCTATTTACCTTTCCTTCAACAACAACTTCTCTGGCTCTTTCTCAACTTCATCCCCACATGATTCCTCTGTATCAGCACACCCTGCAAGCCGCACCTGCACCAACAATGTGCCTTTACTGGATTAAAAAGAACAATTAAAGCATTTTTGGCAAAGCCAGTTTGTAAACTTTGCTATTGAAAACAAGGAGAATTACAGTCCCAGAAATCCCCAGATAGTGTGCTTCTCCTTCTAAAGCAGCTCCAACAGAAAAAAATGCCAATTGGGCAGCAGGGACCACAAAAATGAGTGCAAGGCACACAGGCAGGCCACACACTGTTCATCCTTGCCTTAAAACATTTCCACACAGAAGTGGTCCTTCCCTCCAACAATGATGTTTATTGCTTATCTAACACCACCTTAAATCCAATATCCCCATATCTATACCATGATCACTACCAGAAGGCATCCTCTCCCCATTCCCAGCATCTGCTTAGTCCCAACATTTTTGCTTATGGGTTGCATCCCTCCTTCGCCCCATCAGCTTCTCAATAAACAAAATTCAGAAGGAAGCAACCGCTCTACAGCTCCCACAGGAACCTTCTCATTTAACTAAATGATCATCAATATCTCCATCATTTCTCAAGACAAAAGGCCCTCCATTTTCTAGTTTCCGCACCTTACCGAGACTGTCCACCTTAGTGCTCCTAACCTCCTGTGGGCTACTCCCGTGTTCCAAATTTCTTGAGGGTTATTTTTTTCTTGAATGGGGGTTAAGAAAGCAAGGAAAACTACACCAATGGGTCTTCCATCAAACTGGTGCTGGTTCTAACACCTCGCACGCAGGATTAATCTACTGTCACTACTTTTTCAAGGTGTGTAGGTCATCATCTTGAAAATCGTAAGTATCCTGAGAAACGAGAGTTGGCATTTTGAGAAACCAATG
This sequence comes from Cyclura pinguis, assembly GCA_030412105.1. Classification (NCBI taxonomy): domain Eukaryota; kingdom Metazoa; phylum Chordata; class Lepidosauria; order Squamata; family Iguanidae; genus Cyclura; species Cyclura pinguis. The sequence continues at coordinate 26,485,968 of CM059607.1, forward strand.
CTTCGCCTTCTTAAATCTCCTTTGTTTTTATGGCAAGAAGTGAATGAAGGTTTGCTTGCAGGTCTACGTGTCAAAATACCCTGGCTTTTACCCAACATCCTGATAGGTTAAAGTACAGCCAAGTCCGCATTCTTAGAATACCTGAGCTAGTCCCATAGCATTGTGCCAGCACTGCAGGGAGCAGAAGTTCAGCAGGTGAAGTGCTTTCCTTTAATGTGGATATACAACAGGCCGCCACCAACCTGCTGGCTAAAATACTCAGCAGCAACACTAGTATTTAATGTATGTTTTGGGGTGCCATTCCCCTGAGCATCCTGATAGGCAGAAGTTCAACGTATGAACCAGAGTTGGAAGAGACCCCAGGGGCCATCCAGTCCAACCCCCTGCTATGCAGGAACACCCATCAAAGCATTCCCAACAGATGGCCATCCAGCCTCTGCTTAAAAACCTCCAAAGAAGGAGACTCCTCCACACTCCACTGAGGCAGCAGCCCATTCCACTGCCGGACAGCTCTGACCCTCAGGAAGTTCTTCCTGAGCTTCAAGTGGAATCTCCTTCCCTGCAGCTTGAATCCATTGCTCCTTGTCCTCGTCTCTGGAGCAGCGGAAAACAAGCCGGCTCCCTCCTCGACATGACATCCCTCCAAATATTTGAACATGGCTCTCATGTCCCCTCTTAACCTTCTCTTCTGCAGACCGAACATCCCCAGCTCCCTCAGCTGCTCCTCGCAGGGCTTCGTGGCTTCCAGACCCTTCACCACTTCGGTCGCCCTCCTCCGGACGCGCTCCAGCTTGCCGATACCCTTCTTGCACCGGACACGGTACTCCAGATGAGGTCTAACCCATGCAGAACATGCGTTTGCTATTCTGCCTCTCCCCCCCCCCCAAAAAAAACAGCTCGACCTGCTGAACTGCCTGCCTTCTCGTCGGGTCCGAAGGCACAGGCGGTGTCAGCGCAGGCAGGGCTCGGAGCAGCCCGTTTAACCGGCGCTCACGCACGTACTCCCTCAAGCCGGCAGCAGCTCCACAGGTGAAGCTCTCCTGGCCCAAATGCACCCAACCAGGGAAGACGGGCGGGGGGCTTCACCTGACGAATTTCCGCCTGCCGAGCTGCTGGCGGCTCCCAGGCAGAGGAGTTGGAGTAGGAATGTGGGGGGGGGGGAGGCTCGGCTCGCTCTGTCCGAGGCCAGAGCCCTCAAGCCCCGCCGCCAGAGCACCGGCCCCTTGCCCCCCGCCCCGCCCCGGCGATGCCCCTCTCAGTCCAGTCACCCCAGGCCCGCTCTTCCCCGGCTTCTCACCTCAGCGGGCCCTCCGCGGCCCCGAAGGCGGAGAGCCTCCCGCACCCGCCGCCGCCGCCGCCGCCCTCCAGCGCAAGGCTGGGCTGTCAGCTCCGCGCACAAACGCGTTCGGGTTCCCCAGGGAAAAGGGACCGCGGAAGACTGGCCCTCCTCGGCTACCGTCGCCCGAGCCGGGCCTCCGCCAAGCATGCGCACTACGAGGCACCCGCCTTTCTCTCCGGCACCATTAGAAGTCGGAACGCGGCTCGCCGACAGGGAACGCCGCCAACTCACCCAAGCCCTCCCATCCCCAGCTTACCCTGATGGGCTCCGCTGCCGCTTTTCCTTCTTGTTTACCCCCATCTGGTCGGCTCCCAGCCTTTCAACGGCGGACATCCGGCGGAGGAGGGAGGCTACCATTGGGCAACCGGCCCGCCAATCATGGCTCAAGCCCCGCCTCCTTCTTATCCGCAAGCTGTGACTTCCGTAGTAACCTCACGACGCCCTTCTTGTGAGGCAATGGGAGATTGCGGAGCCGGGTCTCGGTTAGGCCGCCACCTGTTGCTAAGGGGCGGGTCCCGATGACGCCGGGAACGCCCTGTGCTTAGATTCTGATTGGACCACAGACCCGCCTGTTTTCAACGAAAGGCGGCGAGGAGGCGGGAAGGGTGCAGTAGGAGTGACTGACAAGGCAGCCAATCGATAATCGAGGGTGGTTAAGGGAGACCAATAAAAACCTGGAGCCTGGGAGAAGCAAAATGCTAATTGGCGAGGGAGAGAATAAAAGGCTGTCAAGCGAATTCTGATAGGGAGAAAAGAAAGGGGTGGGGCTGGTGGGGGCGGGCTTATGCGCCTTGCCTGGATAGAGGTTGCTGAAAGAGGGAGAGCTGCAGCGTGTCCGTGGGTGTGGAGCTGGGCTCTAAAAATTAATTAACCTCCAGCTGTTAATAAGCAGTATAATTTTTAATTATGAATAACGTTGTAAATTAGTATTAATGAGTCGATGTTGTTGTTGTTATTAGCAACAGTGCTTAGGGCTATATCCGCACTAGACTGTTCTGGCGCTATTATTCCACTTTCAACCTCCTGCGGAATCCTGGGGTTTGCAGTTCAGGGAGGGGCCTTTAGAATGGCCAGCCAGGGGGTTATTTGGTGTCAATAAAACTGCAAACCCCAGAATTCCACAGGAGGTTGAAAGTGGAATAACAGCACTATAGTGTGGAAATGGTCATAATGTTTAACTGTGTTAGCCTGGGTCCCTACGTAAAGGCATCGTGGAATCATAGAGTTGGAAGAGACCCAGGGGCCATCCAGTCCAACCCCCTGCCATGCAGGAACACCCTCAAAGCACTCCCGACAGATGGCCATCCAGCCTCTGCTTAAAAACCTCCAAAGAAGGAGACTCTTCCACACTCCACAGAGGCAGCAGATTCCACTGCCGGACAGCCCTGACCGTCAGGAAGTTCTTCCTGAGGTTCAGGTGGAATCTCCTTTCCTGCAGCTTGAATCCATTGCTCCTTGTCCTGGTCTCTGGAGCGGCGGAAAACAAGCCCGCTCCCTCCTTGACATGACATCCCTTCAAATATTTAAACATGGCTCTCATGTCCCCTCTTAACCTTCTCTTCTGCAGACTAAACATCTCCAGCTCCCTAAGACGCTCCTCACAGGGCTTCATGGCTTCCAGACCTTTCCCCATTTTGGTCGTCCTCCTCTGGACACGCTCCATACACGTAACACTTACCATGTTAGAGTATTTATCTCAGTGTCAAGGGTGCTACCCTTGCATAAATATAAACATAAATGGTAATATTTCTGATAGCTGTTTATATTAACTGAAGGTGGGTTACAAATTGGAGCAAGCACGATATAGTTAGAACGTACACAGATAAACAGACTTTAACTGTCAGCAACATTTACGAGAATTTGAAACGTATATTTAAAAATGACGAAGATTCAAAACATTCAATTTAAAAAAACAAAATACCCCAGCCTGTTAAAACCCTTCCTTGGAAAGCATCCAGCTCTCCAAAGACTGTTGGAGACTCGAGGACAGGAAGGTGGGAGCCATTTCAGCCTCCCGCCTTGTCTTTGCACGTTGCAAGCATGCATCATAGGTTGCGGTTGTGTATCATTTGTTGTGTGTTGTGGTTGTGTATTTTGCAATAGCATCTAGTCATTGTCAAGCGTTGTACAATGTTGCTATTCTGCATGGGGTTACATAGCGTTTTTGTAATGTATCTCTTTGGGTTGATATTTATTCTACACTGAGGGGATGCTGGAATGCAGCCATTGATTGTTAATAATTCACAAAATTACATTGTTGTACTTTTTTTTTAACTTGTTGCAAACCATCCTCTGTAAAGAAAGGTTGAATTACTGGCGAAAAAAATGGAGTAAATTAATATGAATTGAAAGAGTGTTGATTTGCAATCAATGGATGGGTTCTTACTAGGAATTCCTAACCTGGAACTCTGTGTTATTTATTTGTAATAAGCCCTGCTTTTAAAATTTAATTTTTGGGTGCTGAAGGAACATGGAGTAAGGATTGTGAGAGTAGTAACTGAATTTAGTTGGGGGCCAGCATGAGCACTGAACTATGATTCTGGAGACCGGGGTTCGAATCCTTGTTCGGCCATGGCAACCCACTGGGTGACCTTTGGTGAGCCAAGGCAAAGTCAAGCCCACTCTGAAGAGATCTTGTGAAGAAAACTCTGTGATAGGCTCACCTTTGAGCTGCCATAGGTGGGAAGTGACTTGAAGACATGCAACAACGGCAACTTCATTTAACCTCTGAAAGGCCACTGTTTCGCTTGCAACTTCTAGGAGAAGAAATGCTGGAGCCACTCTGCTGTTCTTAGGTTTCATTCCCCCACTTCTGAATTTAAACCCACACACCTCAAAAGCTAGACCCCATCACCACCTAGTTTTATTCACTGATTTTTATCCATCCCTGTGTCATTTCACCTCTGTATCCAATAGCACACTTGCCTAAACAGATGGGTAGATGAAATCCTGCCATGTTCCTAAAACTTTCACTATGACCCAGATTTCCACAAAGTACAATTAACCAAATATGAAGAAAATTCTGTTTTATCCTCTTTCACCTAAAAAAAAAAAGAAGAGTTTGCGTTTTGTTTTTTTCCTTTAAACAGCACACACAACAGGTGTTCGGGGGCTCCAGCAACTCAGTTCCTCTCAAATGACTTGCAACAGCATGTAGTTGATGAATCTGGCTGCCCTTCTTGAACTGGAATTTGCATAGATTCTTCTCATCAAGATAAAAGAAGAGGATTAAAGATAAAATCAAAGGAAATTGACAGTCCAGAACATGGGAGGTCCTTGACAGCATCCTGGCAGCCACTGTAAATGTGCGACAGGCCCAATAAGTTACTTCAAAGGCACCTTGTTCATAAAGAAGAATTTCAGGAAGTGCCAGCCAAGCAAAAGAACTGGGAGATGGCTTCAATAGTAAATATATACATAGTGGTAGTTTCCAAAGAAAACTGACTCCTCATTACCATAATAGCTAAAGCCAAACTTTAATTGCAACAACATAAATGCAGTAAAATTTTGTCACTAATGCTAGTAACAACTTGTCTATAATGTTAGGGTAAAATGTATATTAGCTGGAATCTCATTTGATTTTGCCTTTTGTTTCACTATTTTTAGATATGGCACAAGTCTTACATGCGCTTTCTAATACTGCCTCTTTAGTAGCCAGTTTAATTCCTTACTTTTAGAGCCAACCTGGATTTCCCACGAACTGCTGAAGGAGCTACAGGCAATCATGGCTAGCATGACTACATGATACATATGTTTGGAAATACATACTTTGACCTAGTCATAAGGTAACACTTTAGATAAACATGCAAAGAAACATTTTAAGAGCAGTGATGGCTGGTGGGCCTCTCCAGGTTTTTGGATAGGTTTAAAGAAGCTGTCCGAGGTGCTGATCCTAGACTGGGGCTAAGTTTCAGGCCCTTGGATAGCACCTTTAAAGCCTGAATTACGACATGGAGTATATTCATGAACTGCTAACATGGGAGCCCCAGTCACCACTGCTTAGAAAGTGACTAGACATGTTGGATAAAGCAGCCATTTCATCAGGGAATGAGTAAACTTAAGGCTTGTGGAATTATTCCTTTAGGATCTCCAAATCCACCAAACAGAACCAGGTAAAGAGGAAAAGAGTCCAGCACATGCCAACCCATTGCAAGTCATGTACTGAAAGGATCTGCATAAGGATAAATCTACATCTCACTAAAGGTCAGGGATCTCTCACTTATTTATGGCGCTTACCTTGCCAAAAGGGCACGTCTGTTTTGCTGGGGGTAAGTTTGCCCCTGGTGTTGCCAAATTTTAAAAATAGCAAAAAAGGGCTGTCAAAGCAAGGTTGACAATCAGGAAGTAGCTATTAACAACCTTGCATTCTACCTAAATACCAAATGAAAATATTGATTTCAGTTAATTTAGCTATATATTTCTCTGAAAAAAAAAATAACTCATTTCCTACGTTCATAAATCAAATGATACATCGGTTTCTGTCTTTATCAAGGCTCCACACCCCAAAAATGATGGCTTGGGACAGTGGGCAGCTCTAAGTGCAACACACATTCTTGTCATTACACCACAGCTCAGGAGAGTTGGCTGAAGGCGAAAGCAGCCAGATCACTGTACAGTTATCCCCCAAAATTTGAATTTCATATGTGACTGTACATATACCTTTTTTTCCCCATACATAGAGATTGCTACCATGGAAAAGATTACATTTATCCTATGAGGAAAAGGAAACTGCTATCGCATGAACCTCACCTCCCTATAGAATCATAGAGACCAGGAGGACCATTGGATAAATTCAAAGCATTCCTGATAGATGGCCATCCAGCCGCTGTTCAAAAACCTCTGAAGAAGGAGACTCCATCACACTCAGAGGCACTGTTGAACTGTTCTTACTGTCAGGAAGTTCTTCTAACGTTTAGATGGAATCTCTTTTCCTGCAGTCTGAAGTCATTGCTCCGTGTCCTCATCTCTGGAGCAGCAGAAAACAGGCCGGAAAGTTATTTTTCAGTTAAACGAAGGTACCCAACATGCTGATGCCATGCCTAACAGAGCAGTATGCTTCAAATCCCATCACATTTCACCTCTGTTCAGTTACGGGGGGTTTCAACATTTCATTCTTCTTCTTAGAAGTTGTTTTCCAAGTTCTACAGTCAATATGCAGGCAAAATCAGTGCTTTGAAATCTCTTCATTTGACTCTAGGAAATGAAAAGCACCACTAGGTGGTGTTCTGCAGCTGTTCTATTGAGAAAATATAAAACACTCTTTGCAGAGAGAAATTTCTCAGTGAAATACATGTCTCACAGAAGAGAAAAGTGGCCCTTTCACACTTCACAGTTATAATGCTTTGATAGTACTTTACCTGTCCTGGCTGAATGCTATAGAATCCTGGGATTTGCAGTTTATGGGGATATTTAGAAATCTCAGCTCAAGTGTCTCACACTACTGCAAATCCCAGGATCCCACAGTATATAGCCGTGGCAATCAAAGTGGAATCATAATGCTATGTTTGTAGGGTGTGAAGGGGCCTTTGGTGCAAACATCTGAGGACGGGTAGGGAACCTGTCGTCTTCCAGATCTTGCTGGACTGCAGTGCCCATCAACCCCAGCCAGCACAGTCAATGGTGAGGGATGATAGGAATGACAGTCCCACATTAGAACATCAGATTCAAAGTCACAGAAACCTATTTCTGGCAGTGGCCAGTAAGACGTTTTGTGGAAGCTTCTGAAGAGGCCCAAGGGGATTGCTTCTGAAACTGGAGAGTTTGCATAAGCGTGATGGCTAATAATAGTTGGTTTTATTCATTTACTCTAGTAGTCAGTGGGAGCTGTAGTCCAACATATCCAAAGGGCAATAGGTCAGAAGGAAATACACATTATCACAACAGATGAGAAAACTTGTGTGTCTTGATGGTCTCACTCCAGATTATAGGTTGGAGTTAGTGGAATGCTCTCCAGTGAAGAAAATCTTGTCCCTTCAGTCCTCTGGATCTTCAGCTCCCAGAAACCACAGCCATCACGGACAATGATCAGGGACTTTGGGAGCTGGAAGTCCAAAACATTTGGATGACCACCGTCAAGTACAACTAGAGAAAGTAATCATAATTTATATAGTTGACAGCTTGGTCGTGTATATCTTTATTCCGAAATAACTCCAACCTAGTCCAATGGAGCTTACTCCAGTTTGCATAGTATAGTCCCATACATATCTTGTCGTTGTGTGCCTTCAAGTTGTTTCCGACTTATAGCAACGCTAAAGTAAACCTATCACAGTGTTCTCTTGGCAAGATTTGCTCAGAAATCTTTGCCCTCCCCTGAGGCTGAGAAAGGATGACTTGTCCTCATTTGCTGGGTGGTTTTCTGTGGCTGAACAAGGATTCAAACTCTGGTCTCCAAAGCTGTACTCCAGTGCTCAAATCATTCCCCCACACTGGCTCTGTCACCTAATATCTAATAAAAAGGAAATCTCCATTGAGTCCAATGACATTTACTCCCAGGCAATTGTGTATAGCATCACAACCTAAGGAGGGTGGACATCTACAGAGGGGGCAGGAGTCACCCCACTCCTCACGATGCCTCCCCAAGAGGCTGCGCTGGTGTGTTTCAACACACTAGAAATGAAATAATATCACTACCAGCCTATGTTTTGGACAATTTTGGACCATTTGCCCCCTTTGGGGTCTTTTTGTAATGGAGAGCTTAAGGTCCTTGGAGGGTTTGGGAACCAGACTGTCGCACTTGCAGATAATTTGGACCAGTTCGTAGAAGAAAAGTAAATCATCCCAAAATTGCCCCAATTTTTCTTAAATTGTGTTGGGGGTGGGTCAGGGGGCTTCAGGTTGGTTTGGGGGCATCAGTTGGGGTCCCGAGAGCTGCATGTGGCTTTGCATGTGGTCATGCTTTGCCCATCCCTGGCCTATAATATTGTGAAAACGAAACAGATTTCATAGGGGAGCAGTGGGCAAGCTCTTACTTAGACTACAACTCAACAGCCCCTTGCATTGGGGATGATGGGAGTTGTAGGCCAGAACATTTGGATGGGTGAAGGTTTCTGTACCACAGCACAGAGTAAAGGAAAAGCTCTTAGACCAAGGTTGGAAATTGTGTGACCCTACAGTTATTTTTGAGCTGCGGCCTTCAGCCGCTCTCTGCCTACGTTGTCTAAGGCTGCTGGGACTTGCAGTCGACCAGTATCTGGAGGGACACGTCATTCTCAGTCCCATTCTAGACTAATTGGCTTAGCCTGTGGAATTCACCACCACCCCCTCTCTGCATTAGGGGATGATGATCAGTTTACAAGCTTTGCAAATCAGAGAACACAGTCCTCGTAAACAACCTTTGATCAACCGCTTCTATAATATAATTACCGACTTTTCATTTATAGCTGTGTGATTGTACTCTGTGATGGGTCGTAGCCAGCCTGGAAGCCAATTTAAAACTGTGTTCCAAGTGAAAATTAATTTGTTTGCCTGAAAATAAAACGCCAAGCAACGTAGTTTTAGAGACGATCAGACATAACAACAACTTTTTTTTTCCAAATCTCCTTTTGAGAGTTTGCCTTCAGTAGTGTATGGAATTGGATTTTTTTTCTTTTTTACGTGAAAGTCACTTGCCTGCTTTCATCTCTTTGTTACCTCCACAGTGTAGTGACATATTAAATAGGTTTGTAAGTGTTTCGTAGATTGGGGAAAGTGCATTATTAAAGGTATAATAAATAAAAATCATATTCGCTGATCAAACCATCACTTACTGAAATGTAAAAACACAGTGGACTTTGGATAAATATGTAAGGGTGGGGAAGATGGTATAGCAGTAAAGTGCAGAGCATAACAGTCCCTGAGATCCCCACTCACCCACCCTGTCCAAAAAACACAGGCAGCTGCATTGAACCATATCATTCAGTGGACCACAATCTCAGTTAGCTGCGCATGAGTCAACAGTGTGATGCGGCAGCTAAAAAAGCCAATGCAATTCTAGGCTGCATCAATAGGAGTATAATGTTGAGATGAAGAGAAGCAATAATACCACTCTATTCTGCTTTGGTTAGACCTCATCTGGAATACTGTGTCCAGTTCAGGGCACCACAATTCAAGAGGGATATTGACAAGCTGGAACATGTCCAGAGGACAGTGACCAAAATGGTGAAGGGCCTGGAAGCCATGCCCTATGGGGAGTGGCTTAGGGAGCTGAGTATGTTTAGCCTGATGAAAAGAAGGTTAAGAGGTGACATGACAGACATTTTTAAATATTTAAAGGGATGCCGTGTTGACGACGGAGCAAGCTTGTTTGCTGCTGCCCCAGACACTAGGAAACAGAGCAATGGATTCAAACTACAGGAAAAGAGATTCCATATAAACATTAGGAGGAACTCCTTCATGGTAAGAGCCATTCCACAGTGGAATATGCTGCCTCGGAGTGTGGTGGAGTCACCTTCTTTGGAAGTTTTTTGACAGAGACTGGATGTTTTACCTCTTAACAATGCATGTTTTCCTCTGCAGCAATTGTTTCTTGTTCATGTCCAGGTGTTTCCCAGTAAATTGCTCCTTTTCCTTTCTTTTGAAACTCATCTGACTCATTGGCAAAGAGATTTTTAAGCAGTCATATTACAAACAAACAGAGAATACAACAATTACACGAAGAGATCCTAGCTGCCCCTTTGTAAAAACCAAGAACTGGTCTAAACTTTTTTAAAAAATGGATCCTTTAATATGCATTTTCCCCCCTTGGCAGACATCCTATTGTTAATCAGAATGGGCAAAGAAGGTGATATTGCCTAAGGCAAGCGGTGTTATGCAGAAGTGCTGCATAAAGATTTGATGAACAAGAAGCCGGGTTTCTTTCAAGGAAGCAAAAGAGGTACGAAACAACTTAAGTCCTTGCACAGATCTCATTCATTTCAAGGAGACTGCTCCTGGATCAAGGCGAAAACCCCACAATTTGGGGAGAGATACTGTTAAATTTTCTTACTAGGTCTTAAGGCCAATGGTAAGAAACCGTCATCCCTCAATTACGTGAGTTTTAGGGCTTTTCCAGCTGAGACAACTGTCATAGAAGGTTGTACTATTTGTTGTCCTCATCCTTTGTTTATTTTTTTTAAAATCCAAATAATGTTTCCACTATTCTGGGATATTTTTTGGCAATTCCTATCACCAGCTGCAAAATTTTATTCCACCCTCAGGTGGCTTTTTGTTTAATTCTGAAAGACATTGGAACAATATATTCCCTTCTGTTCTCCACCATCCAACCGCCCATTCCTCAGTTGCCACTCAGGTGTCAAAAACCTGAATAGAAAAGCCTTCACCTGCCATTATAAGAACAATGTGGAACTGATGAAATAATATCTAGCTCTGCCAAAATAAAATAAAATATCAAGACCAGTAAATTTTGTCTATCTTTGGCATATGCATTAGACGAACCTGGTTTACTGTGATATTTTGACATCCTGGTTTACATCTCTCACTAGTCACTATCTTTAGCAGCAAATTGAGCTTTAGTTCTTGGTTAGCTGAGATGTTTCTCTATACCAGTTTGCACAAACTATGATTTAGATTCCAGACCATGATTTGGGTTCCATATGTAGAAACAAACCATAGTTTGGTGTGCGTTACGTGCCTTCGTGGCCTTCTTTGAGAAACCCTGTTAGTTATCCTAAACTATAGCCTTTGAGGAAAGAAGAGTACCCTAAATGGTGGTGTGTCAGTTCAGCTGTAACAGCATAACCACGGTTTGTCCGAATTAGTTCGCAAGCCACCTTCAAACGACAGTATCACATACTGACTTTTCAGCCAGTTGCAAAAACATAATGTGCCCTATGGCATTAGTTTGAGACTAATGACAAATCGTGGCTTGGCGTTATATCTGAAATATCTCTCGATTCCGTCCTCCAAGAAGGTTTTTAGAACTTAACTGATCAAGCACTGATCTCACGCCTAAATCGCTCCCTTTTGTGTTATTCCTGAATTCCTCAATGGCTTCCCAGTCTGTACAGTGGTGGGTTACACCACATATTAAAGCTTCCTCTTCAGAGCAACAATAAAAGATGCAAGATGCTTTGATTGCTTGGTGGAAAACTAGCACTCTGGCTCAGGTTCTCTTTTTCGCCAGTTAACTTTTGAATGGAGCGTTTTCCTAATTCTGGATCCTGAAGTTTTAAATGACAGCTTTTTAAAAACATTGCATGTGGTGCTTCCCAATGCAATTGAGCTTGACAGCCATGCCATCGAAACTAAAAATAAATGACTTCATGTCCAAATAATAAGTAATAACAATGTTAGCCTGCATAGGAATTGCAAGAGCAGATTCAAATGCAATATTAATTTTAGGGATATGAGTGACTAGGGAGAGACAGAGGCAAAGCAACAACCCCTTCATATAGCCAGACTCTCATCTTATCCCCCAGGCAACTGGCTGCCTTTCACCTCGGCGGTGCAGCAATTATGTGGCATAATGACGGCACTGCAAATAAGCAGGGAGATTTTATTAAACCAAATGAGCAAATCATCTGCGTCTTATTGCGGTTTGATTGACAGTGACAAGTGTCGAGCAGACGCCGATGCGAATATGATAAAGAAGCTCGCCGGAAAGCTCTTGATAATGTTACTCTTGATAAAGTTGCTTCGGCAAACCTTGCTGAGTAAATAAAAGGGAAAGGAAATAGCATGCATATTAATTCACGTCATTTGCTACCCGACGCGAGATGGGGAGGGAGGCGGAGGGAATCTCGGCCAAGGTTCGGCACGTTGGCATTTCATCTGAATTCCAAAATTGCATTCATGAGTCACACAGACTTTACAATAATATATTAATATTAAAAGTAAAGGTCATTCCACATAACAGTTAAGCTGCCTGAGCCTCAACCTTTCCATTGTGGGGGAAGGTGGAAGAGAAAACAAGAGGGAATGATCTGAATAAAAGGAAATGGGTGGGGGGAGAAGGAAGTGTTACTTTGATCGAACATGCCGTGAAGTTGGAAGAGGCCATTCCAGTTCCCAAACATCTGGCATTGGACTGATCGATGCTTGTTTTTTCCCTTCCGACCTCAATCAATCAGGGACCACACATTTAGAATTGCTTTTTCCGACTGGACATTTTGTTATATCCCGTCACCCACAGCATTCCTGGCATCAGGAAATTTTGGTAACCAAGTTTAGCTCTGCCAGCTACCTCATTAGAAACGGGGCCATGTTTTGGTAAATGATCAAGTGTGCACGATATGTCCCTATCCTGTCACATTATCGAGCAGATAGTTACTATTTGTGTTGTGAATATTATCATATTTTCAAGAAATCGCCCACTGATGAAGACCTACACGGAAAAATCTGTAAAATTTTCCAGAGATGGTCATTTATACAGAAGTTTTAAGAGACACTCGATGCGATCATAGGTATTTGGACACGATGATTGTATGGATTTTTTTTTTTTATGAGACTCTTGATGTAATCACTGAAATGTGGATGTTACAACATTCCTTATGTATGGATGTTTTTATGAGACTCTTGGTGTGCTTATGGATTTTTCAAACTTGATTTTGTATTTAAATCATCTCTTGTCCTAAACATGTCATTGTCAGTTTAAGCAGTAAATTAGCCCCGTTTTTACTGTTTTTTGGGAACCAGGTGACATAGTTTCTTCAATTTTCTTCATGACTAAGCCAAGATATCCACAATGTGAGCAATCTCTTTAGAAAACCAAACAAATAGGCTATTTTTAGTGGGTCATCAATGAATGGAGACAGAAAAAGCCGCTCACTCAAAAAATGGTGGCGTTAAAAAACTCAAGTTAAATCTTTCTTGAAACTGTCCACAAATGGTTTCAAGAGAGGGATGATGATCATGATGATGATTTATCCCACTCCGCCGCATCATTCACTGGATTCTTCAGGGGCTTCAAATGACAACATCCTTAACTCATAACCTCCCTGTGTTTTTCCACTGCTTTTTCCATGTTTTTCTCACTCTGGAAAATCTGCTAAAGGTTTTTTATAAAAAAAAGCGAAACAGCCACATACTGTCTTCTAGCTGTGTGAGGAGCTTCCGTCTTAAAACTGTCTCCTATCTTCTACGTCTGTAATGGAGGTCTTCAGACTGCTGCCTATTTTTTGACAGCATCCTTTTGCCATGTCTTTCTGAAGCCAACACTCAGTTTTGAATGACGATATCAATATTTGGCATGGCAGACATAGAATCCTAGAGTTGGAAGAGACCCCAGGGGTCATCCAGTCCAACCCCCTGCCTTGCAGGAACACCCACCAAGGCATTCCCAACAGGTGGCCATCCAGCCTCTGCTTAAAAACCTCAAAGAAGGAGACTCCACCACATTCCATAGAGGCAGCGTATTTGACTGCCAGAGAGCTCTGACCATCAGGAAGTTCTTCCTGAGGTTCAGGTGGAATCTCCTTTCCTGCAGCTTGAATCCATTGCTCCTTGTCCTTGGCTCTAGAGCAACAGAAAACAAGCCCGCTCTCTCCTTGACATGGAATCCCTTCAAATATGTAAACATGGCTCTCATGTCCCCTCTTAACCTTCTTTTCTGCAGACTAAACATACCCAGCTCCCTAAGCTGCTCCTCATAGGGCGTCATGGCTTCCAGACTTTTCACCATTTTGGTCACCCTCCTCTGGACATGCTCCAGCTTGTTGATATCCTTCTTGAATTGAGGTGCCCAGAACTGGACACAGTATTCCAAATGAGGTCCAACCAATGCAGAATAGAGTGGTACCATTGCCACCCTCGATCTAGACACCATACTCCTATTGATGCAACCAAGAATCACATTGGTTTTCTTGGCTGCTGCATCACACTGCTGACTCACGTTCAGCCTGTGATCTACCAAGACTCCTAGATCTCTTTCACACATACTGTTATCCAGCCACGTGTCCCCCATCCTATATTTGCGCATTCCATTTTTTTCTGCTTAAGTGCAGGACCTTACATTTCTCTCTGTTGAAATTCATTTTGTTAGCCTTGGCCCAGCTCTCCAATCTGTCAAGGTCATTTTGTAATTTGATCCTGTCCTCTGGGGTATTAGCAACCCCTTCCAATTTGGTGTCATCTGCAAATTTGATCAGCATGCCCTCTACTCCTTCATCCAGGTCATTGATGAAGATGTTGAATAGCACTGGGCCTGGGAAAAAACCCTGTGGCACCCCACTAGTCACTTCTCCAGGATGAAAAGCAGCCATTGGTGAGCACCCTTTGGGTTCAGTTGGTCAACCACTTACAAATCCACCTAACAGTAGCCCTGTCCAGCTCTCATTTTACTAGTTTCTTTGCAAGAATGTCATGGGGAACTTTGTCAAAGCCCTTACCGAAATCAAGATATGCTATGTCCACAGCATTCCCTTCATCTATCAAGCTTGTAACCCTATCATAAAAAGAGATAAGATCAGTCTGGCCTGACATAAGGAGGTAGGCAGCTGCACCCCAGCGCAGGGTCCATGTGGCCTCAGCCCAGGGAAAATAGACAGAGGACTCAGGTTCACTTCAGAGACCAGCAGAAACAGATTCTGGTTTTGCACTTACACAAGGAAAGGAGGAAGAGAGGGCATGTAATGCTGGTGATAACGCAATAGCTACTTCATTATCACCAAGAAGTAGTATAGCTTTCTGCCTTGTGGGATAGAAATACAGCCCAGAAAGGGCCAGGCTCTGGTGTCTAACCATTTGAACTATCAGCACCACCACTCAAGGGTATCATTTGGACTGCAGCGAAACTGGCATCAATCGGGGACAAACCAGACATTAGGTTCATCCTGTGATAGGCTGTTATTTTAGCAAGTGTGTTCCCACAAGTGGTGAAAGGCATCGGTTTGTCATAGCATTCGATTTTCCTTATCTCACATCTAGCCTGATTTGTTTTGTGATTGCTCAATGAGAAGTGTAGGCTTAATTTGTAATTGCCAAGGCATCTATCTCGGAGGAAATCCTATTGTAGGAGAAAAATGGGTTAATCACAGGGCCTGTGCATAGCCCTTAATATATTCATCTCCAGGGCCAATCTGGTTTCATCATGTCGCATTTGTCTTTTTAAAAGAGAGAGTGGTTTTCATTCTGAGAAACAGATCTCATTGCAAAGAGGGAAGGCAGCTGGCTAAGTGGTTGTTCCCTTCTTCTACGGTGCTGACTTTGTAAAGTGGAGAATCTTGGGGGAAACTGTGACCATTTCTGCACTACATTGTTATAGTGCTATGATTCTACTTTCAACCTCCTGTGGAATCCTGGGGTTTGCAGTTTAGGGAGGGGCATTGAGAATTCCCAGCCAGAGAGCTCTTTGGCCTCAGGAAACTATAAACCCCAGAATTCCACAGGAGGTTGAAAGTGGAATCATAGCGCTATAACGACGCAGTGCAGAAATGACCAAAGACTTTCAAAAAGGTCAGGATTGTAGAAGCTGGGGAGGAAGCAGTGCAGAGATTGTATGTGGCTTGAACCACGAGTAACAGGATTCTTAAAATCAGGGGTCATTTTGCAGGTAGTAGTAATTTTTAACATTTGAGCAAGTGTATTTGGGCCCATAAATATTAAAAAGTGTGTTTTTGTGTCTGCCTGTTTATTGTGGCAGTTTATTGTGGAAGTTATAAAAAGAGATATATTTTCTCCCTTAAGGAATAGAATTACTTTGACTATTATTGGATTAAGTTGTTCTCTGCATGGGTAAGGAATACTTCAGTTGCCGTATTCAGTGCTGGCTTATCTATAGTCTTCCAGGCATTGCTGCTGCTACTGCCCCACACACCAAGCAAGCAATCGGGACCCTGTCACCATGCATCTTTGGACCGAAGAATAAGATACCGTGGTAGAGGTGTGAAACAGCAGCAACACTTCTTGCCATGAAGGGGAAAGACACGCCCTTGCGGTTGCTCGGTCGGAATGGCCATTGCTGCAGAGTTAGCTAATGCAGAAAAAGTCTACCTGCTCACTTAGAAGATTCTGCCCTTAAATCTTTCCAGAGTGAAAATTTTCCTTCAGAACAAGGCACCCTGTAAACTTTCTTTTGCCTAAAACAGGAAGGGGGGTTGCTCAGGGATGTAGCTATCGGGGGCAAGCACACACACACGCAATAAATATACACACATTCCTCTAAGCATCCCAATATCCCCCTTGGCACACCCATGCATGTACACATCACAGTCAGGCCAAGATGTTTAGCCTTCTGGAAAAAGCAGAAGACGGCCGCCCTCTCCCTACTGCAATGATGCATAAAAGCCAGCCATGTTCTTTTGCCACTAGTAAAATCCCACAAACACATGTCCCCTTTTCTGGCAGTAAAAAAAAAAGGAAGAAATCAAATAACTCAATTTACTCTCATTTCTCGGCAACTTAATCTACTGCCCGAAGCGGTGACTTTACTCCGCCAAAGGGTAGAGCTGGCCCTGGCACACATCTATGTTCTCTCTCTTTCTCATGCACATATCCTGTCTACACACCCGGTTCTGATATCCCTGTGCAGGATCCATAACCATTCAGTGAAGAATGGTTCAATTCGGGTTCCCAGTTCTCAAGGCCTGAGGCTGGGTCTTGCTTCTTCCATCTTTAGCAGGAAAGGGAAGAATCTCAGAGTAAGAGTGCTGCCTTGAAATATGTGTTTCTATATAAATGTTTCTCATTTGTTCAACTTGGTGTTTTTTTTTTTATTTGAATGGCATACTTAATACAACCGTAGTTAATGCTTACTGTATCATGCTTCATGGCATCACCAGAGGTTGCTTCTTCTAACATTACCAGGATCTCCCCCATGACATCAAAAGGGGTTGGTGCTCGGTCTCAGGTTTGGCCCCTAAAAACTCAAAGATGTGGGATAGTTCTAACTTGCAGCCCTAGACATGATAGTTAAAGTGCCCCAGACCTACATCTAGCCTGATCTTTGCATATTCTTACAAATTAACGGCGCAGTTCTTATTGCCACCAGAAATAGAACACACCATGCCTAATACTTTCATCTTGTCCCATAAAGAAGTCATACCACAGTCTTCGATTCAGTTGCGCATTGGAAGTGGCACATTGCAAGCAACACACTGGAAGTAGCACATTGCAAGCAACAAATTACTCATGGTCACCCAGAAGATTTCCGTCGTCAAGTGGAGAAGTCCAGCGAATCAAACCACTGTACCACGCTGGTATATTTTGTGTTACACCGCTGATAAAATCCTGATTAGGATTCCATTCTTGCACAGCCTCTTAGAAAATACAGCCCCTTGCGTAACAATATCTACTCCAGAGTAAGTCACCAACAGGATTCCACTCAAGCTATTCAAGGTGATGTTCCTTCAAATCTCAGTGTACGTTTGATCACTCGTTCCTTTCTCCCTTTCACTTGTTATGGCTGTTAAAGTTAGACATTTGTGTGGTTCATCCTCTCTAGTTACAATTCTGCAATCGTTTACCTCTTTGGTAATAATGCTAAGCTAAGTTGTCATTTAAAAAGAAAAAGAAAAAGAAAAGCTTCAGGCTTTGGAGTCGAGATATTTTTTTCCACCCTTCTCCCAGAATGGCTGGTTTTAGCCCTTTAGAAAAATCAGCTTACTTATGAGAAATTAGAAGCATTATTGCCTCCTTTAATATTCGTGACCGTCTCTGGGAAATGTATCACAACTTGGCATTTATTAGTGCTAGGCACAAGTAAGGGGCATGTTATTTGATTTGAATAACAGCTTGGAGCTACCGTTTGAGTCGAGAAATATATTAGTCAGAAACAATCTCATTTAATAACACTGAAACTAATAAAAGGGGGTGGGAAGTACCCAACTTCTTCAAAATTGAATTTATGAATATTGCTTAGCAGGATTAATGATAACGAAAGCCCAAACCTGTTTGTCATGTTATTACTGAATTTTTCCCCCCATTTAAATGCAAAAGCGGGGAGTCAACGAGCCCACTGGATTTCCTATTGAGCTGAAGGGAAGCCATTACACACATGCAGACTTAGAAACTGGTGATAAACTTTAATTACAAGGTCAGGTAATCAAATTATAATAAAATGGCCTTGCATAAAATCAGTGTCTGAAATTAATCAGATACAACACTCCATCTCTGTACTACTGTACTTCTAAATGTATAGAGAGAGATATTTCATTTCCATTTAAAAGTCTCCTGAAGCACCGTCAACCTCCTATCTTAGCTTAATTTGATGTCAAACATTTTGCATCTGCAACCATCCGCCACCAAACTAGAGTCTTTAAAAAATTAATAGCTTTTTTAAATTAAATGTTATAAATTAATCATAGTTTTTTAAAAATGCAATATATATATATATATATATATATATATATATATATATATATATAATTGCATTTTTGAAAAACAATATATATTCCAGAAAGAGAGAGAGAAAAACAGAGCATTTTTAAAAATCTATTTTATAGATTTTGTGTGTGTTTTATGTATATGTAAATACACACCTTCTTATTTAGCAATATTCACCTACCCACACATATATCTAAAGAGCAAATATTGTTTAAGAAGAAGGTATGATGTTATTCTTGTAGCAGAACAGAATAAGACTAAATCCCAAACAGGGACTGGGATGGTAGCATTAGGAGACGTAAATTCAAATAAAACTGAATGCCACTGCGGTCTTTTCCCCCCCCACTATTTTTAAAACCGATTGCTTGATTTTTAACACTACCAACCTAATTTCCAATCAGAATAAAATACACTCAAGAGAAACAGACAGAAGAGGGAAAAAAGACGTAATTAAACCACACTACAGATCTGACGCCCCCATCCTATAAAAAAAAAGAAAGAAAAAAAGTGTTATTCTACCATTACAGATCTAATTAAATAACCCCACTAAAATTGCTAATAACCATAACTGCAGATTACTACATTGTTAGACTTCTTATTGCTCAAAAGGTCCATAAACGCTTTCCAATATTTCAAGAGATTTTCAAT
The DNA here is from genome assembly GCA_030412105.1 of Cyclura pinguis. NCBI lineage: Eukaryota > Metazoa > Chordata > Lepidosauria > Squamata > Iguanidae > Cyclura > Cyclura pinguis. The sequence goes on from CM059607.1 coordinate 26,505,190, forward strand.
TGGTTTATCCTTTAGAACCCGTATTAATTTGGCAATTTGGGCCAACTCAGCCGATGTAACAATCCATTGCTTACATCGCTACATGAGGGAAGAAAGAGGATGCATGTGTCCATAAGTTTTGCACATGCAAATTTAGATTTGTTCTTAACTATTATTTCATTTGAAATCAGTGGAGGCCCCGATGTCAGCGGAGTTGTCCACATTCAGATCTCCCTGGTACTACACTATTCTACTCTGGGCATGTCACACACTCTCAGCCCCCAGAAAACCCCGTGAAAGGTTCACCTTAGGGTCGCCATAAGTTGGAAACTTGAGGGCACACGACAAAAACACGTCTTAAGCCGTTTCCGGCCGGCCCCTCCCTAAACTGCAAACCCCAGGATTCCATAGGATGTTCAAAGTGGAATAATCACACTATAACAGTCTAGTGAGGAAATGGCCTTAGTGTTTAGTGGGTCAGTTCAGTTCAGAGCTTTCCAAACCTTTCATGTCGGTGACACACTTTTTAGACTCACATCATTTTGCAACACAGTAACTCAGTTTCACTAGCAAACCGGAGGTTCAACTCACCCTTTATAAGAGATACAGACACATACTATAATAACAACATGTATGGCGACACAACATATCTCACGAAAACCTTTCATATAATTTTAAAAATATATGATTTATAAATAATATACATTTCCAAGATTGTCGGCAACACACTACACGCTGCAGGAGACACACTAACGGGTCGCGGCACATCGTTTGGAAAGCCCTGGTTTAGTTAACAAGTCAAAGTTCTAGTGAGTTAGCATTTGATTGATATTTTTAGTTTTTTTTGCTTCAGTATTTTATTTTATTTAGTGTGTTGACGTTATGTCTGTGTCAGAAGGATGTGTCTGAGTCTATATTACTTTTTGTAAAAACTGATAAATAAATATACAAACTTAAAAAAAAAACTAGCATGTTTTTGTGCATATTGTGCATATTTACTCAAGCATGAGTCCCCTTCAGTTCAGTGGGGCTTACTCCCAGGAAATGAGTTACAAATTGCCATCAAAACATTAAAAGAGGCAGTACTGATGCTCATAATTACAAGTAAGCAGCTATGTACTTAATCAACCAGGAAGACGATGTGTGCACCATTTATTTTATCTAGGCTGTAGGTGGAGCCATAACACAATCTTTACGACAGCAACATCATACTTTGTGACAGAAATACTTCAACCAGACATCCAACGCTCCGGAAGAGGGAAAAAAAAATTGACCAGGCTTAACATTTTGATTCTACAACAACGTATTATATACTATTTATGGTTAATTGTGTTGTATGCAAGTGCATACAGAAAGATACTTATTGGTTTGTGTTTTTTTTAAAAAAATTACAGGCTCTTCTAAACTTAGACCATAAATTCCAATATTTTTCTGCTTACAGTAATAATGTTGTGTTATGAACAACTTTTGCTCTGTTGCTGAGCCAAATCCTTTTGATCGCATCTGATGTTGTTTGGCCACATGTGTCCTAGGGGTCATCTGTGGAATGCTGGAAGGTATGCATTTCAATTTCCGACAATGCCCTGTGGGCATCACAGTGTCATAGAGTTGGAAGAGACCCCAGGGACCATCGAGTCCAACCCTCTGCTATGTAGGAAGCATTCCCAACAGATGGCCAGCCTCTGCTTAGAAACCTTCAAAGGAGGAGACTCCACCACACTCCGAGGCAGCATATTCCACTGCCGGACAGCTCTGACCATCAGGAAGTTCTTCCTAAGGTTTAGGTGGAATCTCTTTTCCTGCAGCTTGAATCCATTGCTCCAACGAATCCATTGTCCTAGTATCTGGAGCAGCAGAAAACAAGCCCACGCCTTCCTTGACATGACATCCCTTCAAATATTTAAACATGGCTATCATGTTAACCTTCTCTTCTGCAGACTAAACATCCCCAACTGTCAGGGTCAGAGACCCAGGTGGCGAGACAGCCCGGAGAAGGGAGTGGGAGAGCTACCAGAGTCCTGCCAGGAGGAGACAAGGGAGCTCTTACTCAAGGGAAGTCCATTTACCTAAGCCAGAGCGACAAGCAAAAGCCGTAGTCAGAGTTCCAAAAGCCAGGGGTCTGGAGCCAGGAGATCAATCCAAGGTATCAGGTGCCAGAAGCAAGGAGAAGGCTTGTAGAAAGTTTGCCACAAGCAAAGGAAAGCTTCCAGGCAGGCAGTTATATAGCCCAAGACACAGGTGTGGCCAGTCACCACTTCCTGAACTTAATCAAGGAAGCCTCCCTTTGCTTGGCTCTCTTGAGTCTCCGCCTTGTTTGTGGGCTGGTTGGCACAGGCTCCAAAGCATCTTCAGAATCGGATCCCTGTTGCCCTAAAGGAGCAGGCGGAGGAACGTCCGAGCCTGCTTGGTCCACGGCAGCAGGGGGAGCTCTTGAGCTGCAGGACTCCTCTCCAGCCAGAGCCACAGGGACCAACAGCTGCTGCTCGTCATCAGCAGCTCTGACAGGGGCTCCAGTTCTCACACTAGCTCCCTCAGCTGCTCCTCATAGGGCTTCATGGCTTCCAGACCCTTCACCATTTTGGTCGCCCTCCTCTGGACACGCTTCAGCTTGTCGATACCCTTCTTGAGCTGAGGTGCTATACCAATGAAGATACTATACCCATGGCCTTGTGGGAAAATAAAATGGCTACTTCTAGCCTTCCAACATTAACATTGTACTGTGTTACTGTGTACAGTGTTCCACCCAAAAGGACTTGGATGGGGGTTCCACAACGGTGGAATACAACAGTCTAAAACAGCAGAGTAAATATAGCAGGCAGTATCAAAGTTCAGAAGACCTTAACTCAATATGGACAATTTTTTTAAAAAAAATATTGTTGAGAGTCTTTATTCCATCTGTCCGCTAGAAAGAAAGAAAGAAAGAAAGAAAGAAAGAAAGAAAGAAAGAAAGAAAGACCATTTCCGCATTAGTATTTTAAAATGGTGCACAGCGACCTCCAACGGAGGTCTTCTGCACCATAGAGTGGACTGGGGTGGACTACCAGAACTGGTCGCTCAGCGTGTTTTTTAAAAACCTGTTTCTCTAGGTTTTTAAAAATCACGGAGCGCGCAACCCCGTGCCACTCCATCGCCCGGCTCCGGAACAGATTTGCAGGCGTGTGCAAGTGTGTGCCTGCAGATCTGCCGGGGGCGGGCTTCCGGCTGGCGAGCTTCTCTGGTTGGTGGAGAGCCTCCACCAACCGGAAACCGCTGTTTGGGACGCCGGAGGACTGCGGAGCAGCGAACTCGCGCTGTTCCTCTTGGTGATGGTCTCGCCCGGCCGCTGGTAAGCTCCGTTTTCTGGCATTTTTGGGCGTTCCACCCCCCCCCCCACATGCGGAAAGGGCCAAAGAAAGAAATCTAAGCAGCTACCAACATCACTAAAATCAAACTGTACAAAAAGCCCATTAAAAACGATTGTTCATAAACGTATTACAATAATAATCCATACTGTCCAACATTCCACAGAAGAAAACCGGGATACATGAGGGCAAGCAACGTCAGCGTATGGTCTACAGGGCAAAAGTTATTAATGAGGAAGAACACACAAGCTAGGAGCAGCAGTTTGCTTTTGCCTGAGCTTACTGGGAAGGACAAGACTCAACTTCCTCCTCTCCTCTTTCCCCTGCTGAGTTAATTGAATGCAGAATACTTCCACACGTCAACCTGCGTTTGCAGCAACTGCAGTAAGCTAAGGACAAAGGGCGAAAGTGGGAAGAGGAGAGAGAAACTGGGACATTTGAAAAGTAACTGGAAAAGTGGGTTGACAGAGGATTAATTGGGACCATCCCTCCTCAACTGGGACAATTGGAAAGTACAACATGAAGAATACTTATAATTTTGACGCCCCAATCCTATAGACCTTTTCATGCAAGCAAATCTCAGTGAGCTCCGTGGTGCTAGTTTCTAAGCAGACATATGTAGTACAGGATTGTGGTGCAGCTCGCAGCTTTGCTAGAGAAAAAGTAATATGTTTTCAGAGTTATTAACATATCTTTTAGGAGTGTTAGTTATACTCTGACTCGGCCATGGATCGTGTGTTGTTTGGCTTGGAGAATGTTCCTGGACTTCCGCCCCACCCAGCAGGACTTAAGGCAGCCAATTTAGGCACTGCAGAACATAGTCTCACACTTTTCCTCTTAATGCCCACCAGAGCTCTGCAAACAGGCTGGCCTGGGCTCCGTATCACGCTGAGCCGATCGCTGCCTTGATGTGGATTTGGACGGAGCTCTGCGTGCCTCCCTGATACCACACACGCAGTCACGAATGATGCAATTAACTCCTTCTTGACCCCAGGGCCCAGATGTTCTGCTTATGCCATATGACGGAGAAGGAATGACTTCAAGACAACTGGCTTTCTAGGGGTATAAAAATAAGAGTATGTCTCATCGCTCCACTCCCTCTATGGTTCTCATCTGCTTTTAGGTGCTGCAGCCAAGTGATAGACTTCAGCATTGTGGCTGGAATCTCGTTTATGGCGTGCATACATGTATAAGTACAGCTCCCATGGGTATATGTTTCTTTTTAGATAGAGTGCTAGGTACAATTCTGTAGACCTTTGTGCAACATCCCAAACTCAGCCTTCCCCATACCTTCCAACTGTCCCAATTTCACAGGAATAGTCCCAGTTAATCCCCCACCATTCTACTTTTTCAACTGTTTTAGAATGTCCCGGGGCCTTTTCACACTACACTGTTATAGTGCTATTATTCCACTTTCAACCTCCTATGGAATCCTGGGGCTTGCCGTTGAGGGAGGGGCATTTAGAATTCTCAACCAGAGACCCCTTTGCCCTCGGGAAACTATAAACCCCAGAATTCCACAGGATGTTGAAACTGAAATAATAGCACTGTATCAGGGTAGTGTGGAAAGGCACCTGGTTTCTTTCTCCTCTTCCCACTTTCCAGCTTTATCCTCAGCTTATTTCAACTGCTGCAGATTGAGTTCAAGGTGCAAAAATAGCTTGCGTTCAATTAGTGCATCTGGGGAGAGAAGAGAGGGCAGGAAGGGGGCAAATCTTGTCCTTCCCAGTCGGTTCTGGCCAAAGCAAACTGCTGGAGCCTCTTCTTGCTTGTATATTTGTCCTTGTTAATAACCTTTGTCATCTCAACCACATTCTGATGTTGTCTGGCCACACACCTCCCAGTTTCATCTTTGAAATGTTGGAAGGTGTGCCTTCCACAGTTGCCGAGCCCTGGACGGGGGCATTCTCCCTGCCACTTAATGGTTGGGAGGGGAGAGATTGGAGAGGTATTTCCACTGACGTAGCTCTGAGAGGAAGGGACGGGAAGATGTACTCAGTCTCCAAGAGCACTTCTCTTTCCTTCTGTCTCCAAGCCAGAATGAGCCACTTTCTCAGTGCCTGAATTGCCTCCCCACGTTTTCTCCTCCCCACTGAAAAGCAGCAGCCCAACATCAGCCCCGACCAAGACCTGACAGCTGCCGGGAGAGGAAGGCTTTGGACGTCGTGCAAAGGGCTGTGGAATAGCTCTTTGTGACATACGCAGCGGGTAGAGATAGAACCATGAGAACTCCCGGTGTTAAACAAATTTTCGCAAAACTTTTTATTTATTTATATATTTACCCTCAACGTTACCTAAAATGCCTCCTAGAGGCCCAGGAAGTCCCGGAAAAAATGGTGAGAATGCGGTAATGACCACTAGAGTATGTTCAGGAGTAACTGAGTGCAAAAAAAATTTGTTTTTTTGCAAGAGTGGGATATGATGAGCGTGCAGATCTTCAAGGTCTCCTAGAGGCTAATGTGCCCCCTAGCCTTCTAGAGTTGCCCACCCTTGCTGTAGACTCATGCTTCTCCTCCTCCCTTCTCTCTCTCTCTCTCTCTCTCTCACACACACACACATTTTCCGTCTCCTTTTAGCCTTGAGAGGGGGCAGTGGTGTTTCCATGTTAGTGGGATGTGTTTCCATGTTAGTGGGATGATAAATCCATGCCTGATTTTAGCTTAAACTTTAAAACACTTACTGAACCTTATCCGTGAAATAGGTTCACTAGCTCAGATACTGCCTTTAAAGTTCGGACTAAAATCCAAAGTGGATTCTTTGTGCTACTGACATGAGAGAAAGCAGCTGCCACTGAGGAAGGGTCTCTTCACTCCAAACATCTTCCATCAGACACATGAAAAGTTTAAAAGCTCTTTCTTCCTCATCTTCATCATCATCATCATCATTTTTCTCAGTTTGGAGCTCAAGGTGGCTTATGAAAGTTAAAACGAACGTAGTTTAAAAGGAAACTGCGTACCAAGGTTAAAAAGCAATTACCTGCACATTATAGAAGTCCTGTTTTCCCTGAAAATATCAGTTCTCAAAGGCCTGAGAGAATGAAAGATAGTTTATTTGGCCGATTTAGCGTCTTTGGGCAAGGAGTTCCAGAGCTTGGGAGACTGGCCACTGAGGAGGCTCTGTCGTGTGTTCTGAAATCTAAATCCAGATTCTAATCTTATAACTAAACTGTCATAAATACTGCACAGAAAGCCAGAGGAGAACTGTCACTGTAAAAAAAAAGGCACAAAAATGGAGAAAATTAGAATGGAGACATGACTTTGCAAGGATTGTGGAACGTGGCTCAGTTACTGAGCTATCTGGGATGGGTGCCCGTGTTGATGGAGAGTGAATTATAATCTGGATTTCATTGATTCGGCCTTGGTGATGTATAATCTGTGGATTGCATAGATTTTACTTATGCCATCTGCCTCTGAGGTTCTGGACTGGCAATGCTCTCTACAATCTTTACTTGGCAACTCTGTATGAATACTTTTGCTTCCTCACCATATTTTAGTGAAGAACAATGTTTTCAATGTATCAGGTCAAATATGTTTCTGGCTTAAGTCCTGTAATGCCTAATCAAGACTAGTACTACAAGCCCTGTAACAATCCATTTATGGATTTGGACTTGTCGCGGACTACGATTTGAAATCCAGGTATTAAGAAAATGGGATTTTTTTTTTTTTTAAAAAAAGAGAAACTAGGAATCTGACATAATAAGTATTTTCATAATTAATCAGCAGCAGTCCAAGAAGAACATGCCAGACGTTTGGGCAATAATAGGCTTATCAGTCTGTATCCATGCCTTCCCTCCTTTATAAATGACTCTGGGCAGAAATCAGATGGTGACTTCTGTAAGTAAAGCCATGTATCAGTTCATCAGATTAATGACTGCAGAGGCCAAAATGTGACCATTCAATGTGACCATGTTGTCGGACTGCAGTTCCCATCAGCCCTAGCCAGCTAGCTAGTGGTAAGGAATGTTGGGGGCTGCAGTTGAACAATATCTGGCAAGCTATGCTTTGCCTAGTCCCTGATTGAGGCAAAAGACAGGACCGTCTTTGGCCCTCCAGATTACAACTACCATTAGCCCTACCCAAGATAGCCAATGGCAATGAATGCTGGGAGCTATAGTCCAATAATATTTTAATGGGTACATTTTCCCATTCCTGCAGGGGAGCAAGAAGGAAGGAAGGAAGGAAGGAAGGAAGGAAGGAAGGAAGGAAGGGATTCCATTCATGGAAGATATTTGATGCTTTCCCAGAAAGAAATAATAAATGCTAATACTACTAATACTAATGCTAGTAATAAATTGTTGCAATGACTCTTCAGTCATTATTTGCATTTAAGTAGAAAGAATGGTAGGAAGAGGAATTCCCAGGAACTAAGGTGAGAATGCAATGAAGTGTATACAATTCTGCAGTGTTTCTGGTGACAGAGAGCTTTTGTTTTTTGCACTGCCAAACATTGTTAAGATGGGGCCTTCTGCCCCTTGATACAAGACATGCATGGTCGACTCCGACAGCAATATTTAATCCCACTCCCATGATTTATTCAAAACATTCATATGTCATCCTCCATCCCACTTGGGATTCTAGGGCAGCGTGCAACTAACCGGAATGTAACCACAAAAAGTACCGATAGAAACCCTAAATCAGCCAAGTTATTTAAAGGAAAGGAAGTTAAAAATCCCCATGTGATTTGGATTGTCTTTACCTGTTGCTGAAAAGACTGAGTACCTTTCCGCACAAGACTGTTATAGTGCTATGATTCCACTTTCAACATCCTATGGAATCCTGGAGTTTGCAGTTTCGGGAGGGGCCAGGCGGCCCCTCCTGAAACTGCAAACCCCAGGATTCCATAGGATGTTGAAAGTGGAATCATAGTGCTATAACAATCTAGTGTGGAAATGGCCACAGTGACGTGGAAACCAGGCAAAAATCTTCAGCATTTCATAGCTCAGGAATTGGGTTGCTGGTCAGCAGCATTGTACTGCTGGGAATTTGAAGGGCAAAACCCGAGACCAGGGGTGCCGATGTCACAGAGGTGGGCAGAAACCCCCTCTGGACTCGAAAAACAATTAAAATAAAGTGTTTTTCAAGCATTGGAAAGTCCTGGCTTCAAGGAACCTTTGCAGTTTGGGATTTCTTCTGCAGAGAGTTCACACACGCCTCTTTATTCTGCCCCGTCCCCACAAGAAACAGCATTTTCTGCAAACAACCCATCTTGCAGAGGATAAGCCCTGAACAACTGTCTTCAAAAACTGTCCAGTTTCTCAGGTCTTTGTTGTGGTGGAAAGAAAATTGCTAAAATTAATGGCTGTTTCTTTTGAGGACGCGATTAGCAAAGAATTACATCCCCAGGAAATGGGCTCAGAATTTGGGTAGAATCCAACTATGGTGGCAAGGTGGGTGTTTTTCTTGTGAAGTAACTGATGCCGAAAACTGGGAGTATCCTGCCAGTTCCAGGATTCCATAGGACGGAACCATGGCATTTAAAATGGAATAATAACACTATAATGCTGTAGTGTGAATGGGCTCTTGAATCCCACACAATTCTCCTCCTCTGTTGGATACTGGTTTTGTATACTTAACTAAGGCCATTTCTGCACTACACTGTTATAGTGCTATCAGTCCACTTTCAACCTCCTGTGGCATTCTGGGGTTTGTAGTTTACTGAGCCCAAAGAGCTCTTTCGCTGAGAATTCTAAATGTCCCTCTCTAAACTGCAAAGCCCAGGACTCCATAGGATGTTGAAAGTGGAATAATAGCAATATAACTTTGTACAACCCAGAAGTGTCAGAATTCTAAATAAATAAATAGATAGATAAATTTAAAAATCCAAGCCTTTTTCATAAGCTGAGTTCAGTTTTATTTTTTCCTTTTTTCAGACACATTCGCCAGATGGGAACAGCATACCATACGGAAAACCTTCTTGTTCCAAAGACGGTAGATGGCAGCTTTCACTCACAATTTGTATCTACGCCTTCTGAGCAATCAAATGTAAATGACACGAAGCTGGTTGCTTGCCGAGGTTTGCTGGACTTGTTGTGTGGCTTGTAATACATAATTAAAATGGAATCTGGTCAGTGTTGCGCATTTTTACATCCTATTGTTTTCACTGGGCGAGAAACGTGCGTTCGTTTAACTCTTGCACTGTCATCAACAGAATGTTTCTCTTGAGCAGGAAGATATTTTCCTTGTTCTCCGTCACTCCAAAGTGATTTTTTTTTTAACTTATTGGGGACAGTGGACAGATTGGAGATTTGCAGAAAACACTGTGCAACCCATCACAAAATGGCTGCCATGGGGATCCAATGGTTCCGGGAGTGGTCGCAGAGCTTGTGAATGTCGGGCAGCGTTTCACATCAGCTACTTAGTTTAGTGTACTTAGGGCCCTTCCGCACTACACTCTTCTAGTGCTATTATTCCACTTTCAACCTCCTGTGGAATTCTGGGGTTTGTAGTTTCCTGAGGCCAAAGAGCTCCCAGGCTGAGAATTCTAAAGGCCCCTCCCTAAACTGCAAAACCCAGGATTCCATAGGAGGTAGAAAGTGGAATAGTAGCACTGTAATAGTGTAATGCAGAAAGGTCCTTAGCTTAAGTGTACTTACTGCCCTATCATGCTACAGTATTATTCCACTTTAACTGCCATGGCAACATTGTGCGGAATCCTGGGATTTGCAGATTGAGGAGGAGCATTTGGAAGCTTTTGGGCTTCACTAAATAACCAACCCCAGAATTCTACAGAATGTTGCCACGGCAGTTAAAGTGGAATATATTGCTACGACGGTGTACAGTGGCCCCTCCGCTTTCATGAGGGTTTGGGGTGTAGAGCTCTCGTGCAAGTGGGAAAAGTGCAAATAACTCCCCCCCCCAACTCCCCTTCCTATTTCCTTCTGGGGTTCCCCCTTTCATTCCCTTGCTTTTTGCACACCCGGGCCAGGGGCAAGGGAATAGGCGCAGGGAGCTCCGGAGGGGAGAAGGAACGCTTGCGCCCAGCGACTTTGGGAAGTGCCACAGTTGCCAGCCGTTGCCAGCTGCAGTTTAGGGGACTTGGCGGTGGCTGTCTAGTAGGATTGCCTGAGATCCCAGGACCAAAGCAGCTGTAGGGAGCCAGAGAGAGAGAGAGAGAGAGAGAGAGAGAGAGAGCGCACCAGCATGTTGTAGTGGCATGAATGTTGAATGAAGACTCTAGAAAACCAGGGCTTGAATCCCTGCTCAGCCATGGAAACCTACTGAGTGACTATGGGCAAGTCACAATTTATTACCTTTAGAAGAAGACAATGGCAAACGTCCTCTGAATAATTCTTGCCAAGAAGACCCTAGGATAGGCTCACCATAAGCTGGAGTCAATCCAAAAGCACATAAAAACTGCGTGTATGTGTAAGTATATGTGAATGTGTTTCAAGACAATCACCCTGAGATTCCTCCCCCTTACGCTCAGTAGGCTGGTCCTACCCCACTTTCCGGGGTTTTGGACGAGGGTCTTTTTAGTTATACCTGGAGGTTCCCAGGACTGGACCAAAGGAAGGAAGGAAGTCTCTCATTGAGCTACAGCCATTTTCTATGAAACAGAGAGAGAAGGTGGGTAGTGGTGTTGCTGAAGCTTAGCTGTAGCAAATCATCAATATGCCCTCCTGGGATGGTGGGGCTTTCATGTTGGTCCATGGATGCTGGCTCTTGACATCAACTCGGGCCACAAATCCAGTCTACAAATGGCAATCGTTACCACTTCTTTCCTCCTGTTTTCTTTACAACGGACTTTACCTATGGGCTGTCACTCTAGAAAAAGATGAAATGTGAGCTTTCAGTGTGGATCAAACCCAGAACCTGCCAAAAAAAAAAAAAAAAAAAGGAAAAAAATGCCTTTTTTGATCTACAACTTTCAGAAGCTCTCTATAACTAGCACAGTGACACTGGCTGGAGAATTCTGGGAATTGTAGTCTGAAAAAAGTAACATTTCCAAGTTCAGACCAAATGACAGCTCTTTTTTCGATCCTGTGCCAGGACACTGAGCAGATGCGCATGACATGGAAAATTCCAGATTGCAGCAGAGTCTGTCTGTCTGTTTATTTCTGTGGTTCTTTACAACAAAACAGATTAATTCAAGCCCGTGTTTTCTTCTAATGGATGGTGAGAAATTCCTGAAAGCACCAAAACCTTCTGGATGTTGTTAAAAGCAGATTATACATAGATACCAGCAGAAAGAACGGCGATGTTGGTTAAGGAAACTGTCTAAATCAGATTGAGGGAGAGGTGTTGGGAAATTTCTGTAGAGCTTCCGTTCTCCCAGGCTCTGGTGGGAATCTGCTCTGGAGGAAGCGACTGCCTGCCGGTATAATTAACCAGGCCAGCCTTCCGCCTTGTGGGACAGAGATGTAAATACCATAGATCTGTTCCTACTCGGAAAAGGGGAAGGGTATCATTCTAAACTTGCAAGAGCTTAGGAAAAAGACATGGTGCTGAAAAAAAGTTCTCCTAGGTTATCAGGTTATCTGGTGGACCATATTCTCCCATATGAGCCCGGCTGTGTTTTGATATCTTCTGTGGAGGCCTTCTCTCCATCTCTCGACCAGCCCAGGGACATCTGATGGGGAAACGGAAGAGGCCCTTCTCGGTGGCTGCTCCCAAGTTCTGGAACTCCCTTCCTGAAGACTCGACCGGAAGCCTCCTGAGCAGTTACAAATATGTAACCTACAGTTAGGCATTCCTAACTGCCGTGTATTCACGGACTCTACGTAGCCCTTGTGCCTGAGGTCTTGGATCAGTAACTCACAATACAACCTAAACTGAGTGTCACAGCCATGTTTTATTTTGCCTTTCAGCCTTTCATCTTCAAGAAAGGTCTTGCAAAGGATAAAGCTGAAAACTCAGAGGTGTGCAGAGAAAGAAGGTGTGTCTGAGAAGGAGAAAATGCAGACATGTATGGCCATTTCCGCACTAGACAATTATAGTGCTATGATCCCACTTTCAACATCCTATGGAATCCTGGGGTTTGCAGTTTCGGGAGGGGCCGGATGGCCCCTCCCGAAACTGCAAACCCCAGGATTCCATAGGATGTTGAAAGTGGAATCATAGTGCTATAATACTCTAGTGCGGAAATGGCCTATGTCAGGAAGAGAAGAGAACAGAAAAGAAAGTAAACCTGTGGTAACAGACGTGAATGAGTATACCTATGGGGTAGGGGCAAAATCAGGACATTCTCTCTTTCCTTAATAGGAATTCTGCTCCCCTAATGAAATTTTCCTTCCGTCTTCAAATGTGTACCCTTCCAGTATCTTAAAACCTTGGTTGAACATTCAGAAATTAAGTTGAGGAGCCCAAAGAAAAGGCGAAGTGGCCGAGGGAAGGAGAACACAACACACAGAAGAGATCTAGCTGGGTGCAATTGTCATTGTCTCTGTAATGCTAGAAATTTAGGAAGTGAAGGAAAATTTCATTTAGGGTGAACACTTCGTGTTTGGGGACAATACTGCTATTTTGCCTCTCCCCGAAGCTACGCTCTTGGTCAAGTGCGTCCTTCCCAGTCTGGATAGGATGAATAGAAACACTCTTTCAGTCTACAAATTGTCCAACAAGTAGGTTGTAATGGCAGATATGGGGCTCTCCAAAGCCAGGTCTTTCTTCTACAGCATCCAAAGCCCTGCTGGGCTTCTGGTGGAAGAGTGAAAGTGAATAATAGACTGTGTTTCCTCTTCCTTTCATCCAGTTGACCTTCCTTGTCAAGCTATTTCCCTTCTATTTTAAAGAAGAAAGAAAAAGTTATTTCCGTTCTTTCAAGGCTACCATTCATTTACAGAGGATGGACCTATCAAGGAGTATAGGATAAAGTCGGCCCAAAATGTTGGGCACCACGTTTAAATGGAGGAATGGGGAAAAAGTGGTCTAAAGATATAAAACTTACTCTGTGCAGTGATCGAAAAGAAATGATGTATAAGATGACATACGGATGGTATCTAACCCCAAATAAATTGTTGAAAAGGTTTAAGAACATTGCGAATCATTATTGGTCAGATAAGATGACATATGGATGGTATCTAACCCCAAATAAATTGTTGAAAAAGTTTAAGAGCATTGCAAATCATTGGTTGTTGATGCCATTGTAAGGAGAGCTTCTTTTTCCATGTGTGGTGGACTTGTATGAAGACTGAAAGTTATTGTTCTAAGATTTACATATTTGTTCAAAAATGCATATGTTCAAAAATTTATATGTTAATTCAAAGATTTTGGCCACCAGAAATGTTTTTGTTGGGTATTATGAATAAAGAATTTGATAGTAAATGTGGACTATTTCTTTGCTGTATGATAACGGTTGCAAGAATATTGTTTGCTGAAACCTGGAAACAGATTGAAATACCAGCGATGGACGAATGGATTGTTAAGGTTGCTGAGTTATTCCAAGTAGTCAAATTAATGTGGGTCTTAAAGGACAGAGCAACTGAAGAATTTTTGAAAGATTGGATTTTTATGAACTTTTGAGCAATAAGAAACCTAATGCTGCAATAATTTGTGAATATGGTTACTAGTAATTTTAGTAAAACTGCTTAATTGGATCTGTAATGGGGGAATAATATTTTTGTTTATTTTATTCTCTTTCATTACAGTTTGGGTTTTTTTTGGGGAGGGGATAATAGCCCTTTTTTGTTTCAGTAAGTCGTTTAATTAATTAGTAAGGTAGTGTTTTAGTGAGTTAGTATTCAGTGTTTTTAGTTCAGTGTTTTAGTGCTGTGTTTAAACTTTGGTTTATGTTGAAAATGGCAGGGATATGCATTTGTTGAGGCACTAGAGTTCTCTGGTTGAGAATTCCAAGTCCCTCTCCCAAAACTGCAGATCTCAAGATTTCACAGGATGCAGCCGTGGCCCTTAAAGTGAATCATAGTGGCAGAAATGCCATCCTATAGACTTGTCTACTTAGAACTAACACTAATTGCTTTCAGTAGGATGTACCTCTAGAAGAGTGTCGGATTTGAGTCTAAATAAATCAAGGAAGAAACTCAAAAACCAAAACTGATTCTTGAAACTCTATGTGACTAAAGATCCCTGATTCTTTGCTATCACAGCAAGCATGGAGGGGTTGTGCGTATGCATCGCACACAAAACAAGGCACTGTATCCGAACAGAGTTCCTATTTATACCTTAAGAAGAAGATTAGCATATATTTATGATGCCTAGTTAGGATTAAATATGCACAGTCTTGGTTACAAACTATCAAGACTGTATGGTTTCGCTTAATCTATGCTTAGTGTAAGCTAATAAATCCGGCTGATAATGCTTCTGTTTAATTAGATAAACACTTGTGGGTATATTGAAAGAACAAATACCGTCTAATTTAGGGGCATAATCATGGCCAAACCCATCAGAAATAGCTTCCAAATGATGCCTCTTCTGATGTGCTCACATAGGCTTTTACCACAACGTAATATTTGTAAGATGCAAAGCAATTTCTAACTGCTGCCTGCAATTTGGGTTGCTTACTGCACAATCCTCTACGTGTTTGCTACAGAAGTAAACGTCACTGCGTTCAATGCGGCTTAGTCTAAGGTAAGAGTGTGTGAGATTTCCCTTGTAAATCAACAAAATTTCAGTAAAAGTACAGTGGGTCCTCGGTGTCTGTTAGGATTTCATAGAATCATCGAGTTGGAAGAGACTACAATGCCCATCGTGTCCAATCCCTTGCCATGCAGGAACACACACTCAAGGCATCTCTAGCAAATGACCATCCAGCCTCTTTTTAAAAACTTCCAAAAGAGACTCCACCACACTCTGAGGCAGCATATCCCACTGTCAGATGGGTCTTAGATTGAATCTCTTTTCCTGTAGTTTGAATCCATTGCTCTGTGTCCTAGTCTCTGGAGCAGCAGAAAACAAGCTTACTCCACCTTCAACATGACATCCCTTCAAATATTTAAACATGGCTTTTATGTCACCTCTTAACCTTCTCTTCATCAGGCTAAACAGACCTAGCTCCCTAAGCTGTTCCTCATAGCGCATGGTTTCTAGGCCCTTCATCATTTTGGTCACCTTCCTTTGGAAATGTTCCAGCTTGTTTGCTTCCAGGGCCTCGGGGGAGACCAAAATTAATGGATGCTCAAGTCCCGTTATATACAAAGGGGCAGTAAAATGGCATCCCTTATATAAAATGGCAAAATCAAAGTTTGCTTTTTAGATTTCTTTTTTGGGAAGGGGATATGTCTGAGCCACGGTTGCCTGAATCCATGGGTGCAGAATTCATGGATACGGAGGGCCGAGCACAGCTAGAAATCATCGGACATTTAAAGATATCTCCATCTCCCTGCCTTCCAATTTATCTGTCTTCTGAGACTACAGTCCTGTATAACCCTTACTGAATGCAACAGGACTTGCTTCTGAGTAGATGGGTTTAGGATTGCAATAGACATCATATTGCTGGTGTGTTTCATTGTAGCGCTCGGTAATATTTTGCTTGGATCTCCACAGGAAAACTGGCTACTCATAATCAATCATACCCTGCATTTCTCTCAATCACAACAGCCAACGACCTGCAGGAACGGCTGTGTTGTTATACAGAGAAATGACGGCTTGGTCTTCTATCGATTGGCCATGGGCATTCAGAATCCAGAGGCTTCCCTTTGTTAAATTCAAGGATAACATTTCCCTCAACAGTGAAGTTTCTGTTTGGGGAAGAGCTAGCCAAGGGTTGGGGAAAGACTACCCTCTTTCTTTGTTGCCTCTCTTGATACATAAGGAAATAATTCTCCTTTCTATCATACAACGCCAATTCGACTGAATATATTAAGAGGAGAAAGCCCTGTACTTTACCAAATCCACAAAAAATAAATCCCGGGCAGATTGTTATTCAAACACGTGTAAGTGATGTTTTGCATTTGGAACCACAGACGTGGAATGGCTAACCATATTGCCATTTTGTTATAAAAAAAATCTGAGAATACGTAGATGAGGTTTACTTCTTCTGTCACACATTAGAGTGCAGCAAAGGTGGGAAACCTCTTGGCCCTCGAGATATTTTGGACTCATACCAGTTTGGCTGGGATGGTCCTGATTAACCCTCTGTCATCCCATTTTTTCAGTTGATTTTAAAATGTCCCAGTTTCTCTCTCGTCCTCCCACTTTCCTCCTTCAAACTCAGGTTGCTTTAATTGGTGGAAACCAAGTTCAAAGTGCAAACATTTTTCACACTCAGTAAAATGTGCTTCCCTATAGACTCAGGCAAAAGCAAACTGCTGCACACAAACCTTGTGTGTTCTTCCTCATTAACAGCTTTTGCCACCTTGACCACTCTCTGATGTTGCTTGGCCACATCCGTTTCAGTTTTCCTCCGTGAAATGTTGGAGGGTACACGGACCAGCTGCCAGTGGCCAGCCTTGGCACATCCAATAACAAGGGATTACGGGAACCGACATTCATAATATCAAGGCTTCCCCACCCCTGATCTACACAACGATTCTCAACTTTTGGTCCTCCAGTAGGGGTGTAACAATGTGCATGTCTCTGTGTGTGTGTGTGAAATGAAGATGCTGTTCTTCTTAAATAAGAATTCTCCCTGTCCTCCCCATGAAATTTTCTTTCAGTCTCCAAATTTTTGGCATTGTGGTAACTTAAAATTTCAGGTGAAATTTTAGACAGACAGCTTAGACTTCCAAAGAAAAGTAGCAGGCAAGGTTATCAAGGGAAAATGATCACAACAAATGTAAGAGATCAGCATGGTCCACAAGGTAAAATTTCCAGCTTCATGTCCTATTTCGTAGATGATAATCCTCTACTTGAAACAATGGCAGCTTCCAGGAGGTGGGGATGTAAGATCGACAAAGCAATCTGGTCAAGAGCAAATTAACATTCCCATCTTTGGTGATGAGTCTGCTGTGAGTTATACTCTCAACCTTAAAAGACCTCTCCAACATGCCAAACCTCTCGTGAGAGATATAGTTCATCACCTTAGGTAACTCCTTTAAGTTTGGACTACGACCCGGGGCAGATTCGTACCTCCAGCTGCCATCAATTTGAAAGCGTCTCTTATTTGAAGCTCTGTCCAATTCAAGTCTGGTTGAAAGAGAAGGAACTCTTGCAAGGGAGAATAGCAGCCTTGAGGTTGCCTGCGAGTGGCTAGCAATTGGATGCCAGACCACACAGACAAACCAAGTCATCTGGTCACCATCTTCTCCACTGAAGTGAGATGTCCCGTATCTTGTTTTGTTTTACAGTAATCACTGTGACTCTATGCTTATTACAGGCATTATCACGCCATGTCATTATATCATTATAGAGATGCATTACTCCCCCTTTTGCCTCATTGTTGGTCTCTAGGCATTGTTGCATTTTAGGGGCATTGAAAATGCCCCCTGCCCCATGATGGAAGCAATCCATTAAGGACCCCCTTTCTCACCACAATTCAGTCACTAGTTTGGGTGCAGATCTCTCATTTCGCTTCCGGCATGACCACTCAGTTAATGGGTGTGGTGTGCGGTTGGGCAGGGTGTTCTTCTCTCGAGGAAATCTTGGGCCGTGAAGGCCCCCGTGCCATTTCCAGTGCTCAGACGTGGAGGACAAAACTGTATGTTTTCTAAACTCTTTTGAAAGCCTGCTCTGATTTTTTTTTTTAAATTAGGCAAGCCAGTCGTGACACAAGGAGAGAGAGGTAAAGGAGCAAGGAATGATGCCATTACTGCAAATGAAAACAATATGTAAATGATGCTACTAAAAGTGCAAATTTGGCAAGGGTGCAAGACATGAGTACGGCTGGAGTGGCTTTCCAATGAAATAATCTGGCACAAGGGTATGGTTTCATAAGGCCCTAAACGGCGCAGATTAAATACAGGCCTCAGACTTCTTTTACTTGCTTTTCTAGGCAGTCCAATAAGTGAGTACTAGGCCATTTCCATACTACACTGTTATAGTGCCATTATTCCACTTTCAACATCCTATGGAATCCTGGGGTTTGCAGTTTAGGAAGGAGCATTCATAATTCTCAGCCAGGGAGCTCTTTGGCCTCAGCAAACTACAAACCCCAGAATTCCACAGGATGTTGAAAGTGGAATAATAGCACTATAACAGTGTAGTGCGGAAATGGCCCAGCTCTTCACTCCTGCACTGCAAAGTTGAAGAATAATTGAACTTTGGTAGTAATGACAGAATTTTATTCTATTCAGTTGATTTCCTCCTAGCTAATCCTTTAAATAAACTGATACACGGGAAGCAGCAGCAGCAGCAAATCAATGCATAGTGAAAGATAAAATTTTGCTCAGACTCGAAAAGAAAACACTCTGGATAAACCACATTTGTTAACCATAGCTGCTGTTGGATTTTCCCCACCCCTCTCAGTTTACACGAAAGTGGCTGGAAATGATTATTTACTGCAAAGGCTAAGCTTTGGGATGGAATATGAAAATGTTTCTCACACCCGTCAAGCAAGTGGGCTTCCGTCCATGCAATTTTTCTTGGCTGGATGGTGTAGTTGTTATGTGCCATCCAGTCGACTTTGATTTACGGTGGCCCCGTGAATAAGACGCCCCTGAGAGTCTCTGCTATTAACATACCTGCTTAGGTCTTGCAAACTGGGGGCTGTGGTTTCCTCAGTTGAGTCGATCCGTCTGGAATGTGGTCTTCCTCTTTCTCCTAGAACCTTCTACTGTTTATGGCATTATCGCCGCTCCCAGTGAATCATGTCATCACATGCGTCCAAAGTATGACAGCCCCAGTTGAGCCATTTTGGCTTCTAGGAAGAGATCGGGATTGATTTCCTCTTGAACCAGGTTTTAGGGGAGAAGCACAGCTTTGGACTTCACGAAGAGGCTGCTAAAGTCAAATTCCCGGCATCTTTATGTAAAGTTGGGAAGTCTTCTTTTCTGGAATTCTAGAAGGCCACTGCCACTCAGAAGAGAACAAGGGCGAGGAACCACAGACTCTGGGACTGAATGTGTCCCTCCTGGAGACACCATCTTTTCTTCTGTGCTTCCTCAGAATACCATGCCCACTTCTTACTAAGAATATTTAAGTTAGGGGGAAAAAAAACTATTTGACAGTTGGATATTCCTCTCCCCGCCTCTTATTTCCCTCTGATCTAATTTCTACATTAATAATCATACTCCATGGGAAGATACAATCTTTTCCCTCTCAATTAAAAAAAAAAAAAGAATACCATGCCCGCTTCCACAGGAAACCACTCTTTGCTGGTTCCCCAGTTTTATTACTGGGTCTCTTTTCTGTTCTAAAAAGTTATGCTGCCTCTCCTAAGACTTAGGGACAAACAGAAAGCTCTGTCTTCTGCGTGATATTTGATTGCATGTCATGGAGATGACAGAGCAAACTTGTCTTCTGCTGCTGCAGAGATTGTGGTTTATGTGTCTGTACTACATAGTTATATCAGTTTCATACCAGTTTAATTGTTACGGCTCCATCCCAAGGAATCCCAGGATTTGTCATTTCCTACTGTAGCATTCCTCTGATCTACAAATCCCAGGATTCCATAGGATAGAGCCAGGTTAATTAAAATGGTGCAAAACTGATGTAATGATGCAGGAAAGATGCACCTTTAAACCTAACCAGTGGATTCAAATGAGAAGAAAAGAGATTCTCCCTAAATATCAGGAAGATTGTATTGATGGCAAGAGCTGGTTGACGGTGGAATAGACTGTCTTTGGTAGACTCCCTTTGGAGGTCTATGACTTTAGGAAGAGATTCAACACAAAACAGGCTGGCATATTTGGCCTCACCCGACTCTAGAACGAGGCCCCCGAGAACATCTTTAAAACTGAGTTTGATGCAGAAGGAAGTTCCTCACCCTTCAAGTAGAGTAGGGTGGTGGTGGTGATGCTGCCGAGGTGGTCTAAGGAAGGAGGAAAATGACCCTATGGCTTCCAACCGTTCCAGTTTAGGAGGGACAGTCCCAATTAATCTCCTATTGTCCCACTTTCTTAGCTGCTTTTTGCATGTCCCGGTTTCTCTCTCCTCTCCTCATTTCCCCACTTCATCCTCAGCTTACTTCAGTTGCTGCAAACTGAGTTCAAAGTGCTCAACTGGTTGGCACTCAGTTAACTCAGTGGGGTGGGAAAGGACGGAAGGGGCATAGCTGTGCCCTTCCCAGTAGGCTCAGTCAAAATCAAACCGCTGCAGCCTCGTCTAGCTTTGGAAGAGAACATCCTGTGATGAGTGACTTCCAAGTTGCTTCTCGAGATAAGCAAAAGGAGTGCGCAAAAGAGCAGGGAAAAGAGGCAGTCCGGTTAGTTAAAAAAGCCTCCCTTTGAGAATAACCCCTTTGAATTAAAACATCCCTGGGACTGTGTACTAGGTGCATTCTCCATCTCTCTTTCACACAAACATCTCTGATCTCCCTGAGATAGTGTCGGTATTATAGAGAAACATTCCCGATTTGATTTTCTTCTTCCTTCAGTTCTGGCTTTTGTTTGTTTTGTAGATTTGCACAAAACCTTACATTTTAAGATTTAGGTCAATTGATTTTCTTCTCTCCCGTCCCTTTCCTTTTGATTTCCTAATCCTCTGTGTGATCCAGGGCTGCACAGCACCACAGGGAAAAAAAAAATCTGTAACTCGTAGAGTCCAAACGTTGGGAGAGATTTTACTATTTATTTACTTTGAGAGAGGTTTTTTTTTTTTTGCCTTTGCAGAGCAATGTTCTATTTGTATTCACGAGGAAATCGTATACATATCCATTCAGAAGTAGTCTCAAGAATTCAGCAGAACTTACTCCAAGGTAAATGTGTGGAAGACTGTTGCCTGAAATATTCTAAAAGGTTGTTGGAACACATATATTTCTTTATGACTGTCTTTTTTATTCCAACTATGTTTTTCTAATGATCTTACATTTATCTCCTGGAGTTAAAAGTGCAACAATTTAGCACGTTATTTTTTCCTATCCCATTTTTATTCTAGTGACACTCCCAGGAAATTCATTAGATTGACAAGCTATGATTGGCACAAGGTAATCACGTGAGTGTTAAGTTATGCAGAGGCTGAGATTTGATATGATCTATACTGTGCATTGGGTAGAAGGGAATGAATATGAATACAGAGTTCATACAGTGGATCTGAGAGAAAGGTGTAATATTGAGCAGGTCTGATGAAGGCGTTTTGACTTTTAGAGTAAGTAGTATAAAAAAAGGGTCTAAATACTCTAAAGGCACCAGATCCCTTCTGATCTTGGAAACAAAACAGGTCAGCCCTGGTTAGTACTTGAATGCAAGACCATCAAGAAATACCAGGTGCTATAGGTTATATTTCAGAGGAAGGAGCTGGCAAAACCACCTCTGAGTATTCCTTGCTTAAGAAAATATTATGAAATTCATGGGGTTGCCATAAGCCGACAGGCAACTTGGAGGTTCACACATATACATTCTCTCAGCCTCAGAGGAAGGCAAAGGCACATCCCTTCTGGACAAACCTGGCCAAGAAAACCCCATGATAGGTTCACCTTAAAGTTCTCGTAAGTCAGAAACAATCTGGAGATACTACTGACTGAACCTTGAGATTTTCTGCTAGCAAGGAAGGCACTCTTGCACTAAACTATCCTGAAAACATGTGGCAAACAGACATTGGCCGGGATGAGTTAACTTGTTATAAATTTTGGTCCTCATGACTTCATGGCAGCACCTTCCGTTCTACCTTCCAGCGTTGGAAATTAGACACTGAGGGTCAAATTCCAAACGTTTTAGGAGACAAGAACAAACCAGACTTTCTAATTCTGCCAAGTAAAGCCAACAGCGTTGTCCATGCTATTGTATTTCCAGTTTCCAATGTGTGAAAACTGGACAGTGAAGAAAGCTGATAGGGAGAAAATCAACTCATTCAAAATGTGGTGCTGGAGACAAGTCCCGCAGATATCCCGGACTGCTAAAAAGGCAAGTAAATGGGTCCTAGAGCAAATTAAGCCTGAACTCTCCCTAGAAGCCAAGATAACTAAACTAAGGCTGTTGTACTTTGGCCATATCATGAGAAGACATGACTCACCAGAAAAGACAATGATGCTTGGCAAGGTAGAAGGCGGTAAGAAAAGAAGAAGATCATATTGCGGATGGATAGACTCAGTCAAGAAGAGGTTCTCTTAATCTGCAAGATGTGAGCAGGGTGGTGGATGATAGGGTGACACGGTGGTTGCCATAGGGTTGCCATAAGCTGACGTCGACTTGACACTAGTTACCAACATAGGCTGGCAAAGTACGGTGCTGAAGTAGTGGCATGAAGACATCTAAGCCTTCCTCTTCCTCTTCTGTTTAGATTCACTGGACAACCCTTTCTCTGCCCCCAAATAAGGAGTGAATTACCTTTCCTGGGAGTGAACAAGAACAGCAGTTCACCTTTTAAATACTTTGAGGACACTGTTTAACATAAAAAAAAATCATCTGTTTTTCAAAACCGGAAGTAGATTTCCTATCACTTGCAAATATTGTTGGTATTTTTAGCAATCCGTACGGACCCTGGAAATTTCCAGGGACAGAAAACTGGCCCCTGGGCCCGTTGTACCTGCCCACCCTGGCCTACAAGGATTGATTAAAAAAACTACAGAATCCAATATCCCAGTTTCTCTCTTAAAGGATAGTATTACTCAGGGCTGGATTATCAAGGGTTCGATTGGAGCCATTGTTCCAGGGTCCTCACGGCTGCAGGTTCAGATGCTGAAACAGCGTCCTTCCTTTTTCTCCCTAGTAAATTCTTGACTCTCCCAGTGTTTCCGCTATGATCAACTTTGTATGTTAACTCTATTGGGTAAAAATGTAGGGATGCCAGTTGTTAGTTTCAGGGCAGAAAATGAATTTACTCTGGAAGATTCTGGTGCCACGATTATAATCAATCAATCAATCAATCAATCAATCAATCAATTAATTAATTTCTTCACTTCTAGCAAAGTTCACCTGTGTGCACAAAAGGGCAGGTCCTATTCCAGGATCGGCTCCAGGGCTCCAGCTACCATAATCTGGCCTTGGTATCGTTAAATAGCTTAATTACTAGATGGCATTAGGTCTAGCTGTTTCTGGGTGAAGTCCAGTTTCCAATTGTTGTTCTGTTCTCGTTTGAGAGCGAGACAATATACGTCTTATCTGGCTTCCTGGCTGGTGTGTCCTCCAGGGCTTCCGTGACGCAGTTTGTGCTTCGGAGTTCAACCAAAACAGTTGAGAAAGCAAGCGCCATGCTCATTTCTTTATAAGGAAGAGATTTTGTTTTGGGTTGCAAAATATTAGGTGAATAATACAAACCTCCTGCTCCCAATACCGCAACTCCATTTCTGAAAAGCCACTTTGTTAATCTTGGTGTTGAATCGAGCTGTTTTGAATTACTGTAATGTATAATAACAAGTCTTAATGACAATACAGTGGTGGGGAGCCAAAGAACACGAGGAAGTACGGGCCAAAAACGATGAGCTAAGGAACCAAGCGCAAGTGAGAACACAAACATGTGCCCCTTTACTAGGGAATGGAAAGGGATTTGGAATGCCGCTGTCTGCGGTTTCTAGAATGTTCCATAGGAATAAATTGTTGTGAGAACTTGCCGAGTTTGCTCCTTGGAGATCCTTGTCCCTTAAGGTTCGGAATGAGGGAGTGGGAATTCAACGGCAGAATCCAGAGATTTCTGTGGTCAAATATATATTCCGCTGGCCTCTTGATGTACATCAACAAATTAATATTGTATGGCTGCCATTTCAAAGCCCGCTCACGGCAAAGAGACGTATCTGAAGCCATTAGAGCACAGATGGTTCAAACTATATGCAGATATTCATACTTGGGCTTTTTGCATTCGGTCTGTGTTTTTTTTTTCCCCCTTCTTCTGTTGAACTGTAATGAATTGTCTCATAATCTATTCCATCTTCTTGCCATTAGCAGGCTCTGAATGTTCACAAATAGGAGCAAAGAACTCATTTTCCAGAGCTTTAATCACACAAAGAAGGAATGCCTAATTCTCTAAATGAAATGGTCTGTGAGCACTGAAGTGGAGATTTAATATATCACGGCAAATTAGGTAGATTTTAATAAATTACTTATCTTCCTGAATACTTTACATATGCTCGTGAAAGAAATATAGCCTGTTTTGCAAACAGGAGAAAGCTACCTCTCCCTATACGTTCCTGTTCGAGGAAACTAAAAAGGTAACAGTGAAGTGAATATTCGGAAATAAAATGTTACCTCCCGCTTATGAATCTCATCTAAAGGCTTATTTTTTCTAATAGTGCTGATCCATGGCTCCATTAAAAAAAAATCAATTAAATCCTTCAATACCATTGGTGGAAGGCTGGAAAATTGAGTTTCCAGGCTGTTTTCATTCAATTGCTGATTATCAGGATACAAGTACTCATTGTTCAGGTTTTATATCAGTTTTAAATGTTATTTTAGGGGTTAAAGAACCCTGTGGCCCAGCCTTAAATGTAAGATAAGCTGATCGATCTTTTCATAGTTTCATCTTGCACTTTGATAGTTATGAGTTGAAGTATGTAAATCGCTTTTTTCTACAGATGAGACACACACCCACACACACCACCAGTACCTAAACAAAAATGAGGTTTAAGCCATACCCTCTCTTCAAACTTGATAATCACAAACAACTGATTATAATGTTAGCAGAAAGGCAAAAGTTGTGTGTTTCTTTCTTTTCTTTTCTTTTTTTTAATAAAAGCTTGCAGTAATTTAATAAGTCTTGGGACCAGTCTCGTTCTTTATATTTAATTGATAGAAACGGCATGCATCAAAGAAAACGCATACTGAGATTTAATGTGCATAAAATGGATATTAGCATTTTAAAGAGGCAGATTAACACATTAATCCAAGTAATTTTTATATATTGCTTCTAATAAAAGCTTCACAGTATAAAATTCTTAATGAGGCTAATCGCAGGCATTCCATTTAGCGGGGTGATTAGGGATAACATAAAAGTATTTTTAATCAGTTTTCTAAGGCTTAAGGTTTTTTTTTTATTAAAAATTAAAAATTTGACTTGCATTTTTATTATGTTTTATGTAAGGCAAAAAAAAATGGTTGAAAATGCAAATAAAGCACATCATTCAATCATGTAGGTATTAATTATTTACAAGCTGGCATCCACTGTGGGTGGGGCTGTAGCCTTAGGGAGGGAGAGAAATATATATATATATATGAACAGAAGAAAAAAATATACAAACTTTACAGCTGTAGATTGTACACCCTTTAGATATAAATTATACATTAAATATACTGCAGCATCTCTCTGCCTTGCACAAGAAACCCAGCACTGGTTACACTGGGAGCGGTAGGCACATCTGTAGGCACATCAGCTCATTTTTCAAGACTCCAGGCCGTTTCCTAGTTCCTTGTGGATTGACCGCAGAGCGTGCAGGGCTTCCACAGTTACTTTGAGCTTTCCAATTACCGTTCCATCATCTTGCGAACCAAAAACTGGAACAAAAACACAAGGGCGGGGGGGAATAACATCAATAGCAAGTTCACAGATGCTCTCCTCCCACACCTTTGAGTTAACTTCAGCTGAGATAGGGAAAGGCTTTCCAACACTCATAAAAAGAAGGGGGGAAAGCCACAAGAGAACTCTAGGCTTCGCTTGGGTGTCGGGTCTGAGTGCACCCATTAGCTGTCGTTGGCTGTTCTCTTGAGACCCTGCGCTGACCCCTATGACTCCCAGATGTGGGGCATCATGTTGACACAGGCAAAGCCCTGTGTTTATTTCCTCGGACACTACTGTGTTGAGACCCAGCACCCAGGGGAAGAAATGACAGCGGGCAGCAACACCCAGCGGGTGTTGGGTGTCATATCACTTTTAAAGAGCATGGTAAATGGTGCCCCAGATTGTCTTGCTTATATCCCTCATCCCCTAAAATATTTTAATACTCCTCTTGTTTATAAATGTCCAGTCACTGGGGTGTCATATCACTTTTAAAGAGCAAGGTAAGTGGTGCCCCAGTGGTGCCTTGGCCGAGATGTAATTATGTTGGTCTAATAAACCACGCTTGGTCTAATAAATCTTCATTTATTAGGCCCTTTCATTCATCTCTTGACTTTGGCATTTTTATTGTGGTTTATTGAGCCATTATTTCCCACGACATATGAATGTTATTTTCCTTTGACATCTGAACTAGTTTAATCTTGGTTTGCAAGACCAAGATCTTCTATAACAAGCCTTCTTTGAAAGAGTGAGCATTTGTGTTGTATAGTGGCTAGACTGTCTGTTTGGGAGGCTGGCTTCAAGCCTGCACTCAGCCATTCAACTTAGAAAGTGACCTTGGGTAGGTCACCCATCTTTTAAACACCAACGATTTAATTCTGACTGGAAATTACCAGTTACATTTGTTTCATATCCCATGCAGAAGAATGTACGTAAGTTTAGCAGGGAGATGCTGAGCTCTGCAGAAAGCATATGTTGCACTCAACTCATTCTCCTCAGAATATTTCTGGGTAACTAGTGCATTTTGAAACTGTGCTTCAAATGGGAGGACCAACCAGCCACAACTCATTTTCGCATACACACACACACACACACACACATACATACACACACGCGCACGCATGCACACACATACATACATACACACACACACAAACCCCAATTCACAGGACTGTCTGTATTAAAACAAAAAGATCCAAGAGAGAAAATTCCTCCCTCTCCATCATCTCTGAAACAACTGAGAAAGCTGTGAGGAGGTGGAACTGAAAAAATCATCCTGAACTCACCCTTGATATCTTGTTCAATCATGTCTTGTCCTTTCTGAAATATCTCACTTAGACTGATGTACGCAAAACCAATGTCTTCACACTCAAGGTCTTGTTCATCTTCAGGAGGGTCGCTGACCACTGTAAATCGTATGCTGAGAATTGGGGTGTCCATGGGGAGAAAAATAAATAACATTCACGTATTTGTTCTGGGGTCTTCAAAAACCTCTTCTTCCATTCCAGACAGAAACTAAACATTAGGCTCAGCATCTAGAGGAATTATATTATCACGCTGTCATTGCACAGGATGGTATCATCCCCACTCTTGCAGGGTTCTCCATACCACTTCAGCACAAACACCAACAGCATCACTGAAGACTGGGGACATAATCTCATTTATAGGTCATAAAGCAGGGGGAGAATTGCATGGTTCATGGGCCAAGGTTACCAGGCCTCCTCCACAGTTGAATGTTTTTCTGCCTCTAAAATGAAGGATTGCATCCTCTGAAGGCTCGAGTGGGTGCAAGTTTCCAGTTTAAGGTTATTTGTGGGCCCTGAACTCTATGGGAGTGGGCTCAAAGTACACTGTTTCCAAACCAGATGTAACCTTAGGGTCATTTTCAGCTTTTAAAAAAGAGAGATGGTGTGGCTTGTCAGGGCCCAGGATATGTGTGAAAAATGAGACCGGAGAATCCCCTAGAACCTTCACAGTTGCCCACGCTTGCCATAAAGCATGCCTTCCGAACAATGGTTGTCTGCTTGTTTTCCGTATCAGTAGTATTAGAGCTGTCCCTTCTGCTTCACTGTATGGCTTATGGCACTTGATAGAATCCCAACATACTCAGTAGGAAGGCCATCTTTATAAGTTTGAACACAGTGACGAGCATCTCTTAAATATGTGGGTATGAGCTAACTGGGTTCAGGATGAGAAGCACCAGGTAACAATACCATCTCCAAATGAGAAGCTACTCAGGAAAGTTATAAAAGCAGTGGGCATATGGAAGTGCTCAAAGGTATACAGGCAAAAATCTCACGTGATCAGCCCAAGGCCTTGGACGTGCTTCACGCACTTCTTTCAATATCGGAATGGGCACAGGTTGAAGCTCATGCCTATTAGGGTTTCAGTCTCCAGCACCATATCTATGTGATGTGGGCTGTCGCTAACGGTGAGGATGCAAAAGAAAGAAAGAAAGAAAGAAAGAAAGAAAGAAAGAAAGAAAGAAAGAAAGAAAGAAAGAACAACTTCACTTTCCATTACTGAAAGAAGTTTTGAATTTGAATTTTTAGGACAGCAACACCCCAAGATGCATGGCAAATATTTCCTTTGGAAAACAAACAAACTGGGAAGGCTGAGTGTGAAAACCCATTTTTGGTACTGTATGTGGCTTGGCTATTTAAGGAAGAAAAGTCAGAAACTTAACAAGGGCATATTTGAGCCCTTTGGCTTGTCAAAATAGCTTCTTGGATCCTGGCCAGCATTTGGGGTCGTTTCAGTGTTACGCATTAGGCTAACATTTCTGAAGGCACTTCACGATAATGAGTGAAGCCCATCATCATAACATCTTCCACCAGAAGGTTTACACAGACACATACACATGCGCTCTCCTTCTCCTATCTATATCGATGGATCTATACCTAGGAACATGTAATAAATCTCAGTTGCAGAAGTCATGATGTCAGCAATCCTCACTCTACTCTCTCTCACCCACCACATAATATCTTATTTAAATCTCCCGGAAGGCTTTCTTTCAGCAGTTGCTATCGGCAGCTTTTCCAGCAGGCTGAAGCAGAGGGAGATGTGATGGAAAACAAGACCATCCCACTACTGAAGGACTGCTTGCTTACTTTCTCTTTCCTCCTCATCCTTTTTTCCACTTTTGTGTTATGTTTTATCAAGATCGTAAACTCTCCTATACATCCGTCCATCCATCTACCCATCCAACTCTCTCTCTCTCTCTCTCTCTGTCTTCTTGTATAGGTTTTTTTTTTTTTGGTAAGGAGGAAATAAAAATATAAGTAACTACATAAAATGAACAAAAATTAAATGCATACTTCAGTCTAAATCCTTTTCTAAGTCCTGACTAGAGTAGAGCATTGAATCATTTTCCTACATGTTAACTCACTATTCAACTACTGATTGAATAGATCTACTCTAGTTGAGACTAAGCAACTGCATACCAGATACACTGTGTTATTTATTTACAACCTTTTATCTCACCGTATCCTTTTGTTTTAACATCCCTATCTCTCTCTCTTTCTCAGTATGGGGCACCGCTAAAGAATACTAGGCTCTGTTTCAGAGGAAGGCAATGGCAAAACCACCTCTGAGTATTCCTTGCCTACGAAAACCCTATTAAAAAAAAGGTTAGGTTTAGTTTATGGAGGTCCAATAAGTAGTGGAACATGGGATGAGTGCAGATTCCAAGTGAAGCTCTCCAACTGTCCATTGCTGTCTTGCACAGGAGAAAAATACATTATCCTGAAGAAGAGGTCTCAAACATGTACAGTACATAAAATATATAAAAATAGCCTTTAGTTGTACACATTTCTCATGGAGGATTATTCAGAAAGTGGCTTAGCCATAACGTTAAAAGGCGCTGTAAGAGTTCTGCCAATAAAGCTATTTACTTAAGTACAAAGGACTGGAACAGAGTATTCTTTTGAAAGGCATGCTTCACTTATGTTAGGATACAGCATGGAAGGAAACAGTTTTTGAGGGTAAGTTTAAACGTACATTATCCTTTAATGAGCGGACAAATAACCCACTTCCCACTACTACGCCCTGGCACGTTAGTCTGCATTTGTTTACTTGAAAACAGGGAAGGACGCAAAACGTGGAGACACATGTAAGTTATTACTTTCCTTGGCACCTTAGCCAACTCCACAGTTAGGAAGGTCTAGCCAGACCATGGAATGTTGGCTTTGGAGACTGTCAAGTATATTGTGAATGTCAGAAAAAATATAAAGGTCTATAAAAATATCAGTGTCAATCAGAATTCCACAGTTAATGCTGCAGATGCAAATTCAGAAAATCACTGAGCTGTTGTGGAAGATCAAAATGCGAATATTGCCGAAAGGTGATGTTGCAGCTGAAATCTTGTTTTTGTTTAAGAAAACTTTAGCAAGTTAATATTGGTCCATTTTATTGATCACATTGTTACTTCATGGAAGGTTGCTAAATTGGTTATTTCATGGAGGGTTGCTAAATTGGTGTCTTTCCAATTCCTCCATGAAAATTTGTTATCTCATTCTTTTCCCCTTCCTTTTAGCTTTCAAAGAAACTCTTTCTGCCTTTGTACATAATACTACTACCAGGCAGTAAATCAATTTATTAAAGCTTTAGGCTGTAACCCTACTTACATCTATCTGGGCATAAATTTCATTGAATTCATGGGGCTCATATCTAAGTGGACAGTTACAACATTTTATTATGCTGGTTTAATCAGCAAGGGCATTTTTACATCAATAAGCTTGAGTTAAAGGACACTTTTATTTTGAGTTTTGGTTCTTTTCTGCATTGACATCAATTCACTAAGACAACCCTGTTTTTATATAGGCCTAAATCCATTTGCTAGGCCCATTGAATCAACAGGGTTTAAATAAAGTGTTGTCTTTCTATTTGCCTTCAAGTCTAACTTGTGGCAACTCTTTCTCAGGGTTTTCTTTGGAAGATTAATTCAGAAGAGGTTTGCCTTCCTTGAAGGCTGAGAGAGTGTGACTTGCCCAAAGTCAGCCAATGGATTTCCATGACTGAGCAGAGAGGGGAACCCTGGTCTCCCAGAGTATTAGCCCAAGACTCAAATCACTATGCCACACTGCATTTCTAAGTGTTGACTTTGCATTCAACAAATGAATGAATGGGTCTCCTATACTTGGGACTGGTAGTTAGATTTAGATCCACAGTATTTATATAGCTGAGAATATGTTCACTGATATTATCTCGGTTTTGCTTGCAGATGACAACCTGGTATGATAGGACAGTATTGTATAAATTAGCCCTGTTGCTGAGAAGGTGGGAATGGAGGACTTTGGGAGAACAAGTGATGGTTTCTAAGCTATTTGGCTTTGCCCTTTACCATCTTTTCCACAGCACAAGTTGCTACCATTTCAGTTATCACAGATTTATCCCATCACCATAGCTAGACCATGTGCAGACAATTTGGGCTGATATTTTTAAACTTGGTCCCTTTGGTTTTCTAAACTTTAAAGTCTAGTTCCTGTTTGAACTGAGGGGGTAGAAAAAAGAGCTGATATTATTATATAACACATTGTGATGGGAAACATGTGCCAAGGGAGCAATGCAGCCAATTTTAAAATGCTTTGTGTCTGTGCATCTGAGATCACATTTTGCATTTCAGCTCTGTATGGACCACTTCTGAGGTAGGACCACAGTGAGGAAGATTTATTGATTTGCCTTTTCTGAATAGGTAAGGCCAGGGCCTTATGTCAGACAACAACATGGTAACTGCTGAAAAATGATCCCATGTTGGGGAGGCCATTTGTAAATGTAACACATACCACTGGCATTGATCAAGTCCACTTGGATCAAGCCTACCTGCCAATGTCCCATGAAAGGAGGTAAAGAGCTGGTGTACATGCTTGACCAACATGCAGTTGGACAGACACAAAGGAAAACAAAAGGCAACTCCCTTGGCATTTGGATAATTTGGCTGCTGAGCCCCAGGTGCTGTAGGCTATAGTTCAGAGGAAGGAACTGGCCAAAGCAACTCTGAGTATTCCTTCTCTATGAAAACCCAGTGAAATTCATGGGGCTGCCCTTAAGTTGGCAGGCAACTTAAAGGCACATATACATTCATGTCTTTGCTTCTCAGTGCTCCGTGTTTCTGCAAATCAACATGAAACTGCACCTTCAAGACCATGTGTCAAAAAGCAAAGCAAAACAGATTTCTAGGAGGAGGAAAGAAACTGAAAACAGAGGACTAAGTGCATGCAGAGTAAGGTGGGGAACCTCTTTCAGACTGAGACCAACTCCATTTTAGAGAAGCTTGCTGGGCCATATACCAGTGGCTGTGGTAGAAGGGTGAGACCAAAAATTCCAGCATATTTGAGTATAAAGCCTTACTGATAATAATTAAGCCTCAAGATCAGCAATTCACTCCCTAATCAGGATGGGAAAAATACAAAAAGTGGGAAATCACCAAATGATTTTGCCATGAGAAAGAGCCAGATTTGGTCCCAGGAGTTAAAGTCCTCCTATGATAAACAACAGAGAGTTAGCATGATGTAGTGGTTTGAGAATTCGATTACAACCCTGGAAACCAGGGTTTGGTTCCATGCTTGGCCACAGAAACCCAATGGATGACTGTAGGTGTGTCACATACTCTCAGCCCCAGAAAACCCCATGATAGTTCACTTTAGGGTTGCCATAAGTCGGTAATGACTTGAAGGCACACAAGAACAACAACAAACAACTGCTTCTGCTGAGCTGCTAAAGAATAGAGCACCCTGTCTGCAGTGACAGCATAGATTTAAATGATTTGAGATAGGGCTGACTTAGCACTTAACAGATCTCATTTGACATATGGCATTGATTTGGCCACCATAACATCCTAGATATCAAGGTGGCTTAGAGTAAGTAGACCACTGACCAATCTATCTTTTGCTGGCAAAGGCTTTCCAGGTTCATTCCCCACCCAGCTGAATGTGTGCTAGGAACTGAATTTGAATTTTTATGTACGGTTAACATATAGTTGTGATAAAACCAACATACAGCCAACATATGCTGGTGGGGACATACAAGAACCAAGAGTGATGAGTCTTTAGCCATCAAATCTTGTCAAGAAAGGCTGAAGGAATTAGGTGTGTCTACTCTTAAGAGAAAAATGGTGGCAGTGATGGAAGATGAAAACTATTTCCCCATATTTAAGAAGTCAACCAAAAGAACTGAAATTATTTTTCTGTAAGCTTGGTACAAAGAAACAGTGGATTTGAACTAGTGCTGGTATATTTATCATTTACTTATTTTTCTGATTATACTCTGCCTGTCAAATGGATCTGGTATATAATTGTGAACACATGTAGGAAATGCCTCTTACGCATGCCTAAAATTATGTCCTATTTAGAATCATGAGACTTTAGTACAACTAACAGTGCTGGGTGGTTACATGCTATGAACAATTCAGCAAAGGAATCTGTTATCTGATAAAGATATAGCCCCCACCCCCCGGAAGTTATTATCAAAGGGACAATGGAGACGAATTCATCCAGAATGGTAGGAAAAAGAACTTTGTTCTTATGCAGGGGCCTTGACTTGATGGACCCCCAAAGTTACAAGAGGGTAGATACAGACTGAACATTAGAAGGAACTTCTTGACACAGTAAGAATGGTTTGGCAATGGAACCGATTGCTAAGAGAGGTGGTGGGGTCTTCTTCTCTGGATGTCTTCAGAAAGAGGATGACGGCTACTTGCTGTGGATGCTTTAGCAGGAGCTCCTGAATTGAGCAGGGGGTCGGACTTGATGACCCTCCCAGCTGCATGATTCAATGACTCTTACTACCTGTGCCAGAGAACGTTAAGCATTTTTTAAGCCCCACTGATTTCAATGACAAAGAATTAAAAGAATGTGTTTGGAACTTTCACCTATGCAATTAGAGGAACTTAAAAATGGCGTAATGATTCCAACTCTGGAGACTAAGGTTAAATTCCCCACTCAGTCATGGAAACCTACTGGGTGACCTTGGATGCATCACACACACTCAGCTCCAGAAAACCTCAAGATAGCTTCAGCTTAAGGTCACCATAAGTCACACGAGTCACTGAAGGCACACAACAATAACAACAAAGATGTGCTGAACCTTTTCTAGATCTAGGCACCATGACACCACAGTCTGCGAACCGGTGAGGAATTTCAATGCCTGAGCAAAGATTTTGCCTAAGCCACCAGACTTTAATATGTCCTGCAAAACAATGGTCGGTGCCACATATATAGCACCACTGGGAAATATGTAACTATATTTGTAGTTTTGCTAGCACCAGCATGTTATCCATCTTGCTAATGTATGCAGTAAATCTGGAAGTCTTTTGCTTGTTTGCTGAAATGAGAAAAGGAAAAAAAAATGTTTCTGAACATCAAAGTGCTTTAGATGTGATACGTGCCTGCTCTTAAGGGATCACTTTATGGCACTTCCTGTCGGATTCCATTAAAAAATTGTGCACCGGCCAACGTATGAAGCTCAATTTTAAAGGAAAATGGAGGAAACAGAGATTACTGTCTTATTGCCAAGAACTACCCTCAGGTCTGCAAAGCTTATTTGTAAATATATGGTTAACTGAAGAGTGTGAAAGGCCAATTGGCAGCTTCCACACTTTTCACTGAATTAGCAGCAATTTCAGCAGTGATTAAAATGGTATGGATCTTAAAATCAAAAAGTTCTCTTCATGGGGGGATGGAATTATGTGGAATATCAACCCCGCTCCATTGTCCCTCCACTTTTTTTTCCCCAGTCTGAAAATAGACAAACGCCCCAGAAGCTTCCAGGGTTTCAACGGTCCATTTCCACGCTATTTCACCCTGACATATATTTTTGGAGAGAAAGATAGAAAACAGGAGGTATCCAACCATCTATAGTTGCCTGTCCCTGCTCTACCTGCTTGATGGATGCCCTCCGAAAGGAAAAACAAAACAGGTACTGTCTGTTGTTTTTCTCCCCGACATCAGTGAAGTCATGTGCTCTCCAAACAAACATGGGAGAATACAAAACAAACTCCCTTGCATATGGAAGATGTTTGCGTATGGAAATACAAACTGATACTGCTGATACCTACTGTTGGAACCACTTACCTTCGTGAAAGAACTGGCAAGCTTTCAATTATTTACGCATTCATTTATTCATTATCCTTTCTCTTCAGATCCAATTATAAATTCATTTGCATGGTAAGAAGAGTGGGTCAAAGTGTTCTGACATACTTAGCTCCTAAACGTACCTTCCGGGGCTGGGCTCAGATCCCCAAAGCATGGTTTTGAGGACGTCTCGCCTTGCTTTGTTGTTTGCTTGATCCACGTGCATTACTGCAAAAAAAAAAAAAAAATCAAACAGAAATGAGAGTGGATGCCATTGGCTGTAAGCAAAGACAGGGAAGACATTTGCTTTGCTTGCTAATCATGTTCAAAGCAGCTTCCTTGGGTTTGGATTTTAAGTCTGGAGTAAATATTAGCTTCTCATTTCCAAGAGGGAACTGTGTCAGTCTGTTGCAGCAAAAACAATAAAGAGTTCCATGACACCTTATTTATTACAGTGCGAGCTTTCATGGCTTATTGCATTAGATGCCTGAAGTGTTACTCAAAATTTCAAGTAGGTGTATTAACAGTGCACGTGGTCTGGGGCTGACCATAATGATGTTGAGACCATAATGACAGAAGGAAACTACACGCAGAGAGTATGAACTGTGATAACTATATTTGAAGCACCGGTTATTCACAAATCTTCACAAATCATTGGTTATTCACAAATCTGTTGCTGGTATCTCGGTAGGAAAAAAACAACCAATTCATGCAATTCTAGTAACAATCTCTTATCCTGGTTCAGTCCAACGGTGATAGACCGAGACTTCCTACTGAACTGTAACTCACTAGTTGCTTTTTCTCTTGTAACTCTCTTCGAGGTAATTTTTCAATTTCAATTGACCTTTATTAGGCATATTATAACACAAACATATACCCATCAATAAGACATCAAGGATCCTTGCTTGACAGTTTAAACCATAAATTTGCCACCTCATCCAGGAAATTAGCCATTAATCTAGTAACCTGCGGGTTTCAGTCATCCAATAAGTATTCTACAGATAGCCTATCTAGGTAGATATTCATTTCCAATGGTCTCCTTAACAGCTTTTCCCTTGAATTTGAATACAATGGGCAGCTTAATGTAATATGAGAGAGATCCACATTGTCCACAATGGCACGTACGCTTTAAGAAAGGGATCTGTAAATATCTGCCCTTGGTCACATTCGAAGGATGTACATTCAGCCTTGCAAGTAGAAAGGCCTTTCTTGCCACCAGCAACGTAAGAGTTTGAAAATAATCTGGGATTCTAGCCGGCTGGGGAGACACACCAAGCATCAACGGGGAACAGACCCTAGGGGGTGATGGATATGAAAGGTGATATTCCCTCTCCAAGAGGCAGGCCCTAACAGTCTCTTTGAGGTAGCTTTGCTCCAGTAGCTAAATTAAGGATAGTGACAAATCTATGCAGGTTATCAATGTAGAAAGAAAAAGAAAAACCAACCAACTCATGCAGTTGTGGTAAGAATCTTTTATCTTGCTTCAGACCACTGGTGATAGATTCAAACTTCCTGCTGAACTGAAAGTCACCATTTGCTCTTTTTCTTGCAACCCTCTTTGAGGTATCTTTGTTCTGGTAGTATATTCAGGATAGTGACAGGAAGGGTGAAGTACTCTCCCTTTGGTGAGAGTTCAACTGAAACGAATTTCACTGCTATGCCTTTGGGAGCCGTGCCCTCTCTCAAAAGGAAAGGGAAAACTTTTGGGGTCAGGAAAGAGCACGACACGACAGGAGATCATGGAACTGATGGGCATAAATCTGGTTATTAGGGTTCTAATATAGTCTACTGTACCCTGTTGGATTTTTGTTGTTCACCACTCAAATATTTCTGATGGAGTTCTGTATCCATTTGATACAACAAAGGAACTAACAACACCATTATAAGCCATAGTTTCTTAGAAGCCAATGGCGGTAAAAAAATATGATCGCTGGGACACTTAGTATACAGTGTTTTTCTGATGGTTCACATATTCCCAGCTCAGTTTTTAATACTGTCTCTTAAGGGGTGTGTGAAGAGACCTACTTTTTAAGCACTTGCTCATTGTTTAAACCTAAACAGATGTGGAAAAGCAACCTTATTTAGACAGGAGGAGGAGAAAGGAAGGGAACGGGAGGAAAGGGGGAAACAAATTGTCTCTTTCAGTATTTGCTAAAAGGAAATCAATGACAAAACCCAGAATTGAAGGAGGAACTGTCATACGATCCAATTGTCATATTGCTGGCAGCTTTACGCTGCATGCTGTCGGAAGAGATACGGGGCAGGATCTAAGAATGCCACACAGCTGTCATTTCCTGTTAATGGCCCTGGCAGTCATGCCCGTAAAAGCAAGTGCCTTTTATTGCTATGCCATGGAAGGGATTTACGGTGGTTTCTTTCACCCCGGTGAAAGCCAGTGATAGCGATAATATACGGCAGAGCACTTGTCCTTTCTGACAGCCCTTGTAATTTAATCCCCGCTCTCCTGCCACAACAGGCGATAGGAGAGACTTTCAGACCAGTCAGGTAGAGGAGGCTACAGGCTGACATTTCTCCACCTGCATTCAAACACACATGCGAAGCATGGGCTATAGCCTCGTAGAAGCTCACACTAGAACAACTTTATTTGTCTTTCAGAGGCAACAGGACTCTTCACATCTTCAGTGTAATAGACTAGAGCCATTTCTGCATTACACTGTTATAGTGATATTATTCCATTTTTAACATCCTATGGAATCCTGGGGTTTGCAGTTTAGGGAGAGGCATTTAAAATTCTTAGCCAGAGACCCTTTGGCCTCAGTAACTACAAACTCCAGAATTCCACAAAAGGTTGAAAATGGAATAATAGCACTGTAACAGTGTAGTGCAGAAATGGCCTAAGACAGCTACTAATTTGGAAATTACCCCAAGCCATGTTACAGTGTGGAGACCACCATGTTGGAGCTTTTTATCCAATGTCACAGCCTGCTACGTAAGGTGACGATTAAAGCATTACATGGCAGCCGTCAGTTGGACTGAACAGTACACAAATATACTGCAGCAGGGTTAAATGAGAGAATTATTGCAGGTTACTCAGGATCCTAGGTCTTGATCCATGAGCTATGAATAAGGAAATTCCAAATGTGAATCTTGTCTCTGCCATGACCTGACTAGGCGGCCCCATCTGAGCCTCAGTCCCCCAATATGCAATATAGGAACAGTCACGCTGACGTATCTTCTAGGGTTGGTTCAAAATTAAACAATGCAAGTGGAGCAATGTTTGGCATGTTATATGAATACTGAGAGCCAGCAGCGGTTTGTGTGTTGGACTAGAACTCCAGAAGACTGAGATTTGAATCTCCCTCCACTTAGCCATGAAAACCTGTCACCATGGGCAAATCACACTCTCTCAACCCAAGGGGAAGGCAATGGTAAACCTCCACTGAACAAATCTTGCCAAGAAAAGCCCGGGAGTTGGAGTTGACTTGACACACAAATTGACACATACAAATGTCGTCGTTCCCATTATAACAATAATAATGGTGATGTTGCTATTGTTACTCCAGGCTTTTCATGTGTTAAGTGGTTGATTTTAATGCTGTGTTTAGTCTGAAAGCAGTATTTTTGTCCTGTACTGACATGTACTTGTCTGTCCTACAGTGTGGAAACGGCCACAAAGATTATTATCTGTAGGGTGGATATAAACATTTTAAATAAATGCTGTCTGCTCCCAAGCCCTGAACTAGTCATCAAGATTCCCTTAACTGTGGCACACATTAACTTGAAATACAAGTAGCTCTGAGGGATCATACTGAACTGCACTTACACTGGGACCTGATTAAACAGCACAACCTACAGCGATCTACGCGGGCTTCTTTGGCAGGCTTTGCCTGTTAACACCATCTAAGTTCATCTCCAGACCTGACTGCACAAGATCTTCCTGAATGATCACTGAACTCTGCCAACACAGGGGCCTTCGGCTTCAGAAAGCCCATAGGCAGATCTAGATCGCAAGAGGAGTGACTTTGTACCCGTGACATAGAGAAAGGAAATTTTATTGCTTTCTTTTATTGCCTTGTTCCCAGGGATGTTCCCAGAACTTCTGTCTGCGTAGGCTCTTTCTGTAATATCTCAAACAAGCACAATCCAGACTGTGACTCCAAAAACTGTCACCCTTCTTTCCCCAGATGATTACTAGCTTTGCCTGATGAAGAAACCAGTGTGCTTCTAAAGCTTGTGTATTGATTTTTGTGCCTTCTGGTTGGCCTAATAAAGGCATCATCACAATGTGTATTCTGGAAGCCACCTTGGGTCCCATTCTGGGAGATAAGGCAGTATACAAATATAATTTATTAATTTTGGTTTTTGCATTTTTAATTTTTTTTCAAAAGCACTCTATTTCCCCCCATAGTTGCATACTAAACCTTATGTTCTACTCTTCCGATATGTTTTGTGAAGTTTCACAGGCTTCTGCTTGTTTGAAAAAACAAAACACAAGAAGTCTTGCTTTCATTTTGCTTTAGAAAGAGAAAAACGGAAATACCTCGCCAGTCTTAAAAACATCTGAATCACTAGTATCTGATATGAGGAAATATGAAGTGTCTAGTGAAAAATGCAAATCGAAAAGCATATACATCTCTCTGCCACTGCACTGGCCTAAACACCAGAAATAATAAATAATGGCTTGGGAAATCCCATTGGATAGTGTGTCTTTTTTTTTTAGGAACAAGAGAAGGGACATGGAGGTGTCACAAAAAATAAGGTTTGATTCTAAGTATTGAAATGGTTTGGTTTTTCAGGAAGAAGAGCACTATTTAAAGTTGGTTTGGGGAACCAATGACTTAGGCTGGTATGAGGAAACTAAACAGGGATTTATACCAGTCACTCAGTTTACTTAGTGTCACTCTTGTTTTTCTTAAACTAGATTATTTTCTTTTCTGCTCCTGCCCACCTCTCCTCTGGACCTGACCTATCTGTTCAAACCTCTAGTTTTCCTCCTGTTTATCCAAGATTACAAAGTAAGCCTACTTGTTGCTGTTGTATGACTTCAAGTCGTTTCAGATTTACAGTGACCGTAAGGCGATCCTATCACAGAGTTTTCTGGGCTGTGTATGCATGACATGCCTAAGGTCACTCAGTGGGTTTCCATGGTTGAACAGGGAATTAAACTCTGGTCTCCAGGGTTGTAGCCCAGCACTCAAATTACTACACCATGCTGGTTCAGTAGGGCTACTTGAACAGTGCTCCAAATCAGTTTCAACTACTACATACATCTTCCAGGTATTACATGACGTACCAGAACAACATACTTGGACAATGAGCCACTATCAGAGATGATCAGCAGTGAGGAGAGCTCAGAGTTATGTGAGGGAGTCTTTTGTTTCACTGGCATCTTTATTTCTATTTTTTCCCCAATGTTTTGCCACCTACAGTCATGAAAGTTAGACCCATCCCTGCCAAACTCAAAGCTGGCTTACTCTCAAGTTGTACTATTGTACCAAAATCTGTCCATACAGGGCTTTCCCATCTGTCCCCTATTCTGAATTAAACATCAAACATGGGAACAGCAGAGTTAAAGAATCTTCTGCAATGTACGAATGGAAGATTCCTTTATCATATTATCCTGAATCCAAAGGGTAACCAGCTATTCATTTCTCTCTTTTTTTCATTTCACTTGCCTGAGGTACCTCCAATTTGTCCAAATAATCAACTGCTCACTCCTCAGAGCCAAAGGCTTCTGATCTATAAAAGTCTCATAAAAAACTTTGGAAGATTTCATTAATCTTTCCCCTTCCTATTGTCAATTCCCAAGCAGGTTTATATACAGCCAAGATAACATTCTTTAGGCCCACGATCATTAATCTTATTTCCAGGCCCTTTTCCTGCCTTCTCAGCATTCTTGGGGCAATATTCTCTCGGCCCAATGAAATATAAATGCTATTTCCTTGTTATCAGTGTCTATCAATTGAACTTAATCTTTGTTATTTCAATTATGGTGGCCTCGTCCAGGAGGGGGAAAAAGAAATATCATTTTGTCAAGGTGAAATTAAGAGTCGACCCCTTCAGTGTAACTATCCATTCCGAGTTCGAGAAAGTATAAAGCCAGTTTGCTTACATCTACAATATTTCCCATTTAAGAGTTAGAATTATCACTGGGCTTTATGGGTATGACCCTTGCTTGTCATTCTTATAGCTGTCAAGTCAAGTTCCTCTCGGTCCTCCTTTGGCCGAGGCCCTATTTGGATGGTATGAATTCCCAGAGGTTTAATACCTGTACAAAGAGAATAGACTGGGACTGTACTTCTTGGCTTCCCATTCACTTGCTCTGTGTACACAGGGCCTGCATATACATGCACACACAGCCCCTTCTTACAGAAACATAGTTCCAAAGTTCCCCAAGGAGACAAACAACTGCAAAACTAGTTTTAAGACTACAGAATTAGCTTAAGAGCCAGCATGGTGTAGTGCTCTGAGCATCAGACAACAACCCAGGAGACCAGAGTTTGATTCCACGCTCAGCCATGGAAATCTACTGACTTGGGGTGTGTCACAGACTCTCAGCCCCAGAAAACCCCATGATTGGCTTGCTGTATGTCAGAAATGATTTGAGAACACACAACAAGAACAACAGGCTTAAATCTATGGAATTTTGCCTGATGCCAGAAGGGACAGAGGAGAGGACAGTCTACCAATAAAGAGGATCTGAGAGTTGCAGCTTCTTGACTTGGGTTGGGGCTACCTAAAACAAAACCTTCTAGATACAGGGCCAATTGGAGGGGGAGATCCCAAAAGTGGCCTAAGAATGCTTCTGGCAGGACTATTAAAGTGTTTTGATTTTGCCTTCGTCCTCTGCCTGTATGTACAGGCACATCAATGTCTACAAGTCAAGATGGCCATATATTACCCTTAGTTCTGGAAGCATTACATGCTTTTGTATATCAGTTTCTGGGGAATAAGGTGCAGAGAGTACAGTTGTACTCATGACCTGCTGGGGGGCACCCCATAGACAACTGTGTGACTAGGACGTGGGACTAGACAGGCCTTTGGACTCATTGAACTTCTTTTTTATGTACTGTATCTATTCTCTTCTGCTAGATTCCTCAGAAAACCTGAATTATTTTACATTTCTTTTAGCAGTGCTTTTGTGGGTGGGGAGGGCATTATCCATCATTCCAGTAGCTTTGCTTTCTCCATCTTTGCTTGAAATTTACTCCGTACAGAATTAGAACAGTGAATACTCCTGAGAGGAACACCGAAGACCTTGCTTCTTAGGAACGTTCTTTCTATGAATAGAATCTTTACATTAAAAACAAACCATTAAAGATGATCTGTCTCCATTATAGCATAACAATGAGATTTAATTTATTAATTGTAGAACTAGCTTGCTTCTTCCTTAAGATTAAAAAAGAAAACTCAAAGGCTCAGGAGACCGAGAGAGCTCCAGCTTTACAGTAAGTGTTGCTTATTAAAGCAGAATTCCAAAAGATGTAAAGCAGTTTTTGAAAAACGTCAGCCACAGTGCTAAGATGTAAATATAATAAGA
Organism: Cyclura pinguis; assembly: GCA_030412105.1. NCBI lineage: Eukaryota > Metazoa > Chordata > Lepidosauria > Squamata > Iguanidae > Cyclura > Cyclura pinguis. The sequence goes on from CM059607.1 coordinate 26,547,428, forward strand.
GAACTCAATAAGAAAGGTATTATTTACCGAGAAATAATGATTTCTCAAATTACATATGGATTTATCATGATTTTTTTCATACAAAATCCTGAGGACTACTGGTTTCCCTCTAAGCTCAAAGTACACTTTCTTTCCCAATCATGTAAATCTCAGTTTTATTAAAGAAAATATTCAATTAACCCCAAATATTCTACATGCCCAAATCTAATTAGGCATGAATAAGAAATGGAGTAAAGCTATAGTAAACACACACATTCCCACTTCATTACTATTAGATTACTGGCTTCCTCACTGACATTATCAAACAGCAAACTCATTAGGACATTTGCCTGAAACGGTGTTCCTTTACAAGCAAAACCGGCACCAAGAAGAAATTAGCTGACTAGTTATTTAAATAACAGTCTAGGAAAGATAAAGCCATTGTGTTGGAAACAAGTTTTGATTTATAACATTGTGACAATTATTGTTCAAAAAGGAAAAAAAAATCCCAAGAGAAAGATTATATCACATTGCTAGTTAGAAGACTGATTAGGCAACAAATATCTTAGACTGCCACACAGCCAGGATTCAGTATAAAAAAACAAGATGGCACACTAGCCAATTTAAAAAGAAATTAATGGGCTCTGCAAAGTCAAGATGTCTAAATAATCACAGTCTTTGGGCGAATCAGTCATGTTTTTATGTTCCTGTTCCAAGTACTGTGAGTCTGCATACTCTATATGAAATTAATTAAGCAATCACATACTGGAACTATTCCATAATGATCCAACTGCAATCAAACTGCATCTTTGGGTGGGGGAAAATGTGGAGAGCCAATACAGAGAGCCAATATAGAGAAATGAAGTCATGTGGTCTTACAGTCAATTTGGTTACTGCTAAAATAATCACATCAACATTGTCCTTAACATTTAATGCTCAGTGATCGTAGCCTCGTACCATCCAGACACTATAAAGGGTTGAAAGTGAGAAAAGAGCACCCATACCTGCTGTCTTCCTATATAAAGAATAGCTTGTGGTCCCAGAAGGCAGTGTATCCATGGTAAAGGATGGCAGTTAGTCTCCGCCAATGGCAATATGTACAAACTTGCTTTGCTCCACGTTCCAAGGACACATTCAGCTTCAACAATAAACTTGCTTATGGCAAAAGCTCTGGATATTTAGCTTTGCAACGTCTTGTGGATTCATTAAGACACAGATGTTTTGTATATTTTACTATAGGACAATGTCCCATCAAAATTTATGATGGCTTGGCATTAGGAGTAACATTTATCTGCTTATACACAACACTCTAGTGTTACATACAAAAGTAATGATTTGGAGGTACAATCTGCCAACTGTTGCAAGATCTGTTACTGCTCTTTGTTTGCTTTCTCTTGACAAGTTTTCTTTTCTACAAAACCTAGTGGGATGATTTTTAAAATCACTATTAAAACAACAAATAATGCCAGTGAGTAGGGTAGCTAGAATGAAAACTAGAGAGAGCTCTTTTCTTTTTAATGGTTGTGTAGAAGAAGGAATTTCAGCAGGGGTTGCTCGCTTCCCAGTTGCATGCTGAAATTCCTTCTTCTATACAACCATTAAAAGGAAAGGGGCTCTCTCTAGTTTTCATTTTGGCAATCCCACCCATGAGGTACTTTTCTTGTGAATATGGCAGAAATCCACTTGCTCACTGATGGACCACTTCTGTTCACTGTTACAGGCAAGGGGAGAAATATCGGGGGGAACTATGGTTTGCAGGGCCCCCTTGAACTTGCCAGAGCTACTGCTTGTGGTTTACGCTTACAGGCTTTCTGATGGCAGCTGATTAGCTACTAATGGAAGCAGGACTGAGACAGCACTTTGGTTGAATGCAGGAGGGTTCCTATTCATTTCAGGGCGCATATTACAAACTACCTACCAGATATTTTCAATAGGAATCACTTTAAAAGAAAAAAAAGAGAGAGAGAGAGAGAGAGAGAGAGAGAGAGAGAGAGACATAGAACCAGGGCTGGAGAAATATAAGGAAATATATACTTAATAAAAACGTACCGTAGCTGTAATTGTAATAGATCCACTGCCCACTTCTGGGTTTTGGAAGCGATACTGGAGTTTCCTCCGCTGGAAAAGTAGAAAACTTGAATTCTACAAACAGCCGTTTTATCGTGTCATCCCTTGCAATCTGGTTGTCAGTCAGACTGAGTGATACTATTTCAATCCGGATTTTTTCAGCAGTCTATCAGAAAAAGAACACACAAGCAAAAGAACTAGCAACAGCATGTGTATGTGTCTTGTCATACCAGTGTCACAACAAACATGCAAATCACCCAAGATGTTTTAGATGCTAAAACATGACTGATGGTTTATGACAGAGCTACAATAGTAAGTCCTGATGCCCTGGGCTTTGTAGTTAACACCAACTTTGCAACAGACTACAGATTTTATGCTGAAAATATAACATTTAGCTCTACTATCTGAGAACCATTTAACTAGAGATGTCAAGGACTGAAGTCGGGACCTTATATGAGCAAGTACACACTAAAGCACTAATCTATGGCTCAACAAAAATCATACACATGTGAAAGCTGTAATTTCTTGTCCTAAAGAGTTTTCTTAAGAAAAGTTTACCTTCTTATACATATTCTTTTCCATTTAATGTCATCAGCTCCTAATCCACTAAATAACACCTTAATCCACTAAATCCATACAGTAATACACTAAATAACACCCCATACCCTAATTTCCTATCAAACAAATTATTTAATGTTGATATCCCTGAATTGCCACTTCTAAATTGTGGTCTTGTATTGATGGTATTTTTATATATGTCAGTTACAGACATAAAGGAATCTTCCCTACACCCTAAAGGTTTTTAAATGGGACCAAAAATAGAGAATCAATTTTTAAACAATCCAGTTTTCAGATGTTCTCCTCAACTGTAGTGTAGTATTACCTGGATTACCCAGCTACTTTCTCTTCATCTCATGCTGCTTCCAAGGATTGAAAGCATCTGCTTGTGTTTTCCAAGCAAAGGGCCACTTAGTCCAAACCAGATAGTGCATTAAGTTTTAATTATGGTTTATCCAGGGTGCCCAGGATCAGAAACCATGTTTTAATCTTGGCTTCTTTGGGCAAAGCACAGTTTAAACAAAACAGTTTACCCTTGTCGGAGCAAAGTAAAATAATGTAATTGGAAGTGGATGCTTCTAGTTTTCTTGTGGCTGTAGCACAGAAACTGTAACTGGGACCTTGCCAGTCAGGGCTCAAATCATGTAGAATTAAATAACGGTTTAAGGTTAGGTTCCAATATGATCAACGTATGAAAAAATTCACAGCACTATGACTTTCTTTTACAATTTCCATGGAACTTGAGGGTACCCATATATGTATAAAGTCAGTCAGTCAGTCAGATTTATCGTATTTGACTAAAAGCCATTACGAATTCAGTTTAAAAGCAGTAAAACCAATGTAAAAATGTATACATCCATATACATCAATATAAAATACTAAATCAAAGAATCCCCAGCACAATCTATAGCAAACTCTTTCAAGTAGCTTTGGTACAAAGTGTCCCAGAGAAGGCTGAAAATCTGAAAATGTGTTTGGAAATCCAGCCAATCACTGGTGTGTTGATTGCATAATGTGTTCATCACACGTTCCAAACATTTCAGGATATATATCTGATCTTCTTGTTAAGTTTTTCTTCCGCTGGAAATACAAAATACTTTCAGTGCAGCACGAAGTGCACTGAAAGTATTTTGTATTTGCAGCAGAAGACTCAGAGACTCTCTCCATTTAGTAAAATATCCACTTTAACCTATGGAAAACTACTTTACGGTAAACTTTTTTACAAGACCACTTCGCTATCTGAAGACTACAGGGAAAAATCACTACATGATGGACTTAGGTCAAAAAATATGAATACAAACTGAACAGCACCCAATTATATTTGTGGTTTGAAATGTGTACCCTTCTTCGGAAGTGTGTGCATATCAAATATTAACATGGCAGCACTCAAACAGTCTCTTGAATAAGTCAATGGTTTCAAAGAACGCATAACCACTGTGATTTCAAAATTAGGCTACACAGGAGAACATTCAAACGATGAGATTCTGCTCTTCAAAGAGCAAATGGAGCTACCTTGCAGATCTCAACTGTCAAGTTCTTCTTAACTTTCCTTTTTATGGTTCCTCTTCTGCATTAAAAGGCTATTTCTCCAGTGTGGAATCTGAAGTCTTTCTGGTTGTAAATTCAAATCACTAACCTCGCAGTGATAATTACAGAATTAAAATGACAAAAGTGTGGGAGATCAGGTTTTTAGAGTCTGGTAAAACTGTAAATTGATACAATATTAAAGTTCAACATGGCAAAGGATGTATTTTCAGACATATATTCTATAATTAATCAATTGAAAAGCCCCAGCTATCCCAGTGTAATGTAATGTGTGAGATTTATACATACATACATACATATATATATCTATATATATATCTATATATCTGTATTTCCATCCTTCATATGGAACAATACTCATTGCTGTCAACCTCCTTCAATATTTGATGAAGTAACTTTACCCACAGCCCCTTCAAAAAGCATTTCCTTTTATTATGTAGCCTAAGACACCTTAACTAAAACCCCAAATCTGAATATTTCAATAAGGTTGTTTTATTATTCAGTAGATTCATGGAAATTTTACTAGGATGACAGAGAAAATTCCACACCATTCTGTCTCCGCTAATACAGGTACACGGCTTCAGCAGGCAATATTACTAGGATTAGCATAGTATGATGAAATATTTAAAGGAATTTTTTTTTCTAAAAACCTAATAAATCAAATGACTGCCAAATGTCATTAAAGTGATGGTCTTTGACTTGAATATGCTTTTCATATTCAAATTTGAAAGAAAGAGATGAAAGCCTGGAAAGGTTACTCAGTTTCAACTAATAACCTCAAGCACTCTATATTCACATGCATAAAAAATGAAATTGCCTCTATTGTCTAATTTTACTTTAGAAACAACTCCCTTTCTCCTTCCGTCGTACAGATATATTAGAAGCATTTTTTAAGTGATATTCAGAGTAATATTGTACCAAATATTTAACTGGGCTGTCAAAACTAGCTCACAGCTAGACGGCAGTTTACAAAGGAAGTCCAAATGTAGAAAGTAGATGCAGTAGGACTTTGACTGAAGAATATAGGTCCGCTTGCTTTGGGTTAAGGAAGAGAAGAACTTGTAACAGAGGACTGGGCAAGTCAGGTGAATGAGCACACTCTGTTGGGTTGGATGGCCTGCCCCAACAAGAAATTGCTAAGATAAACTTCGATCGTAATCCAAAGGTCTCCTTTTAAGTAATTTAAAAGAAGCTTTCCCCTGAACTCTACCTAGAAGCCAAGATAATTACATTGAGACTGTCATACTTTGGACATCTCATGAGAAGACATGACCCACAAGAAAAGACAATAATGCTTGGTAAGGCAGTAGAAGAAGGGGTAGACCTCATTACATATGGATCAACTCAATCAAGGAAGCCATGGCCCTGAGTCTGCAAGATCGGTGCAGGACTGTTGATAACAGGGTGACTTCAAGATCTCTCCTTCATAGGGTCATCACAAGTTTAAGTCAACTTTGATGGAAGTTAACAACAACTCTCCTGCAACTACATTGGAGGATGTTTCTTTAAAAGAAGCACAAAGGTGCTGGTTATTGTCAGAAAAGAAACAGGAAGCAATATATCAGTGGCAGAGCACACGCTTTGCATGCAAAAGACTGCAAGTTTGATCCCCAGCATCTCCAGGCAAAGCTATGAATCCTGTCCCAAATCCTAAAGATTCCTGCTAGAAACTCTACAGAGTTACTCCCAGTGAGGGAAAACTAGGCATGTCAACCCGTTCAGATTGGGTGGATGGGGGAAAAAAGTACTTTTATTTAAAACATGGTATCAGCTCTTCGTGCATTTTGTTTGAGAGTGGAACTACACTCCCAGAAATGTGCCCAGGGATGGATTCTCAATGGTGCAATTACTCCAGGCCCTCAGTGACTAGAGCCCATCAATGGAGGGAACAGGTGTCACTTGCTTTCTTTTCTTTCCCAGTCACCTACTGGAACTCCAAACAGTTCAGTTTTTTGTGTGTTACCTGAACATAAATGCAAAGGACTGGTTTCAATGAAGCCACTAGGCTAAAATGGGTTCACATATTAAGATTTCTGTGCTGTTCTCTGCTGTGCTATTTCATTTCTGTGCGATTGCCCCAGAATATTTCAAACAGGTAGTTTAGGGAGGGATGTTTAGAATTCTCAGCCAGAGAATTCTAGTACCTTAACAAATTTCAAAACCCAGGGGTCCCCCAGGATGCAGCCATGGCAGCTATAGTGGAAACATAGTGCAGGATCATAATGTGGAATCACAGTTTCTGCTCTAAGTTGCAGGTCACTTTGACTCAAGGTGGTTTGATCTGATCTGCCCAATCTGAGTCCTTAACAAATTCTTGATCTCCACTCATCAGAAAGCAGCTCCACTGTTCTTCTGTACTTGGTCATTCGGAAAACCTTTTTGTTTTGTCCAACACAATGCACAGATTACTGAAAGTTACATCCAGGCTTCTGTCTAAAGCATGGGGAGGAACTGTTTGGCCTTCCAGATAACGTTGGGCTGGAACTCCCAGCATCTCTAGCCAGCAGAGCCACTGTTCAGGAATGCTGGGGGTGGGGGTCACACTTATGGAAGATCAACACATTTCTGTATCTCGAAGGTCACCACATTTCTACTCTTCCTCTACATAGAAGAGAAAAATTGTGAATTCTGATACTTTAATGTTCTTTGTTCCTAATCCACAATCTTCATCTTGCAAGTCAGTCTGTCCTCATACAATGGCCACAATGCTTGGCCTATTGCAGCTCCAAACACACACACACATACACAAAATGGCCAATCTACCAGGTCTGATTTCAAAGACTTCTTGACTCTTTCCAGTCCTATAATTTCTGTACCACCATGACTGATGAAGAGCTGTGGAAGCTCTTAAAAGGCCGTTATGCTTGTGAGGTTTTAGTGTTCTAATGAAGTTACTACACCTGAATTTGTCCTCACATGTTTGGTCAGGCATTCTGTCAAGTTAGTAGACTTTGAATAATAAAGGAAAAACTGATAAAAATATACTTTGATTACATTTAGCATGGTTGTACCCGATATATGCAAACCACTCTGGCTGCAATGGAAGAAATACTGGGGCATTCTCCAGACAAACCAGGGAACAGCCAGGGCAATAAGGATTCTGTTATGTCCACCAAGTACTACCTTTTTCTCACTGTATAATCTGTAAATTGTAAATGACTCCCCACCCCAACTTGTGCTGTGATCTTCTTCCTCCTCCCACACTTAATGTAGCTGGATCAGGGAGATTTTAACACTACTAATCCCAAAAAGATTACACACAAACACACCACCACCACCAAAAAGGCAAAAGGTAGTCATTGTCTTCCCCTCCAATTTTAAATATTTTGACTTACTTGATGCCTTTTTTTAAACAACATATGGTCCTCTACAGGATAAATACAGCCACCTGGAAAGCCTGACTTGCACTCTTTCAAGAATGCCAAATGTCAAAATTAATTAAGAATCCTAAGATCTTAATTTAAGAAAAGTGATTATGACAGTTTTCACTAAACTGCTATTAGTGCAAGAAAAGCACATAAAGCCTATCTATAATGAAGGAAGAAAAGATGTAAACACACCTAGAGGAAAATGAGACCACCATGGAATAAATTGGTTTTGCTAAGATTTGCCTTGTGGGCACATTTGAAGATAACTTGGGAGCTGACAGCAGTAAAATTTTATTGTGATCATTGAAAGCTAAGTTATTACTCAAAATGATCAAGTGCAGAGGTGGAGGGATGAGAACAAACAGTTGTTAATTTTGTTTTATTTCTGTTTTAGACTTTTGCAAAAGCAAATGCAAATTTCCAGTTCTGATGTCTATTTCGAAGGCCTCTAACAAGGCTTTTAATCAATGTATTATACATCAAATTGATAATGTTAACTTCTGATTATTCAAAAAGTATGAAATATTCATAAAGAACTGTCCAAAGTTTTACATTTTCCTGATTTTTTTTCCTCCCCCTTCCATTAATTATCATGCCTAGAAGCTTTTTTAGCAAAAGCACCAGTCATCATCTTGACTCAACCTGACAAGCTAGCAAGGCCCAATTACGTTGGCACTCTGTGGCACTTTGATGTAGTGGAAACGAAAAGAGATAGGGGCAAATTGTATAGCACATTATGTTAATGACATGATTTAATCCAGCCACTAAACTTTATGTAGCCTGTTAAAAAAGATGCTAACACTAATTACGCCACTTTGGAAGGGAAAAAGAAGGGGACAAGCATTTCCTACCGACAAAGCGAAGCTCATAAATGTTGTAAATTCAATGAAACAAAATGAAGTAATCTATGATTAATTATACATAACAGACAAGAAGAAAAAGAGAGAGAAAAGGCGAGTTGCATAGCTAAATCCTGGGCAATTTTTTTTTTTTTGGTTGAGATTCCTTTTATGATCACCAATCTAAGGAAAAACCACAGACTGTCTGATTTGCTACCTTGAAAAAAAAAGGAAGAGCATAATCTTCAGTGGCTTAAACAATGCGGTGCGCAGTCTGGGATTCATGGAATAATTAGCGAGGCAATCTCTTGATAGAATCAGAAACTGTGTTTACAAAGTCTGGATAGCTGCAGGGATATTTATGTTGCTGATGAAAAAAAAAATATAAGGAGCTAGATCTTAAACAAGTATTCACTCTAATTTTTCTCAGAAAAAACAACCAGGTATTCCTTGAGAAATGGCTTTACTGTATGTGAAGATTCTGATCTTAGTGGTAAGAACACAACCTTCAGCAGCTTTGGGCTTGAAAACCAAGCAGCTGATGTTGCAAACATATCTAGAAAGGGCTACACCAGTGACAACATCAAGGGAAGGGTTGCACTGTGAGTGGCACAGCAGAGCTAAGCTCTGATATTTCAACTTTAAGACACACAAAAGTTCTCAGTTAGCAGGATAACACCTTGGAAAGCCTGCTACTGGTTGAAGCAGTACTGGGATGAACAGACCAGCATACCAATTTGGTATAAGTTAATATTTAAACTTATTAACATGTACTGAAATGGTCTGGAGAAAGATCACCTGAAAGACTGTGTATATCCAGATACACTGTTTAGGTAAACTACAGAGGCCCTGCTCATAGTCTCGCCATCAGAATCAGTTAAATCATTCTCAGTCTTTGGTCTTCTGGCTCCATCGGCCTGGCCAATGATGATGGATTCTGGGAGTTGAAATTCCAACCAGTCAGAAGACCAAAGGTTGAGAATGGCTGCTTTAGACTAGAGCCTCTTTCACACAGTACAATTACGATCCCCCTATAACTTCTATGGGTTTATCCTATAGAATCCCGGGGTTTGGTCAAAAGCATTGGGGGAGCTCTCAGACTAAAAATTTCAAATACTACATGAAACTTAAAATCCCAGGATTCCACAAGATGCAACCATGGCAGTTAAAGTGGAACAACAGAGTCATAATTGTGTAGTGTGAAAGGGTTCCCAGAATTCCCAGCATCAGAACCATTTCAGTGGTGTCCCCATATTTATGGAACTCATTCTCTGCCACAATGTCTATTTGGCCTCCTGCCTTTTTACTTCCAGGCCAGCCTTAAACTACTTATTTAATTTCAAGCTGTGTTAAATAAAGACAAGCAGTTGATTTTCAGATGGTTACCGCATTTTATGGAAATCTGTTTCCCATGACTGTTGCTGAGATTGTTGGTCGGAAGTGTTTTTATAACGCTCTTTTGGTTTTCACATTTTAGATGCTGAAGGCATTTTACAATGCTTTTACAGTGATTGTGAGCCACCTTGGAAAAACATTTAAGTTCTGAAGCTCTTGAAATAAAATAAACAAAATATCACTGAAATATTCCAAGCATCAGGATAATAGCTGCAACCTGAATCTTAGAAACTTCTGTGTATGTTTTGAACTGTTGAACTGGGGCTGTTAGGTGGAAGCAAATCCTGTCTTCCATTTTAAGAACCTCAGAGGGGTTTACTTCCATACTGAGTTTATATTAGTGCTTAGTTCCTATTGATTTCAAAGAGAGAGATGAAACATACCCTTAGCGTATTGACTTATTGAAATCAATGAGACTTAAGGAAATGGTTAATCCTGACTGAATTATCTCCATTGGCTGAAAGTCCCCCGTGAACTTGAAGAGGTAACTTTCATATGTCACTAGTTGCTCAAATGCAGAGCGTGGAAATATTAATTTTTGGACTACACGACCAAAAAACCCTCACTCAAAATGGCCACTGGCTGCATTGTTGGGGATTATGGGCCTTGTGGTCAAAAAGTAACTTTCCCACGCTTTTCAAAAGAGCAGTAATGTATCCAATGTGAAGTTGAACATTCTACTTTGTTTTAAAAAGGGAGGGAAGTCATACTCAAGGAAATATCATGATCATTTTAATTATTAGTAATTAAGTCTTAATAGATGCAATTCCAATACACCATCTCTGACTCTTTATCTGTCCTTGACACTGATGTGATCTACTCTCATGAAGTGTTTATGGGACTTCAGGCTGTAACCCCAATGTTCTAAGATTCTTCTCCTTCTGGATCATTCACTGTGCTTCTCCGTAAGCAGAGAGGAGGGGAGAAAGGCAGAAATAAAGAATCCACACTCTCACACTCACCTCCTTCTGGAGCTGCAAAGATATTTTAAGTCTTCTTAAATCATTCTGGTAATAATGGAGTGCAACAAAGCTCAAGATTTGTAGTCCCAGCTGTATTTTTGCAGGGCTCATTGGCAATGAGTAATTTTCCTATTTGGCTCACAATGTTCCAGCTTAAAAGAATCTGATGGCACTGAATACGCAGTTAATCATAATACAGTTCCACCTATTAAAACAATTTTTCCCTCTCTCTCTGGTTTGGATAGGTGGCAGCATTTCAAAATCCTTGTGAGGGATGATGAATAGACAAGAAGCCAATCAAGCACAAAATATTGCTTAATGTAGCTGGTTACACTCTAAGATGTTGCACATGCATTACTTTTTAAGCTAGCGTCTGAAGACTATCATCAGGCTGGTATCAATCACTGTAGGCGCACTCCGGAATGCTAAAACCAGGGCCAGATTTTTGGAAGATAACAGCCAGCAGGAAATGAGCTAATGGATGCAAAACTGTCCCCCAAAGAACAACTGTAGCAGCAGCAGCAACAACAGCACAGTCACATTACTAGTTCTGTTCCCAAACAACAAGTCCAAAATAGTGCAGCCGGGCTGTTGACTGGGACTGGTTACATGCAATATATAACTCCCTCACTGGAACAGCTTCACTGGGCACTGGTCCATTTCCCGGCAGAATTCCCATGGGAGATTCAGTTGTTGTGATTGCTGTTGTTTTCGTTATAATATTTATTTCAATCCCAGAATAGGACTCAAAGCAGCTTATGACAATTAACTTATGACAATTAAAAAATCCACAACATATAAAGGTTAGAGCAAGATTAAGCAATCAAAAAACAAAATTAGAACTAGGTTAAAACATGCATCATTAAAACACACACACACACACACCCCAGCATAAGAATTTAGCTACACTCTCTTCTTTCCTTTCACCAGCAGGCAAAGACCTTTTTCTTCAAACAAGCCTTTGGCTTAGAATTTATGTGGTAAAAAAGAGCTTTTAATGAGGTGGTGTTTTTATCTTTTTCACTATGTTGTAAAACAATTAATCGTTTTAACCTTGTGTTTCTCAACTGAACTGTAGCTGAATTGTTTCTTTAACTTCAGTATGAATCTTTTTTTAAAAAAATGTACCCTATTTTTTATTATTTTATTTTTTATTTATACTTGTAAGCCACCTTGGATCCTGTATAAGGAGAAAAGTGGGATACAAATTTAAATAAATAAATGAAGCAGGATACTATTTTGCATTGCTCACTCTTATAACTTTACAGGAGGGTTGGGTAAAGTGCAACCTTGGGCCTGCATGTACCTCCCCAAGGCTGTTTTTGTGGTACTGCACCCCCCCAGACTCTCTAGGCTGCTGTTTTTCTGCCCCCTAAAGGGTGAATGACCTCTTTTAGAAGTTTCCAGGAATGGCAATTCACTTTAAAAAGATCACTGACCTCTCTCTTATCCAGATTGTTTAAAATTTAAAAAATACCAGTTTTCAAAAACCAGAAATGGACTTTTGGATACTTTCACGCATCTTCTGTTTTTTTTTTTTTTTTTGCTTCTATTGTTGGTGGTTTGTGTGCCCTCTTTCACCCAAACTGCCACATCTCCCCTACTGCTGTTTTAGAGCAATATCATTGTATGGATGGTGATGGTCACTTTTAATAAAATATTTGAGGATATCCATAAGGAAAATGTATTTAATTTCCTTCAGAAATATTGACTAACCTGATTAAGGCTTGCAGAGACTGAGCTTGGAACAATACAGTCATCACTGTCAGTCACAGATTCAACAGCGTCAGCTGTGTGTCTCTCATCTTGCTCTGTTGCAAAAACATTCAGAATATGAACAAATACCGAAATATGCAGCTTTACAGCCAGTTGAGATTATTAAAGAAACTGAAAAAAGGTAAAAGGGCAGTAAAAGTATAAACCACCCAGTAAGAAGCAAAAGCAGTTTGAAGCAGCAATGTACGATTTCTTTTTCTTGCAGACAAAATGTGACACTGGCTAATCAATGATCATTAAATGGTCTGCAGAATTATCCAATTCTTCTTTCAGGCCTCGTTTCACTTTGATTTGGCATTTGGAGAGATGCGAGGTTACCAACTTGCTCACAGAAAGAGATTATTTTGAATAACAACAGGGATTCAGTACAGATTTCTAAACTACACTGAACTTGAATATGAACTTTGCTGAGACTTAGAATGTGTTGCTATTCTGCCCTGGGAGTAGTTTGGTTCCTCTAAAATAATCTTCACTGCTTCCCATCACTTTCCAAAGGTGAGATTAAGCATGGGATCCCACATGGCTGTCTTCCTCAAATGTGTGCACGGAAGGACCCTGGCAAGAAGTTACTTCTTTTGCCCATCACAAATTGTTTGCACACATACATGATTTGAATGGGATGGCCTCCACCATGTTTTTAGGTCTTGCTTTGCAATCAGGATTTATGGCTTCATCATCCATTGTATTAACAAAATGGTGATCCTCTAAGGCCCCCATTTGGGGGAAATTATAACCTTGTAAATAGGTTTTTGGATGGTTATACAAATGACTGTTCGCTATCCCATGCCTCTCAGGGACAACAAAAGAATTTATTACACCAAACCAGCACTTCAAATAGTAGAAATGATTGCCTATGATGTATTTCTCAGCAATTACACTGACAGTGTATTCCTTCAGGACTAGTCATTCTGCAAATGTTTTTGAAAGCAAGAGAGAATGATGACTGTCACGACCCTCTGAATTGCTTTTGGGTTCATTATTACTAATGGAGTGATTTCTGAATACAAGGGCATGGGACTGGTTTGCACAGACAAATTTATCTTGTGATTTCTTGGTCTGATGGAAGCGGCATTGGTGTTGCTTGTTTTCCATTCACATATGTGAGTGGTCCACTGATGACGCAAAGGTATCAGGCGATGACTGTGCATACATGAGCCAGCCCATGCTCTCCTTCTACAATCACTGGTTCATTTGTTTTATCACACTGCAGCAGAGACACTGTAATAACCAAATGTGAATGCAGCCCCTTAGCACCTCTAATTCTGGCTAAAATATGTCCCCTGCTACATAACATTGTCTAACGACCCAAGACAATTTATTCTTTGAACTATTACACTGGAATTCACAAGCCACTGTTCTGAAACTGCTTGTTAGGTATACATCATTATGAAGTGATGTACAAAGAGGAGTGACATCCTTTAAAATGAGGCACATCAGACAGGGGTATCATTATGAAAAGAAAAACTCTCGTGACTCCCATAAACGAATGATATTCAAAAGAACAGGCTGGGCTGAATTGCTAAGTCTTCAAGGCTGCCTTGTATAGGCCAACAGTATGGGGGAATCTGTTAATCAGCAAGAAAGCAGATCGAGAACTGTAATCCTACCAGCGAGAAGGCCCTGTCTCCCAAGCTTGCTTTTCCAAATAGTTTTATCCAGGTAGCACATGAATGTATGATCAGGACAATGTGGCTATCATTAAGGAAACCCAGTTAGGGTTTAAAAAAAGTTAACATCAACACTTCATATCTGGACCAAAAATGCAATTGTGGCAAAAAGTCAGACTTTTTTAGCCACGTTTAGTATCTGGTCAGACAAATTTTTCACCAATTGAAATTTCCACACTGCTTTCACAAGACAGTCTGACATTAAAGACATCAGAAGTTCTCTTTGGTCACTTCCTGGAGAGTAAGCTTTCACAAAATGTAGAGCAGCTGTGTGACAAGGCATTTTTATATTCTTTGCATTGAGGCTCTTGTAAAATCTTTCACTGAGAGATGTGATAAGGCATGCTCTAGCCCCTTGTTACTTGAGCCTCCCCTCCCTCCCTCCTTCTCTCCCCCCCCCTTCTTTCTTTCTTTCTTTCTTTCTTTCTCTTTCTTTGACATTATGGGTGGCTGCTACCTGCAAACAAAAGGAGTACCTGCTTTAAAATATTCTTCAAAAAAGCACTCTTCTGAAAGAGGAATCTCTCTTCTGAAGGGAGAACATAAAGACATTTTAAAACAGAAGCCAGCTCACTTTAATATTTTATGGAACAAGGTTGGAGATGGGATTCTCTCCTCTCCTACTCAGTCAATTATTACCAAGCTGCAAGTTACTCTTTTAGATTAATATGCCAACAACCCCAACTTGGCTCTGGCTGGGAAGGAGATCAAAACAGTGGTCCCTCTGCTGAAACTACTTCTGCTGTCAACACCATATGTTTAACAAGGGGTGAGGCTGAGGCGTATTGTGTAGGCAGAGAAATACCTTCTGGTTCTAATTCCTCAGTAATTTCAGTTTCATCCCCTGAAGAAGTTGAGCTCTGGTCAGCTAACTGGCCTTCGGAGAGCTGAGAAGGATCCTCACATTCCTGCTGAGTCTCACTTGCAGGTTGACTTGCTTCAACTTCTGGTTTGTCCTTGAGAAACATGAGGATTATAGAAACAAAGCTTTCTACATCTCTAGCCATCCTTTTTTGGGTGGGCGAGGGTTACAAATTAGCATTTAGTTTTACACGCACAACAGGGCTATGTTCACTTTGTTTTAAAGGTAACTTTTAAAACAACTTTTACTTTTAAAGAGCGGATCAGTTTGACAACTTAATTTTACATCTTTACAAAAGGAGTTTCAAACCAACGGCAGTCAAAGAGTTTTACCTGTTTACTGCATTGTCGGTATGCTCACATATACGCTCAGGTGTTTTCTGCTGTAAATGCACTTCCCAACTGGGATAGGAGCCCATACTGGAAGCACAATAGAAGCTGACTCCATGAACCCTAATCTATCTTGGCAATACACTCTCGGTTCTTTAATATGTAACATGACATGTCTCGTAAACCTGTATAAAAATATTCACTAAAGCATTCAATTTGCAATGCCTAGCTTTTCCTTCTCCTGTCGAATTTTTGCCCTGCATTTCTGAGCTGCCTGTGAAATGGAGAATCCACTGAGGGGAAGAAGAAAGTTACTCCCTCTCCTGTAACTAAGAACAAACTGTCAAATCACTTAACTTCCTTTGTGCATGGTCAGGTTTGCCAGCAAAGAGGAATGGAGTCAGTTGTACAGATCTAACTTTCTAGCTCTATCATGGTAGATCTACTTGTTCAGATCCTTTTGTCATCCTGGATTCAAGATGATATAGTGTGTCACACAGGCTGTTATCCTGAGAATATTTAAGGAGGATGCTAGATTACTTCAATCAAAAACTGTAGGAAAGTTATGAGCATTTTGAAGAAAAACTAACTTGTATTCACCAAACTGAGAAGCATAAGAATAAAGTTTCTAACAATGCTTTCAGTTACCCACAAGCAATAGCTCTGAGGCCAAATTAAAATTAAAATTTGAAACCCCAAATTAGTGAACAGATTGCACAATTAATTAATGTTTTCAGTTCTAGATAAACAGAGAAATACAAAAGGAATTTGGTTTGCAGGTTGATGAAATTTATATTACTGCATACCTGTAGAATGTCTACTGTAATGGTCTTTCCGTCTTTAGTTTTGTCCTCTGTCTCTTTATCTTCTTTTTCAGGAACTGGGCTCTAAATTATTAGAATTAAAATACAGAAAAGAGTTTCTTACACTTTGTAACATAAAAATAATTCAATATGGTATACAGTGACCTTGCTTTCTAAATGCAGCCCTCTTCAACAAATCATGTAAACATTTGGATAAACACACAATCATACCTACACCCACCTCCACCCCTAACATGCTCCCTTTCTTGGACTGAGTATTAAGTATACCATGATACCAACACACCCAAAGACAACCTAAGTATTATCTAAGGTAAGGCGTGGTAATCAGAGGAAGAGCCTTCTCATGGTGGCCCCCCATTTGTGAAATTCTCTTCCCCAGGAGGCCTATTTGGTTCTACCTTCAAAACAAGGCAAAGACGTTTTCACTCTCTTGGCTTTTTAATTTATTTTAATCTTATTTCTTTAACACGCCATGACTAAACTATACAGTCATCTCCCCACATTTGTGGGTTTGACTTTCACGGATTTGATTATTTGTGAGTCTCTCCAAAACCCCTGTCCCTCCCATCTCAGGGGCTTCTTTTCTGGGGGAACCTTCCCCTCCTGGAGGCTCCGATCAGGGCACGCAGCTCTTTAAAAACCCACTTCTGGTCCTCCTTCTCCTCCACCAGTCACTGCCTGGTCAGCTAAGGGCAGACCGCAGCCTGACTTTTCAGCACCACAAACCCCTTCCTGATGCACCCAAGGAAGGAGATGGGCGAGAGAGAGGAAGTATAGGGCCATCAGGTCAACCTTCCCCTTTCCCTGATCTGATTTGGACCCCGGGAGCCTGCTCTCCCCACCATGCCTCAGCCCCCTTCCCACAGACACACACACATTTTGATATTTGCAATTTTTCCACTTTTGCGAGGGCCCCATGCCCCTAACCCTAGCAAATATGGAGGGCCAACTGTATTTCATTTTTTGTGTATGATCTTGCTTCCGGAAGTTCTTTTTTTTCAAATAAATAATAAACATTCTTTGATTTAGCTTTTTCCTCTATGCTAGAATTTATGTGGTAAAAAAGAGCTTTTAATGAGGTGGTGTTTTTATCTTTTTCACTATGTTGTAAAACAATTAATCGTTTTAACCTTGTGTTTCTCAACTGAACTGTAGCTGAATTGTTTCTTTAACTTCAGTATGAATCTTTTTTTTTTAAAAAAATGTACCCTATTTTTTATTTATACTTGTAAGCCACCTTGGATCCTGTGTAAGGGGAAAAGTGGGATATAAATTTAAATAAATAAATGAAGCAGGATACTATTTCGCATTGCTCACTCTTATAACTTTACAGGAGGGTTGGGGAAAGCGCCATGATTAGAAGAGAAACTAAGGAGATAACATAGTCCATTTGAGACCAGGGTCCTTTACTCCTGGGCTGTGGGATGTAGCTTTCTGTTGAATGTTATTAAGATTCTTAGCAAAAGGATTTGGGAGTGATCTCTGGGACGGTTTTCTCTGCTGCTCTGCTCTGCTCTTATTATCAGCCCCTATTTTCCACAGCAAAACCTTGATGGTGAGCTATCACAAGGTGACTAGGTAGAGAAAGGTAGAACCCCAGCTCAACTGTTAATTTACATTGCTGAAAGAAACAGGCTTAACACATATACACATTCAGGAAAAAAAATCCATATTTACCGGATTTGGCAATGTGGACAGATCAACAAAAGAAACCTTCTTGTCCACTGCAGCTGCGCGCTGTCTAGGTTTAGGCTGTGGCCTCTAAGGAACAACAGAGATGAGTCAAAATAAGCAATATTCACCAAAGTTTCTAATAATTAGGTTTGCAAATGGACAATCAGTTTATAGGCAAGAAAAACAATTGACTCCCCCCTCCCTCTAAAATTGGTCACTTATCCAAAAGAGTAAAACAGTTTGGAACATACTTTCTTCTCCAGCCTATTGAGTTTGGGGGCTTCATTTCCCAGGTATCCTAATGGATGCTCCAGTGAGCATACTGAAAAGCATTTGCTACCACACTGGTATGCCTGAAAAATGAAGCTCCTAATGGTTGCTACTTAATGCATGAAGCAAAATAACTATTAATACCTGATAGTCTAAAGGGACACCCAGGAGTTTAACATGATGCCTTGACTGCTGCATTTGCATTGCAACAATTTCCTCCCCAAATTCACCAATGGCCTTTCATTGCTGTAACTGCTCCTCAACAGAAGGAAAGGGTATGGTGAGGAGTTCACATTGGAGATGTGAAGTCTCCAGGATTTTCCAAACTCAATCCAAATCACAACTGAGCCTGAATTATCCAGAAGAATTACAGGGATTGGAGGAGTTTGTCCATCCCCAGTCAATACAGGTCTAAGTATCATCAGAAAATTGCATGGCCTGATCGGTGCCTCCAGGAGGGAAGGTTTCTCCAGAAAAATTTAATAGCAAGGATAGACAAACTGTATCTTATGAACCACAGGATTCCCCCAAGATCATTTTTGAAAGGCCCGGTGTCGCCACCTCCATTTTTTGGTCTTTTTAGGTGGTTTTTGGTCCTTTGGTCCATTTTTTGTGCTTCCAGAGCTTCCTGGGGAGCACAACTGGCCATTTGGGACTATTTTCACCCCTGGGCCCCCTTTTTCAGTACGGGGGGACACCACACATTGAAAATGGTCAAATGTGGGTACAGATCTCTATGGTCTTGGTGGGGAAGCCAGTGGCCTTGTGCCCTCTGGATGTTACTTGTTCATGATTTAAGCATTATTTCTTTCTGCATGTTTGATATTTATCCTTTGCTGCTTTTCTTTAAGAGCCAAGGGCCTTTAATAGTGGAAAACATGGGAAAAAAGATATCTGTTTAGTTTTGTTTGGATGCATACATCGTCCACGACACAGGAAAGATTTGGATACGTCTTCTGTCCAGCTATCTGACAGAACTTATCTCCCTGTATAAACATGCCTGGACCCTGAGACTCTCATGCCAGTCCCTTCTTTCAGTCCCACCGCCTTCACAGTGCAGTTGGAAGATGCATGAGACAGGCTCTTTTCAGTGTCTGCCCCAGTCTCTGATGCTTTCTCTCTATGGAGGCTAGAATGACTTCCTCCTTGCTGTCCTTCCATCAACAGACAAAGACTTTGCATGATTTTCAGGGAAGAGCTTTTACGAGGGTATTGTATTGTACTGCTTTTTTACCTGCTTTTTATCTTTTTAAAGAGTATACTAATATTGTTAATAGTTTAATTCTATTCTAATGTTGAGTTTTGTTATGTTTTTAACTATACTGTAATCATGTTTATTTGCAAGCCACCTTGAGTTCCAATCTTGGAGAAAAGGCAGGGTATAAATAATGTTAAAGATAATGATAACAACGTACCACTACTGATGAAGAGAATGGAGGTGCCAGGAGAGGGCCTTCCCCTTGCCCCTTCACTGGTTTTTCATTCTGGATGTATTGTGATAGGTCTGCTGCTACAATCGAACCAGGTGGTTGTAGATAGGCAAATTTCCATTTCAGCTCAATGCTGATTGTACCAGCAGAGCGGCCTTTGTAATCTGTTAGTTCAAAGGTACCTGAAAACCCAAGTGCGAAAGCAAATCCATGACTTCACCTTCCTAAGATTCAGTGTGTTGATGAAACAAGGCTCACAATAACTTTCTCAATCAGCTGAACCCTTTCTCATCTAATGTTTGCATAGTATATGAAATAGGACCTGAAAATATTTGTCTGTTTCTCACTGTTTCTCCTCTGTCTTTCTGCTCTCCAAAGATGGACTTTCAGAAAGACAAACTAGTCCCATAACACACCCATTAATCAAGACAACCATGAATGATAAATCAACGTATCAGAGCAAAGATATGAATTCTATAGCTTGAGATCACCTGTGGAAATTATGAGAAGGGTTTTCAAAGAAGGTCAAAGATATAAGGAGAAAGTAAACTGGAAGGTGGTAGTACTTCTGTACCAGACAGCATCATCATGTCGAGATTCCTGAGGGTGGCTTTGTAATTTCAGTGGATCTCTCTGATGGTTTCACTTGGATCAAGGGATTATCCTTGTGCATTTCCATCTTATGAAGCCCCTAAACACTGTTTGGAACTGAGTATGGTCACATTATACTATGGACAAAATAAACATACTCCAGCTGAAAGCTACCAATAGTAATTTTATAGCAAGATCCTATAGGTTTACATTTGCCACCATAGCAATGTAGTTTTATCTGAAGTGTAACCATTTTGACCATTATCTATGTACATTTAAGCAAGCCTCACTGTTTCTTCACTGCACAGCTGAATCTCAAAGTGATACCTTATTATCTTAAAAAAAACGGGGGGGGGGGCGGTCAGACTCTTACCTGAAATGTATCTGTCATGCGCTAATGAAATTAAAGGCACATTTGCTTTTCCTATATAAACTCCATCTTCTGTTTCATCATCATCAAAAACATACAGACTCAAGGATTCAGCTTTTAGATAGCGGTCAAGGTCCACATTCATTGGCACAGGAAAGCACATGTGATCAGCAAACTGTGGGTAGTTGCTGCTAGGAATGATGGCGGTATCATGGTCAGCGAAATCGAAGAACTTGTAGACAACATACGGATTTGGCTGGATGCCACTTGTTCGGCACTTCAGATCGCTGCAACATTTTATTGTAATGTGGAGCTCATTTAAGTTTCCATCTGTTGATGGGCTGACCTGGGCAGGACTGAGCACAGGCTGTTTTAACAGGAGAGGGAAATGCTAATTAACACCTGCTTGGTAGGTTCATTTTTTTAAACACATAGATCACAAACCCTCTAACATTTCACAGACAAAACACAGAGACATGTGTGGCCAAGCAGAATCAGAGTGTGGTCAAGATGGAAGTTATTAATGAGGAACAACACACAAGCTACGAGAGACCACGGCAGTTTGCTTTTGCCTGAGCCTACTGGGAAGGGCAAGATTCTGCCCCTTCTTCTCCTCCCTCCTGAGTTAACTGTGTGCAAACCACTTTTGCACTTTGAATTCAGTTTGCACCAACTGAAGTACAAAAAGGAAAAGTGGAAGAGCAGAAAGACACTGGGAGATTTTAAAAACAGCTGAAAAAGAGGGACAGAGGATCAATTGGGACTGTCCCTGACAAACTGGGATAGTTGGGAAGGCATGATACTAGCAAGCTTACATATACCTAAATATAAAACTGATGTAAGAACTCCAGAGTAGAGACAAGGGCCACTCTGGCATAGAAGCGGAGGTGTAGCAATGCGGAGGAGGGTGCATGAGGGCATTCCCTCTGCAAATAAGAATTCTGCCCCCGTCACAATTTCTAGCAGTGCTGTTGAGACTTAGAAATACAGTTTAGACATCGAAAGAAAAGACCATTTTCAACTTTAACACATATGCTGATACCATAGAGGTGTTCCATGTTTCATCAGTGAAAAAGGAAATTTAGCTATCTTGGTTTTTGAAAGTAAAATATTTGAAGGAATTTCAAGTGGATAGTTTCCCTACAAGTTTGTAGAGAAATTCCAGCACTCTAAATGTAATTAACAGATCAAATCATTATAGCAGGATGACTTGTACATTCTGTATTTGTTTCCTAACCACTGTTATTTAGTTTACACAACTTTTGCATATGGAAAATATTGTATTTTAAACAGAGTTGCTTTCCAGCAATCTTTACAATTTCTAATTAAAATGCATTAGTGCGGGTGGTAGTGGTGGTATTTTTGCCATTCCCTACAAAATCTTTTCTAGTGACTGATACCCAAACCCTAAACCTTTAAATGGCTTGTAGCTGTTTGTTGCAGAAATTTGATGGTACATGAAATTGAAAGCAAGCATTCAAAAGCATTTAAAATATGCAGTTACTTACTTTAAACAGGGTTTCCCTATCTGCTACCTACTGGCTTTTGACAGTAAGTCACTAAGAAACATTTTAAGGAAACAAAATGTGTCTTCACATGTCTCTCCCTCCCAGCTTGCCAATAAATAGCACAATTTTAAAAGGTGTTTTAGTGGAGACACAAAATGGCCTCAGGAGCCTCATGTAGCAGCATGAATCCCCTGATTTTATGCATGTGACACATTGTTTGCTTTCTTGCACTTTTGTTTTCCATCGTGCAGAGCAATGCGTGACAATCTTCTGGTCCCATCTCTTAACATTCAAGTTTCCCAACAAGCTGATTAATTTAATCTGTGGGAAGAGAAGAAGAACACAACCTTTTCCTGGCTAAACGGATGGAGATGAAGTCATGGAAGTCACAGCCAGGGGAAATCTAGCCACATGGAAAATTCTCCATCTTAAACTGAGAAAGGCTACAAACAGAATTTGTCGTTGCTTCCTGCTAGTTCAGATGTTGCTACTTTTCTCTTTGTTCCTGTTACGTCTCCAAGGAAAATCAATGACTCACCATAAACCATAGTAAACTTAGATTTCTCTTTGAGGCTCCTATGTCACAGGCTCCCATCACTGAAGATTCTAACACAGCCACATCTATGTTATGAAATCCTGCTATGAGACACCCAAATTTTTGGTCATAGTGATGGAACTGTATGAGTACCAAGACTGGCATAACTGTTCACTAGGAAAACACAAATGCTAGAATTTCTGCCAGAGTGCATCAAGAATGGGACACGCGTGAACAGATTGACAAGCACAAGTCTAAACAAAGGCAAAACCAGACATTTCATAAAAATGCATGCTTATGCATCAAAGTCCATTCTTTGGAAGTGGCTACAGGAAGTGAAACAGAATCAAGCTAATGTCTATGAACTTTATTAAATGCAACTGGAATTCTTAGGCTTGCCTGATCCTTTAAGTTTGTTGTTATGTATCCCAGGGCTTTAGCTCGTTCTTTATACAGTCTAATTGCTTGATCCATGGGAACTCTTAACCTGATCCAGTATTCCACTGTGCCATAGTTTTGGATCTCTCTTCCGACTCCTAAAAGACAAACATATGACGTATTGTACAAAATTAAAGAGTCAAACCTTGATCCAGTTTTGGCAGCAAATGAGATCCCACTCTCAATTCACTCAGTGCGCTGAACAATCCAAAGATCCTCGGAATAATTTACACTGTATTTGGTAATAAGAAACTCCATTAAAACACAGAAAATCTGACCCTCTACAGTAAAATCTGGCAGCTACACTCAACTTTGAAACTCAGATGAACTGTTAAGTAACCTTTGCAGAAGGAGATCTGACAGCACACTATTTTATGAACAAGATGTTTAATAAAAATGGAAGAAGTTGAGGGGGCGGGGGACGCAGTAGAGCTTTGAACAGACTGTCTAAAAAGATCATGATTTTGGCACAGAAAGAAGAGGAACAGATCCTCTGGAATTGGATTATACTATTAATGGGAAAGTTCAATGTGCTTTATGATCTTTATTTCATCTTGGGCCTGGTGGCATTACGCTCTGTGCCTCAACATGCAAAGACAACAGTTGGGTCATCCTTTAACCCCCTTACTATAGTACTCGAAGTCAGCCATGCCTCCTGCTTAATCATGGTTTAGGGACAAGTAAAGCACAGCCAAGCCACCTCTGAATACTCCTTGCCTAAGAAAACCCTGTGAAATTCATGAGGCTACCATAAATCCATAGGTGACCTGAAGGCACATACACACACGCAGAATTTTATGGACCTTTCTGCACTGCACTGTTATAGTGCTATTATTCCACTTTCAACATCCTATGGAATCCTGGGGTTTGCAGTTGAGAGAGGGGCCTTTAGAATTCTCAGCCAGGGAGCTCTTTGGCCTCAGTAAACTACAAACCCCAGAATTCCACAGGATGTTGTCAGTGGAATAATAGCACTGTAACAGTGTAGTGTGGAAAGGCTCTATGTCCACCTGGGCTCTCAGGATAGTTATGGGAATGCCTTCAGTGATGCATGCAGAGACTGACGGGTAAGCAAGCGAGAAGCCTTCTCAACTGTAGCAACCAAAGCTACATGGTTCCTTAAGTGGGAGATACAGTTTGTCCCTTGCTTGATGGTGCTGAGGCCAGTGAAGTCTGTTTTGTTCTGGCATGCTCCTAACCACGACTTTGCCCTCTCCTCCCCTTTCATTTCAAATGAATAAACCAACTCAATAATTACCTTTAAACTGCTCCTACTGAAAGTGCAAGGTCAAGTTCAGGGGCCACAAAATTGACATGCAGGGACTGCATGAATCCCCTGGGCTGCACTGCATTACATTATAAGGCAAGTCATTCCAATTCATGGGCTAATTTAAAATATTCCCCATTGCTTTCTAATACATCCTTTCCCTGTCTCAACATGAAAAAATACTGACTCACCACCCTTCACTGCAAAAAACCTAAAAAAAGGTCAATCATTTTTTTCTTCTACCACAGGCAACTTCATGCATTATTTTTAAAGTCCTCATAATTATAAATAGTGGACAAACACACAGGTTGGCATTGCAACATACATGACCAAGACTCACCCACTAAAATGGCTGAACTGTAGATCCTGCCTTTCTGTTCCAGTATTTCATGGAATCTCAGCTGACAGGCAGCGGTTGTCTCAAAGTCCATGCCATACGCATGATGGATCTCCAGCGTGGCGGTGTTTTTCTGCAGATACTGCAAAAAGAAGTCATCCATCCGTACGAGATACTGAGATGTAAAGTTATAGGTTGGGCTAAGGCCTCGGATGACTGGGGTTGTCTGGAGTTCAAAATCATAGAAGGCATAGGTACAGAAAGTTGCAGGCTCCTGGTCTCCAAAAGATTTGGTAGCTTCTGCAGAAAATATCACTCTGCTAATGTGAATTTCAAACAAGTTCTCTCCTCGCTCTAAGTGGGCAGTTTCATTGAACTCATCAACGGGATCATCAGGCAGGATTTCTGGTCTGAACTTATATTGTTTGGTACCATAAGCAATATCCTTCAGCTGGGCTGAAAAGTCAAAAGCAGGATGTTTTACTGCTTTTCACTGTTTTAGTTTTTATTTCTCCTTGCAAACTCCCACAGATATAATGATTCTAGATGTAATGTGCATGGTTAACACAGAATATAAACAGAATGAATGATACTGTTCAAAATAGCAAAGATGGCTCCTATTCCACAAATCCAAAGCACTTTTTTTAAAAAATCAGACATTCAGTTGACTATAAGGCAATAGAAAAAGTACCAGACTTTGTCCTAGAATACCTGCTCTTCTAAATCCCATCTTAAGACATTGCTCACTGGTTGGAAAGAGTAAACCATTCTTTCTCAGCTTTAGTGTGACTACAATCAGTTGCCATTGCTACAATTAAGAGGAGAAAGAAGGTCTTGTAGCTAAAGCAATTCAGAACTAGAATAAACACTATTTGTACAATTGTTAGGGAAGGGAAATAAAAGCTTTAATCTCCATATCACTTTCAAATAGTCAACTTACACTTTACTCAGCCTCTGTAACAGGAGTGCCTGATTTCTGGGGTAGAAGGGTTAACTGGGGCTGTCCATTCTGTTGTTGCTCTGTTTCGCCGGTGGTCTGCCCCATCCTTTTGTCTACAATCTCTCTTTAAAACAATATATGTGGCAGAGAGCACACATCTTGTTTTCAAGCCAAACTGCTCTTCTTGGAAGAAAACTGGGCAATGTCATGGGGGCCACCGGGAAAGCCAAAAGGAAGCATGTATGCAGCCTCTGCATTGCCCACTTCCATTTTGCAAGATTAGGAATCCAGGAAAAGAAAGTCCTTAAAGCAGTTCTACCTAGCACAAGATTGTCTGCTCTTAACCACTGAGGGGCTCCAGGTTTTCAGGCAGGGGCCTCTGAAATCACTTGCTACCTGGCCTTTTGTTTAAACTGGAGATGCCAGAGATCAGATCTAGGGTCTTCTGCATACAAAGCCGGTCTGCTCTGCCATGTAGCTATAATTACTCCACTAGGGCTGGGGAAATCATTCATTTCCCACAACTCCTCATCATCTTGTCTATTGGACATGCTGGGTATGGGATTCTGGAGATTGTATCTCAACACAAAACTTTCCCACTTTCTGTAATTCCTTAGCATCTTAAATGTAAACATGATTTGGAAGACTCACAGGCTCAGGATTACATCAGGAAGCAAATAATTTCATCCCCTTTTGCATCTTCCTGTTCTGTTGATCAGGTACAAGTCAAACACAAAACTTCTTTCAGCCACTGGAACTAGAGTTATTATCAACATACCTTCCAATTTTTGGATACGTGCGGCTCTGACATCAAGAAGACGGACATACTGTTCCAGTTTTAATTCATAATCTTGCTGCAAAGCTTCCATTTTCTGTGTCACAGATTCTACTTCTGCCTGAAAAATGTCAGGAAAGGTGATATGATTGCCCTCTTCAAATATCTGAGGGGCTATCACATGGAAGAGGGAACATGCTTTTCTTCTGCTCCAAATGGCAGGTTGTAAACTAATGGATTCAAATGACAAGAAAAGAGATTCTGATCGAATTTTTGGAAGACCATCCTGATGGTAAGAGCTGTTTGGCAGCAGAATGAACTACTTTGGAAACTGTGGACTCTCCTTCATTGAAGGTCTTTAACAGAGGTTTGTTGGCCATCCACCAGGCATGCTTTAGCTGTGGATTCTTGTACTGGCAGGGACAAAGACTAGATGGCCCTTTGGGTCCCTTCCAACCCTGCAGTTCTGTAATTCTGTAAGTAAAATAACTGAATATACATATTTGTGTATAAACCATCTGTAAGCTGCTTTTGTAACAGAACGAGGAGACTGAGGCACTATTCAGACAATATTTTCTCCCATGATTTTCCTGGTGAGTGTATTTGGGGAGATGGATGACCTTATAAACCCCCCATTACTTACTGCAGGGAGATGTGAAGTGAGAAACCATACACTCCAAATTTTACTGCATTCACAAAATTTTTAAATAATCAGGTTTCATCATCAATAGTTACGGAGATTTTGAACACAGAATTCCTTGGTTTGGTTGATAAGTCTTCACCATGGTCCACCAGCTGGAATAAGGATAGTCATAAAGGGGAATCTAAGAGGACAAAACCCCTCACTGACCACATCTTGGCTAAATTTTATCTGAACAGGGCCTTGGTTGTACAGCCTTATTTTCATTCCATTACTCTTTCCTTTTTCAGTTTGTTTTGTAAACTTTTTGGCCGGCTTCAGTCAATCAAATGTTTAAGAGTGACTTCATGGCCTTGAGTTGTATTTATTCAACATATCAAACTTCTGTACAAATCAGATGGCCCGCTTAGCACAGTTTTCAGGTCTGTCTCCTGACTGGCTTGAAAAATATTTCTCAATGATGAGTATTAAGAGCAGAACGGGATTTTAAAACAAATAACTTACTGGAAACTTCAAGTCTGATTGACTCCAGCTAATTAAGATTAGATTAGTTACCACATGAAATCTTAGATTCATTCATCTTAATAATCAGATTCTACCCCCAACCCCAAGACAAAATGACAGAGACACCAGCAGTCAACTGCACGGTAAAAGAGTTAACTACCTGATAATCTTTGTTAATTTTATGCTGTACAATTAACATATTGCGTGTCTTTTCAAGTTCTTGAACAGTTTCTGCATGGGTTGCTTGGAGCTCACGCATGGAACGCTCCAAATCCTTCTGGATGTCGTCTTCGACTTTCTCCAAAAATGTCAGGTCTCTGCTTGCCTGCTGCCTACGAACCTAAGCCGTAAAAGTTGACAGCATCCTAATTAGATTTTTTTTTTAAGTTTCATTTTTAATTGAAACAAATGGACTTCTCTCTTTCTAGCATTAAAATAAATCTACGCTTGGACACCAGTCCCACAAATTTCTTAACGCTTCATGGCAGACAACGAAAACAACTCTGAACTACTTAATAATCTGATTTTGTTGGTTGATGCTGTGCATTTTTATTCAGAAATCTGTCCAAATGACTTTAATGGGACTTGGTCACCTCAACAAGAGCTGGCATATTGCTACCGATTAAGAGCTGGAAGCAGCAATCATATGCATGTGTACTCAGAAGTAAACTGCACTTTAACAGAACTTACTACCAGGTAGTTTATCATACACTATGGTAAACAGTGTATTGCAACTGGAACTAAAATGGGGGAGGTCAGTGGCTTTAAATGTTGCCTCTGCCACAAATTTATTGGTTAATGTACATTGTAATTTTATGCCTATTTATTCAGAATTAAATCCCACTGTGTTTAGTGGGACTTACTCCTTACTTTAAAATTGTGTCTTTAGTCAATCTTCTAAAGCCTGAGTCTCTTGGCTTTCCATCTGCAACACTGGTATGATAATAACTTACCTTAGAGGGTTGTTGTACTGATTACTGAACACTGTATGCAGACAGCTTTGGATACTGTCAGCACTATATAAATACTAAATATTATTTACTCACGTATTATTATTTCACCAAAATCGTGCAGAGAGAAATCTGTGCTTCCTGTTGTTAATGGAAGCCATGAGAAACAGTACTATACAAAAGTGTGATTTATCAAATAAAGCTAGAAATATTATCAGTAGCGGGGAAACCTACTATAGAATATAAGGCAAGAAACTCAACCTTTTCAATTTATTCTTTTCTCTTTCACATCACTGCAATTCTCTTGTAAACAGGGGAATTACAAACTAGGTGCAAGGGGGAAAATGCATATCTCCACATAGTGCTTTTATAAATAAGCAAGTAGTAGATGTTAGGGTACAGGGAGGAGAAAAAAAAAAGCTTATGTTTCCAGAGTGTAACACAAGTTTGGCATCTGCTTTCACATCCTACAGAATTATTTTTATATCCTTCAGAATCTGTAAACAAAAAGTTGTTTTGATCAGACCTGCAGTGGGACAACGTGATAACAGAAAAGGCAACTGTTATCACTCTAAGCCAAAGAGGGCAGGGAGAAAAACTTTAAAGCAAAGGCATGTAAGCTTAAGGTTAATTCACTTTTGATGTTCCAATGAAATATGCACGTAACCTGAAAAAGTTCCACCCTGCCATCTTTCCACTCTCCATCTACAGCTTTTGTTTTTCCCCCCTGAAACGGAAGAGCAATGTTAACCAGTACGTACAAGCAAGAAGCATTAACTGGTGAAAAGAGCACAAGAAAAGGCTCTCTTGAAAAGCTGGGCCTTATGAGAACAACACTGCATGAGGATCAGAGAGTTTGAAAAGGTGGCAGGCAACAGTTTCTCTTAAGTTACCTTTATAAGCATAAGAGCTTCGCTGAGTTCAGCCACGTCAACGTCGCTCTCCTGAAACAGAGACAATCAACAGGAAGGCGTTGTTCACTGGGAATGAATTATGGAGAGAGACACTGAGAATATACAGTGCATTCACACTAGAACATGACATTTAGCTGGATGTCATGAATAAATAAACTCTGTCATATTCCTGCATTTTTTAGCTTGGTTTTTAAGAAAGGAATATTTGCATATAATATAGAAAGCCACCCCTCTCGGCTGATCCCTACCTCAATCCTCCTCTTTCTTTTTGTTAAGAAGAAAAAGATGAAAAAGTTCACCTTGGAGAAAAACTTCATACGGTTCTTCAGTTCGTCCAGCTGTTGCTTCTGCTCCAGATACTGCAAACGAAGCTCTTGATTCTCCTGGGCCAGTTTTTCATTTTGGTCTCCAGAAAAAAAGACAAAAATACATATAAACAGAGAAGAACTAGACATGAAACCAAACAAAATCCAGTGTGCTGTTCAATGTATCCTTTCTACAAATTTACAACGAATACACTCATCAAAGGTGATGTCAAATCAAAATAGAGGCTTAAATTCAACACCATACTGGTGGAATTTCCTTTCTCTTCTCTTCTCCTGCAGATTGCTGGGCTTCAGCCCTCTGGAGCCAATTTTGGGGGTGCACAATGGGCTGTCTTCAGGAGAGAGATCAATTTTCTCCAGTGAGTAGACATCTTTATAGATACATGTCAATTTAGTCTGCATACATTAAAGACATTGCCTTTGGGCTAGCATAAAGTAAATGAATAAGGGTTTTTTTAGCTTTTAGGAGAAAATAAAACTGATGCCCATAGGATCTTTTAGGACTTTTTCTGCCCATCTTTACAATGTACAATTTCCATGCCTTTTCTTCCCTGTCTCCTACTTTTCCTGGAGTAATCGGACACAGAAAAGAAGCTTGGTGTGCTATACACAAATATTTTAATGTTTCAGAGCCATAATTCTCTACGTTACCTAGATCATATATGTAACATGTGTGTGTGTATACACTACATCATTTAAGGATGTATGCATCATTTTTAAATATTGGTTTGTACAATTTAATAACTTGGGCCATGATCCACAAGTTCATGAAATCTTTATAATGACTCTCCTTGTCCATATCACTGCAATATAGCCTTTTGAGCTTATTCCTTTTTTTCAGGAAAAACAAGGATTTGGTCTCCAGAACAAATACGGTAGGGTAGAGAAAAAGACCTGGTTAGGTATTTGGACCTTCAGTCTCAACTTTGTAGAAACAATCTGAAAGTAGAAATTTAGGTCTAAATCCCATTACCAGTGCCAGCTAGAGTAGACCCATTGAATTAATCCTACAAGCTGAGTTACTAAGCTCCCAATAATTTAATGAATTTACTCCTTTTGGAACTAACAACTTATTTTAGAACTTTTGAGTGGAACTGGCCTAATGGGCCTGTACAACTACTTGTGCTCTTGGTCTAACTTGATCAAGATTGTGCATTGTGTGCACACAGGAATCTTCTCCTGCTACTATACACAAACGGGAACTTAAGAAAACAAAGATTATGTTAATCGCCTGCTAAAACAAACAGCTGTCAAAACCCACTCCTGCTAGTATCATCATCTGCAATCAATATACATAGGGTACTGACCTACGCATTCATGCTAAAAAGAAAAAAAAATGAATAAAGACTCTTAAACCTGCAATTAATTTAAACATTAAACTGCATTTAAACTTTCTAACCAAAAGAATTACAAAACCTGAAACCAATCTGCTCATTGAGCAGGGCGAAGGCATGGGAGAAGGGAGTAAAGGGGAGCAAGCAAAGAGCCAAAACAGTTCTGCATTATCTAAATGGACATATGGAATTTTCAAATGGCAGTCTTTCTATGGCAAATTGATGGAGGAGAAAAGAGACAGGAAGAACTATCATTATTTGTTAATCAGCTCCTGTGGAGAAGGCAGCCCTCTCCATGATCCACTCCTTCATCAGCTTACTTCTTAGGATCTTGATCATGGTAGTCACAGAAACAGAACTGCACCAGAAAGAAAGGTGGTCCTTTACCATCAACGTATTGGGAAAAGCTTTCTCTTGTTTGTTTGTTGGGTACGTAGAACCATGAAAATATGGCAGCTTCCACCTAAAGTGGTATAGCCCAGAAACAGGTTTACTCACTTGACAACTGGAAAGAAGGTAACCCAAAATAGACAAGCTCTTGTGACTCTTGGTATACTTCTTGTTGGCTTTTGGTAAGACACTCTGCCTGTCCTCAGCCCCCAACTACCCCTTGCTGGTTTGAACTACAAGGGGGATGGGAATCTTATGGCCTTCAAGATGTTGTGGCACTGCAACTCCCAGCAGCCCTAGGCAGCACAGTTAATGGTGAGGTATGCTGGGTTCTGAGTACCACAATGTCCAGAGGGCAGCTTGATTTCTGCCCCTGCATAACAGGGATAGAAGAAACACAAGGGCAGAGGTATGTAGGTCAAAACAGGTACTGAAAGTAGGCTCTGACTAACTCCCAGGAAAACCGCTGACTGTCAGGTAGACAATACTGGCTTAGATACGACAAGTAACCTAATCTAGTACAAGAGAGCTTCCTATGTTGCTGGATATGCAATCTTCTCAAGCTGGAGAAAAAAAAATCCCAACCATTCATTTGGACATTGCACACAGAGCAGTTGACTACGCTTTCTGTCCTGCAATATACCTCGTTCCACTTTTATTCTGTCCAGGATGTTGTTTTTATCTGCCAAATCCGACTTTAAAGCTGCCTCCAGCTGAGCAATCTGCAGCTTTAGCTGCTGCTCCTTCAGCTTCCATTGCTGGTCATGGGTCATGCCGAAGGCTCTGAGGAATTGGGAGAAAGGAAGGAGGGCCAGCAACAGAAGACAAAGAAAGAAAAGACAACAACACATGGCACGTGAGGAACTCTCAAAAATCGACTTCAACCGAAAATAATAAGAAAAGGGACGTGGAGGGGAAGGAGGAAAGCCATTTTAGCGGCAGAGATCATTGTCATTGTGTCTTAGGAATTAAGTAAACACATGCTGGTCTGCTGCTGTTGAAACAGAGGCGCCTTTCGAAGGCTGCGGTTGTGGAACATGAAAGGCTTTGTGGGATGAGCAACAGAGCTGGCCTCAATTTAGAGCTGCAGAGCCAGAAGAGCTGGCAGCCTCTGAACGTTGGTGGGGGCTCAGAGAGGAATTCAGAGGTCTGTTCCAGAGGAATCCGCTACTCAAAACCTCAACAACAGACTACCGGCAGAACCATCTTTTCTGCAGAGAAACCTCTCCATGTATTTCCCACCTGATCCATTTTAAAGAACGAGGGAGGGAGGGTGCCTGGACGCAGTTGCCTGTCCGAAGAAACACTGGCCACAGAGTAGCGGCCCTTCTCCTATCGCAAAACAGCTCTTCTGAAACCTATTAGAACATCTTTGTACTCTTAAGCCAACTTTATAGCCTTAAACCAGAAAATCTGCATCGTTAACAGGGCCAGGGAACCAGGAGCAGAGCTCTTGAAGAAAATGCAAAGGAGGGGGGAAAATATGGCTCAGAAAGCACAAGTCTATATCAAATGATTCCCAAATTGAAAACCAGCATGAATATTTGTGACTACATTTCTTGCATTACAATGTTTGTTTGTATAAGCGTATGCATGTATTTGCGGGGTGGTCTATAAAACAACAGCAAATACAGCAGCTGAGGGAACCATTCAATGTTAAGAGAGTTTCCAGGTAGCTCAAAATAGCTTTGACAATGGCTCTGAAACAGCACGGGTTTTATTCCAGTTTGTGACTAAATCTGGAGGAGATACAAGAGACCTGAAAGACTAGCTAGTGGTGCTTCCTACATTTCCCTTCTCAAAACTTCTTTCTTGATATTCTGGCCATTTCTGCACTAGATTGTTATAGCGCTATTATTCCACTTGCAACATCCTATGGAATCCTGGGGTTTGCGGTTTCAGGAGGGGACAGTCAGCCCCTCCCTAAACTGTAAACCCCAGGATTCCATAGGATGTTCCAAGTGGAATAATAGCACTATAACAGTCTAGTGTGGGAATGGCCTCTGATTGAAATTACTGGAACTGATGCATTAGGAATAGTGCTTTGGGCATTTTACAACAGCAATTATCCTGAGCATCTGCAGGTTAGGGTAGCTGCTGGGCCTTTGGTTTCATTTATGTCATTCCCTACTTTTCACTCCCTGTCAGAGCTTGGAGAGCTATGTGGTCACACTGGCAAAAGGATTTGGGAAATCGCAGTCCCAAAACCTTTTCCAAGTTTTGTTCCCTATGCACATGGAACACTGATAAAACACTACTTTTAAAAAAGGAGTTGTAATTAAATGTTTTAGTACATCAAGATGGTCTGTGGGCTTTATTTCACCAATGCACATGTGCACTGGTATGCCTAGATAAAACACTGCGAACGGCAGCATCAATGGGATTGTATGTGTAATCTATAATGTGTAATCACAATCTTTTGTGTGAGTTCTTTTACTGGCATTCAGATATACATATGCAAGGATCAGTAACATACATCATAAACATCTTGAAGAATTTGAGTCTATAGTGATTCCAAGTCTTCTTGGGGGGCAGGAGAGTGTCTGATCAATGCACAACCCAGCAAAATGCACATCCTAGCAATATGGGGGCAAGTATTCAGAGAAATATTCGACATTAAACAATCTGTGTATGCTCCAGTCACACAGTTAATTTTTGAAATTCTCCTAGCTGTACAAGAATTCAACACAGTAAAAAAAAAAGGGTTTCAAAAATTAGTTCATTCCTACAAAGCCTTTGAATTGATTATATACAGTCTAGGTCCAGACTGTTTAAAAGACTGCATATCCCTGTATAAGCTTGCCCAAGTTTTAACATTCTCAGAGAAGGCTCGCTGTCAGTCCCACCACCATCACAGGTATGCTTGGTGAGGACATAGGTTTGTTTGCCCGCCTGGTTAGTTATCTCTAACCTGAATGAAAAATGGGGGAAAAAACCCATATGCCCTATTTTTGTGAAGCTTCCCTAACAAGTCATTTGAAAGCAATTTTTACTCACCACAGGTGATCAAGTCAGTGGCCAAGTACATATCTAGTCTAATGACATTCAGTAATCTGCCTGTTCTGCTGCAATCACTTATAGATCATCCTTAACTGAGCCTGTGATCTCATCCCTGAAGCACTGACCATGCTTTGCCTTTTGGCAGCATATCTGCAAAAATACATTAATACTCATGACCGGGAAAGCACCGGACATTCTGGCCATGACCTGGGTAGACAACATGTTCTTTCTCATTTCCAGTTTCTCCAATCTATTAAATGGGAATAACAGCAAACACTTGGATGTAGCTTTTGTAAGAACGGATTCCGAAATGCTGCCTACCTTGGAATCTAACTCAATAACAAGGACAGAGGGATAGTTTCTACTTCTTGTGGTACGGCGTTGTGGGGTAAGATCACATCTATGGTCTTATTTTAAATAGAGTTACACATTGTTTTCACTTGCTGGATAAGTTTGCTTAGTTCAGCTCTAACAGCCACTTGTACATTTCCAGACTCAGAATCTGTCCTTAGTTAAAATTCAGAGGAGTTTACAACTCCAGTTTCTCCAAATCCACATAATGCTAACTTTAAAGACATACAAGATCATTCCAAAACTTGGTCTGCAGTTATCATCTCCTTTACATTTAGGACCGCATTCCTCTGGAATGTCTTTGGAGTTCCTTTTTTTTTTTCCCTGCTACATTTTGAAAACCATCTGGGTGCGTATAAGCGGTTGCCTATGCAGCACACCATGTCCTTTGTGCAGATGGTACGCAGGACCAGATTAGAATTAGAGAGTCAAAGGAAGGCAAATGCCTGCAATTCATATATACTTGGGGAAACTGACTTCTTGGATTTCCCCACACAGTCATCTGCTTAGAACACCAAATTTTTTACTGTTCTTGGGATGCTAGTTGAGCCGGACACACTGTTGACTTCTCAACAAGCATCCACTATTTTGGATTTTTTTTTTGCTTTGAAAATACCAGGCCATAACATCACTCTTTCTTTCCAATGCTCTGGTTCATACTTTCAGCAGCAGGGAGTGACAAAATAATGTGCTGGAAGAGTTACACTCAGGCTTGGAACTAGTGAGTTGCAATTAGGGTGGCCAGAGTGAAAACTGGAGAATGCTCCTTTTGTTTTTTTGAGGATGAAAATGAATTTCAAAAGTATTACAGTGAGCAGAAACTGCACCTCATCCCTCAGGTACCAGAAAGTAATGGGAAATAATTACTTCTTGAATCCTATAAGAAGTAAAGGGAACTAATTTCTTCTGAAAAATAACATTTGACATTCTGCGCAAGCCCCTTCCATCGCCATACTGAAAATCTCATGTGCAAATTAAGCTTTTGCCATGAGCACACCATAATATGGTGGTCTGGTTCATGCTGCAGATACTACAGCAATTTGATCTTTGTGAATTCTGATACAAAATGCTTGAACCTGCAGCTCTTAGACTTAAGGGTTAGATTGGAACTAAGGTATCCAATAGATTTCATTCCTCTCTAATGGGAGCATCATATTTCTCAGCAGTTGAAAGGCAGCTAAACTTCCATTTGCAGAGAAAATAGAAGTTTAAATATAGCCTTTGAAAGGATCAAAATGGCAGACTGATGCAGAAACAGAACAGAATGGAACAGTGGGAACAAATAAGCAAAAGTCAGACAGCAAGAGTATAGCTCAATGATAGAATGTAGTTTAAACATGCAGGAAGTCACTGCTTTTTACTGAAATCTCCAGCTATGTTTGGGAAAGACTCTTTTATGAAACCCTAGAGGGCTACTACCTTCATTTCAGGTAACCATTAGACAAACCAATATGACATAAAAGCAGCTTTCTCTGTTCCTAAGGAATCACATCAAGTCACCTCCTTGTTACTTGTAAACGGGTTCAGTTTGGACCTGGTTCTCAAGTAACCAGTCAGTGTCTGTACATGTCACTTTTTCTGAACTGTAGTTCCCAGAATTCCCTCAGCCATGCTGATGGGGGCAGGTATATGGAAGCTATTATCCCAAAAAATAACTTTGCTTTGGGCAAATTCAACAGCTATGTTCACATTTAGGCTGTAAACATGTACCAATGTTTCCAATTTGGCAAGAACAGTAGTGAGGGTAGGCATGACTACTCAGGGCCACAGAAGCACATAAAAATAACCTTCAATCTAACCCTGCACCCACAAAAAACTTTGCATTCAAACCACATTAACTCTGCCTGAAAATAAAAGTTTAATCCCCCTCCTCTTCTGAAGAAGTGCACAATTTGTATCTCCTATAACTGGAGGGGTCTCCTCCCATCCCCTCCTGCTTCATTATCAGGTGTTTCCTCATTAAAGCCTCTGCAAATTGACTGTAATTGCTTCAATTTTCTGTTCAGCACCAGAAAATGAATTCAATGCCCTATCTCGTTTCATGTTCAGTAGGTTTAGCCTCCTAATTTTTTATTTATGTGATATTAAGCACTGCTGACAGAATTTACACAGGCTATTACCTCGGAGTGACTTTACATAAATATCAAGTGTAGCCACAGTTCTGGCCTGAGGCAATTTGGCACCTGAAAAGTCAAAATGACACCCTGAGCTGCTCTAGACCGGAGTCCATTTTAATTTTCTCTCTCTTTTTAAGGGAACTGTGGTTGGAACGGAGGCAAAGAAATAGCGTCCAAGTGCTTTGCTGCAGTCTTCTGTCCGAAACAGCCAGCTCCACAATGTGACATGCAATGGCAGCAGTGCCGTAAAGGGAAAGTTGTGTTCAAAATCAGTACTCCTGGAAGCGATGGGAGAAAATGCTTCAAAATGCAAGGCCCAGTTACGAATGGTGTTATGAGGCTGCAGATTCTAGTGCAGAACAACACTTGGTATTACAGGCCCTTCACTTCCTCTGCTATGAAATTATCAGGGATGAACATTACTCAGGATCTAAACCAGCACTACTCAAAATGGTGGTCCCAAGGCCATTGACAGCTGATCCTTGGGAAGTTTCCAGGAAATAAAGAAACAGTTGTACTCAATGAGGACAAACTTAGTGACAGACACTGGGACACTGGAAAACAATAATAGCTGGTCTCCCACAACAGATGTTCTGAGAAGCATTGATCTAAACCATCGCAGAACCAGCACGGTGAGCTGTACAAGGCGTTAAACTGTTTTGCTCATCACAGCTTAGGGCAAGCTACTTTTGAACTTGAGAGGAATTAGGAAGAGTGGAACAGTAATTTAAAGGGGAAGTAAAAATTTCAGCTCAGGTTTCTCCAAAGAGCGGCTCCAACACAGGCATTTGTGAATGCACATCAATGGGTTACAGCACCGGTATATAAATGTAAAAATAATTTAAAAATATATATATTTTGGGCTACCACTTGGAACTGTGAGGCACTGGTATACTCAGGGATTTCCCTCTTAGAATAGCAGAGCTCCATGTTACATTGCTAATGGTATCTGTAATATGCTCAGTTTTCTGTACTCTTTCTGGAGTCCCTCAGTGCTCCATGCTGGGAGTGTGCCTTTTCACAGCATTGCAGTGGTGGGAAGGGGTAGGGCTGCTATACTAGAAAGAGACATGCAAAACATCCACAGACATCCACAAACGCTTCACTCTACAGATCTAATGAAGTCAACTGTAGCCCACAACAGCTTATGCTAGACATCTGTTTTTCCCAGAATCAAAGGTGCTACTTGACTCCTGTACATTTTTTAAAGCACAAAACCTGTTTTATATATTTCATCTGTTGAACACTTAATCAAACAGATTCCGTAGGCGTTATTCAAAAACAGGCAAGCCCACTGGTTCATCAGATACTTGTGATTATTTTTAATCTTCCATGGATTATCTAATTTGTGAACAGTGCTTCTTCAAATCAGATCAATTTGCATTTAAATCTGTTTTCTGCCCCTAGCAAACTTTCCTCACTAAACTTTCTTCTTTTCTCCTCACTATTCTCTTTGGTTCTGTCCGCAAAAAACAAACAAATATGCACCCAAATGAAGTGTAGGGTAGCAGTGGTGTTTATGGAACACATTAGAAGTCAGAGGATGTCTGCTTGTCCAGGACCAATGTGCTGGAGCTAACTTAGTTCAAATAGGGCCAAAAAAAGAGAAGGTGTCACAGACTTCATCAATATCCTGAACAGAGTGTTGACCAAAGTGTCAACACAGACAAGTTTTGCATTCTGAAAAATCTTCAGCCACTGTTCTAGAGCACTGCTCACCTCTTCCACAATTCCCTGTCCACATGTCTCTCAATGTCATCTAGTTTCAAGTCTACTTGCCCTTACTTCATAAAACAGTTATTTTAGCCAATCTATACATCAAGAAATGGAATCTGAGAAGAATTCTGTAATCAGTTATAATTTACCTGTTGTACAACTTATCATAGTTTTCTTTTAAAAGGTCTCTCTCTTTCTCCAAATCATTAATTCTGTCTTGCAGCTGGAATGAAGAAAAAGGTTAAAAGTGAGGCTACTGAGAATGAAAAAGCAACTGTTACTGATGGAACAGGTTTTCTAGCCAGAAGCATGTACTGTTCATATTCTCTGTCAGAGAGTAGTGGTTCTCGCATAACTTTATAACTGCAATGATATAACAAAAAACAAAGCAGTCTGGGATAATGCCAAACTGAAAAGATTAGTGAAAGGTAAATGTGTTTCCATGTTTGAAAAACA
Source organism: Cyclura pinguis (assembly GCA_030412105.1). Classification (NCBI taxonomy): domain Eukaryota; kingdom Metazoa; phylum Chordata; class Lepidosauria; order Squamata; family Iguanidae; genus Cyclura; species Cyclura pinguis. The sequence goes on from CM059607.1 coordinate 26,586,432, forward strand.
CTCCAGCCATTTGCTTAATGGAAGTATGCCAGTGAGTTTGACTGACTTGTGTTACTCCCATGAAAACTACCATTCTATCATTCTATTTTCTCTGTGTCTGGGAGTTGGATGGTTACTTTCTGCCCATTATACTAGGGACAGGGATCAGCTAGATACTCCTGAAGTGCAACTCCTATTTGCGCTTGCCATCGGCTATGCCGGCTAGGGCAGGTGGGAAGTACATCCAGCAACATCTGGAGAGCCATGTGTTCCCCATTTTAGCATTATGTAATGACACTGGCCATCATGACTGAGGACAAATGTAGTGCCGTGAAAAAGTTCATTGTTCAGTATGAACTCCAATATGTCAACAAGGTAGATTTTGGGGTGATCATTGTTTGTTTGGCTTCTTTAGTCTGCTTAGATTCATATGCATCTCCACTAAAAGGTCAAAGCAGTAGAAACAATAGTGGGAACAATCTACAGAGTATGGAAATGTTTAACCTAAATGAGCAGTATGAATATCAGTGGATAAATGCTGTACAGTTATGGGTTTTGCAGTTCCCAGTTCCTGTTAAGAATAAGCAAAATACCAAATTACCACTTAGGTGGGCACACCCCAGTTTACAGCCTTATGGGAAGAATGTGTTCTTCCTAAACATTTGCTGACAAGATTTAGCCTCACCTCCTCTAACTGTCGCTTTGAAAAAGTGGCGGCTTGTAATTCTCTCTCAAGACGGAGGCATTTTGAGCGTTCTTCCTTAAGCTGCAGGTTGAGTTCATCTCCTTTTGCCAGAAGTGCATCGTGGCTTACTTTAAGATGCCTCTGGTTCTGTGGTGATAGTAGAGAGAAGACATTTAAAGGTAAACATTGAAGAGTACCAACAGGGTGGAGCTGGGCAGTGGGAAGTCTGTTGCCCAGATGCACCAGTCAAGGTCATTTCCGAGGTCCCCAAGTCCCTCCAAACCTCCATTCCACTCAATTCTTTTTTGGAAAAGCTATTTCTTTTTGGGAATGGAAAAACAAACAATGCTCTCTCCCTAAAGACACTAGCACTCTGAAACCTCTAGGACAGGGGTGGGCTACTGTTGGACACTAGGGGGGTACATTAGCCCCCACCGGAGACCTTGGAGGGCATCCCCTAATCAAAAACGTTTTTGCTCTCAAATGTCACTAGAGGGCGTGGGAGGATTTTCACCAGTTTACACGAATAGCCTCCCCGGGCTATTTTTTTCCAACAGGAAGTGACTTGGCAGGTCATTTGGGGCATTATGGGACAATTTTTAAAAAAAAAAACAATTTTTTTTGACCTCTGGGTCCTACAAAAATAGCCTCTAGTCATTTGGGGAAATTTTCTAAAACATTATTAATAAGCTCTGGGGCCCATAAAAACAGCCTATGGGCTGCAGTTTGCCCATCCCTGCTCTAGAAGAACATTTTGTCATGTTTTTGACCCCTCCAATGAGCTGTTTTAGACACAGGGTAGGATTTTTTTTTTTCAAAATTGGAAGTGGTTTCTGATAATATACGTTTGTGAAAAAAAGGAAACTCCCTCCTCAGATGAATTGTCCCGATGACCCAGAAAGACATGAAGTTTTTTGCTGTTGGGGCAAGATGTGACCCTCTGAGGTATGGTGGGGATATATGCCTGGCCCCTAGAAGATATCCATCTCTGTGTTAGGGAGCAGTTACTATTCACAGACACAGGGTATTGATAGGGTGTTCTTCCACAATAACATGTAAGCTGTAATCTCAATCCAGTCAACAGGAGATGCTCTTGCCACAGGTCTCATACAATGTCATAAGAGGGCAGTGGGTGTCTCTTTTCTGGTACAGCTATGATGAGGAGCATCAAGACAGACATCTGTTTAGCAATTAAAGAATTTTACTGTGGTTAATGTGGTTTGGATACGCTGACCAAAAATGCTCCAGTAGCAAGCAAAAATGAACCTGACCACAAATATCTCTTGTCATTTTGCTGCTAACCCACCAGTTGATTTTTCATTTGTGTTCCTAATGCCTTTGGAAGAAGTTGCATTCTTAAGATTTAATCAAAATAAATTTAGTGCCTTAGCTGACGCCATTCTGTTGGGTGATACCCAAAATATCTTACCATGTTTAATGTGGTTTCACGTGCATCTCTCTTTATTTTGCATTTAGGAACTTACAGGACTTTGGTAATGCCCGAGTTGTTAGAAAATAATTTCATTCAAAGTTTCAGGCAGACTAAGGGGGCTGTGGTGCTCTCATATCTCAAGTCTGTCTACTACTGCATACTGATGTGTCTGCAGAAAAAAATATATCTCTACAACCAAGGGACTCTGGGAACAACAGAAATGTCAAATCTTCCAGTATTATTGAGTAGGGAACTTGAATCAGCTAGGGACAATTGATACAAGAGAGGTCTTATGGTCTCAGCTGTCCACAAGGATTTCATGTGAACAACAGTTGGCACATTAATTCCGATGGAGAGAGCAAATCTGCATTGATGATGTAGAAGGTCTGTGGAGGAATCTAACATCTGAACCGGGATTCCTGGATCAGGAACAGAAAATCTAAAGCTTCGTAAGTTCTTCATGCTCCCTATATATAGTATACGGGTTCTGCCTTTTCAATCAATTCTGTTTTCTGAGAGTGCTCCGGTTCCTAACCTGTCAGTTAAGAGGGGGAGCCTGTATGTATTCACCGAGGAGTAGGTTTCACTGAATTCAGTGCGGCTCAATTCAGAGCAGAGATGAGCAGGACTACAATGTTAGCATAAACTCCCATCTATTCCTTAATGTAATACATATATATTTATCTCCATTTCAGCTATAGCATAATTCTTAACATATTTACTCAGCGTAACTCCTAGTGAATTCGGAGGCGTTATTCCCAGGTAAGCGTGTAGATCTGTATTACACTTTGATAAGTATAAGAAGGAAGTGTCTCTCTTTTGCCATTAAGTTCATTCAAATATAAGCTATCTGGAGCACAACGGGGATTTACTTCCTTGTAAGTATGCCTAGCTTGAAGTCTTTCCATACCTCTTCGAGCTGAAGTATTTTTTCTTCCATTGCTGCAAACTCATTGCTTTTCTCCGCCAACTGTTTGTGGAGCTTGATCATTTCAACATTGTCTCGAATGGTTAACCTTTCAAACATAAGAGGGAGGGGAAGTTATGGTGAAATCTCTAGTACAACAACAGCCACTTACGATGGTTTTTGCCTTGGAAAATTAAAAAAAACTTTTAAATCATTTTTTCATGGCTCTTCAATACTTAAATATAGCTGGGGAGAGGCAAGTGTGTAATAGCTAACTTAATTCCTTTTCTTAAAATTAGCATTATAGATTGTTAAATAAATCCAGGTTTTACTCAAATATATTTGGCCTTTATTCATTATTTGGACATACTGGTTTACGCTATGAAACTCTGGAAGATGCTGTGGTGAAAGGAGCAACCTTATCCTTGCAACAGGCAGATAATTTGTTTTTACTATCTAGCCACTTTCTTTAGCTATCAGGGAATCACTATTTCCTGGAACTTAAAAAAACTTTCCTGAGTATTTTTGAGAGAATTGACTTAGCATTTTATACAGATAATTCCTTTAGATTGGCATTCAAATAAGCTGCAGATGTATGTTAACACTGACCATCTTGACCGAAATTCTAGATGGCTGAGATTCTGTTATGTATTTCTCCTGCTGAGATTCAATTGAAAATTCACTATTTAATCTTGTTAAAAGTCATCACACAGCTAAATACAGACATGTTTTCAAAAATGTATCCCTTGAATAGTGCAGAGTGACCTCATTATTATTGTTTTTGCATGTATGTTGAGCAAGAAATATTTAAAAGGAAACCCCTGAATTGATTTTAACTGCGAATACCAAATAAAGCATGATAAACATCAGAACAGAATCTCACATCTTGAAATACATTGTTTCTTCTCCAATACTTATCTGTTACAGACAGACTGGAAAAAATTGTCCTATTGCCATGCTGGAACCAGAAATTAAACTACAAAGCATACACATCTGTAAACCAGCTGAAGACTTGAAATACTTTTTTTTTTGGTTGTTTTTTAATTCTTTAGAATCTCAGAATCCATTGTGTTTTGGCATTACCCGGTCAACTGTCCTTTTGGAGAAGATGAAAAAGCTCTTTAAAGAGTTTCTTGCCTGAGGAATTAGTTTATTGCACCTTTCAAATAAACAGTGGTAGCAAGGAGACACGTCGTTACTGCTTTGTCCTAAACAGCAAAAACTCTAATGCAAATACATGTTTTTATTAATCTTGCTCCTCACATCAAATAAATGGCAGGAATGCATTCAGAGTTTTACAGGAGTTGCTTTCTTCTCTTATTTTCAAATCAAAGGAGTGGAGAAGAATGACATTTATGATGTGCAGATGTAAGCTCACTGGGTCCAGCTACTCAACATTAACTAAGACATTCCACTATGCCCAACTTGTCGGCTGTGTCCAGACATACCAGGAAACCATGGTTTCCCGACTACACTGAGTTGCACTGAGTCCAGGGCTCACACACCTTCACTTCCTCTCCTTTTTATGTGACAGGTCTGTCTGTCTGTTTCTCTCAATCTCTCTCTCTCTCACACACACACACACGAACAGAAAGCTCCTATTTGTGATTTTAAGCTGAACAGACTTCCTCACAATGTCTCATTCCAGGAACTTCTATTTGGTCTAACTATACTTTGTGAAAACCAGCCAGAATCAACAAACTATGGTTTTAGATTTTGTTATGTTCTTACTAACCACAGTTTAGGATAACCACAATTTCCTGAGCTTGGATGTTATGAGGAACAAAGATTGCTTTAAAATCAGAAGCAAAAGATTTTAACTGGGAAGTTAAAAAAAAAGGTGGGGGGGGGATGAGGAAAGCACACAAACCCAAAACTTGTAACAACTTGTTCTTGTAGTAGAAAAACATGGTTTTCTTTGATGACTGAACCCAACTATTGTGTAATATACAGTTGGCCCTCCATATATGTGGATTCTGTACCCATGGATTCAACCAACTGCAGCTTGAAAAAAAATAATTCCAAAAAGCAAACTTCTTTGATGTTTTATATAACGGATGCCATTTTACTATACCATTGTACTTGGTGTACAGTACAGTGTACTGTGTACAGTGTGTACACTGTACAGTACATCATGCTATGTACGGAGGGACTTGAGCATCCATGAATTTTTGGTATCCATGGGGGTCCCTGAAACCAAACTGTACTGGATACCAAGGGCCCACTGTACAGTAATTTTGAACACATCTTATCACCAAGATAATATATGCAAACTAAAAAATTAAAAGATTTTGATTCTCACTGTTTTTGATTCTGACTGTTTACTTATGTCACTTGTAGCCAACAGAATGACAGGCAAATTCTATCTACTGAAAATCAATGTCTCTTTGAGGAAAAAAATGTAGTCAAGGAATTAGACTATTCCCACTTTACTTCTTGTCTATGAATTAAACCACCCTACTCCCAAAACTCTACAATTTATATTACTGTAGGGATTAGCAGCTTGCAAACATGTAACTAGGTAGATTAAGATACTTTAGCTTGGGCAGTACCCATGCAAATAACAAAACCATGAAATTATTATGAAGTGAAAACAAGTAAGCTAAATGAAATTGTGTTTATGGAAGAAAACACCCAAAACACTCCAGATGAACAATTCATGAGCCAAGTTCTTCCAACATTAAAACAGCTGTTGCTTTAGAAAATCCATGATGACTTGAATTCTCTTCATGCTATCCAGATTGCCCAAGGATTATGCTTTCTGTGTGGCATGATACTAGCCATGAAATTTTATGGAGTGGAGGATCAAGGGTTGATGATTTTTGCAGTGAATGTGTACAAGCTCTCTTACAAGACTTTTTTTGTTTTTGTTTGTTTGTTTGTTTTTGGAACAACTGCATCAGCAAATGTGCATTAAGATGGGACTTGAGGCCTGCACTTTCAACAGGACATCTTGGGAGTTCCTATCAGCTCATGATGGACATTATGTCACTGTGCAAAAAAACTGCCTTGACAATGATAGTGAGAGAACATTCACTCATCCACTCACATTCATACCCAATAACTGACAAAACCATTTTTTTTTAGGACAGCTTGTGGACTGTTAAAACATTCAGTAACACTTGCTAACTTACAGTATATACTTGTGCATAAGTCAACTCGTGTATAAGTCGACCTCTTGGGGCCAAAATTATGAATTTTGATATTATACATGGATAAATCAAGAGTCATTCTAGAGATAGGGGAAAGTGCCACCTCTGACCAGGCGATGCCCCTGGTCATCACCACTGCCATCTTCCCACCCAGGCATTCAAAAAGGCCTCTCACCACCCTACTCAGAAAAGGAGTTGGTTCATTTTTTTGATAAAAGTTAAAGTACAATATTAATTTTTATAAAAAACAAAAAGGAACCATTCCCGTCTTTGAGTGGAGTGGTGAAAGGCAAGAGCTTAGTCGTCCCAGGAGAATCTAAAAGAAGCACTGACCTTGCTCTACTCTCTTGGCGAGAGGAAGGGGCATTTGAATGCCACCCAGGCTTTTAAAAAAGGCCAAAAACGAAACTGCAGCAAAGAATAGAGGGGGCTGGTGCTGCTTTTAGGTTCTCTGGGACGCTCTGGCCTTTCACCACTCCACTCAGAGAAGGGGACAGTTCCTTTTTTTGATAGGAGTTAAGGTGCAGTCCATACATTGACCTGAGGATAAGTTGACTCAGGTTTTTTGGGTCAATTTTTTTCACTTAATTTTTTAAACTTATACATGAGTATATACAGTATTTTTATATGTACTTGTACTTCAGAAATTGCCAGTCGTTTGTTTAGAGAGGGAGTGGGCATGCTCTGAAAGTTGGAGGGCCATTTTTGGATTTCCTGGACCCTTGGTGAGCACATTGATGTGCCCAAAACTAATGTTTCAGATAACTAGGTAGTCTTATCTGGTCACTTTTAGAAGTTTTTTTTTTCCTGGCAAGAGGTGCCATTGAAGACTATTTTTGGCTAGAGTGAAAAACCTGTTTTTGGGTGAAAGCATTTTGGAATATTTTTTGGAGGGGAGCACTATGGCGGGGGGAGGCAAAAGCAGTACAGAACCTTTAATGGTGTCATGCAGCCCACAAGATTCCCACCCCTAGTTTAGCATTACTTCTGATTGCCACAGTTAGTGATGTCATCAGATAGAGACCTGTACCTTATATGTTGCCCAGAAACAGGTAAAAGAAGTACCTGATGTTCTTCATGCAAATGCTTACAAGAAAAGTTTGGATACATAATAAATATGTAAGTGTAAGTGAGCAATTTTTTTCCCTGTCATATGTTGAGATACTGGAATGACCTCTCCATGTTGGTTTCGCCTACCGTTGGCCTGTGGCTTGCTGCTCTTTCAATTCTAGGAGGGCTTCTTCAAATTCCACTTCCTTCTTTCTTATTTCACTTTTGAGCACTTCCACAGCATGTTCTAACTCCTCATTGTGCGCTCTTTGTGATTCAATAACATTCTCTCTGCAAAACAAGAAAACAACAATGTCCTTTGTTTTTACCAGTTAGAAGGCAGAAGATATACACAGGTATGCCTCAGTTAATAAAACAGACGTCCAAAACCTGGATGTTACTTGTTTAACAGAAAATTGGGTACCAGACGAAGAAATGACATAGAAAGAATAGGGACAGGTTTCTCTGCCACAAAAAGGTTTAACAGCAAATTTTTATCCAAAACTAAGGATATGTACATTTGAAATGAAACAACCTTATCAAGAATGCCTTGCTCAAGTAAAAAAATAAAATAATTTTGAGCCCTCCAGTAATCACTTGAAAGCTTCTTCCAAAATTCACCAGTCTCCACGTTTCCCATGTTTTCCCTTTTGGTGGCAAAACTTATAGATCTATGGTTTTTTTTTAACATTTACTCAAGATATATTCTTGAAGGAACCTCAAAATTTTCCTGAATACAATCTGAATGTTTAAATAGAAAGGAGGGAGATAAAATTAAAAATTACAGGCAAAGGGTGGAATTAAGGATGCCTTATTAGGTTGGAATTGCAAAACCAATCTATTGGCCTGTCACAACCACTCTCTCTCTGAAGGCCTATTTAGATGACTTTTAAAAATATGAATTTTAAAGTATGGGCTGACTGTTTTAATATGTATTGGTCTGATACTTTTTTTTCAACTGATATTATATGTTTTTAACTGGTGTTGTATTTTCATGTGCTGTTTTCCCCACCTCGATCTATAGGTCTATATATAATCACAATCATAATATTGAAAATGGACATGCTAGCTCATGTTTTTGAAAACACAAAGGCCATTATGTAAGTACAAAATAAAAGGCATCTGAGTGGTTACAATAATCAGTTGCATAGATGAAGAAATTTTATTTCGCTTCATGGTACCCTGAGATAAGTTCCCACACTGTTTTTCTAAGCAACATTGATTTTTAACTTGGTACTACTGCCCATGGAAAGCCTTTAGAAACAGATCTGCAAGGGAGTTTCTAAGAGATAATTAGGATGTTAAGATCTAAGAGATATTTAAAACATTGTGATGCTTCTGAATATGAATTGTTAAATTCACAGTGTGCATACCATGATTCACTTGTTTTCATGTACATTATAGGCTCATTACTAAGATTTCCATCCGACATGGTTATTTTGCACTAGCCTCTTGCTGAGCCGTTATATAAAAACACGTGCAGTAAAACTGCACATCTTTAAACCATATTGCATCACACTGGAAATGAAACAGTTTGGACTACAAAGGAAACTATCAGTACAAGCCTAGTTATTATCCACTCAAAATTAAGTGCCACTGAGTTCAGTCGGGTGTGTGCAGGATTGCAGTGTGAAAAAAACCTTATAGAACTGCTATTGTATAGACAACTCATTAAAGAGATAATCTATAACTGACAGTGATCTTATGGATTGTTCCTTTTATGTTTGCTACTCTTTTTGCAGAAAATAGTTATTCTGCATGTTTACAGACCTGTTTTATAGTTGTCCTTGGAGTATCTATTTATATCTGTAACTTCGGTGCCACCCTACGCTCCTGTTTCTGGAAAGGCAGCTTATAAAAAGTGCAAATAAAAGGGTAGACAAAAATATTTGCAAATCTTAGAGATATATTCTAAAAGTAAATGTGAATTGGATTACATCAATGTTCTTATTAACTTGTATAGCAAGTTATACATGTACAGTCAACCCTGTGGGTAGGAAGGTGAGAGACAAAAAGGAAAGTTTCATGTTCGCTGGTATCCAATCTGGGTCACATGCAGGGGAAAATGGATTGAGGAAGAAAGGGGAGGAGCTATAATTTAAAAGATTTCCCAGTGGATCAAACAAGCAAGCAAAGTTTTTATAGGTGTTAAGGGTTATCACCTGACCTAACCTGGCTTGTTGGTCTGAGGAACCTTCAATCGGGTGCGATAGAGTGCTTTGGGGTCCGTCCTTCAGTCAGAACTGGGCAATGAAGCACAGGTCTGCTCACAGATTTTACTCCTCTCATGTGAGGAGTTCAAGACCTGCTATGTGTTCAGATCTTGAGAACTATGGACTTCAGACTTGAAGAAGAACACAAGGGAGAGGGCAGAAAATTATAATGATAGGACAGCACATGCTTCTTCAATATGTTAGGCAGTGGTGACAGAATGGCAGTGAAAGATGAGGACAGCGGAATACTAAGCAGATTACACGTGAAGCCCTTATTTCCTTAAACATCCTGAACACACATCTATTTTTTAAAAAAGGTTCTTGAAGCAATCAGAGTTTGTTCCACTCCATTTATGGTGATAGCGTCTTGTTGTCTATCTTTACTACATTTTTCCTGCACTATAAAGAATTTCTTTTTGATGAATTGACTGCAGTTGGCATCTATTAGCTTTATTAGAGTGTGCATCACCTCATGAGTTTATGGGATTAAATGTTTGCTACTGAAGGCAACCAAGAGAGCTGCCTAACACTGAGAACAAACAAACAGAGTTTATTGCTTTATGACGATTTTATAGGAATCTGAGAGCATCACCTGACCTGTCCTAGTTCAGTTATTGTGCGGTTTTAAGAAAACATTCCTTAAAACATGCTAACATTTTCTATTTTGAGTGGAAAGACAGGATAAAAATCTCTGATTAAAAACTACCATTTGACTGGAAACTAGAGCACTTCATGGCTATGTCAAATTTTCAGCGAAAACTGTGGTTTGAGTGTATAAAACGTTTAACAGATATAGGCCCAATCACACGATCTGCCCGTCCTTTTTCATGGCTCAGGTGGTCAGGTCCTTCTTTTGTAGGAAATTGAGAGTAAAACCTCCAGTTTGGATTCAGGAGCCAGTGAATAAGTATGTGGCTGAAGGGATATGAGTCATTTTAGACTAGCCTGTCATCTCACTGAGGAGACAATAGGAAATTGCTCTCCTCCAGGCTTCTTGTCTCCTCTGTAAGATGCAAATTCTGACTGGTTTTGTAAAAACAAACACAGCAAAAGACTGAAAAGTACTTCATATGTTTTAAAGCTTCCAGCATGGTGTAGTGACTTGAGTGTTGGAGACCAGAGTTCAATTCTCTGCTGGGCCATGGAAACCTACTGGGTGACCTTGGGCACATCACACACTCTCAGCCACAGAAAACCCCATGATAAGTTTGCCTTAGGGTGTCACAGGTCGGAAATGACTTGAAGGCACACGACAACAAAAACAACAACAATGGAATTGTTAAGTTTTCTACACAGTTCTTTTACAGACCTAGCACTTCATTACCAAATTTTTGATGAACTTTGCTGATCCTTGCAAGTAACAGGTTAAACCCAATGTTGTGCAAGAGTGGAATCCAGCATGTATATGGGAAGCTATTTCCCCTTCTCACTGCAGCCCCACTCAGCACACCCAAAACCTGCTCAAGAAGACCATAAAACCTTTTGGAGTATGTTTACTGTGCCAGAGAGAACTGGCATGGGGAACTGACTGAAAATCTTGAAGCCAGCGTAAGAATCAAATTGGACTCAGTCCTATATTTTTCAGAGAATCAGAAGGCAGATAGTTTCTTTCAATGGATACCTTCCTGCCAACTAATTCTATCAGTGGTCCATACAGGACCAATCACAAGGTAAGAGTCTTAAATGTTAATGAAGAGTTCCACTGAGATAGAAGGTGATTACAAACATAACGGTTAACAGTAGTGAGCTGATCTTTTCAGTGGGGTATGGGGATTAGTGACGGATTCTGACGATCAATGGCAATACATCCCAAAACGCTTTGAGATACCTCAGCTTCAACGTGTCATTTGAAAAGATATCATTAGACACAGGAAGTGAAAAAGAAATCGATCAAATGATAATAAAACAAGAATCCTCTGACCATTACTAAGGTGGAACAAGGTATTCGAGGGAGAGGTGCAACTATGGTATCTACTCTAATCCCTGGGTTAGATCCCACGGTATCTAACTGTTATACCAACACTAAGGACTAAAATCAGTTCAGATTCAAGCATATAATTTAAGTCACCCTTCTCTTTGTGGAACATAAAAAACAGTCATTGAGCACAATGCACTTGTGAAGAGCGGTCATGCAGTCTACTTTTAATTCTGCTTAGATAGTTAACTAACAACACTAGGCCAAGCAGAAACTGATGCTAATAAAGGAACAACAATGAAGAAAGACAACAGGAAAAAAAGCCATACAAATTTCTTATCTCTGCTCTTGCTTCTTCAAGTAAGTTCTGTCCGTATTTCGGTGGCAACGCTTGCGGAGATTTCAAAGGTTGGATTTCTATGTCCTGTAATCTCATTCCTAAAAGATGGTGGGCAGTTGATAAAAGAGAGAGGCATATTTAGTGAAAGGTAACTGACTGCAAAAGAAACGTCAGGCAACAGTATATGCAGGCAGCCCTGAACATAGTCACTCCCTGCTATATTTATAATATGTCTCTGAGTCTTGTCTCTGGACAGCACAGAAGCCTCAGTGGGTTAGTGTGGGGTAAAGACACCCCCACTCATGTCTTTCCAGAAAAATACCTCTTCATTCACCAATACTCTAATGTGGTGGAAGCAAACAGAAGCCGATATTTAGCACTCTTGTGCTGGTTAGAGAATCTTAGCTGTGAAGAGCAAAGCCCAAATCCTCAGTTTCTCAGGACTGAAAATATACATCCACCTTAGCTTTGGGCTGAGGAGAACTTATCTTTCATGTCTAAAAGAAGTGATACAGGTAAGCTGGCCCCACCTAACACAACTTCCCTCTCCTTCAGTCTGTAAGGCAGCAAGAAGACTTTCTGCTTATGGCTGAAATGATCCATGGAGGAGAGGAATTGGCCTTTGGTGAACTCAGGTTCTTCCTTATGCACTGCCTTGGAAAGTGAAGTTGAGTCATTGCTGTCCTTCCCCAGAAACTATTTGCAAATGCATTCCAGACTCTTAGATCAATGGGTATGCTGGAAGCTTCAGGGTGAACAGAAACAAAATGAAATCTTGAACACACGCCATTGCCTCTTACTGTCAGATCATCAGTACTGTCTTATTCTGACTGGCAGCCATGTTGTCCAAGGTCTCAAGCCTCTTTCTGAAACCTGCAACCTGAAGGCTGTTGCTAGAAGTCCTACAAATATCCTAAGCCACCAGATCCTGTCTGATCTTAGAAGCTAAGCAGGGTCAGCCTTGGTTAGTACTTGGATGAGAGGATGCCACTGAATACCAGGTTCTGTAGGCTATATTTCAGAAGAACAAACTGGCAAAACCACTTTTGAATATTCCTTGCCTAAGAAAAAAATTCATGGGGTCGCCATAAATTGACAGGCATCCTGAAGGCACATATACACACTGTTTTTAGCATTTGTTTTAAAGTAATCTTCATTTTAAATGGTTTAATTCTGTTGCTGTTTAATGCTATTTTAATCTTAATTTTACATGTTTTAATTACATATGTTTTTATTGTATTATCTGCCATTTTGTAAGCCACCTTGAGTCCCAACTTGACAGAAAGGCAGGATGTAAACAAAGTGATGAGTGGACAGGTCTGATTAATACTTGGATGTGAGACCACCAGGTAATTCTTGGGATTTCCAGGTAGGACCGAATCCTGCCTGAAACCTTAGAGAGCCATTGCTGCCAGGACAGATGGACCAATAGTCTCATTCAGTGTAAGTTTGTTCCTTATGTATCTCTTTCCTGGCAAGCCAGTCAATATGAGGAATGCATTCTCTGTCTCAGAAGGTGACACTGAAAATGAATAGCTTAAACCATGTACCTTTTTTGGTGCGCTCCTGAAATCCCACACCCTCAGTCACTTTTCTGAGGCCTGTGTTAATGCGTGCCTGGACGTAATTGTAAGGTGTGCGTCTGTGCCCTTGAAGCTGTAGCTGGTGTTTAGTTGAAATAAGTCTGTGGCGGATAGCTTCGTTTTGCTTCTCCAAATCCCGAACTTTTTCCTGCAGCTGCTCTATCACTTCCTCTGTCTCGACATCCTGGCCTAGCCGCCTGGGGCTGCCCCTGGCCTGTTCAGCCTTTTTCTTGTCGTTCACAAGCCGTATTAACTTGGTGGCCATCCTGCGGGTGGGTGAAGAGCGGAGCAGGGCAAGGGGATAGCACACATAGGATGGAAAAAAAGAAAAGTCAGTATAAAAAGCATTTCTGTTGAAAGGCACATAATCACTGTGAAGACTTCAGTACAGAACCTGAATAATAAATTTCAGGTTTTGATATAACTATTACTGCCTGTGAAGGAGTCTTTGAAGATAATTGAAACCACTGGTTAGCAATCTGCTTTATAGCACTGACAAATAACAGTTTCCTAAGGCTTATCATTTAAAGTTTAGTTAAGACGGAGGGACACATATTTAGTCCATATGCTTCTCAAATTTGGAACGCATGACCTTCCCAAGGAACCCTGCATGCTGTTAAGTATAGTTACAGACTAGGGATGTGGTCGGGCTACATATAAAAGCTACAGCTCCATATGATATTAAGCTATCCAACGCATGCTTACAATATGCAACACATTCTACTGATGTAGCACTTCCAGTTTGAGTGCAAGAGAGGAGGTGGGGGGGACACACATCTCAGTTCTAAAAACTAGTAGGTGGGCAAGCTCAAAGGCAAGCTCTTAATAGCTCATGTCGCCTTGCTACATCTTATGCTTAGCAAATAATACCAACATGCTTAAGAGAGGTTTAGCAGTTAGCCGTGGGATATAATTGGATGCAGAAGGCATGGTTTTCATCTAACTTTAAAAGGATACAAATTTTGCTTTTGGCATCTCAAGAGTTGTACCTTTGATTTCTCTTAGTTTTGATAAACATGGGGAAGCCAGAACAAAAGACGGAGGGGCCACGTGGGGGTGATGTAATATGCAAGAACAGAAAACACTTCCAGAAATGACTTTTTTTCCTTGAGGGGGGAATCAGGAGGGAGGGACTTGGCATACAAAGAAAGAAAAGGTGGCTTTGATGGAGGAGAGAAGTTCAAGACTTTACAAAATTGGTCGCACATCTTCAAGAGCTGTATCTACTTTATAGGGAGTCAATTTCTCACAGAGGTCCAGACAGGAGACTGGAAATAGAGACACACTTCATTTGTTTAAAAGGGGTTTCCTTTATTTTAATATAGCATGCTCACAAGATTTTTTCCTTTTTTTTTAAAAAAAAGGAACAAAAGCGTACACATGAGAGGAAAACATTAATAGTTTTGAGATGTCAGAGAACAAGTCTACTTGCCTATAAGCTATGGTCTTAAATAAGTTGCAGAAACACGGAAAATCTGTTTACAAAGGGAGTCCACATTAAAGGCCAATTGCTGTAGTGGACAAAGATGGTTAAATCCCAACAAAATTACAGACAGGAGGCCGCTTCCGACATCACCCTGCTTCTAGTCCGTGAAGAGGGAGAGAGAGAATGTAAACAGCTTTGGAGATGATAAAGAGGTCCCAACCCAACTTTTACCATAAATGGCCATCTCATGATAAGATATGTTCCCCAAACCACCTTCCTCAGGCTTGCTGGGAATCATAAGAATTGCAGCCCCAAACAAGACCTTTTAATTTTATCTTCTTGCTTATGAGCATGTTGCTTAAGTAAGATGTTCTCTTCATGCAAGCGAAGGTAACGGTCTTCCAGCTCCTCTCTGCTGATGCGCAAAACTGTTTGCCGACCTTTTGCATTCTGGGCTGCCAATGGTTCTAAGACATGAGGAAAGAGAGACAGTAAGTGACCAATTCGTCTGAGGGTTATATAGTTATTTCAAGTTCTATCTCAAAGTTATTCAACCCAGATCTGACTTCTGAAATCAGAAATTTGCTTTGAAATGTTTGACTAGAATGCTAGAAAGGAGAAGGGTAAAATTAAGTTCAAATACTTCTGGAGCCAAAAAGCTTAAAATTTAGGAAAATCTAACCTATATGCTGATCATCTAACCTATGCCGCATCTAACTTAGGTGGTGAAGATCAAAGTGTGAGGGCTGTACATGCTACTGTAAACTTCCTGGAATCTAGACAAGATAGGGGTTACCCTTGTATTATTCTGACATCCTAATATTTCTAAATATTTGTGCTTTGCAGCCATTCATAAATTGCTCTATAATCTGTGTACTTAGAACTTTCCAAAACAGATAAATAACATAGTTTACTCTCTCTTTTCCTATGGTGAGCCAAGAAAGAATACAGGCTGCAACCGGTAAAACAGCACATTTGGGGATGTAGAACAGTTAAAAACATAAGAGTACAGCTGAATAACACCACCATTTGGCTAGTTCAGCATTCTCACATAGTGGCCAGACAGATGTCTAAGGTTATTTCTGCACTACACTGTTATAGTGCTATTATTCCACTTTCAACATCCAATGGAATCCTGGGGCTTGCTGTTTAGGGAGGGGCATGTAGAACTCTCAGCCAGAGAGCTCTTTGGCCTCAGTAAACTACTGAGAGAAGCAATCTATAATATGGATGTTTTGCAGAGTGGATTGATCAAAAGTTGTAGCAGGCAGTACAAACCTTGAAGCCCTCCAAGACTTAGACCTACATCTCTCACTGGTAGGTCCTCTGATGTTTCATCAGCTGCGGCAGACATGGCCGAGCTCTGGATGCCTAAGTATGTGTTATTTCTTTGGCCTATAAGCAAGTAGGGGAAGAAAAACGAGTTAAAGTAAATTCTAAATTTTATGTCAGCAAATGAAAGAGGACAGTAATGACAATTGCTTGAAGAACTCCCATTTCTCACATCCCACAAAGAATACATCAGTGGCATAAGGACTGTCTGTCCAAAAGTTTACTTCATCTTATGATCTGCGTTGTTTGAGATCCGCTCCTATCATTTATTCGTTCAAATGCAAATTTTAAAGTTTTACCTCAAAATGCACTTGCTCATCTATAGCAGAGTTCAGCAAGTATGTCTTTCCAGACATACCAGGTCTATACCTCTACTCTCAACACTAACCAGCATAACCAAGAGTAAAGTGTTTGGGGGGCTCCAGTCAGTAGGGTCACAACCGCCCATCTCTGAGGTACAATAATATCTGGCCTTTAGCGACTAGAGCCCATATGTGGATGCAAGGATTTGTAGCTTTGCATAACAAATAGAGATGTTAGATTTCTTAAACTTTAAAGCCCCTCAATTTTTCTTCTTTTTCTTGGAAAAAAATGGAGTTTTTTTTTTTAAATTGAAAAATGCAATATCGGCCCCCTTTAGATTGAAAATCACTTTTGTAATTTAGGAAGATAAAATGGTTGGTAAACATAAAGAATTGTTTGTTTTGAAAATACCGTAATTACAAATAGAAGTTATAAGTTATTTCAAACCTAAGAATGACAATTACTCAGGCACAGGAGTAGCTAATGATCGCAGAATTTCCTAGACAGCAGGGCTAGTGGCTGGGTTTGCGATTCATAATCCAATAAGGAACTGTTCTGAGCACAGGTGGGTATACTTACGCCTCCCCAGACAAGAGAGATCTGCTGAAAGGCAAACATGAAAGAATGTTTTCAACTATGATATCCTCTCAAAAACCCCAAGAATCTCACCTGGAACCTTCTTTGTTCTGTATCAGGCATCAGGAAATCATTTAACATTAGAAGAAAGCACCAACCTTTCAATATTTTCATTTTGGGCATTTTAACACTGTTTACTGCTGTTTTAACTAAAAAAAAACCCAGACAGCTCCCCACTGAGTCATGTTTAGAGAAGATCCATTTAATTAATAAGACTCAAATAAGCTGTGACTTCTGACTCATGTTATGTTGTTTTGAAGAGGTTTACACTACGAATAACTTACTTTGGAGTCACCCAGCTATTTATTTAATATGTGGACGTACTGAACAAATACACAAGTACATATGTATTCATTATATGAATGTATACATATGTGTGTGTATTATATATAAGGAGAGCACATGTAGATTACTCACATGAATATTACACATGCAGTCACATATGTATGGACAAACATATACACTATAATCAAACTGGCGACTGTCAAACCTGTGAATATGGAGCGAGGACTATAGTGGTTATACACACACATTGGCAGATCCAATTTACTGTCTCATTTCGACTCCATCTGAAATCCTCTATTTATTCAATATAACGACTTGCTCGTGTACAGGTATGCATATATGCATACAATAGCTACACAAATCTAGGGACTGTCTAAATCTACCTTACTCTATGCTGACCATATCCACCAACTTATTTTTTGTCTCTCTGTGTGTGTTGATTCTTGCTTTGTGCTGTCAAGTTGACTTATGAGGATCCTATGAATGAGAGATTTTCAAGAGAGTCTGTTATTAACAGCCCTGCCCAGGTACTGCAAATGCAGGGCTGTGGCTTTCTCAGTTGAGTCAACCTACCTGTGTGTGTGTGTATATATATATATGTATATATATGTGTGTATATGGGTGTATATAAGTCTACACACATATGCACATACACACATGCACATTTGTTGTTGTTGTTGTGTGCCTTCAAGTAATTTCTGACTTACGGCAACCCTAAGGCAAACTTATCATAGGGTTTTCTGGGGCTGAGAATATGTGATGAGCCCAAGTTCACCCTGTGGGTTTCCATGGCTGAACGGGGAATTGAAACCTGGTCTCCAGGGCCATAGTCCAACACTCAAACCACCACAACACGCTGGCCACCCATATACTCTCTAACATTTCAGAGAGGTAAACTGGGACACATGCTGCCAAGCAAGAGCAGAGTGTGGTCAAGATAGCAAAAGTTGTTCCAGAGGAAGAACAAACAAGCTCGGAGAGGTTGCAGCTGTTTGCTTTTGCCTGAATCTAAGAAGGAAGGGCAAGATTCTGCCTCCTCTCCTTTCCGCTCTCTTGAGATTGTAAGCAGTAAACAAATACAGAAAAAAATAGCGTTTCCCAGCTTTTTGCCTGGTTTACTTTGCAGGGCTGCTAGAGATTCAGCACCCTGGACAGCTCAATTCACGAAGGGCATTGCCTGCTTAAACGTCTAAGCTAAAGGACCTCGCTCCCTGTCTTTGCTTAAGTCAAGTTCCTCCATTTTGAATTCCAGTCAACTTTAAAGGTTGTTCCTACTGTCAGTCCCTTGTCCCGCTTAAAATTATGCTGACATTAATTGGCAAAGTCGAGGCCTGGGTTCCCAGTGCTCTCTGGAACAATATTTCCTAGACTTCACTGCTGTGTGTGTGTGTGTGTGTGTGTGTGTGTGTGTGATATAGGGCTCATTGTTGATTGTTAACCAGAAGTTACTTTATCATCAACCCTATATCAGAATTATAATCCCAGGAAAGCAAATATTCTTCCACATGCACTCTATGCTTTATGAGATCATTGTCATCTCAAATCTATAACTCCCCGCTTTTATTTTTTTGCAATAAAGGGTCCTTCTTTTTGCAATAAGGAGTCCTTCTTTTTGCTCATGTTAAAAGTGGTTTTGCCTGCATTTTTCCGCAGTGGGGAGAAACCCCTTTGGGCAAAAGTTGGGGGTCTTCCCAGGCTGATTCCGAGCCCATCTGCAATCACATAGACTACTCGGGGTAGTCCGTGCAGACTCAATATTTTAGATCTGGCCTTCTGTACTTTTTTAGGGTTTGGGGGTAACCCTAAGAGTTTTGGAGGGTTCGGGGGGGGACCCTAACAAGTTAACCGAGTACAACCTACTTTGCATTTTGAATCCAGTTTGAAGCAATGGAAGGAAGCTGAGGATAAAGAGGGAAGCGGGAGGCGGAGGGAGAAACCGGGACCTTCTACAAAATAGCTGAAAGGGTGGGATGACAGAGGATTAATGGGGTCTTCCCCTGCCAAATTGTGAAAGGGGGAGGCTATGCGCCCACCAAAAGGTCACATCCATCATATACGCAGGCTTACTGATGGCATCCCATTGCTTTATGCAGGGCCAACACCCCTAGAGGCACTTTAGTCCCAGAGACGGGCGACTAAAGCATCTGGCACCCACTGAACGAGCCATTCTGCACTGAACACGGATTCCGAAGCCATTTCCGCACTGGACTGTTGTAGCGCTATGATTCCACTTTCAACCTCCTACGGAATCCTGGGGTTTGCCGCTTAGGGAGGGGCCTTTGAGGCCCCAGGATTCCATAGGAGGTTGAAAGTGGAATCATAGCGCTACCACTGGCTAGTGCGGAAGTGGCCCCCGACAGAGGGAGAGAGTTGCCCGCCTTTGCCTGACTCCCTTTCCCTTCCCCTCGCCTCTCCAGGGCCAGCTTCCTGGCTAGCTTTCCCCTGCCCGAGCCTCCCCGCCGGCCCTCCCTCCACCACTCACTCCGGCCCAGGCCTCCGCCGGCTCCTCTCCGCCTCCTTCGTTAGCAACCGCCTCCGTTGCTAGCCATCTCCAGCCACTTCCGCCCTCCCGCAAGAGGCGCGGCCTCCAGAGGCGACGGCCATTCCCCCACGCCCTCTCTCGCTATGCCTTCTGGGAGTCGCAGTCCTCAGGAGAAGACTCCCCGCGCTCCCTGATCGGGAAGCGAACTACCCAGGCTCGCGCCGCGGCTTCCCCGTGCCGCGCGGGGCATCTCGGGAGTTGCGGTCCGTCTTTCGCAAATAGGGGGACCGGGCTGGAGCTGGGATTCTTGAGCCGGTTGGTTGGCGAGGAAGGAAGCAGCGCTTGCTTTCCAAGGCGGGCCTTTCGCGTCTGGGCCGACTTCCAGCAGGATGAAGAGGAGCAGGGAAGCGGAGGAGGAAGAGAAGGATGCAAAGGTAAACAGAACAAAAGGGATGCAAACACCTTAAAAGTTAAAACAGGGTTTCTTTGGCACAAGCATCCGTGCAGTGCAGCCCAGTGAGGCAGGTGCGTCGCGTTGCAGCCTCATTTTGCAGGTAAATGCGCAGTTGTTTTAAACTGTTACGTTCTTTTGCGTCTGTGGCACCCTGATATGCCACAATCAAGGAAAGGACAGAAACAAACAAGCACATCGCCTGTAATTAGAAAAGCACCCGGATGCATGGCCAGTCTTCAAAGCATTTAATCATCATCACCGTCATCATAAATTTTATTTGTTGCCCATCTCTCCCCAAGGCTTGAGAGAGGGCACACCAAAAGCAGAACTTAAAAAAATCATAGTTAAAATACATCATCGTCATCAATGTATTGCAATCCACAGATCCAACAGAAGAAACAAACAAACAAAAAAAAAAACACCACGCAGGCACAAGATGGAAAAGGGACAAAACATCCAAAAGGCAAAATCAGAACAGTAAAACGATTAACTTTTATCTAACACGCAATGAGCGCTGCTCCTGGCGGCCTCTGTGAGAAATTTAGCAACAGCCAGGGTCGCTTTTGAGGAGTTGTCCTCCAAAATACACTAAAAGACAGAGCATTTAAAATACAAATATGCTATAATCAAAATATACCAGAATTTAAAGTACAGTTAGACGTGTAATTCAAAGTACAATTAAAAATAGCCTGAAACCCCCAGAGCAAAAACATCTGGCATAGAAGTCTGTTTCGGTTGTCAGAGTTTGCATGCTTTACCAGGTGAAGGAGTTCCAGGGCCAAATTTTATTTGGTAGAGGAGACTTTTGTTTGGCATATGGGCTGACAAATGAAATTAAAAAATAAAACCAACTTGTAAAGGCCTGTGACGAGGCCCTTTCACGTTATGCGGTTATAGAGCGGTGAGTCTACTTTAACTGCCGTGGAAAAATATCGTTGAATCTTGGGATTTGCAGTTTGGTTGCTGCAGTTCTTCAAGTCATTTGCAACTTACGGTGACCCCAAGATTGAACCTATCATGGGGTTTTCTTGGTAAGATTTATTCGGAGAGGAGTTGCCTTTGCTTTCCTCTGAGACTTGCCCAAGATTCCCCTGTGGATTTCCATGGATAAGAGCTTTATACTCTTTATGCTCATGTTTACTAGCAACAAGACTTTTTGATTCTGTTTTTAAAAGTATTGTTAAAAGCTTTCAAAATACATACAAACAAAAAAGAAAAAAGCCTGAATTGCAACAAATACATAAGAGAAACAAATGAAAAAGACAAGAATGTAGCAAAAGAAAATGCTGAATACCAGGAGATGGCTACACAATAATAAAAAAAAATGGTTCTCCTAATGCAGATGGTCGATAACTCTATAAAAAAAAAACTTCTCAATTTAGAAATACCATTCAAATGCTTCAAATGCTACTTTTCCAGAAATATTTGTCAAAGCCTGCAGTCAATATATTGTATTTATTTTCGTGCAAAAAGCCTACTAAATGTTCCCAGTCCTTCAAAAAAAAAAAAAAAAGTGCTTTTCCGTTGCTTTTCCTCTTATTGATATAGTCAGTTTATCCATTTCAGCTAAGGCCAACAGTTTTTCAACTAGTCCTCTTTCTCTGTATTCTTCCACTTGTATAATTGTCTTGCTTTAGTGGGTCATATATCATAGTATCTTGCCGTACTTCTTCTCCCGTTGATCTTCTACCAGTTCCAACAAATACAATTCTGGCTTTCATTGAACATTAGCTGTCAGAATTTTATGCACCATAAAATGTATTTGATTCCAGAATTTTTTGGCTTTTTCGCAAGTCAATCACATATGATCAAAAGACCCCACTTATTGCTCACATTTCCCACATCTATTAGAAACCTCTTTATGCATATTGGCCAATTTTTCTGGTATCAAGTACCAAAGATCCATCATCTTGTAAAAGTTCTCTTTAAGGTGATGACGTAACGTAAATTTATTTTCCTCTGACCACATTCTCCCACTGTTCCAACTGTATATTATGCCCGACTCATTAACCCATTTCCCATCTCTAGTTTTAACAAAAGTTTGCACGTCTTACCAGTCAGATGTTAATCATCTGAGCACAACTGTCTCTGATTTGGTCTATTCAAACAATCATACCATTTTTATTCGTTTTAAATCTTTCTACTGTCTGTCTGTAAGTGAACTATTGAAAACTATACTCTTCTGACATTAATTTTTCAATTAATTTGATTCTATAGTGTTCTTGCTCAAAGATTTTTTGATGTCGCCCATTTTGCCTTTGCTGTTGCCATCTTCCTATAAAAGTCTTCTTCCAATGATATCCAGCGGGGTGCGTTAGGAATAACCTTAGTTTAGATCTGTTCCATACTCTTAACATGGCATGTCTCACATAATGAGTATTAAAATCAACATGCACTTTGACTTTGTCGTACCAGAAACAACTGTACATCCAAACTTCAGTTCATGTCCCTGTAATTAGTAATACTGGCTGGAGTTTCTAGGAACTGAAGTCCAAAACATCTGGAGGATGCCCTGTGCAGAAAGCCAGCTGTACTTCACAGTCCTCCAATAGAGTCAATAGTAGCAGCCACAGACAAGGTTTACAAAAGTTTATCAGTCAGTTGTCATTTTCTTTTTCAGCAGTCCAAGTCAGTAATAAGTTCAGAGTGTCAATTCAAGGGAATATCCAGCAACGTAGTCAGCACACAAAGCGAAGGGCAAGGTTTTCCAGGAACATGCGCCAAAGATCCAAAAGAAGAATGTGTTGCTTTCACCAGAAATACCAGTTGTCTGCAACAGACTTCTCTCCTTGTTTTTATTAGCCGTCAGCCTCTCCCAGCTGTTTGCCTAATTAATGTGTCTTCTCTGTATAAATGCTCTGAGCCTCATGGACTCTCCCTTTCTCATCTAAGCTAGGCTGCAGTAAGTATTGTCCTGTTCATGTCTTTTTGTTGTGGTTGTTGGGGAGGATCCTGTCTGTGTTTGCACCTGAGCCCGGAGACTGGGGCATGACGGAGGGCCAAAGATTCCCCAGCACTGACGTAAGAGCCCTTGGAGGGCTGTCAGAGTAGGCGGTTATGCGGCTCTCCAGGTGTTGCTGAACTACAACTCCTGCCAGTCCTAGCTAATATGGGCAGTGGAAAAGAATGCTAGGAGTTGTAATTCGGCGACATCTGAAGGACCTCACAATGCCCATCCCTAGAGTAGACAGCCCTGCTTCTTGATGGCCCAATGGTGTGATCTCTATAAAACGCCATGAGCCCATATGTAATCCACCTAATCATCTTTGTAACTGTGATCCCTTTCTAACTTCTTGTGCGTAAATGGCTCCGGTGTTACCATTTTTCGTCAAAGAAATAATTTGCGGAGACACTTCTGTCAATGAAAGCCCTCCAGTGGGAAGGGCCCAGTGCCACGTTGTTGGCCCCAACTGCTATTAATGCGACGGTTTATTGAGAAATAGTGTATGTTTGATGCAATGCATCATCTTTGTGTTGGAAGCAGTGCCCATGCTTGGTGGTTGGGGGGATGAAACGCAAGATGGAGAGCATGGCAAATGTTCTCTTCTTTAAAATTCATCACACCAGTGCCGGTTCAAATTGCCCCAGCTGTTAACGCTGGGACCATTACAGTAATGGCCTCTGCAAATGAAGGAGAACTAACACACACACACACTTTATTACCAGAGGGGTAATTTTCTCTTCATCTGTAATAGCAGCGGAGCCCTCGTATTGATCAGCCCATCAAGATACTAATCCTCTGTAAAATTACTTGTTATAACTGAAAATGTGTTAATCCAAATCAGCCTGCGTCCTGACTTTCTACTTGCTATTGAATACCCGGCCATTAGATGGTTTATTTTTCATGATTTAAAGCCTTTAAACATTGATAACAGTTGGATCTTCTTTTGCTAGAGCGGATGGTTAATCTTCTCTTATAGCCCAAGGATGTCTTCTGGTTTGAAACAGAACATCACCCACTTAATTAAGGAGCAATGGCTGTCTCTTCCTGTCTTGAATTATGTTGGTGCATTAGGTTGCTCAGATTTATTAAGAGGCTTAGTATAAGGCTGGGTGTAAAACCGTCTGTGTGTGTACGTGTTTGCGTTTATGGCTTTGTGTGCTGTAAATGAGGCCAGGATGGAACCTGTGTACACATTTAAGCGTCGGCAGGTACAAGGCTTATCAGCAAGTTCTGACAATGTAAGGTGCTTGCTCCTGTCTTTTGCTTATTTACAAGCTTCACTGTTCTTTTGCTGTGGGATGTCTTGCAAGGAGAATGCTTCTTGAACCTCTGATTTTACTTCTGTAATAGTATTTCCACAGCAGTGTAAGTACCTTGAAAAATAAACCTAGCTGGGTTAGGCCAAAGACCTCTGCTGGCCTCTCCTGGTGGCCACCCGGATGTCTTTGGGAAGCCCAAAAGCAGTGTGGGAAGATAATAGCTCACCTTTTCTTTGCTCCCCCTCTGCAAATGGTTTTGAGTGGTTTACCTCTTTTGAATGCAAGGGTTCTATATAGCCATCATTAATGATAACTGTCATTGGCCTCATCCATCTTAGATTTTTCTAGCCTGAGCTTCTAAGTTGCTGTATTTGCATGCAATGATTAAGCCAGAACTTTAGAGAATCCTGACTTATCATTCATGAGATATGCGCTGACCCATATTGAGGTTTTGCTTCTGTTTGCCTTGTCCCACTAGTGGGAACTAAAAACATAACCGGTCTTCAGAACTGGGATTCCTCACCACTGCTTTGGTTGCAAGCCAGAATTGCAAACCGACATTTGTTCTTGGTTTACAATTCCTGGTTTGTAAGGGATGAAGCAAACCAGAAATCCTGGCTCAGATGAGACATCAGCCTTTTGTTTCCTGGGTAGTTTAGCTGCTTCTACTGGTGCAAGAAGAAGTTTGGAAATTCTCTATTATTATTCTCTATTATCATGTAATATCACTGTCCAAACACAGTCAGTAGCATCACTACATTCTAGAAACTGTGTAGAAAAGAGCAACCATAGTGATATGGGGAGGAGAGTAACTGCTTTGCAAGGAGAGGTTACAGGGCTTGGGGCTGTTTAGTGTGTAAAAAAGGGCAAATAAGGGGAGACAACAGAAGTGTATAAAACTATACACGCTAAAGAGAAAGTAGATAGGGAGAAGCTTTAATTCTACTGGGTTGTGCAGGTATGCCTTGAAGAAAAACTATGATCTGGTATCTTAAGTTAGCACAAGCCATGGCTTGGCACTGCATCTGTACTAACCCAGTGCCAGAAGAGTTCCTTCAGTACAGTTGGCCCTCCACATTCGCAGGTTTAACATTCGTGGATTTTTTTATTTGTGAGTTTCTTCAACCCCAGCCCTCCCTCAAGTGCTTTTCCAGGGGAAGAACCTTCCCCCTCAGTAGCTTTGATAAGGCCGCTCAACCCTTTAAAAATCCATCTCCTCCTCCTCCTCCACCACCAGCCACTGCCTGGGCCAGCTAAGGAGGCTGGCACCCCAATTTCTTGGGGCCACAAACCCTCTCCCAATTCCCCTGTACACCGAAAGAAGGAGACAGGTGAGAGAGGAA
The DNA here is from genome assembly GCA_030412105.1 of Cyclura pinguis. NCBI lineage: Eukaryota > Metazoa > Chordata > Lepidosauria > Squamata > Iguanidae > Cyclura > Cyclura pinguis. The sequence goes on from CM059607.1 coordinate 26,612,152, forward strand.
GTGTAGGGCCGCCATGCTGAACACTCCTTTTCCCTCTCCTTTCCCTGTCCTGATTTGGACTCTGGGTGTCTGCTCTCCCCACCACGCTTCAGCCCCCTTTGCACAGAAATACACATTTTGATACTTGCAGTTTTTCAACTTTTTGTCAGGGTTCTCCACCCCTAACCCTAGCGAATGTTGAAAGCTGACTGTATAGAACACCGGGGGAAAAAGCCAACAACACTGCAGTTGTGGTGCATCTTCATGTCTAAACTATTGTATTTAGCACAGGTATCTTTAGGTGATGACCACTTTGTCCTGAAGTGACTACAGCAAATTATGGTGTTTTAGTAACTGAAAAAGCGGCGTTTGGCTTTCAGGTTGTTGAAGAAACGTGGAAGTAGTAAAGCAGGGAATGTTCAGTGATCTAAATTCAAATGTTGGTTTCATTTGGAGTACACCCTTTGAATTATGGATCCGTTGATTCGTTAAGTCTTGGGGCATTTCCACACTAGACTGTTATAGTGCTATTATTCCACTTTCAACATCCTCTGGAGTCCTGGGGTTCAAAGGCCCCCTCCCTAAACTGCAAACCCCAGGATTCCATAGGATGTTGAAAGTGGAATAATAGCACTATAACGGTCTAGTGTGGAAATGGCCTTACTCTAGTAGGAACTCAACATTAGATTTAGGGCCGTGTTTTTAGTTCAGCGGGTTTTCTTTTGTTGAGCCATGGCTGCATAATCCTCCGTTAAAGAATGGTGTGCTTCTTTTTCTCGGAATTTGGCACGCGTTTCATTTTCCCTTTTATCTGCTGCTCATCCTGCTGCTTTTATTTAAGGTGATAAAGTTACATCCGTGCAACTGCTATCGTCACCTCTGCCCTCAGCTAATCAAATACTTTAGCTGGAGGGAAGCATTTATCTCCAACTTTCATTATTATTATTTTCGTAGCTGTAAAGATATATATATGTCAGGAGAAGGCTGTAACGGTGAAACGAGGTATTGATCTGCTGTATTTGGCAATTTCTTTCTACCTTGCCATCGATATCATGTCAGCCTCTGACTGTACTGTGGTTGACCTCACAAATAGCTCTTTATGTTCCCATTGGATTCAAATGATATACTATGCTGAAAACTGAATCAATGAGTGATTATAAAGTTTTGAGTATTATTTCATGACCCTGAGGCAATCGGCGCTCCATGCACTGAATGCTTGAAATGATACCTCCTGTGATGAAGTAGATGCTGCTATTTTTGGAAGAGCTTTTCCAGTTCTCATCTTAGGTGTGTTCGGTGCAGGCTGTACTATTTTAGGGGGAAGAGTGGGGAGGGACTTTGCTTGACTGAATGCCCCTCTCTGGATAATCATATGCATTTTTTAATCAATGAGCCAAGAGGAAGGCTGGGCTAGAATTTGGACCATTTCCACACTATACTGTTATAGTGCTATTATTCCACTTTCAACCTCCTGTGGAATTCTGGGGTTTGTAGTTTCCTGAGGCCAAAGAGCTCTCTGGCTGAGAATTCTAAAGGCCCCTCCCTCCTAGGATTCCATAAGATGTTGAAAGTGGAATAATAGCACTATAACAGTGTAGTGCGGAAATGGCTGAAGAATACCTGCAACTCAGGCAAAAAGAACTGTACGCTTGTCATGCATCTTTGTTAGCGTTCTCATGCCCACTGTTTCTTTCTTCGCCATAATTATAGGCATGGTGGATGTGCTATTTATTTGAAAATTCATCAAGGGCGAAGTTTTGTCTGCTTTCTAAAATGTAGTGCCTGGTGTACCTTGGTTTGAGTTAAAGCACTGGAGGTGTTGGCGTTCATCTAATAAACAAGAGGCCCTCCCCACCCGCCTGAAAGTACTTTATATGTTAATGCAGGCAAAGCTAAATGAGTTCACATCACTTAAATGTAAATAGCAAACATACAGATCATGGGTAGCAACTGGTTTTAAAATAATGTAGGCATGTATTATGCCAAATAACATTGCTTTGTGTTTGATCATCTGCTGGAAACTGTAACTGTTTTGAAGAAGTATTTTGAAATAAATAGTTAAATATTGCCAACAACAAAATAGCTAATTTAAATGTTTTTTTTTTAAAAAAAAGATATCCCACCACAAAACATTATTCTAGTTCTGTAACAAATAAGGTTGTTTTCTGATTGTAACGTGCACACTCACCAACCACATCAAGGGACCAAATATTTGTGTTGGCTGAGTTTATAGAGAAGAGAAAAGAACAGAAGAAAGCAAGGAAGCCTTTACTGTTTTGTGTCTGAACCTTGCAGAAGAAAAGTTAAGATAAATATAATGAATTATTATTTACTTTGATGCTTTGTTGGATTTATATCCTGCTCTTCTCTCCAAATGGGACTCAGGGAAGCTCACAGTAATATTAAATAAGAACTGCAGTCTGAAGACCAAACGAGATCAATGACTGAAACAGAATTAAAAGCACAGTTTAAGCACACTAGTTAAAATACACTGATAAAGAAAATACAGCCATCACTTGGCAAGAAGCCCTTTCCTTTTCAGCTTTTTCACTTGTTAAAAACCCACTTGAATAAAAATGTCTCTGTCTGCTGGAAGAAAAAACAACAAAGAGGGGGCCAGCCTGGGGTTTTTTGGGGAGGGACTTCCAATGCCTGGGAATGATCACCAAGCAAGCCTTCTTGTATGTCCTCATCAGAGGATGATAGGACCTAGAGAAGAAAAGATGTTCTTTCACAAAAACTTCTGCATGCTGAAGTGTATGAATTGTTGTTGGTCCTACCTGTTGGAACAGTGAAGAGCCCCCTCCCACTTTTTTATATATATAACTGTTAGAATGTTGGACTTGGATTTCACAGTCCCGAGTTCAAGTCTCTACTTTTGACCTAAAACTCACAGGGTGACCTTGAGGTAGTCATTCCCTTCTCTCTCTCCTCCTGCCTCCCTTACCTCACTTGCACATACTTATAGTAACAAAGCGCGTCTGTCCTCATAGTGATGATTACCAGAAATGCAGATTTTTTTTTGCTAAAAGTTGTGATAGTTTATCTTTCTTTGAGTACAAGAAATGTTTAAATATAAAACTTTCTGCTCTCTTTCATTAAATTAAAGGAGAGACTTACATGGTACAGCAGCCACCGCACCAAAAAAAAACAGCTGCCAAAGGTTTCTGCTTAACCATATACTTTGCATGCATTTATAATCTGAAATAGGTGTGTGTGCAAAGGGAAATACAGAGACCCGCTTGAGACAGACAGCTTGAATGGCATACTGTCAGTTGGGCTGCTCATGAATTGGCAGTGGTCTCATTTAGGACCCTCGGATATGTGTCTGCCTGGACAGAATGAGAACGCTTTGCATGTTCTTCCAGAGACAACCACTCCTTCCTGCTTCACGCGGCATCCAGCGGAGCATGACAGTTGCCCTTCATTGCTGTCTTCTCCGAGCTTAACCTTTGACCCTCCGCTTAGTCGCCCCCGCAACGGTTGGAGCAAGCTGGGATGTTCGCGAATTGACGGGCATCGGCCTGCAACGCGCTTGTCATCATTTGACTGTCAAAAGTAGCTTGCCGTCGGGCCTCCATCAAGGTTTGAAACCTCTGTGCAGCAGCCCATAGTACTTAACTCCTAAGGCTGTCAACGGGATGGCCAAACGTGCATAGAGAAAGAGGCGCATTGAATACATCTTCAATCAGACCGTCAGGATAGCCTTCTCTCTCCCTATCTCTCTCTCTCCCTTTTTTTCATTCTTTCTCTGTGGCTCTGCTTGCTAAACGTATTCAGATGACTTTCTCCAGGCCAATAGGATAATTCCGTTGCCAGGGCAGTATTTTCTTTTCTTTTCTTTTTCCCTTTTTTTTTTTTTTTAAATAAAAAAGAAGTGGTGGAGGGAGCGGTGAACTGTTTTTCTCTTGTGGTCTCAGTTTCAAATAGCACGGAGATTGAGATTTAAAGAGCTCTGCCAGTGAAATTCTCAGCTCGACTTGCCTATCCTATCAGCTTTCCAGCCCTCGGTGTAAGTAGCTAGATACCAGACCAGTGGTGCCTGAGGTTAGCTGTCAAAGTGGAATGTTCGTTTTGGAGCGCTTTTGTAATGCGATATTAGAGACAGAGAGAGAAGGAGAGAAAGGGGTCGAGCTCCTGCGATTTGTAAGTCTTGCAGTGAAAATTTTAAATGGTGGAAGGCTAGTTTTGCTTCAAGTATGGCACCCTTCGTGGATTTTCTTCTCTTTTCATCTCTCTTTAGGTTACTTTATGAACTGGTTGTGCTGAAACAGGCTTAAATTGGTCCAAGAGGGCTTTAAAAAAGAAATCCAGAATGTGAGGGTTGCAGTGCTTAAACGTTTAGAAGGAATGATCTGGTACTGTCTATGTACAATCTGCTTTTTCGGCATTCAAATTCAGAGATACTGTGTAAATGGAGAACTTTTAGAGGAGGAGGAATCATTTAAAGAATGAACAGAAGGGAAGAATATGAAACAAGTAAAAAGCTTGGTGGAATTATTAAAAAATAAGCTTCTGCAGCCCGTTTAAAAACTATGTGAGATGAGGCATCCAAACTTCTTGAAGGAGTCATGCCATCTGGTGCTGTGACCAAAAAGGCCCTGTCCCATGTCCAACCCAGCCTGTATCTTCTAAGACTTTGATCCTAATACTGTGGTACAATGAATGTAGTCCATGGGCCTACTTGTATGGGGAGAAAGGCTCTTCAAATATCATTGTTCCAAACCATCATTCCTAATTTTTTTTTAAAAAAAAATAAGTAACAAATATATTTAACAGCTTCAAAAATAAAAATTACAGATGGCAAGCACAATCTTAGAAGAAATATTTCCAGTTCTTTCTCATGCCGTGTATGGTGGTGAGGTAGTTCTTCTAAGATGACATCTGTTGGTGAGCGTGCTTGTATCATATGAAGCAAAGGTTTTCCTGCTTCAGAATTATTGTTTTAAGCCAACCATTGTACCCTGGAGGAACCCTTGATACAGTTTTAAGGTTGCAGGGAATCTCTGCATAAAAGTTAATTTACCTTCTGGGAAAAAAAAGTATTTTTTTTTTCAGTCACAATTTCTCACGGAACTCTAAGGTCGCACGTATCAGGGCTGAGAAACCCTTTTTCAAGCACATGCAGATTTGTTAATATTTAATCAAAATAAACAAGCAGCTTCGGTCTCCTTTTTCCAGCCCCCCAGACTGCAGATCTTCCAGTTTTAGGGGTGAAAAAAATCCACCAAGCATACGAAATAGCTCAAAAACATGCAAGACAGCAATGGATATCTTGTCATCTCTCCAAATCCAAATCCAGACAGTGAATCTGGGGGTTGCAAAGGAACGAAACTTCCATTTGTGGATATTGACACTGGCTGCTATTGCCCATCCCTGTGAATAACTAAAGTGTGGCAAGGTGTCTGTGGATATCCTATTATTCCTCCAGGAGTTCAAGGTGGTTTATGTCTCAGTTTTCCTCTTCACTGCAGTTATCAGAGGAAGCTTATCGGAGGGAGGCAGAGCGGTTGGCCCAAGGCTGCTCATGGGTGAGATGGAATTTGAATCTGGATCCTTTTTTTTTACTATAAAAACACCCAGATACTATTAGACTCCAATACCCATCATCTGCCGGATGATGCAAGTATAGTTCATCGACATCTGGAGAACTCCAGGTTTCCTAATGTACCATCTCTTAGCTGCAGTGGAGTATGTTAGTAACACAGTTTTGAAAATAATTTCATGTAAGGTGCCCTTATCTGGGTATAGGCTCACTTGGAGCATGTTCACATCATTAAGTTGAAAAAGAAAAGGAAGATACCTGCTTGAGTTCAGAACTCTTATTGCTGGATGAGATGGTCACAGTCTTTCTGTGCCATGTGCTATCGAGTGAATGGCCCTGAGCTAACTGGGAAAATACACACACACATACACATGCATAAATAAAATTTGCTTTGAGAACATGCATCTCGGCGTGGTTGGCCAAGAGTCATTCCAGTCAGTATTGGTTTTGCAACTCAGTATAATTTTGTGGTAGTTTGAAATGTAGACAAAAAGAAAGGCATACGTGAAAGGAACAGCCTAATGTAAATTGGATGGAACGTGTTGGTGTTAGTCCTTTAAAAATATTTTCCCCCTTCAACCACAAGTTGTAAACTTTGTCCGTTCTTTGTTGGCTTGCGTTGTATGGTCTGAATCAGCGCTGAAGTTGTGGGCCAAACTCTCGTTCAATGTTTGCACAGAATAAAATTAGGCCAATGTAGCTAAGCTAGATGATGCTGTTGCTCAGGCAGTCACACAACAGGTAGTGAAACACCTGTTGCAGAACAGTCACTCCAGATGGTCACTCATCACTAATGGTGTATTTATGGAACCTCATAGGCCTTGCAACTGCTTCCACAACAGTTTTTGCTGCCATTACTCTAAATATACAAGTTCTCATCTGATTTTGGAAGCTCAGCAGTGTTGGACTTGGTCAGTACTTGGATGGGATTTTGAGGTAGGGCTGTGAAAAAATCCTTCAGATAACCCAGGATAGCTGCTGCAACTGAGAGTTGATGATCGTAGGTTAGATCAGTGGCAGAGAGCACGTGCCCCTAGCAGTGGGAGAGGGCTTTGCTCGCCCAAAAGGAAAAATGTCCATTTTAAACACAAGCCTGGGGTAGGAAATGCTAGGGAATAGGAGGAAGAGAGTGGTGGGGAAGCAAGCACGTGCCTTGCAAATGAATAAACTTGCAAAGGGCAAACCTGCAAATGTGGAGGGAGGACTGTATAGTGCAAGTGTAACAGTGTTGCCCAAATCATAGCATTTGCCCATTTCCATCAGACATCATCCATTTTTCCTTTTGTTTCCCACTTAAGGAAGCCATCGGTACCACCCACTTGTTTCTAAGAGGTCAAAGACACATAATACTGTCTGGTGCCTCTAGCATCAAACTGAAGGTGATGTCTTGGGGGAAGCAGTCTTTTGTCAACTACGCTATCACTGCTGTCCCAATGTTTGTGTGTTAAAAAAGGTTAACGCTTTTGTAGTGGCAAATTCCAAGGGCACAAATCTTTGCTTCTCCTTTGGAATTAATGGAAAAACAATAAAGTGTCTCCGTTAGGTAAATACAGCATAAGACACCTTCAGGGTACTCGGTTCGTATTGTCTGTTTTCTTTGTCAAGTAGCTGACGTGTCAACATGTACTAAAATGAGATGATCTGTTCTCCTCTTTGATAAAAATAAAATGACCTCTAGTGTGAGTCATGATAGAATAGCCCAGAGCAGATTATATTGTTACCTTTTTTTTTAAAGCATTGGTCTGTATATAAAATAAAATGATAATTAAAAAGCCAGAATATTTCTATTTAGTAGAGGAGTATGTCCCATTTCTGCCTGCAGATAAAATATACTCAGAGGTAGAAGTAAGAAATCGGCATTGCGACGCTGAAAGGGGTTTTGAAAAAAGAGGAGAGGAAGAAAAAAAAAAAGCAGCAGCGATTTTTCATTGTGTGAACTCTTGCTATCAAAAGACATGCAGTGTAAGCTGAGAGATTCCATCTCTTGACCTTGGAAGGACAAGGTTCAAGTTCTCCATTTAGCCCTGGTTTTCCCTCAGTTTGGGTCTGTTTTGAACAAGCTCTCTGATACTGCTTGAGAAAAGAACAGACTCTTGAATGAGTTAGGCATGTAGACTTGTGCAATTAAATTTTTAGAAGGTTTTGGTGTTCTTTTTTTAAAATGGAAATGCCAATGTAGAAAGAGGACAGGGGTATATCCTGTGGGGAGGGACACTGTTTGGTTCTGGACTTGTGTTGGACTACGAACCTCGGGACCAAGGTTTGATTCTTGTCTTGGCCCTGGAAACCTGCTGGGTGACCTTGGGTGTATCACGTACTCTCAGCCCCAGAAATCCCCGTGATAAGTTCACTTAGGGTCTCCACAAGTCAGAAACATCTTGAAGGCACTCCACAACAACAGATATCCAAAGCTGGAGATTTTAACTAACCAAGCTTGCGATCATGTGTCTAATTGTCTGCGCAGAGTTCTCTGTTGAAACTGGGATGTCCCGCTGGCGCTGGGCTTCATGGCAGCTTTGACATGTTTAAAGTGGAAAGGATATATGTCCCATTAAAATAAATAAATCAGATCTCATCTCACTTTCTGTTTTGAGGAAGGTATTACGCTCTTTCCTCCTAAAGCTTTGGTTGCACAGTGGCAGGAAATGTTAACAAGAAACCACTTGGAACATCTGCTGACAGCTGGTGTGGCTTTTTGCCACTGAGCTCAGAAACAGCATATATCACGTCTGTGTTTACCTACCACGGAAAGGTACAGGACATGCTTCTAGTGGTACCTGCGTGGTACCACATAGCACTGCTTCCTTTTAGCAGTGCGACAAATTACAATTATTTCTTCCACAATTGCAGAGCGACAGATGGAATGCACAGACGTAGTGCATCATCTAGCTTTGATTCCCTTTCCTTTTTATTTTACTTTTCTTCTTCCACAGGAAGTGTGCAAATATATATGCAAGGGGGAATTTATTAGGCTGGAAGTTAAAAGGGGAGCTAATATGTATCGGTAGTGAAAAATCACAGATTAGCATTTCTGAAATATATAAACAATACGATTACAAAGTAGATGTATTGTTACAGTTGTCGCCTGGGCTCTTTATTATTACTCAATATGCCTCTTGCAATTTTCTCATTTGCAACTGTTATTGGATAATAGATGGAATTACTTCATCCCCCATTTGCTTTGCTTCAGAGGCTATGAAAACATTAATGTTACTATTAGCATGCACTTCGTATATGCAGGTTTATAATGCAGCAAATGATAACATTTTGTGTAATGTTTAAATTTCCACGGAATGGGATAAATAGAAGTGGCACTCTTCTCATAATGAATTCAGTTTAGGAAGCAGCTGGAAAATGAAAAGAACTCTGTTCCAGACCAAGGAAGCATACTGTCCCCATAGTGTTATAGCTGTATGTGAATAAATGAAACTCATCCAAAATCACATAGTCAGTCTATTTCCTTTCCTTTGCACCTTGATTCGGAAACAAAGAGGCCCAAGCATCTATTTTATCAACATAATAGAAACCAGTTCGTTGTAATAACTGTAAGTGGCTGAAGGGATGGGGAAGGGGGATTACACGGTACTCTAGAAGGCTGAAATATGCATAAACATCAGAGCTGCTAAGCATACTGGAATAATCGTTAATACGTTTCCATGTTTTACTTCTGCTCTGGTACAGAATGAGCGATGGCTCCTCTTAGAAGCAAATACCCCAATCCAGAGTAGTGCATGCACCATGCTGTATGTGCAGAGGCCTTTCAAAGCATCATTGGGCTCCAGAGATTCTACGCAGAGTGAGATCAGGATTAGTTTTTGGCCCAATGAGTTTCCCTCTACCCCTTTTCATGGGTTTGCCAGAGGTACCTGGTTGCCAGCTGTGAGAAACAGGATGGTACGTTAGGTGTTATCTACCCAGGTATATCAGCTTCATACTACTTTAACTGTCAAAGCTCCATCCTATGGAATTCTAGGATTTATAGTTTAGTGAGGTACTTAGAATTCTTTGCTGGACAACTCTAGTACTATAGTTCAGAGTACAGTCAGCCCTCCACATTTGTGGGTTAAAATTTGCGGATTTGATTATGCACGGAGTATTTGCTGTCACCTCTGCTGCTCCCCCACGCCATTTTTAATAGGGACTGCAAGCCTCCTGAGACTGAGAAACTGCGAATGAGGCTTGTAAGTCCCTCTTAAAATGGTGTGGGGCAGCAGTGGAGGTGCCAGGAAGCCCCACCAGCCCCCCACTTCTGCTTTGTGAAGGGACCTTGATGCCTCAAAGGAATCCATGGTAGGTTGAGTGAATGAATGATCATCTTTTTTTTTGGTGTTAAATATGGTTTGGGAGGGCCTAGAGTTATTCAAGGTTTTCCCACTTTCATGGGGGTCCTAGCAAATGTAGAGGGGTGACTGTAATCTACAATAAGATCTCTAGCAGATCATTTTAATATCTCACCAAACTGTAAATCACAGAACTCCTCTAAGTTAAGCCATAATTTAAATGATATCAAATTAATAAAGTTGTATAGTGTGGCTGCACTGTAGATCAGGAGCGTAGAAGATGTGGCCCTCCAGTTGTTTTCGATTGCAACTGTTGTCAACCCTGGCTAGCCTAAGCCAACAGTGAGGGGTGTGGATAGTTGTGCACCAGCAATGTCTGGAGTGCCACATCTTACCCATTCCTGCTCTAGAGGATCTTCCAATCACTTCTTGCATCCCGTATTGCCAAATACATTTGTGGCAGTCTCGTAGGGCTTGACAGTTCAGGAGAGAGCATGTCAGCCAGTAGATTCCAAGGCATGAAAATATGCCCATGTCCTTCTCCATTCTTTTCATTATGCAAAGATGATAGTTTTTAATGCTAATAAACTCTTCTGGGATTTTAAAGGGCAGGAGGGTCCATGGCTCAGAGTCCTTAATGTAACTTTTCCAACCTGGATGGCAGACACCATGTTGATATCCACCAGGACACTTCTGCACAGTTGTATTTTCCTACTTCACCTGTTGGTCTCCCCCTTGGCACTGTGCAGTAGGCTATATTGCCATAGACATGTTTGAGATGAATGAAGACGGCTATGCTTCTCTTTAATCCAACTTTGCTAGGAATGCTGTGCTCTGCAACTGATGTCAAAGGAGAGAGTCTAAACAGAAAAAAAGGTGGATTGGAAGCACAAAAAACGAAATCCAGTTTAGTGTAGCTTCTCTTTTGACTCTCAGGCACTGTCTAAGATAACTTTTTGTAACGTGTACAGAAGCGAAGTGCTGTATGTGATGGAATGAGCAAACAAGGTGCATTTTGATGCTTTTAGTACAATATTTTTTGGTGCCTTTTAGTTTTTCTCACAGTTAGCCTACTGGTTGTTCTCCCCCGGTTTCTGCTTACAGTAGCAAAATCACATCAAATACGAGATAACAAAATACTGTCAGGCTGGGATTGTTTTATATGGACAGCATTAGACAGGAGCAGAAAGATCTGGTGCACTAATAGGCAAACTCACATGAGCGACCTAGTCCATTGACAGATTTTCCCTTTGTTCTCTCACTCGACCCACTTTCTGCCAGTGATTTGTGACATATTTTGCGAGAGATCAAATAAGCCCCTGACACCTGATTGCAATGTGGTGCTTGTTTACAGTTGCAGGGTTTCTTTTCTTTCCCTTTTTTTTTCCCTGAAGGACCCTTAGACAAGATGGAAGGTTTTAACTTGAAGTAATTAAATTTGCATCTGGACTATGACAGGCGTTTCCTTACATATGCATCCGACTGAGCAACTTTTACCATAATGGGCCTCCTCGGCACCCAGAGAAAGGCAGAATGCTGGTAGATGGTTACCTTTCCGCTATTCTTATCTGCTATTTGAGTCTTGTCAAGTCGTGCTGTCATCGAACGCAGCGTGTAAGCTTCCAGAGGCATTTGGCTGGCTACTGTTGTAAACAGAACGGTGGGCTAGGTGGAGCTTGAGAACGATCCCAGGAAGTTCTTCTGTGCTTTCAGCAGGGCTCTGGTCAACATCTTCATGGGGAAACACTTTCGTCTTAAATGATAATCCCAGTGAAATGCTTTTGTCTTGGCTTGCTTAAGATGCAGAGGCAGCAGTCAGAGCTTGGAAAAATTACTCCCGGAAGTGTTGTTGTTGTTGTTGTTTATGTATATATGGCGTAGTGGTTTGAGCATTGGACTACGACCCTGGAGATCAGAGTTTGATTCCTGGCTTGGCCATGGAAGCCCACTGGGTGACCTTGGGCGAGTCACACACTCTTAGCCCCAGAAAACCACATGATAGGTTCACCTTAGGGTTGCTGTAAGTCATAATCAACTTGCATGTGCACAATAGCAGCAGCAACAACAACGATATAATGCCATCACTGTACATGGCGCTACACAAGTGAAAGAACAGCAAAACAGTTCCCTGCCCTCAGGCTTCAAATCTAATTGAGACATGATGCAAAAGCAAAAGGTGATGGCAGTGTGGGAGGGAGATTAAGTTGAGCAGATACTCTCTCTTCTTCTGTCCCTCCAAGACCGAGGCAGTGAATGTTGGGATGGAGAAAGGGCCTTTAATCTTCTCCTGCACCTAGGCACGGTAGTCACAACTAGCTTATACTCATTGTATCAATGAGAACTTTGTAAATCAACACTTAAGTCACTTCCATTGATTCAGTGAGTCTACTCTAGTTGGCATTAACAATTGGATTTAGAATCATAAGAGCTAGAAGAGATCACAAAGGCCGTCAAGACCGACTCTCTGCCATGCAGGAATACACGATCAAAGCATTCTCAACAGATGGTCATCCAGTTTCTGTTTAAAAACCTCCAAAGAAGGGGACTCCACCACACTCCAAGGAAAGGCATTCCATTGTCAAACTGCTCTGACTGTCAGGAAGTTCTTCCTAATGTTTAGAGGGAATCTGGGCCATAGGTATATGGATGGAATTTAAGCCATAGGTATATTTGAAGCAGTCCTTTGGATCCTAGTCATAGCATTTGCATGGACACATTTGAATGATTAAATACTTAAGGTATTTCAGCGTGTTGCAGAATAATCAGGGCATTAAGTTTTAAGATAAATTATGGTTCCATACTTCCGTTGACACCTCCTTCTCCCCTTAGCTGGCAGCTGAAGCAGATGCCCAGAAAAGATCATTTAAAGCCATTAAATGGGAAACAAACATTCTGTGCATCTTTCTTGACCTCTCTCATTGCCAGCCTTGTGTACAACTTAGGTTAGGAGAAGTAATTATTTTCAGCCCACTGACTACGCGCAAGATTAATAGCTTCTGAAAGGGCTGTAATGATGGGCTGACCCAACTGGCTCTTGCATTATTCCTTGTTTATACTCCTCTCATCTCTCTCACCTTTGGGCTACAACAAAATGTAATTTATGTTTAGTATTGCTACATAGGAGATGAAGGGTCAGTGTTTAATGAGGGGCAACCATGATTGCTGTGTAGGTGTAAGAAATCTAACATTGGTGGAAGGCAGTCGATAAAACATTTCCATGGAAGATGTGTCAGCCTGGCACAAGAAGTAACAATTAGAAACTACCTATGTGGTGGAAACAGAAACGGTTTCAATGGACCTTCTTTGGAAACTCCAGGGATTCACTTGGTTTCCAGAAGCCTTAGGATGTGTATGTTTGGTGATATCTTTCCACTAAAGATGGTAGTGCACACACTGATAACCCCAAGGCTGCACTTCTGCAATTTGTTGTATTTTGTGCTACCCTATACCAAGTTCAGAAACTTCAGATAGGGCAAAATTTAGCACAGATTGGTTTCTGGTGCATCTAGGAGTGATCATATTCCACCTTTATTAAAATCACTCCACTGGCTGCCAGTTAGTTTCCAGGCAAGGTACCAAGTGTTGGTTGTTACCATTAAGGCCTTCCATGGTTTGGATTCAGGTTATCTATGGGGTCACCTTCTTCCATATAACTGCCCTGTATATTTTGGTCTTCTGGGGGACATTTACTTCAGTCAGCCAGGATTAGACTGGCAACTGTTAACCGGAGGACTTTTTCATCAGCCACCCCCAAATTGTGGAATGACCTGCCGGAAGAGATTTGACAGCTGAAGATGCTGTCTGCCCTTAAAACCAATCTCTTCTGCTAGGATTATCCAGATGGTTTTTAAATTATGAGTTTTTAAATTATCAGTTAATTGGTTTTAATATGTATGCTTTTAAAACTGGTGTTACGCTCTTTTAACTGATTTGTATTATTTGTCGCTACATTTTAATCTGTGTTCCCCGCCACAATCTGCAGGGAGAGGCTTGATAATAATAATAATTAATAATAATAATTGTTATTATAATAAATAGCTTTTGACATCATCAGGAGCTAGCTGGCTTTTTCTTTTAATAGCAGCGGTTCTTCTGAGTTTTTGCAGAATGCAGCCTGGATAGAGATTGGCACTTTCACTGCTTGCCTGACAAGAGTACGATAAGTTGGCATTGTTATAATGACCTCAGTTTAAACCTTGGGATGCTTAGATAAATAATCCTACCAGATGAAACTAATGGTCTATTTGCCTGAGTTTTCATATTGGTCAACCAGATGCCTCTGGGAAGCCTATAAGCACTTTGTCTTTTTAAAACAAGCAGTGCAGAGGAACTACATGTTGTAAACATTTTAAAGACAAGTATTCTGCTGTCATCAGATGACATGACTCCTTATAAAAGACAATAACGCTCAGTAAAGTTGAAGGCAGTATGAAAGGAGGAAGGCCGCGTAACAGGTGAATGGATTCAGTCAAGAAAGCCACAGCCCTGAATTTGGAAGACTGATGCAGCGCCATTAATAACAAGGTGTCTTAGAGACCCTTGATTCGTAGGATCACCTTAAGTTGACTTGATGGCAATTAACAACAATAGGTCTACTGAGCATAATTTGCACATAAAAGTTTGCATTTGTTTGCAAGTAATATTTAATTGATGTTGTTGCTATCGTGCGCTTTCCGACTGTTTCCAACTTATGGCAATGCTAAGGTGAACCTATCATGGGGTTGTCTTGGCGAGGTTTGTTCAGAGGGGGCTTGCCTTTGCCTTCCTCTTTGGCTGAGAAAGTGTGACTTCACCAGTTCGTTGAGTGGGTTTCCACAGCTGAACAGGGATTTAAACCCTGGTCTCTAACATACTAGTCCAGCACTCAAAACAATTACTCCAAGCTGACTCTCTTAAATGGCATTACACGTGCCTTATCTTTTTCCTAGTCTGATATTTCGTTTGAATTCTTACCAGTCATTGGGAAATTCTAAAAACCTTGCTTAGTAAGCACATGTCAAATAAACTTTCAAAATCTAGTTATGCATTACTGAGAGCACTGGAAAATTTTTCAAAACTGACATTTGTTATTATGTAATAAGCACCACAATCAGTGTTTTGAGCAAGACACAATTCTGGTAATCTCTTCTGCGGTACTTGGAATTTCTGAAGCATCCCAACTGTTTACTTATTCCCAGAGAGCCCCCATCAGGAAAACCAAACGCAGCCTTGGCATTAAACAACAAAGTGTAATTCAGCCACTGAATTTTCTAAAGATACATACAGCAACTCTTTTTGTGGACAATACCAGAGAATTATCTTTTGAGAGCAAAAAACCACCCTCACACACACACACCACAGTCACCAGGACATCTTTTTGTTGTTTCCCATAGTCTACAGTTATGTTTTTCCACGAACAAGACAAATCCTTGTGCACGGCATTTAATAAATTATTGAACTTTGAAGAACTTTGGAGAATCCTAGGCTCTGTGTGACTGAGCAGGAGACATGAAAAATGTGCTCTATCCTCCAGTGTATTTAAAAGACAGAAATAGATGCTTGATCAGACAATATGAACACTGAGTGAAGGATGGTATTAACATTAAATATTTACATGTGTAGGGAGCATCCTGACAGGAGAAAAGAATCGGTGTGCTTATTGTCAAGTTGAATAGAGCCAAACGCAGTGCAGTCGGCTGCTTCTGTGTAAGGTTTCCTTTCTTGAATAACCGGGGAACTGTATGTGTTAGAATAAGGAGTGCCTTTTAAAAGGAGCCCTTTGGTGTTGGGAAACCTTGAAGATGGAAGATAAGTTAATAATCACATTGAAACTGTGGCATAAATGGAGGGAGGACTGATTGGCAATAGAAATCCATATACTGGCATTAAGAAGGCGCCTTCAGATGTATTGTTCATTTATTGTCCGCAGGTGGAAAAGAACAGGAGTCCCCAAATGCATACATTTTCAAGTTGAAAAGAATGCAAGATGGGAAATGCAGTTAGAAAGGGAACACAGTTTTTCCCTTGTTTGGTGGACTAAAATGACATGAGGTATACATTCTTAATCAAAAAGTCCTAATGGAGTTGATATGTTGCATTTTAAAATGACCTTTTAAGTCCAGTGCAGACTGTCTGTAAAGAGGCAAAAATTGAAATTAAAATGATATGAATAAATAAGATTATATGCATACTGAGACAAGGATCAGTCTTTGTTTGTTTTTCTTTCAGATGTTCTTAACATATTTTATGAGCAGACTGGGCTTGTTGTTGCTAAGCCCAAGCCTCAGTGTCAACCTAAGCTGGCCTTCTTCCACCATGAAGATACTTATTGTATTGGGAATTTTCTGGATTAAACCCAACTGTTAGTCCCAGCTAGGGCAGACACATAGGATAAGAGAGATCTGCGTAAATGTTCACTTCAGCAATGGATTGAATGGATCTCGTCTAGCTGGGTGGAACAGGAGCTCAACTTTAGCATTTGCTCTGAGGCCTCTGTACGCTTGGAGAGTGGCTCCCCGCTTTTGACTCGTCAGATGTTTGGGGTGTCAACTCTCAAATCTCTGACTGTTGGCGGTACCTTTGAGGCCCCAGGGAGTTGACATCGCTAACATCTGGCGGACCAAAGCCCAAGAAGCACTGTTGTGGCAAGTATCATAAACTGGACTTGAAATTTGTATCAGGGTCATTATGTACTGGGCTTCCAGGTTAGAAGCTAATGGGGTTAGGGGAAACTCATAGAATTTCTCAGGGAAACCATTGCTGTGTTATTTGTTGAACACAGGAATGGAGATAAATTTTGTTTGTTCGTTTTGCATTTAAATATGACCCCACCCTAATTCATATTTCCGAAATAAAACACAAGCCAAAATACAATTATCCTTTACATTTTTTCCTCTTCTCAAAATTTTGCATTAGAAATGGATAAATTCAGGGGAAATTTTATGTATAAAAAAGGGATCTAATGTTGACATTAGAGGAAACTAGACAAGAGCACATGCACATTTCTGTGTGCACAAATATACGTAAAAATGCATGATGGGATTTTGTGTAGATTATTAAAAAAATTGCAAACAGAAGAGTCAGAAGGAACTTGTATGTGAAAGAACGTGAAAGCTACATAAAGCAAAACGTACTGATTCATCCATTCCTGGAGAGAAAAAAAGAAGTTTGTAATGGAGAGAGACTTGAAAGCAAGTTGGGTCTAGGTACCGCAAGGCTTATGATGCAGAAATGACTATTCTGTACCAGTATGTTATGCTGGGTCTTCTCCTACCATTCTTAATCTAGCTTAGTTTTTGCTATAAACCTTCTCTGCCCCGTTCTCTTGGTGCAAAAGATCATATGATTTCCTTCCCTGCAACCTGTTAACATAAATCAATCAACTGTAATCTTTTCACAGGTGAGTTTAACTTAAACTGCTGTTTTTTTAAATAAATCTTTTTATTGAAGCAAAATTTTCTTACGGAACTAATTTTAAAAAACAAAAGTAAAATAAAAGGTTTAGAACAACAACCAAACTGCTCTTTTTGATATATGCCATTATTAGTTTACAGAAATTACTCTATTGGAAATGGAAATTAATTTATTGGATATGTAGCATAACGAACCATTTCAATGCAAATCTAGAGGAAGAATAAATTATCTTCAATGTTTACCATGTAAATATGCCACATAGTTTTTGACTGATCAAAAACAGGTACCGAAAAAATAGGATAAAATAAATGAGACTTGCTGTATCTTAAGGCATAAAGTTTTCTTACTGTGATAAACCTGTTCGGATTTAACGATCTGTCATGTCAAGCAATTAAAAGCAAGTTATTAATACCCAAATGGAATGACATTCAACTGGGTTTTTTTTTCTTTCTTAAGGTATTTTGCCACTGACATAAAAAGAAAAAAAATCATAGCTATTTAATATAAGGCATGCTGCTTTAGAACTTTCTGATGTGCAGATTGTTTGTTTCTATAAAAAGGAGTTATCTCCCTAAAGATTGTACTGGTGGAGTAAAGAAGAATTTGTGTTTTGATGCAGAATGGAGAGGATACAAGAATGTTTGGTCTTCCTGACATTAATTGCAATGCATGCTGTTATTATATTGTCAATATTTTGTGGTTTATCTCAATATTAATCTCATCTCTCTCTTGCAGGTTATCTGTTACAGGCAGGAATGAACAAGAGCTACTCAGTTCCTTTTCCCACTGCATATCCTACTGTCTTTGAGTCTACACAATGTTTTTGTTTGTTTAAGCGTTTATTTCATGAGGGACCGTGGTGTGATGTACAACAACAAAACAACTGAAACATTAATTTAAAAAAAAACTTTTAAAAACAGACATAGGAACAGGCTAAAAGAACTCCATAAAAATAATTTAAAACGAGACAGTTAAAAAAGCGAGAGCAGTTTTAAGGACCAAAGGCTGCGCCAAAGATCGCTGCCTGTTTGAAACTCTAAAGGGGTAGAGCCAGCCTGCCTTTCCTTGGGAGGAACTTCTACAGTTGAGGTGCAGCTGCAGAGAAGCCCCTGTCATAGCTGCCCAGCAACTTAGCCTTGTGCGGTGGTGGAACACACAACAGAACCTGCACTGATGATCTCAAATTTTGATCAGGCTCATAAGGAAGGTGGTTGTGTTTTAGATATCCTGATCCCAAGTTGCTCAGAGCTTTGGTGGTCAAAACCAGCGCTGTGAATTGAGCTCAGAAGCAAACTGGAAGCTAGTGAAATTCTTGTAAGATGGATGCTGTATGGTGTCTAAGATGTACACCAAACAATAGTCTGGCTGTCACATTTTGCATGAGCTGTTGCTTCCTAGCAGTTTTCAAGGACAGCCCAACATAGAGGACATTACAGTGGTCTAATCAGGAGGTAGGCATGAACCACAGTGATTGTATCTTCTTTCCCCAGGAAAGGGTTCCGGTGGTAAACCAACTGAATCTTGGAAAAGGTACTCTTGGACAGCAGCTACCTGGTCTTCCAGGAGAAGTATTGGATGCAGAAGCACCCTTGAAACTCTAAACCTGATCTTTCAGGGGTGGTGCAGTGTGATTCAGAACAGGCTGTCATCACAATTCTAGACTAGGTTTCCTACTGACCAACAGAACTTTAATCTTGTCTGGACTGAGCTTGGGTTTACTTACCTACTTGCAGTCCTTCACTGCATCCAGAGATCAATTCAGGATTAACACAGCCTCCTTGAGATCAGTGGTAAAAGAGAGCATACTAATAACACCTAGCCCCAGAACTCTGGATAACCCCTTGTTGCTTCATGTAACTGTTCAAAAACATAAAGGAAAGTATTCATCCCTGTGGAATCTCTCAGGCTAATGGCCAAAAGGCTGAGCAATAGTCCCCTGGTAATTCTTTCTCAGGAATTAAACCAGAAAAGACTGGAGCCACTGTGAAACAGTGCTCTGAATCCCATTTCAACCAAATGACCCAGAAGAATAACATGACTTCATTTAGGCTCATCTGGGTGGTGGTGGTGGAGGTATTGGTATTGAATGCTGCTGGGAGATCAGGCAGAACCAACAAGGAGACATTCCCCTTGTCCATTTCCTGGTGGAGATCATGCATCGAAGTGACCAGTGCTGTCCCATAACCCATTTCAGCCTATAAAGTCTGATATTGTGCTGCCTCCTCTCACTGTAAGAGTTGACTTAATGAGGGAGGTTATAAACCACCTGATAATCTGTTTGCCCACCTATGGGAAGATAATGCCAGCTGAACCTGGGTCAAGTCTAAAATAATATGGACTGCCAAACCTTACAACCTCCTGAAGACGGGCTTCAATCTGAGGTGGCTTTCCTTTGTTTGTCATCTTACAGTGTTGAAATACTTCTGAATTCCTCTGAAACTCAAAGCCAAGGATATGCATGACTTTCGGGACTGATTCAGTGTGGAGGGTACAGTGCAGATGTCGTGGGTGGCATTTGTAGCCTGCAAACATATAATTCCCAAGCATTTGCAGGTATTGTCTACAACAAGAGAGCTCTTTTCAGTGTCTGGAGCTTTTGTCTGTGATGTGATGGAGCTAGCAAATGAATATTTGCAGGTAAGAGCACACACACACACACAGGTGCCCTGCATAATAAGAACTGGGTCCCCAAGGAGAAATGACCTCTGCAAAACAGAATGATTTATTCTGTTGGCTTTCTGTACAATCATTTGACATGGGAAAGTAAGTGCAACCTATGCCATATTAGTTGAGGTGAGGTGATAAAGAAAGAAATGAGCTCACTTAACGGATTTATTAAATCTTTGTGATCTCTTGTATCTGCTAAGTGAACTCATTTCTGAACTTTGGAGGGAGGCTGATCTACAAACTAATCCATCTTCAGCAACTAATCATACCAACCTGCGAAGTATACCTAAGGAGTCTTAGAGGCAAAGTAGCAATCTGTTACTTTTCTCTTGGCCATTTCACAAATCCTCACATTTTTTAAAAAATTAGCATTCGTTAAACAAGGTTGGTTTTCTCAAGCCACAGTTGCCTGTGTTTAGATGCGACTGGGGTCTGTTTTACAATGAAAGTGAAAATTTACACTCTCTTGGGTAAAAGAGAAGAAGGGAAGCAGTAGCCAGAGGTTCACGCTGGATTTCCGCAACTTTTTCCCAAATCAGCCATGGTTTGTTAATTGTATGAACCATGTCAGTGCTTGGAAGGCTGAGATGCTATGAAATAAAATGGATGAATTAAAAACTGAGATACACGTGCTTTTCTTCCCAGGTTATTGAATGTCTTTCAACATGGCTTCTGTTAATGCATATTTCAGTAATCCTCCTTGCCTTTAAATACGTTTAATTTATAAGTCATATAAGATACCTAGCTAAAAAATTCCGTTATTGATATGCAATAAAACAAAGAATTAAAACAATGTCTCTGCTTTAAACAAAGAATGTACAGCATCTTAAAACCGGTACAAATAAAATACTCAGCTAGTAGCCAAGCTTAGTGTATCCATACAACTATACAGCATTTTTTGAACACTTTCAGTGCATCTTTCTTTATTTCACACACACACATGTGTTACTTTGAGTTGACAGCAAAAATACAAAACAGTCTTAAAATGTGACCCTCTACAACTTAGGCTACAACTATCGCAAATCTCACCAGGACAACTTTTAGTGGCTCTGGCTGGCGATGGTAGGAGTTATAGGAGTTATAGTCCAGTACCCTCTGAAGAACACTAGTTTGAGGAAGGCTGATGTGGAGGGATGGAGCCTGGCGTATTTCATGGGCCGTTGAGTTCCATGGAGAGGGTACCTCAATGGCTGAAGTCCTGGTGTAGACCTTCATGGTGATAAGAAGGGTGAGCAGAATGAGACCTCTGGTACGAGAAGATAAGAAGCCACAGCCTTTTGGAACACTATTTTTTTTTTTGGTGGCTTTGTGTATTCTTATTCTGGGCTCTTACATTTCTTCTCATGGCAACAGTTACGATCAAGGTTAATTCGTTCCCATAAATACTCCTGTTCTGTTCTCAAATCACAGAGGCAAAAGACAGACGTCACATCGCGCCCTGTCTTCTCCCCACATTCCTTCTGTAACAGAGGAGATGCCTTTCGGTTGCACACTTGGCCGCGTGCTCTGCCTAAATGAGCGCTTCAGCTTTCTCGGGTCGAAAGAAGATGGAATTTGCCTGTGTGTCGCTAGGTGGCACTCAAACTTCGCTGTAGCGAGGGAATTCTTCAACCTTTCCTCTCTACTGTTCCAGCTGCTTTGGTTTCTAGGTGTCAGGGAAATTGTTTTATTGTTAAAGGGCATAGTGTAATATATTCATCTCCATCCAAGGCAGCCATTTAATGCCCTGAAACATGGCCTTCTCACAGCTCTGGCCTGTTAACTATGCTTATTTGGTGTAATAATTAGCAGAATTTCTCTCTAACAGGGGCACTTACCAACGCCTCACATTTTTCCTCTGTGTTTTTGTACGTGACGGATTGCGCATTCTGTGAATAAAGTTAAGCAGGTCAGAACCTCAGGCCTGTACGACACCGCTATTTTCCGCACAATTGTTTTTGAGCAGGTGTACATTAACTGCTTCTCGGATCCTTGCGACATCTAATGCAAACAAGTTTTGAGCTTTTGTGTAATAGCTTGGCCAATGTTTGCAAACATGATGCTGTTAATTTTTCAACTTGGCTGGGAAGGATGGGAAAAGAAATGAATAGCGGTGGGTCAGTTGTGTGTGTGTGAGCGTGTGTGAAAGGGAGGGAGGGAGGGAGGAAGAGTTGTGAAAGAAAGAAAAAGCTAAAGGATGGCCATTCATTTGGAAGAAGACCACTGAAGTACATTATGGATTTTTTTTTTTTTGCATTATCAGCTGACCTTTGGGTTTATTAATAATGAAAGTTCCACACAGGTTGTCATTTAAATTCTTCTGCTTTTAGCATTAGGTAGACTACCAGACAGAAGATACCACCACCCATAGAAACAACCTTTCCTTTGGGGTTCTGGAGAGAGGATTAATACAATTTCACCCTTTAGATGTTTGGATTGCATCTCTTAGAATCCCTCACTATGCGGGTGGAGGATTCTAGGAGTCAAAGGCCAAAATCTCCTTGCTAGTTCTAGTTAAAAGTGACCCATTGAATTAATGAAAATTTTAGTCAAAAAAAAATTGACCCCCAAAACCTGGGTTGACTTGTCCATGGATCAATGTAAATACTGTACCTTAACTTTTATATAAGGGGGGCGGGGAAGGAACTATCCCCTTTTCTGGATAGAGTGGCCAATGGCCAGAGCTTTCTCCATCCCTGGAGAACCTGAAAGAAGCATGGGCTCTCTCTGTTCTCCCTGCTGCGGCACTGTTTCTGGCCTGGGGGGAAGATGGTGCTTCCCCCTCAAAGGAGCACTAAGAAAGTAGAAGGGGGTTAATGCTTTTTATAGGTTCTCCCGGAATGGACTAAGCTCTCATTGTTTGCCACTCTGCTGAGGGAAAAGGTTGGTTCCTTTCTTTAAAAAGAAAAAAAAAAGAGTTAATACTGTACCTTAACTTATGCCAAAAAAAAAGGAACCGTCCCCTTCTCTGAGTAAAATGGCAAAAGGCCTTTTTGAATACCTGGGCAAGAAGGTGGTAGCCACAGTTGCCACAGGGGGCTGGCCCCCTGAAGTGGTGTTGGTGTTTTCCCTTATGTCCAGAATGACCTTCGACTTGTCCATGGGTCGTATCAAAATCCACAATTTTGACCCCAAACCTGCCTTCAACTTATACATGAGGTTGACTTATACGTGAGAATATATGGTAAGTCTCAGTTTCCCCTTTTGCATTTAGTTTGACAGAAATTTATTCCAGTTGGGACCAGCAAGAGAATTTAGGCTCTGAAGGATCACAGGTAGAGAATCACTGCTTTAAAACAGGGATGGGCAGCTTATGCCCTCCACCAGATGTTGGTCCTCATCACTGAATATACTGTTTGGGGCCTGTCCAGCCATATCCGTCCCACAAGATCTGGAAATTCAGATATTGCCCAGCCACACTTTTAAGGAAAAGAAGTGCTTTAGATGCCTTATGCTGAGTGAGACTGCTGGTTTATCTCTGTGTCGACTGCATCCAGGTCAGCAGAGGTTCAGATGGTCAGCCTTCGGAGCCCTGCTTGAAAATGCTGGGAATTTAACCTAGGACCTTTTGCATGCAAAGTACCTGCTCTTCCACTGACCAAAAGTTAACAATTGCTTTCTTTTAGTTGACATTGGATGCCTCCTGCATTTTTAGGTTTGGGCCTCTAAAATAATATTTTACCAGATACAGAAAGAACAGTAGCTGCTAGGATCTTATGTCAGAGCACTACCTTTGGAGCGCACAGATGTTGTTTAAGTTAAGGTGCATCCCTTCTTAACTTGCAGTAAATAATTAAAACTTCAGCAGTTAATGTTTTTTTCCCCTCCAAAGTCAGTGACAAAAGCTGTTCATGCCTCTTGGGACTATTTGGGCACGCTAGAAAAAGAGAGGGACTCCTGTTTGCTTCTTTTCCTCAGGATTGGGACTTATCTTTCCATTCTATCACATGCATGCTGCAGGCTCGTATTTCCTTGTCTTGCACTTTTGGGGACTTAGATCTCTTCACCGTACACAATTACAGCACTTTAGTGCCGCTTTAACTGCCATGGTACCATCCTATGGAATCCTGGGATTTGTAGTTTTGTGAGGTATTTGTAATTCTCTGCCAGAGAAGTCTAGTGCTGGAAGATTCTGTGTGTCAGGCAAACAAGGTCTGCTCTCAAGTATGGAATAAAATCGATGAAAGTAAATTTTTATTATTATTATTTTCACAGTATCTTCATTTCCTGGCCCTTTAATCCTTTACTGACATGAACGGGCCAAAGTAAGCAATAATGCCTAGGTCGTTGTGTAACAACAAAGGTATTCTTCCAGCAAGTTACTGTTGATGAAGAAGAGTGATGCCTTTGTTTTGTGGAATGTGTCTCAGTTTGGCCTCTGTAGCTCATGCCTTTGCAATTCTCTGCCCATTGCATAATAGATCAATGCTTCATTGTCTTTTCACCTTCTGAAACACTTCAGTATTTTGCTTTTGGGGCTGTTTGAATGAAGGAACTAAGGGCAACTCTGAGATGGAAAATTTTTCACTGTCAAAATGTATTTTCCGTAACAGAAAGCGAATAGTATGAACTACAAACAGGTATTTATGTGGTAGTACAGTGTTCATTGAGAGCTGACGTGGTGTCGTTGTTTGAGCATTGAACTATGTAGCCAGGATTCAGATCCACACTTGGCCATGGAAACCCACTGGCTGACTTTGGGTAAGTCACACTCTCTCAGTGTCAGAAAAGGCAAGGGCAAAACCCCGCTGAACAAACTTTGCCAAGAAAATCTGATGATAGATTCCTTTTAGGGTTGCCATAAGTCAGAGATGAATTTGAAGGCCCAGAACAACAGCAAATAACATTCATTAAAATTCAGTGCATGCCACGCTTAAGTACCAAGGGGGCTTGCAAGAGGGTTTTTTTTTTTTATTAAGAGGCATCTATTCCATCTTTTTGAGCAAAAGGGTTGACAAGGTGGCTAACCCCATTTGAAAAGAACAGATTAAAATGGCAATTAAAACATAGCACACTCAAAGAGGCATTGAGAGGCAATTAACTCATTCTAAGTAGCAATGAAGAAGCAAGTTAAATAAATGAATATAAACAAGCAAAAAGAAGAGCAGCCATTGGAGTTCACCCTTGTATCTGTATGTATATGCCTTCGAGTTGCTTGTTGACTAAAGGTGACCTAGTGAACTTCATAGGGTTTTCTTAGCCAAGGAAGGTGGTTTTGCCAGTTCCTTCCTCTGAAATGCAGCCTACAGCACCTGGTATTTGTTTGTGGTCTCCCATCCAGGTACTAATCAGAGCTCATCCTGCTTAGCTTCCAATATCAAGTGGGAACTGATACCTATTCTGTTAGAAGGTTTCAGATCTTCTAAAATTACATAAAGGAGTGACGCAAATTTCCTAGAGCAAAAGAGTTCCAAAACCACTCTTGAGAAAATACCTATTGTGGATTTCCTTCGTGTAAACACCATACCTCAAGCAGCAAATATGTAAGGTAGGGTTTCCAGGGAAGA